>JAHLJT010009419.1:150638886-151374925 GCA_031308135.1 Acheta domesticus
AACGCCATATCGTTAATTTTGAAAGGAGTATAGAATGTTTATTGAAATGGAACACTTAAATTCATAGAAAACACATTTGATATGAAGATTGATCTCAATATCATTTTCTCTTTTGACGTTGATGCAGTCACTGCAAACAAAGTCCCAAAGAAAACTTACCGCCGATCGGCACTTGAGAATTTGTCAAGCTATGGTAGAATGTGCGAAGTGGTGGATGTACGCTTTGTTTTCAACTTATTGAGTATCATAAATTGTTTGAAAATGAGGCGAAAAAATAATTGAGTGATAAAGATTTCAAGGTAAATTCTAGAATTCTGTTACAACGTTACTATTAATGTGTAAATGAATCTTGATATATTATCTTGTTGTGCTTTTTTTTTTTTCAAAACGTCCGTCCGTCCGTGTGATGTATGTGAAACAACACTAGCGCCAAAACTATGCGTAGAACTTCTTTCAAATGAAGAAACCACTGTCGATCTGGCCTGAGTCGAAGCTTGATATTTCGAAAAACGAATTCATCAATTTTGGGGGATACTTTACATAATGCCCCCGGGACATTTTCAAACTTTTCTCAAAAATGGCTCCAAATTTTTTCTTTAAGTTTCTTGTAAGAATAGAGTAAAATACACTTATTAAGGTGGCATAGGTACGAATTTCACGGTTGCAAAGTTTGAATTTTTTTGGCGTCTTCCTACAACTACAAAATTGGAGATATACGGGAAAGTAAAAATGGCATTCATTAAAATCCGACCCCTAATTATTATATATTGAAGTTTAGTCCTTACACTGTAAAACCGGTGATTATAATAATAATTATTAATAATATTATTAATATTAATATTATTATGGCTAAAATGTACAGTAAGTGAATGCCAAATGATTATCATTAATGTATATTTGCATGCCCAATCCCATGACACGCGATTGCAAGCACTTTTAGACATAATAGCAAATCTTAAAATAAACAACAATCTCCCGATCATAATAGGTGGAGATTTCAATGCGAGAATGGTCGTCTCAATCAACTTGACTACGAACTAACTCAAAATGCCTTTATTTCAAATACAAGAGAAACTTTAGATAATACTCTGAACTCACGGGATGTCAAACTAGTTGAGGGTTTAGAAGAGTTAGGATTCATATTGCTAAATGGGCGAACGCGAACAGACAGCGACGGTGGGGTTATTTTCCTCAGTAATAGAGGTTGCTCTCTTATAGATTTGGTGTGGGTGAACCTGGAACACGTGGAACTGATCAAAGATCTTGATATCTGTAGCATGGGAACTTCAGATCATCTCCCTGTCAGAGTTACACTGTGCTTAAACACCGTGACAGAAGAAACAGCAAACAATAATACATCAAATCCAAAAACCGAACTTGAAATGGAACATGAAAAATATAAATAAATACACGACTATACTCGAGAGCAAAAACTGTCCAGAGGCGAATGATCCTAGCGAATTAAGCAAGTCCCTGAAATCGAATATACGAGATGCAGCAGAACAATCGGATATGAGCATTCTAGTTAACAAGCGAACCAAAAAACTAAACGTGACAAACCCTGGTTTGACAGTGCCTGCAAAAGATTTAGAAAATTACAAAACAAAAACACAAAATGTGGATCAAAAACAAAAATGCGAATGAACAAGAAAAGAAGAGTTTAAATTCGTTTTCTTAAGTCGAGAAAGGAGTACGCAGATTTGATCCGAGAAAAGAAGAAACAACATGTGATAAAATACAATTAGCACTATCAAATAGCAGAGACCCACAAACATTTTGGAAAGAAGTAAAATTCCTCAAACGAAGAAACGCTCACAATGTCCGATTAGTCTTGACGAATGGTGGACATTTTATGACAAAATATTTTCAAAACTGGAACCTGTTAAACAACATTTTTTGATGCCACACATCCGTACTTAGACAAGGAAATAGAATATAATGAAATGTTTAAAATTCTGAGGGAAACGAAAAACAACAAGTCTCCTGGCCCGGATGGAATTACAAATGAATTCCTAAAATATTTACCTCCTAATTCGATAAGACAAATGACCAAACTATTCAACGCAATAATGAAGACAGAAGTGGACTGGTGTAAGTCGGAGATTAACTTATCTACAAGAAAGGGGACGTGTACGACCCAATAAACTACAGAGGCATTGCCTTGGCCAACACACTAACGAAGATATTCACAAAACTGATTGCAAAGAGGTTAAATAATCACTGTGAAAATTACGGCATACTTCCTGAAGCACAATGTGGATTCAGAACACGACGCTCATGTGAAGATATATATTCTGCCTGAATGCAAAGATCGCGAAAATCTATCAAAATCAGGAGGCAAACTATACGCTGCATTTATCGATTTCCGAAGAGCGTTCGACTCTGTAGTCCATACCATTCTATGGAAAAAACTATATGAGGCAGGAATTAGTACTAAAATAATTAGAATTATTCAAGATTACTACACCAAAGCCAGGATGAGAGTATCAGTACATGATCAAAAGACACAAGAAATAGATGTGACGCAAGGCGTCCTGCAAGGCGACTCCTAAGCCCGATCCTTTTTTCTATACTGCTACATGACATCACTAAGTTTTTATGCAAAATGGACATGACAAAATCGAAGAAAAATAGAAATGCTAATTTTCGCTGATGATATAATAATACTTTCAGACAACATCATCGATTTGCAGTATAAAATGAACACTCTCTCTAAGTATTGCGATATAAACCACTTAGACGTCAATGAAAGAAAACACAACTGCTTATCTATAACAAGGGAGGTAAACAGAAAAAAACAAGACAACTTAAATACAGAGAACACGTTATAAAGCAAGTTAATTCTTATACATATTTAGGGGTAACATTCACTAGCTCAGGATTATTTAAAACAGCTGCAGACGAGTTCCTGTCCAAAGCTAGGATTGCTATGGGATCTTTTGGAAGATATTAATTGAAGGTAAATTTGCAGATTGGCAATCTAGATTAGATATATTCAATTCAACAGTGAACTCTGTCTTCCTGTACGCTTCATCCATTTGGGGACTGAGGCACTTCGATATAGCGCACAAACTTCAAGCAGGATTCTTAAACTTCTGTTAGGGTTACCGAAATGCACTCCTGGATACATGATAAGAATGGAGACAGGTTCGGCCCCATTGAGTACACAAATTCTGAAGAGAGCAATGCTGTATTTTACGAAATTGATACAAATGCCTGAAAATAGATACCAAAACAATGCTATATACTATTAAACAAACTAAGTAGCACATCCGAAAATACTCATAATCGAAAATATAACTGGGTTAATATTCTGAAAACCAACCTCGAGTTCCTCGGTAGCGATCAGCTGTTTACTGATCTACTAGATTCGAGTAAGATTGAGACGACTATTTCACAATTTGCAACCTGTACGAAGATAATGTCTTTCAAAAGGATCTAAACAGTGTAGCATTCTCATCCTACAGTCAATTTACAAATTAATAAAAGATACAGAATCCCCTAAATGTGAACCATACTTATACTCGAAAAATACCATTAGCACAAATCAAAATAATGGCACAAATTAGGCTTGCTGGTTTAAACACCGTAAAACTAAAATCAAAAACATAACCTATAAACTATCGGAACTAGAAAGATGTATGGTATGCAATCTCAATCAACAGGAAACATTAGAACATATTATAAAACTGCACAATTTATGAACCATTAAGAAACAATGTGGTAAAAAATCAAAACATCCTGGAACTATTGAGACTAAATGATCAAAACAATATTCAATCATTTTTTCATTTTCTTAAATCTGTCTTTAAGTTACGGTCATTTGCTCTATTTGAATGGATTTGCTGTATCTGAAACTAAATTGAATAACTAAACTGACGAAAAGATAACTGATATAATTTGAATGTGAATAAGGTGAATATCTGAGCATTTAAATATTTATCAAAGAAAATAATAAATTAAATTTAACTTTTTAACTAGGTTTTTTGTAATTAAAGGTTTTTTTTGTGTTTTTTATAATTTTTCTATTTTGAGTAACTGTATTGATTTGACCATTCATTGATTAATGATTTCATAACTGTATACTGGCGTATAATTAAGTTTCCATATTAGAATGCTATTAAAAATCATGGTTTTTGAAAACTCATTGTAACACATGACCTGTGAACATGAAATGTAAATATACTAAAAGTTTTGTTAGTTTTATGTTGTTTTTGTAATTAATATGTTTTTGTAATTTCTGTTTTTGTAATTTTTTATATTTTAAGTAACTGTATTGTTCTGCCTGTTTCATCGATTAATGAGGTACATAATTGTATAATGGCGTATAATTCAGGTTAAAGCCAATAAAATAAATATTCAATTCAATATAGGTAAAATTATTAATAAAAATATTATTATTTATTATATATTATTATTATTATTATTATTATTATTATCTTATCCTATACAATCTCATGTAGGTCTAAGGCCTCCTGATTTCTCAGGTAAAATTTGTGCCGTTGGCTACTTGTGGCTTTGTAATAAAGCTGGTAATACACTTGAGGTTACGTTCAACTTCCCTAGTATACTGAGTTAGTTCATTATTCTGATTACGGTTATTATTTTCATTGGTAATAGCTACTAACTGATCGAACATTGATGTCTATAGTTATTCGTTTTGTTCGATATTCACACTTTCGTTAATCACTTAATAGCAAGAGGTAACTCATTTTTGTCTTTAAAATACTTTCATTTGTAATCTATACCTCCATTGAAAGAAAATAATCACGGAATTTTGTTGATCAGAAAGCTGAAAATTCTTTCTAAACGAAAACCCTTCGTGTTTTAAATATAAGAATAATCTGTTAATTATGCGTTCCTACAGTTATTCCAAAACACGATCATCTCGGAGAGATAAATGGTTTGATTATTATCTCACGCACGGAAGAACTTTGGATTGATTGCACTACTTTTTGTTGTCAGATGGCAAGGAGATTACATAAAATATTCGAATAAGTGTGATTTGAAACGTCAAAGAGACGTAATCGTAAATGTCAATGTAATGGGTGCGTAGATATTCTGCCTCTGACGTAGTAAGAGCCAGTGGTATCAGCGAGTTCAAAAACGGCACTTATTATTCTTCCTGCGAGTGGCTGTCACTATGTTTGCCAATAATCGCACCTTATATCAACATAAAGACAGGACATAAAGAAGTTGTATGTTCGGTGAATTTTCAGTATTTCTTCAAGCGTTCCTATTTTTTGTCATGATCTGAAAAAAACATCTTCACAATGTTGTCAAAATTTAAATGTGAAATTACACAGTATTTAAAAAATAATACAAAGTAATATGCAATACAAATATTTGCAGTCGTATTTCGTAATTTATTGAATGACTTTTCTAAGAATACACCGAATATTATTTTTTTTCTGATCTTATAAGAAATGGCATATCTTTGTGTGTTTTTTTCATTTTAATAAGTTAGTTAAATATTAAATACAATTAAAATATAATTATGTCAAAAATGCACTATAGTTACAAATAAAAAATGTATTTGGCTACTTTTGCTGATATGTTGTAATCAAGCACTAACTTATTACACTTTTACAACTGTGAAATGAAAAATATCATCAGCATCTTTTCACTGACAAAGTAAGTGCAACATTTGTTGATCACGAGTAAAACTTGTCCCTGTTGAAGTCCGGTCCCAACACATACAGAGTAACGCTATGTGGAACGCTTTCTTAATAATGTTGGTAGTTGTGTGGACAATGAATATGAACGAGCACACGAAAACGAAGAGAACATTGGCCTTTGCCGATCCGGCCGCGACACAGAACTCTGGAGATTGGAAAGAGAAGAGAGTTTGCTGTCAGATGTGGGTTCATCGCCTTCATCCATAGAGGTAGTAGTATGTAATATCAATTTCTGAAGGATTCCTTCATTAGTATGTGGGGAAGATTTGCAATTAATTTCAGTTACAGTATTCTTAAAATAAATTGAAATCTATTGTTTTGTTTTCCTTCTCTGCATTTCTCTGAATTGAAATTGTAAATTTTAAATTCTTTTTGTTTGTTTGTTTTTGAGCATATCTCTGAAGAGAAAGATGAAGCTCAGAGGCCTCTTAAAAAGCTTTCGTGAGCTGTGTTGAAATCACAGAATAATTAAATTAATATTTATACGGTTTGCCTTTTGGCGACTTTGATCTTTTGAATATTTCAAAGAACATAGTATGTGTATGTATATAAATTATATATATATATTATATATATATATATATATATATATACACCACATAGGGGGAGAGAGGGAGAGTGAGTGTGGGTGAGTGATAGTGAGAGTAGTACGACCCACATATCTCTGGCAGAATTTTTTATCAATAAGGCAGAGAATCTGGCAACGTATCTTTAAACTGTTATTAAAATCTTAAAAGGGGCAACCCACCTCATCTTCGTGATCAAGTAACTCTTGTGAGACTGGTACGGTAGAAGGTCATTCTGCACCAGATCATCAGCTAAGTTATATTTTTCCGCGTTATTCCAAATCACTATTTACTTCATCCTTTTCTTATTGGGACCGCATTTGTTTAACCGTACCCGGATGGATGTTTGGAGATGAGAGACAACCAATTATTTTCTATCCTTCAAGAGTTGGCCTACTAATTACTGATTTTAAAAATAAACTTTCTTGAAAATAATTACAAAGTACTAGTTGATATTGTGTTAATTAGATGCAACTGATAAATATTTTGTACCTTATACTTTTCTCAAAAAACTTCGTGAATACTAAATATATTTTTCCAAAACTGTTATTAAGAGACCATGAAAAACGATGTAAAACTTTTAGTTTTGTACTCTAATAGAATTTTCAATATGAGTTATCTACAATGTTTCACTGTTTTCTTTTATTTACGCTTGCTACTGTTTTCCTACTGCTTTACTATTTACTGGTACTATTTATACATATTTACTTATATTTTTCATATATGTTCTGTATTTTGCTTTATTATTATTATGTGTAATATTGTTGTTTTGTATTTTGTTTTACTTTATTGCAAGTATATGTAATCTGCACGTTGTGTATTATACTTCACTACATACACATATTATTCCAGGCTGATTTAAAACAGGGCTTTCTGAATCACACTTTTTGTATAAATTCAATTTTTTGTATATATTTGTTCAATTTGATTATTGTTCATTTTAAGAACTTCTACTCACAAATGTGTAGCTAGGGTGCATTGCAATACGGTGCGATATATTTAAACAGAAATTGATTTGTGTGTTTTTTCTGAAAAACAAAAACATACAACAAAATGAGTTTTATGTCATCATATAGAGTGCTTTTAGCACTACAAGTACAAAGCGTTTGAAGAAAAATTTGCAAACATTTTTGAGAAATGGCGTTGGAGCGTTCTGAACATGCTGAAAGTTGAGCTCATTTTTACAGAAAACGTTTGAGATTTCAAGAAACTTTATCAGACACCATTCGAAGCACATGTTCTCATAAATGCATAATATGAACAAATCAACGTTAATGTAAGTATTAATGACGTGAGAGACAAATGAAAAAAATACACTTTTGTAATTTTTGAAAGAAACAAACGAATAGAGCAAAAATTGTATTTATGTCATGATGAAAATGTTGTGTCATTATGAAAATGTTTAATATTGCTCTATTTCACGCAATATTGCGAGAAATTATATTAAACTTTTTTAAAAAAATGCACATTATCTTAATGAAAAAACTAATTAAGGAGAAAACATTTCATTTGAAGTATAAATCGTGTGGTTGTAGGAACGACGCAAAAAATTCAAGTTTTTGCTATTTTCGAAAATTGAGAGTTAACAATGAAATCGGACCTTTGACATATTAATAAGTGTATTTCTTACAATATTTTTAAACAAAAAATTAGGAGCCGTATTGAGAAAATTTGGAAATTGCCGCAGTGGTTCATGTAAATTACCCCCAAAAAATTAAAGAATGTTATTAAAAATCGCAAGCTACGAGTGAGGCCAGAACGGTCCAGGGAATATTCAGTTTGGACAAAAAATTCTACACATAGTTTAGGTGTTAGTGTTGTTCAAAGACAACAGATGGACGGACGGATAGTGTTGTTCACAGACGACAAACGGGTGGACGGACAGACAGACGGACGGATGACTGAAGGTCGGACGTACAGACTGACGGATGGTTGAACGGGCAGGCAGACGGACGGAAGGACGGACAGACTGAAAGTCGGACGTACAGACTGACGCCACGGTCGGATGAAAAGACTGACAGATGGTCAGACGATGGGACGGACAGAGACTGATGGACGGATTTTGTAAAAAACTGTTTTGGTATCAGGGGACCCCAAAGTGTGTATTTCTGTTCAAATCTCTGAATCTATTTTCCGCAGCATTTTCTCTATACTACGTGTATTACTCCGTATATGAGAAACTAAATTTCTTACAATCTACATTGTTCAAAATTACAGTTTTTTGAATAATTTATTAAGTAATATTATATTACATTGCATTACTTTACATTACATTGTATTGCATTGCGTTGCATTGCATTGCGTTGCATTACAGACATTACATTACATTGCATTGCATAACATGCATTGCAATACATAATGCTGTGACCGCCCGCGGGCAGTCAAATGTCCCGCCGCCATTGCCGCGTCACAGCAGCGGGAGGCGCCACCCAGCGAAGCGGCGGACAGCGGCAGCGGGCCGGCCAGGTCCGGGCGAGCGCGCCCGTCGCGGTTGGATAGGCGCGTCAAGACTCGCCGCTGTCCCTATGGCAGGGCTAGTCAGCGAGCGACCGCGGCGGGCGGGCTATAAAACGGCCCAGACCCCGCCCCGGGTGGCAGAGGCAGGAGAGCGAGCTTGGAGTACGGGTCTACAGCGAGGTGTGCGGCGTTCAAGTGGAGAAGATACTGGCGGCAACAACTTTGGCTTTCGACTACGGACTACTCTTCTGGATTTTCGGCGACCCCGGACATTTTGGCACCTCTACTGGCTATCGGCGACCCGGCTACGATTTTTGGTCTTCTCTCCTGGATATTCGGCGGCAAGGCTTTGTACTCGGATACATCCATACTGTAACCAGTTTGTTAATAAAGAAACTTGTTTGTTTTGAAGCTCTCGTCTTTGCTTGGATTCTACAAAACTGGCGACGAGGAAAAACAAGATATGGCGACCGGCGAGCAGATAATGACATTGATCACGCTGATGCAGCAGCAACTCCAACAGCAAGCAGAGGCGCACGCGCAGCAGATGGCCGCGTTAATGGAAGCATGCCACGCACGCTCCCCTCCGCAGTTCCCGGCTTTCCAGCCCGACACGGAAGAGTGGGCCGAGTACATACACAGGTTGGAGCAGCACCTACTGTGTTATAAGGTAGGAGACGCAAAGATGAAGAAAGCATTTTTTCTTAGCTGCGCGGGCAACAGTGTTACCAACTTAGTAAAAAAGCTGTTCCCAGATAGGGAGTTATCTAGTGTTAGGTGGGCAGAAATGTTAGAAAAACTTAACAACTATTTTATCAAAGCGCCCCACGTAGTGTCAGCCAGGTTTCAAATTTTTCCAATGCAGGAAGAGTGAGGGGCAGACCCACAGCGAGTGGATAACAGAGCTGGCCGGGTTGGCGCGACATTGTCAATTTAAGTGCCCACCATCTGATAGTGAGGTGTCCTATGCAGATACCTTGATAAGGGACATGGTAGTGCTTCACACACCGGAAGAAAAAATTAGGTTCCAGGCGTTACAGAGTGGGGACCCATCATTAGAAGAAGTTCGTAACATATGTAAGACGTATGAGATGACGTGTGAGGCGGCTCGCCAGATCGCGTCGGAGGCACGGTGTGTACCAAGTTAAGAACAGTGGGTCGGTGCGCGGCAGTAGTAGGCCAAAAGTGGTGAGTGACGGTAGTGATTCCAGTGAATGTAGTGCCAGTAGTGAGGGAGACTACCACTATAAAGAGGGGGCACGCAACAATCAGTGGAGGCGTGACCGCCGACCCTACAGGGGACCAGGGTACAGAAAGTTTAATGGCAGTGACAGTGACAACGGCAGTGCGAAAGGAGTTACACAAAAAAAGAAGTCATGCAAAGACTGTGGAAGGTTACATGTGAGAGAAAAGTGTAGGTTTAGAAATAGTCAATGCTTTTGGTGCAAAAAAGTGGGCCATATCCTGGAAGTATGTGAAAAAAGAAAACAGTCAGAACGGTTTAGAAGACAGGAACAAGAAATGGAAGTAGATACTATTAATCACCGTGATCAATACACACGGGCAGGACAAGCTGATAGTTAAAATAAAAATTCAGGAGGAACCGGTAGATTCCTGTTAGATACGGGTGCCGCAGTGACTCTCATAAACTTAGAAACTTACCAGCGGATAGGGGCAACCCGCGGTATCAGAGAGTGCAGAAGGGTCTGTATGCATTTGGCAAGACACCAATCAAAGTGCTAGGGAAAGTGTCGCTCAGGGCAACCTATAAGAATAAGCAGGCAGAAGTAGAAGCCATTATTGTAGACAGATATGACGTCACAAACATTTTGGGCCTGGACTCGTTCGACAAGCTGGGGTTCGGAGTGGTAGACTCGGTGAACCGGATCACAGAAAGTGGAGAGGCAAGAACGGTCAGGGAGTTGGAGCAAGAGTTTCCGGAGGTGTTTTCGCCGGACTTGGTGAGTGCAAGCAGTTTCAAGCTAGGATCCAGTTGAAAGAAGGGCACAAGCCACGTTTTATAAGGCGAGGGCCGGTCCAGTGGCCCTCAGAGACAAAGTAGCCGAGAACTGCGGCGATTGCAAGCAGATGACGTCATCACCCCGGTAGCAAGAGGCAAGGTGGGCCACGCCTTTGGTCGTGGTTAAGAAGGCGAATGGTGCGGTTAGATTATGCGGGGACTTCAGAGTACGGTGAACCAGCAGTTGGAAGTGGAACAGTTACCCCATCCCGAAACCGGAAGATCTGTTCCACAAGCTGTCCGGAGGGCAACAGTTTTCGAAGATGACCTGAGAGATGCGTATCCTGCAGCTGCCATTAGACACAAGAGGCAAGGGAGGTGCTAGTCATCAACACTCCCCTGGGCCTTTTCAGATATAATAGGCTGCCGTTCGGCATCAGTTCTGCTGCCGCATTATTTCAGCGCTGTTTAGAACAATTGACGGGCGGGCTGAAGGGTTGTTGCAACTACCTGGACGACATCATCGTCACGGGCAGCTCGGAGATGGAACACAGAGAAACTTGAAGAAATTATTTGAAGTACTCCAGAAGAATGGTCTAAGGGTTAATAAAGACAAGTGTGAATTTTTTAAGGACCCGCGTGGTATTTCTCGGACACGTCCTGGACCGCACCGGCATTTCGCCCACCAGCCAGCACGTAGAGGCCATATTGCAGCTTCCCCCCCCAGCGGACGTGAAGCAACTTCAGGCATTGTTGGGAAAAATAAATTATTATAACAAATTCATTAAGAATTTCTCAACGATAGCGGCTCCTTTGAACAAACTAAGACAAAAAGGAGTGAAGTTTGTGTGGTCGAAGGACTGTGGAAGAGCGCTTGACCGATTGAAAGAAGCGTTGGTACAAACAGCCAAGCTAAATCATTTTGTGCCCGGCAGAGTAACTACAGTTGCAGCAGATGCCTCAGAATATGGGTTAGGGGCAGTCTTGTCACAAAAGGACGATAAGGGTGTCGAGAGACCGATTGCGTTTGCGTCTAAGTCGCTGAACAAGCACCAGAGGAACTACTCGCAGGTCGAGAAAGAGGCGTTAGGGATAATATTCGCGGTAAGGAAGTTTAACGACTACTTGTACGGCAGCAAGTTTCATATAATAACAGACCACAAACCCCTGGTACAACTGTTTCACCCTGGCAAGAAGATTCCGGAAAGCACCGCGAAAAAGTTACAGAGATGGGCGCTATTTTTAACAGATTATAATTATCAAATTCACTTTAGGAGGACGGCCCAGCATGCTAACGCGGATGCGTTGTCCAGGCTGCCGGGAGGCCCGGACCTGGACTTCGACAGATCAGAAGAAGAATGTCTCCAGATTGACGCGGAGGAACTGCAGGGTTTAATGGAGTTTCCGTTGCAAGCCAGAAGAATCGCTAGAGAGATAGATAAGGACCCAGAGCTCAAGTTAATTAGGGACTATGTCAGGGAGGGTTGGCCGCCTAGGCTGTTGAGAAGCAACGCGAGCTGGTTCAACAAGAAAGACAGGTTAACGTGCAAAGCAGGCGTGTTGCTCCTAGCGGGAAATGAGTATACTAGAGTAGTCATTCCAAGGAGTTTGAGGACGACGGTGTTGAATCTCCTCCATGAGGGGCACTGGGGCGTCGTAAAGACTAAACAATTGGCACGCCGTCATTGTTTCTGGGAAGGGATGAACTCGGACATTGTACAAATGATGAGAAGGTGCGAGGCCTGCCAATTAAACCAAAGTGCGCCGAGTAAGGACCTGGTATCATGGCCCGAGCCCAGTGAGCCGTGGGAACGAGTGCACGTTGATTTCGCGGGCCCATTCTGGGATAGGATGTGGATGGTGGTGGTGGACGCAAAGTCTAACTACCCTTATGTGATCGAGATGGCCAGCACAACGTCGACACAGACGATCGACGCGCTAGAGAGGGTTTTTGTTACAGAAGGGCTGCCTGTCACGCTGATTACGGACAACGGGCCGCAGTTTACGTCCCAGGAGTTCACCAGTTTCTGCAACAACAATGGTATTCAGCATGTCTGCACGCCCCCGTTCCACCCACAATCCAACGGGGAGGCGGAGAGATTCGTCCGCACTTTTAAAACGGCGATGAGCAAGGCGCGCGCAGCGGGATCACACAGGTCCCGAGCGCTGTTGCGGGTACTAGCTACGTTCCGCACGCTGCCTGGCAAGGACGGCAAAAGCCCTGCAGAGATGCTTCATGGGAGGCAGCCGCGGACGTTACTGTCCCTCCTGAGGCCGGTGGACCCGTACAGGTCGGTAGGAACTCAACCGAAACACCAGGTAGGTGACAGAATCTACTGCTTCTCGTTCAAGCGATCCCCAGCCTGGCTTCCGGGGGTTATTGCAGAAGTCAGGGGGAACAGAACGTATTTAATCCGAACAGAGAGTAAGATGGTGGTACGACATCAGGGGCAAATCAGGCCGCGAGTCAACCACAGTAGAGTGGATTCTTTACCTCAAGTCTCACCCCAAGAATTTAGACAAAAGGTAATGAGGGAAACCATTTACGCCCCGCAGGAGACAGCAGCGTCGTGCTCCACGCCCCCGGATGCAGCCGACGCCCAGCCGCCAGGTGACAGGGAGCCGGTCGACGAAGAGGCTGGGGAAGCTGCCAAGAGGGAGTGGCGGACCAGGAGGACTGCCAGGAGGGTCCGATTTGCGCCGTATGCGACGCTTTTGGGCGCGGAGGGTGCTGTGACCGCCCGCGGGCAGTCAAATGTCCCGCCGCCATGCCGCGTCACAGCAGCGGAGGCGCCACCCAGCGAAGCGGCGGACAGCGGCAGCGGGCCGGCCAGGTCCGGGCGAGCGCGCCCGTCGCGGTTGGATAGGCGCGTCAAGACTCGCCGCTGTCCCTATGGCAGGGCTAGTCAGCGAGCGACCGCGGCGGGCGGGCTATAAAACGGCCCAGACCCCGCCCCGGGTGGCAGAGGCAGGAGAGCGAGCTTGGAGTACGGGTCTACAGCGAGGTGTGCGGCGTTCAAGTGGAGAAGATACTGGCGGCAACAACTTTGGCTTTCGACTACGGACTACTCTTCTGGATTTTCGGCGACCCCGGACATTTTGGCACCTCTACTGGCTATCGGCGACCCGGCTACGATTTTTGGTCTTCTCTCCTGGATATTCGGCGGCAAGGCTTTGTACTCGGATACATCCATACTGTAACCAGTTTGTTAATAAAGAAACTTGTTTGTTTTGAAGCTCTCGTCTTTGCTTGGATTCTACACATAACATTACATTGCATTGCATGCCATTACCTTACATTATATTATAATTCAACATGAATGTAATAGTTATTCTTGCAGGTATCGGGGGCGAGGGCAGTGGTGTCTCGAGCAGCGGCGTTCGCCCTCGAGGAGGCGGCGGCCACGCGCTCGCTCGCGCGCTTCCTCGCGTGGCAGTTCGCGCGCGCCCGCACCGCGTGGGCGACGGCGCTCCTCGCCGACGACGCCCTCGCCGCCCGCTCGCCCCTCGCGCTCGCGCGCCTCGACGCCCCCGTGCGCGTGCTGCGCGCCAGGGCCTGCCCGTGCGCCGCCCCCTTGCCCCGCGCGGCCACGCGCTACGCCGACTACACCGAGGAGGCAGCGTTCCTCGTCGAGACGGACGACCCCCGCCTGCTGGGAGACGTCTTGAGATGCACGAACGCCCTCGCGGATACGTGGTGCCAGCAGGCGCAGTATTTTGTGTGGATTCGGAGGAACGTGAGTGCTGTAGACAAGGAGGAGCTGAACTTTCTTTCTGATCTCTGGGACAGGCGTCGAATTCTCAACGTGTTCTTCGCGTTTGATGCTGTGGATACTATTTATCAATATGATGCCTTCCTCCGGAAAGCGACAATCGCAGACGATCAAGCCTTGGTTTGGGTAGGACCTGACAAAAATGAGATACCGAATCATCTTTGGGGTTACGAAACTTGGAATATAACTTCCGAGTTAACAAAAGAAATTGATTTTCCATTTAACGGAACACATATTGAAAAGGGAACGAAATTGAACAGTTTCTGGAATTTTGGAAGGAATTCTGTGGAAGTGAATGGATATTCCAAGCCAATAAACGAGATTATGGCCAAAAGTAAAAGTCCTAATCCATCCATTGGAGCTGCGGGACCTCCCTTGCGCTGTTGGGATTTGCGAAATTATCCGCTCCTCGTGGTGATGTTCGTACATCGTGGGGTATGTTTACATTTTTTACACAACAGTATGACTTAGAATAAATGTTATGAACTTCTAGGACTTGTCCAGGAGTAAATAATGATCACTTTAGGCCAGTCGACATGCAGCGGTAAATTGGAGTTACATATGTGACATTTGCACCAAATTCTTAGGCAACCCATTCAAAGCGTTTCACCAATGTCCCTGTAGATGCATTAAAACCATTTAAAAAATCATAGTTTTCAGAATTTATCACGAATGTTGTAAAGGGAACCCGCTGATAATTGTGGCTATCGATTTCTCTTACAGAGAGAAATTGAGTGAACTGAAAATGTCCGTTTCTTTAGGTGTCGTAAATCATCAAGCGATTTAGTTTCTTAAAAAACAAAAAAAACGTGTTTTGTGGAAATGTCTTCGATGATTCCACAAAAAATGATCAGTTACCCACCAAGAGATCAGTTCCCCACCAAGAGATCAGTTCCCCACCAGGAGACCAGTTCCCCACCAGGAGATCAGTTCCCCACCAGGAGATCAGTTCTTCACCAGAAAATCAGTTTGCCACCAGCAGATCAGTTCCCCACCAAGAGATCAGTTCACCACCAGGAGGTCAGTTTGCCACCAGATCAGTTCCCCATGAGTCGAATGACACCAAATTTTTGTCCATTGGTGCTAACAGGGCAGTTACCGGGAGAGATGGCGCAGTGCATCAACCTGATGTCACTGCAGTCCCTCTGACCGGGAGGTTCTAGGTTCGAGTCCTGACGGCGGCAGGATTTTCGACACTAGCTTGTCAGCTAGGTCGAATTCAGTCGTTATCTGGAGGAGAATTCTAGCGGCCGGCTGCTCTGGCTGAAACCACGGTAGTTTTCCGTGGTTTCTCCGATCAACACCAGGATAATGCCAGAGCAGTACCCTAACAAACGGGCCACGGACCGCGCGCGATCTTTCCTTCCTCTTCCTTGTCCTATCCTCTCCATCTTACACACACACACACACACTAACATGCACTACACTACCACATATACCGGGAGACCGGTCGGGAGCTTACAACTTGTCCTGGCTGGGGCGGTTGCCCCGCTGGTGGGAGATACTTGGTTGGGGGGAAAACCCCGCTAGTCGACGGTAGGTCGGCGCCAGATCTCGCCATCCAGCGGGGAAAAGATCATCGCCACCTCCCGGGGAAAACACGCACTACACTTACGGGACTAACGACCTGAGCAGTTGACGCGCCCGGAAACACGAATCAATCAATCAACAGGGCAGTTGGGATTGAGAACCTTCCTAGGGGGCCAGGACCACCGACACTCCCCAGGATATAGCTGACCTACTCCACTTGGGGGACGAATGACCTTAGCAGCTGACGTAACCGAAACACTACTCGCGGACGCCGCAGGGGCGCCTGGTGCGAGAGGCCGTGGTGGGCATGCGTATAGTTCCATTTTTATAGAGCTGTCTCTCAAGTCTCTCAATGGCATTTCGCGTCTTTCTCGGACGTGCGGCTAGATGGCGCGTGATCAAGCAGTGCGTGGTACGGTAGCAATTATGCGGCATCTAGCAGCGCGAGAAAGACGCGAAATGCCATGAGATATTCCATCGCGAAGACGGGGCTTGAGAGACAGCTTTATAAAAATCGCACTATACGCATGCGCACTACGGCCTCTCGCTGCAGGCGCCCCTATATGCACTATAGGCACAGTTCGTGCTGCGCGCGGCGGACGGGCGCGTGCGCTTCGAGGGGTCGGACGCGCGCGCGGCGGCGCTGCTGGCGGCGCGCATGCGCTTCCGCGCGCTGCTGCACCCGCCGCTGGACGGCGGCGACGGCGGCGGCGGCGGCGGCGAGGACGGGGGCGGCGCCGTGCGCGAGCTGGTGCTGCGGCGCGCGGAGCTGGCGCTGAACGCGGCGTTCGTGCGGTGGGCGGGGCCGCGCGCCGTCTCCTTCCTGCCGCTGCTGGGCGAGGGCGACATGCGCCTGCTGGTGGCCGCCGCGCGCCCCGTCGCGCCCTGGCTGCGCTTCCTGCGGGTGCTGCAGGTGCGCTTCCGCTGACGACGCTCGCTGGCGCGCTTCCCGGTGGCAGAAGCGTCGGCTTTGAGGGAGGGGTGGCTCAGGGGAGCAACTGATGGCACTGCAGTACCTCTCACCGGGTGGTTCTAGGGTTCCACTCCCGATAGTGGTTGGATTTTAGACACTGCGTACGTAGTAGCTAGGTCGAATTTAATCGCTATCTTGAGGAGAATTGTAGATATTAGATTTTACCGATCAGAGTAGCCGGCTTCTCTGATCGATAGTTTTCCGATCAACACCAGGCGAATGCCGGAGCAGTACCCTAACAAACGGGCCATGGACGCGATAATTCTTACCTCTTCATTGCCCTGTCCTCGACACACACACACACACACATATGCACTACACTACTACATATGCCAGGAGACCGGTTAGGGTTTAGAGCTTGTTCCGGCTGGGGTGGTGCCCCACTTGTGGGAGATACCCGGTTGGTGAAAACCTCGCTAGCCAATGGTAGGTCGGCGCCGGATCTGGTCATCCAACGGGAGAAGACCACCACCACCACCTCCCTTCGAGCGAAACAATCACTCCACTTAGGGGACTAATGACTAATAAAGCAGAACACAGCTTTCAATGGGGCCTTTCCACTGGGACACTCGGTCGCGGCGCTTTACCTGCTGCGTCCCTTCGTCGTCGCCTCGCCGACGGGTCGGACTCACAAACCTTCCCCCTTCCACGGCGTTCGGCGGTGCGATGGTGGCGGCGTGGGAATGGCCCTACCGGACGCGCTCTGCAATGGCGCCATGTGAAGGGGCCCTAAAGGCGCGTCCACACGATGCGGCTTTTCTGTGCGTCACGGGAATAAAATGCAATGAGCAAAGTTGAAAGACGAACGTTCAACACAGCGCATGCGCGCTACCTTGTCCAAACGGTACATTTTGCGGCGCTTGTTCTATTATATATAATGGATCCAGCAGCTATTTGCACGGCAATTTCGGCAGGTTATTTTATAATCAGGCGAAAGAAGAGAAAAACCTCCTCTATAATCTTGAATGAACTGAAGAGTGAGTTATTTGTTTTCAAGAGACATTCTGAAAATACACAACCTTAAATGAAAACTATTGCATTTAGTTGTTTAAGCTACATAACTTATTACATAAATTTCGTAAATTGACATTACTGTAAAAATAAAATAACTAAAAATTCTTCTCTTATCACTGCAACACACCGAATAGAAATGGATATAATCACAAGTTCATTTTTACTAGTTTCCACTATTTATGTTAACAAATGTATGTATTGAAAATTGATATTACCGTAAATACATAATAAAAGAACAATCTGCAACAAATTCGCAATAGAACACAGGCGGACAGCACAAAGTAAGTCAGACGACTACCAAAGAACGTTTGATATTCCGGATGACTTCGCTATGAAATACACATTCTTTGGAGGAAGCGCACGAGAAAGACGAAAAAGATTGCCGTCAGCTCTGGGAAGCTTGCGCTATTGCATGCGTCTATCGTTTTGACGAAAGGACGCTTGCTCGAAACGTATGCGCTGCGTGCGCTAGAGGCATGCGCAAAATTGAACGAAAAGACGCATCGTGTGGACGCGCCTTAAGGGAGGGTTTTCAATTTTCCCCCTCCAGTTACCCTGGAGGGGCGGAAATTTATTCAGTTTAGGGTATCCATTTTATATTCCAGACGATTGGGCTTGTGGAAATGGTGGAGGACGGTAACTTAAACATACTATTTAAAACTAACTTATTTCTAATATAAAACGTGGCTCTTTGAGCCTTGCCAAGTTTATTTACAGTTAATGAATTGTTTGCGTTAGAGTTGTTAATATTGTTCATCTTCCTAATTGGCAGTCAATAAGGGGGGATGTGTGCGCAGGGGGAGGTGGCGGCGACGCTGTGCGGCGCGGCGCTGGGCGTGTGCGCAGCGGCGTGCGTGCTGGAGGCGGCGTACGGCGTGGGGGCCGGCGGCGGGGCGCGTGCGGCGCGCGGCCGCGTGGAGCGCCGAGCTGCTGGCCGCCGCCCACGGCTGCGTGCTGCGCCTGGCGCCGCGCCGCCGCCGCCCGCAGGCAGAGCGCGAGGGCGCGCGCGCGCCGCTGCTGGCCGCCTGTCTGCTGTTCGCCGTCGTCTACTGCGCCGTGCTCCAGGGCGCGCTCATCGACGCCCTCACCAACCCCAGGTGCTCCGCGCGCTCCCCAACTGCGCAACAAAATGCTACCCAAGGCGTTAGCAGGAAAAAGAGACGAGGCACCCTCCGAATTTTCTCACGAAATATCATATAAAAGCGTTTTGGTTCGTAAGGGGGTAAGTGCGAAAACCGTGATTTTTTAGCTGAAAATTTTAAATGGATCTATGTACCCAGAGCAATGATCGTCCAATGGGTCTGAGGGTCAGCGGAAGCCATATTAATTACAAAAAATTCCAAGAGGTAGCGCTGAGTCTACCACCAGCATTGGTTCTCTATTCTTTTTACCTCGTTTGCTAGAAACTTAGCTCTTGACACTTAGATCCTTAAGAACCTAAACACTTCATTCTAGTACACGAATTTAAATGAACTACTCTAGCTAAATGAAGAATCGTGGCTGAACAATTTTAATTATATAATATAGTAAATAACCTAACTGATAACAGTGAATTGTTGTCACAGGTGTCCTGTAATGCCAGAAGGTCAAACTTGAGGTATCGTCAGTTACTATACTTCAATAAACCTAATACTTCATCATATAAATATTATTCTCTCTTCAGATTAATTTTTTAATATAATGAGTTAAGTTAAAAGTGTGAATTAGGCTTTAGTATGTCTTTTCTAGAATACAAGAAATATTTGAATACAATTTTGGAAAATATTAAATAGGAATGAAATAAATTATCGTTGCTTGCTATTATGTTTTTTGTGCTCTCTGTGGTGTTTTGTTTTATTAATCGTGTATGACTCTTGTTTGAAACACTATTTCTTCATTTTTTACATTGAATTGTGCATTATTTCTGTTTTTGTTTAAATATCCTTAATTGACATTGTTTTTCTCTGGTGTTTTGTATTTCCTTTTGTTCATTTCTATCTGTAATACCTGCTGTAATTGTGGCTTTGCCTTGTTTGGGCTGATGATTAATAATTTTGAAAGGAGCCTCTTAGACTGAGATATTAATAGTACATTAGGCAACTATTTTATAATGTTAAGCTTTATTGCATAAGTACTTGTTTCGATAACGAGTGATGTTAGGAGGATATCTTTCCCATAAAGCGGAGTTTTCAAATTTGTTCGAATGCAATAAAGTAATATTATAAACGAGTTTCATCAGTTTTTTCTATAACAGCATTTTATATTTCTAAGGGAATCAGTTAATTTTGGAAAAAAAAATGTTGTGGCATCGTGGATATTTGACAACTCTGCGAAAAAACGGTGGTCGGCTGTTTCGTTCCCTGCGATGGCTGAACGTGTAATGGCGCAATTATTCGTGCCATAAACGGCACATGTATCATAATTTGTACCGTAAGACGTCATTTTATGAACGATTTCTTGTATCTCGCGGTATCGAAAGTCAATTCGTGAATGAGGGACCGATAAGGGATATTCTTTATTTCTTTAATTTTAACCCGAGAATATCCGCAATGCGTCGTGAAACGACAGCATATGGAGTGTGTCCCCAGTTGTTTTGCCTTTTATCCAGTTTTTTTTAATTATTTAGTTCGAATGAAAAATAGTTTCGGAAAAACATTCACGTGATATTTTAGTTTTTCTTAACGAAATTCAGTTTGAAACATTTATTTTTATAATTAATTTAAAGCCTTTATGCCGATTGCCTCTATCTCTGTTAGGGACCAAACGCTGCAATGTTTAAGAAGGATGCTCTGTTTTGTTTAATTTACTTATTGCAACTATTTCAGTGCCATTTCTTTTCTCGTGAAAGTTTCAATGTTTCAGCGCTGCACGCGCTGGTGTCTCAGGTTGGAGGGCGAGCTGGACTCGCTGGAGGCGGTGGCGGCGGCGGGGCTGCCGCTCACCACCGCCATGCACATGTTCACACACGCGCTGGAGGGCGAGGGGGAGGCCTTGGAGCAGCTGCGACGCAGAACCTCCGTCTTCCCTCCGGTGCGTTTGCGGTTACTCCAGAGCCACTATCCAACCAGGCCATGCGCCAAATATACTCAAATCGTTTCCGAAAATCAACGAACACATGGTCATTTCAGAGGAAGGAAAGCACACCACCACATTTTCCTACTCTTAAATTCCTTGCCATGGCTCCTCCTTACATCTATTACAACAAATAAACCGGATTAGAATGGCAAATGAACGCAGGGCATCAATTGATGTCACTGCTGTGCGGATGGTTCTAGGGTTCGAGTCCGGCGGTGGATGAAGTTTCAACACTAACTACTTAGCTGAGTCGAATTCAGTCTCTCTCTGGAGGAGAACTCTACCGGTCGGATGCTCCAATCAGGAGTTATCCGCGGTTTCTACGATCAACACCTGGCGCTTAAAAATATGCGCTACACTTACGGGATTAGTGACCTTAGCAGTACATCGCCCCGAGTCACTAATCAGTTAATCAATGAACAAATTATTGCGCTTGGAAGCGCTTAGTTTCTGCACGGAGTTTTGTCGCCGCTTTGTGTTCTTAAGCTTTCAGATGGTTGTGCTTAAAGCAAAGCGAAGCGCTAAAGAATACTTAAACGAACGACGTAAATTTGCGAATTGATGGATTTGGGTGCCTACTGCAATTGGTCTGTTCCGCGCGTGGTAGTGAGTTCGAGCCCAACCTCGCTACCCGGCTGCCAGAATTTCAGTGCACTCACTGTTTACAAATGAATTCCCAAGACTACAAGAACGCTTCGAAATTTGGAATCAAACATCAGATAAGATACAGGCTGTCAGAAAAATGGCAAAAAAATAAATACTTTCCTTTGAAATTAGGGCGTTTGAGGTCAAAATGCAAAAGGAATTATTTATTCCTACGAGGAACTCCCAGATGTATATTACCAACCTGAAATTTCTCTCAGTTTATTCATAAAAGCTTTTATTTTCTCGCCTTACTTAATATAAAGAAAAATAATTGTAATCGCGAGCCGGAAATAGAATTTTCGACTGAAATAATCTCATTGCCTTTATCATTTATTCCAGAACGAGAATTTCATTACAATGTAAGCAGCACATGAAAAATATTATCTTGAGTTAATGTAACAGTAATGCATTACAAAGACTGAGCTGGCGAATAAAACCATCACAACGAATTGGTAGGGGAGAAACTAGCAATAATCATTATAATATTATTTCAAAATCATGATGTTAACATCCGCTTTCCGTGTAGACTTCTAAATAGATCTCTGCAAATAAGGTGTCGTTTAAAATATGAAAGACCCCAATGTCTACACGTGTAGAGTACATTTTTGTGTATGTTACATAAACATTGAGACGATGATTTTTTCAAATGTCGACATCACTCACAACCTGGCGGTAAGGCTGGTAGTATCCTAGTCAGGCAAGGCAGCACAGGACGGGCGAAGACGGTGGCAAGGAGCAGAGTTAGTTTGAGCAGTTCGGTGGAGAGTAGATCAGAGCAGAGCACAGCAGAGCCGGGCAGGGGAGAGCAGGGCAGAACAGAGCAGGGCAAGCAAGGGCATGCCAGGGCGGGGCGGATTCGGGTCGGGGCGGGACGGAGCGGGTCGGGGCGGGACAGGGCGGGGCAGGGCGTGGCAGGGCAAGGCGGGGCAGAGCAGGGCGGGGTAGGGAAGGGCAGGGCAGGACAGGGAAGGGCAGGAAAGGGAAGGGCAGAGAAGGGAAGGGCAGGGCAGGGAACGCACAACCAGGGTAGAGAAAGGATACATTTTAGACATAATGCTTTCCTTTTCCTGTCTGTATAGATTAATATGGTAAACAATCATCCGAACAAGTAAAGGATTCGGCTTTGAACTTCCCATGCAATTTCCACTAGTTGTTCACCTAGTGTGTCCACCACATTAACAATAGCTTCCCTGCTTTCTAGTCTCTTGTATCTGACCTCACAGTGAGGCGTTGACGACCATGTGTGCGCGTGCGCAGAACGGGTCTGCCGAGGAGGCGCTGCTGCGGCGCGTGGCGGCGGGGGAGGAGGCGCTGCTGGTGGCGGCGGTGGGCGCGCGCCTCATGCTGCAGGCGTCGCCGCTCCTCGCCCCGCGCCTGCACGTGGCGCGCCGCCCGGCGCTGCGCTACCACCTGGCCTTGATGGCGCCGCACGCCTCCGCGCTCGCGCCCTGCGCCGCTCAGCTCCTGCAGCGCGCCGTCCAGGTACTCCGATGTGCCATCTCGGAAGCTGACTGGCTTCGGTGTATTCTTAGGGGACCGCGTCACTTGGGAGTACTGCGGTGAATGGTATGAGTAGAAAATGAGAAGGAGAGGGAGCGTTCTAAGTGATAGAGAACAAGAATAACTTAAAGCATCATTTACGCCTGCCGTAGAGGAAAGAGAGAGAAAGGGAAAGAAAGAAAAGAAAAACAGAAAAAAAAGAAGACGAGCTTAGGTGCCCACTCTGGGGAGCAATCTTCTTGGTAAAACAAGGAAAGTGTGGAGTTATAGACAACGCGGGGTATATACTGTGGATACTAGCTCCCCAAGTTTTCCGCCTGGCCCTTCTAAATGTGGCGCCTTGCTTGAATTCGGCAGCGCTTTTAGAAGTCATGACCAGAATGTTTGCTCTTTGCACGCCGCTGGCCTCGGCAGTCGTCTGTACATGGCGGTGGTGTTTACCACACTACACGCTCGTGGCTGTTCGCCTCGCTGGCGTAAAGAATGTTGAACGTTACCTCTTTCCCTTTGGAGATGATTCCACGTGGCGTTCTTTTTACAAAGCTACACGAATAAGATTGGAGTCAATGTCTACAAATATGAATGTCTTTCGATTGAGTGCTATTTGCTTTAATGAGCAATCAGGATTTAAATTCCTTCAAGGTCATCATACTCTTCAAACATACTAGAGTATTCACAAAGTAAGTTTGGAAAAAGTTGAGTAAACGTAATAGCAGACCAGATCATGTTGCACTATTTTTCCACAAATAAATATTTAGAATTGATCCTTTTGTCTTACCGTTGAATCAATGTTATAAACCTGTACCGTTGTTCGTCACCTGGGATAGAAACCAGTATTTCACAGTGACGCGTAATTCTGTGATCTTCACTTTGGTATGTCTCTGTGGTATGCGTTGGCCGGTCAGAGATTCTTCAGGCGTTTGTGAATAGCGCACGTGAGTCTCATTTCACCAACGTTTATTGGTACAGACTTAGGAAGGGGTTTTATTGTTACAGACTTTGACAAATCGTAAGCGAAAAGTTGCATTTCGGCACAATTTTATACTTACGCCTATGTTATTTAAATTTAAAGGGCAATCTCAGCACCGATAATATTAGTTTAAGCAAGATTTAGGTTGATATCCAAATATAAGAAACTGGAGAAACCTAGACTTTGGCGCCAGCACACACTTTCCAGTGGAGGAAGATCACCGTAACATTCGTGATATAACATTTGGCAATCGGCATTCACCGAGTAGCAAGCAACTACTGATTGCCCAATCTCGAGTAGCTGATGTTCTCAGCTAATGTTTGCTTCCTTTTATGAGTCTAATAAGAAGACATGTGATGGCTGAAGCGAGCACCAAACGTTCGTCGTTCAGCAAATAGCATGCAAATCATCCACACTAATCGGAATTCGCCGAGCTGTTGCTCACCACTCGCCCATTACCGAATATACAGGATGTTTGGAGAGGTCTAAAATTCAAAAATAAGCTCTTAAGATACTTGAAGCATATTTTGTCTAATAAACTACTTGGATATTCTGAATGTCTGAGCCGCAATAAGCACTCAAAAGTTAGTTTGAAAAAATGATTTCTAGGCAAAAATTTGCATTGCAAAAGAATAGAAACAATCCGGAAACATGAAAATTGGTTACTATTAACAAAAGAAATGAAATATATTAGTTCAGAAAGAAAAATTAATCCAGAAATAAAAAAGCACCAAATTTTCACAATTTTACTGCTTTTTTATTTCTCGGCTCCTTTAAAATCGTCTTAAAGAGCTTATTTTCGAAGTTTCGACGTTTATTGCCTGGGCCCCCTGTGTGGAAGATCCGCCTTCATTTATTTATTTCACAGTTTTACATTGTTATAGAAAACAACTTTCTGTTACCCACAATTCTAATAAATTACATAATTTTATTTTATTTCTCCATTTGTTCCTGTCTTTATAATCCTTGTCTGTTAAGTACTTGTCTTTCAAAATTCCCTCAATTTCTCTCAACCAGCTGTGTTTAGGTCTTCCTCTTTTCTTCCTACCCACCGGAAACCACTCTAAAATTAGTTTTGGAATTCTATTATCTTTCATTCTTTTCACATGACCAAACCATTGTAATTGCTTGTATTGAATCGTTTCTAACATTGTGTGTACTTTATCCATTTTTTCTCTTATTTTTAAATTTCTTATTTTTGCTAATTTTGATATCCTGGATGATTTTCTTAAAAAGTCCATTTCTGTTGCCAGTAATTTTAGTTTTAAATTTTTCTTTAATTCCCAAATTTCCGATGCAGTACTTTCTACAGTAGATTTATATATCCTTAATTTAGTTTCTTTTATTACATGTTTATCCCATAATTACACTAACATCCGCCTTCATACTTATACTAACAATCACAGCACCAGTCGCCACGCGCGAAAATCCTAAAGGACGAGCGCTGCGCGTGCGGCGTGCGCAGACGGGGCTGTGGCGCTGGTGGGCGGCGCGCGACCCGGGCGTGTGGCGCCTGGAGCTGCGCGAGGCGCCGCCCCCCTCCCGGCCGCCCACGACGCTGGGCGACCTGGCGCCGGCATTCGCCCTGCTGGCGCTGGGGCTACTGGCGGCGGGCGGCGCCTTCGTCTGCGAGTGCGTGCTGGCTCTGCACAACTGCTCGCCGCGCCCTTCGCGACCACGGCTTCGGCTGTGCCCCCGAAGACACAGAGCTTCAGAACGAATGGGACCAACCCATGCCCCCTGTGATGGCACCCGCGCTGCTGACGGTGCCTTCGCCGGTGGGTGCGCGCTGGCCTTTCCCCACTGCGCACAGCGACCTTCGCGACCATGGTTTCGGCTGCATCTCCAAAGACAAGAAGCTCCTGAATGAATGGGAACAACACACGAATTATGTCTCGGTGCTGGCTCTTGGGCTGCTGGTGGTGCATCAAGTACGCACTAGACATTCGCAATCATGGCTATGGCTGCGGTCACAAAGACACAGAGCTTCAGAATGAATGGGAATAACTCACGCCGCCCATGCCGCCGTTGGCGCTGCTGAGGCTTGTGCTGCTGGCAGCGAATGGCGCCTTCGCAGTCGAGAGCGCGCCGGCCTTCCCCCACCGCGTATTTCCCCCTTTGCAGTGTGCCGGCACTCGCCCTGCTGACGGCGCTTAGCCGTTGGACGCGCGCTGTCCCTTCCCCACTGCGCACAGCGACCTTCGCGACCATGGTTTCGGCTGCGGCTGCAAAGACAAGGAGCTTCAGAATGAATGGGAACAACTCCAGACCTCTCTTCCCATCCCGCCGCTCGTGCTATTGGTGGCGCGCGGCGCATGCTCAGACGACTGTGCGCTGTCCCCACATCGAGGACACGGTGTCACCTACACTTTCTTCGAACGGCCAAATGGGGCATCGGGAACATTTTACCCGCTTGACCGTAGTCGAACAGAGAGTAAATGAAAAGCTGATTTCCAGTGTGTTATGTCTCAATGAAATACAAGATGACTTCGTTCCGGACAACAATTGAATAGTTACCCCGAATTCAGATCTAACCCACAAAGATTCGAAAGTTGATATTTCAGTGGAATAGTGACCTATTGGACGTAATACACAGCCCCCTCGTTTCTGAGGACGCACCGGCGATTCCAAAGTATGTTATTCTTTAGGTAAAGTTTTCCTATTGGCGACTAGTGATCTATCTGCAGCAAGATGTTGGATCGATGCGAGTGTGTTGTGAGCAGTAGTACGTTGACTAAAATTTGACTTTAGAGTGATTCACAGTTCATAATATATTGATGGTTTGTAAGTATTTTACAGAAATAAATTAATTTGCACTGATTAGAGGTTTTTTCTATTTTATGAAAACGTTTCCTTTTGTGGGTTAAATCTCTATTTGGGGTAACTATTCAATTGTTGACACTGCTGCTCTTTAGACGTGAGATGTATAGGTTCCAGTCCCGCCTGTGGCGGATTTTCGTCACATATCTATGAGGACTTCAGCCGCTGTTTGGAGGAAAATCCAGCGGTCGGCTACTCTGATCAGTATTTTTCCGTGGTTTCTCAGATCTATTCCTGTCGTATTCCTAAGATACGAATCACGGACTCCACGCGATCATTTCTTTCTCTTCCTTGAACTATTCTCTCTCCTTATAGACGCACACTTCAACATCTAAACAGTACACTACCATACGTGTCACGAGACCAATAATGAGCTTAGGGAATGACTCAGCTGAGGGGTTGGTGTGGATGAGAAGATATTGGCGAGAAACCCCATAATGTGACGTATAGAACTAGTGGATCTCACAGCGAGAGGGAATATCGCTACCCATATTGAAATAATAAACACAACGTGTAAGGGAATAATAACCATGACAATCCCGGAAACATCTTATAATCAATCCATGAAATACAATATTTCAAAAAGGGAGAGAATGTACATACATTCTAATAGTTTAACATTATATTCAACGGTTTGAGTTTACCTTTTAGCATAGGAGAAACATAATGTTGAAGATTTGGCAGCTTGTTGGAGAAGCATGTTTGGAATATAAAAGTACAAAACAAAGGGAAAAGGAGACAGGTCACTTTCATTATATGCTCTTCAATTGATTACACTAAAGATTAGAGTTAAGACTAGTATAGCAACCCGGATCGTCAGCCGATGAGCCCTGAATTCGTCTGGGAGAGATTGATGCGAATGGAAACCGAGTGTGGATTCGTTCCGGCGCTTGTGAATGACTCCAAATGGCTGTGGAACCACCAGGACACGTGGCAAAGCAATCCCATTCACTATATGGTTTGATATCTTCAAGTCCTGGCTGTTCTGCACACCAGGCAGTCTGTTTTGAACACCCTGGGGGAAGGATAAGTGCTAGTTTCAAGGTCTATTCCATGGGTAAAGTACAATGTTTGTATCCACTGTTAAAGTACAAGCAAGCATTTCTTTTTACTACCAGAGAATTATAAGCCCTTTTTAATGGGAATTTGCTTTTTCACAGGAAAAATGTATGGATAAATGAAAGAAGTGTGGGTATTTGGGAATTTCACTTTGAGAGCAGAAGTTTGTTTTTATCCCCCTTCCGTGGTATTGTGGCATGCATAACATTGACACACATGGGCCCAATATGTTACTTCCTGTCCAAACCATGCTATTATGTATATAAATGGTACTACCAGGGATACACATTATGTGTTATTGAATGACCAGCAATTTGTAAGAATGGATTGAAAATTCTTTAAAAAAATCGAAAGGCACATTCGTCAAAGTGTATTTTCGTTACATTTAAATACACCATCCCATATTAAAATTCTATCAACAACACAATTTTACTACATGATATCAAATCCAAGTATAAACATAGGTAAATGTTATAATGTACAAAAATGCCTTTTGTTATTCCTTCTTAAAAAACATAAATAATGACTAATTTTTAAACTATTAGAAAATTTGAAAGCATAGGTGAAGTTTACTAGTATCATTTCCATACAGATGGCTTTTTGAGAACGACAAATTATCATACTATACACATATCACTCAAAGTGTTAAGATAAAATGCTTACATGTGCTTTAGATGTTTGTCAAACAATGCTCGTTGCGAATGGAGGAAGCGAATGGCCTGCAGCTCCCGCCTATGTTTGTGATTAATTAATTAGGGTTTCCATGGAAAGTAAACCTCTAAGGCTCTTAGTCCCGTAAGTGTAGTGAGTGTCGTTGTTTATTTGGTTTTTTTTTCGGGAGGTAGCGGCGATTTTCTCTCGCTGGATGGCAAGATGTGGCGACGACCTCCCCTTCAACTTGCGCGTTTTTCCCCAACCAATTATCTTCCACCAGCGGGGCATCGCCTCAGGCAGGACGAACTCTAAGCTCCCGACTGGTCTCCCCACATGTACGATGGTGTAGTGCATGTATGTGTATGTCCTTAAGTAAGAAGTGAGAGACAAGTGTAACACCCCCCCCCCGTACACACGACCACTCATCGGTGTCGGCGGTGTTAATCTCTCTCAGGGCGTGACCCGACTCACCTGTGGATTCCCGTCTGCTGCTGGTTGCCTCATGTGCTCGGCTGGAATCTATTTAGGACGCATGCGTGACTGGGCATATTCATGCACTACACAGTAAAACGCTCTTTCATGATTTCTGAGTTTAATTCAAAGCAAATTAAAATAATCGGGTGAAGCCCCCTACAGTTCTTAATACTATCTTAACCTAACTTATAACTAGCTTAACATAACAGTCCAACCCTTCCGGGTCATCGCACGGGCGCTCCGCCCCTCCGGGCGTCGGCATCGGCCCGGGTGTCGGGCGGCAGGGCAGCGGCGCTTCCCCCGTTTCCTGGACCGGTCGGGCAGCTGGTGGCCGCGGCGGCGGTGTAGCGGCACGCGAGCAGGCGTGCGCGGCAGGCGCAGGGCTGCGCGCGGGCGGGCGCGCGCGACAGCGCAGCGGCGGCGGCGCGGCGCGTGGGCTGGCGCGGCGGCGACGACGGCGTGGCAGCGGCCCGGCGCGCGGCACTGTTGGCTGCGGCGCGGCGTAGGGCTGCGCGCGGGCGGGCGCGCGCGGCAGGCATTGACTGCGGCGGCGGCGGCCAGGAATCGCCACACCAAAGCGTCTTTTAGTGGCGGCCGGCCCTCAGGCCGCGTCCGAACGCTTCTTCGTTCATTCGAGTATCGGCACTCACACGGTGTTCCGCCTCTCCCTTCGGCGGCACCTGAGCGGGCGGTGAGGTGGCGACGATGCGTTGCCGGCGGCGATCTAGCGTCTCGCGGCGGTCGTTACCATCGGACCCAACACCTCGGTCGTCGCTTACATCGGACGGTAACACTCGCGGTCGTCGTTCGTCTCGGAATGGCCGAGTCTCGCGTTCGCAGCAACCTCCCTTGCTCGCGAGATCACATGTCTCACCCCCGCCTAGTGTTCGACTATTGGCGCAGCCAAACCGCGTGATGCGCGCCGTCCAATTGCCATGGGTCCATCGACGGTTGGAACCCGATTTCGAGTAGGCGTTCACGTCACCACGATTTCCGAGAAGACGCGGGTTGTGTTCTGACGCAGCGCTCGGAAATACCAGAGGTGTGGCAAACGGTTTTGAACAAAGGGAGGCGCTCCCATCGGCGGCCGGCGGCGACCCTTCGCGCACTCAGGTAGCGGAGAAACGCACATTTTCAGCCAGCTAAGTTTTCCCGGACTCCCTGTTATATAAAATATTCATCTCGCACACGTCGAAATTAGTTCGTGTGCGACCGTCCCATTACACAAGGAAGAGGGACAATAGATAGCGCGCGGTCCGCGGCCCGTTTGTTAGGATGCAGCAGCGGCATTCGCATGGTGCTGATGGAGAAACCAATGAAAAGTACCCATCAGAGCAGCCGGCCACTAGAATTCTCCTCCAGACGGCAGCTGAACTTGTGTGGACTATCTTGACAGAGTGTGTCGAAAATCCTGCCCCCACCGGGAGTGTAGCCCTAAAGTTCGATTAAATTAAGGTGACTGACAGTTCTGTGTGACGTACATTGGGAAGAAATGCCTAAAATCTGATCAAAATTCGAAAAACAAAGTTTTTTTGTTGAGAATTTTTAACTCTTAGGTTGGCTACCCTATTGGCGGGACTATAAAAATCCCGTGCGTACGAACGGCCGGAACTTACAAGTGATAGCTGTATTCCAGGCTCAACGTAGGGCTCTTTTGTGTTTACCGCGTCACTGAATCCGAACGGAAATTTTAGTGCGGAAATGAAGGCAAATATTTTTGTTCTTTAAAAATAATCATTGAAATTTTAAAATGGAACATTTTATAGAAGGTATGTACTTAATTACAAGACCTGGTTTAATTATTTTTCATGTTAAACATGTTTTTTTAAATGAATTTCGTGCCGATAAATAAGAAAATTTATTTAAAAATAAATGAAAAAGTGGAGATAATTTACAAACCCCACTATATCCCACGTTCATTCAAATTTTTGATGATATTTATTGTGTTTACTTCACAATCATTCAATAAAATCGTACGAATAGGCACGAATCCGATAATGAAACATGTTCATAACGGTAGCAGCAAAATTCTGTTTTTTCTAATTTTACTAAACTTAATTTAAAAGTATAAAATACGGACCTTGTCCATAAAAATAGTGTTAATTTTAAGAACCACATGGGATTATTCTCTCCATAAACCCAACATTACCCCAAATCAAACATATCACTGTACCATACATTTTCAGGTAGTTTTCATAACTTTTCTCAACATTCATAAATTGCGGGACCATGTACTTGCCCTTAACTCCTAAATTATGAATTAAGATGTTTTCTGCCTCGGCTTCTCCCTCACCTCACCTGGAATTTTGAAAAAAAAATAATGTAACATTTCCATTGTTGCAACACATTTTACTTCAAATAATATGCTGCATTTCCTTATTTTAATGTAGTATTACAACGAATCTCCACAATATACCACTGTCAATAAGTAATTATTTGCCCAACCACATATTTCTAGACACCTAATACATAGAAAAGTAAGATGAAGTTTTTAAAATGGAAAGGTAAGAAATTGTTTGTTTTCGAAAGGTGTAATAAAGAAATTCAATAAAGCATTAAAACAAAACTTTAGAAACCTGAAGAAAAATGTAAGAAAGAATGCGAATTTTTGGCTGAAGGGAAATATAAAGTGTTAAAGTAGTCGATGTTTTGTTAGCATACGTATCAAATTTGGTAAGTGGAACTCACTACAGCTTTGCAATATTGTAAAGTGTTGTGGCAACTAATGGTAGCCTTAATAGTGTTATGTTAGCAATATTGTAAAGTATTGTTGCAACTAATGGTAGCCTTAATAGACATATGTTGCTATTATCTACATTTTGTAGTTCTTTTCCTTGTGCACTCCTAGCGGTACGCACTTTTTTAAATAGACTAATTTGCTTGACCTCAGTGGATTTTTAACCATTGTGTGTTGGCAATGTCCGAGGCCGTCTAGTCATGCATAGAAGGGCACGGGCACTTACAGGGAGAGGGCCACAGTGAGGCCATGAGTGTATATGAGCTAAAATAGGTATGAGAAAGGTATGCATGTAATAATGGTAATCATTAGCATGGAACACTTATGACACTTCAAATAATAATATATAATACAGTGAAATATTGAAACAGGAATACACTATTTTGAATGTTTTCATTGCTTTACATTTGATTTTACCATAATAGATTGCTACAATACTGTGCTGCTGCCCAAACAAGGGAGTAAACAAACATACATCTGTCGCCATTTAATTTCTAGAAATACTTCTAAATTAAATTAAATAATACGTAATTGAACAAATTTATTCAAGTTAATTGCCGAGCAAACCCTAAAATTCTAAAACATACTGCAAAGAAAATACATTTTATTTATAAAAACCAGTAATTATTACCAACATCTTTCTTTTCAAATTCCACTTTTCTTTTCACATTACTTGTTCAATATTTCAAGTGTGAAAATGCTAAAGGAGCTAAATGCCATTTTCGTCAAAAAATACTTTTGTCCAGCAAACGAACGTATGTCCCGATGCCCATGCATTGTACAAAGAGCTATACCAAAATCGTTTCCAGGTGGTTATTTTCGTCGTCAACAGATTGCGTTGGTGATGAGTCCCTAGGGGCTCTAGTATCGTCGGCGCAAAAGGAGTTATGTGCTATTGTTCGGAACCTTTTTCATTTCTCTGTGGTTCGTCGTATTTTGTGTGGTATTAACGTTGTGACAAGTGTGAAACTAAACCTCTTAGGAACTGAAAAAGCTGTTGAGGACACACGTGAATCAAAAACTCTGATAATCAGTACGATATTAGAAAGAGTGAAACGCCATATTTAACAGGAAGGAAAGCACAGATGACTGGAAAGAATCCCACATTTTCGCAGGTAAGTGTGAGGTTATATTTACTATCATGTACACATTAGAGTTACATGTGCACTTGTATTGTGAAATACATCCACGTCCAAGCAAACACTATTACATGATAACAAGAAATATATTCAAGGATTATTTGCTTGTCGAATTGTACACGAGGTATTACGTCTTATATTTTTACTTATTTACGACAAAAACAGTTACAAACTGTGTGTGACGAGCTATGGGGAGAAGTGAATTATGTACACGTTTCCATAATTCTGTGATAACTATCCTAAGCCATATTTTTGTCGAAATTTGAATACAGAAAAAAAGTTTTTTTCCAAGTTTTGTTGACAAAATATTCACTTCTGTATAATATCTCATCGGTCATCGACCTAGAAGCGTGGTACAATACTTGTTACAGGTTCTTTAGAATTATACTGTCCAAATGGTAAATAATTACATTAACTATCATTGTTAAAATTAGTGTTAATTTCCTTTTGATGTTCGGTATGGTCTCGAATTGTATAGAAAAAGTCATGCAGCAGAAAAGATTTTACTTGGGACTTAAACTTTTCTATCGAATTTAACCGTTTAATGTCATCTGGCAAAGTGTTGTAGAATAATGTCCATGAATTGTATCGGAATTTTTTGTAGCGAGCTGTTGATACTGCCACCTGGTGAATATGATTACTACGTCATGTGTTTATAGACATCAGCGTTTGCTGAAAATATATTTCCACCCTTAAGTAAGTTGTTTTTCACAAAAACTACTGATTCGTAAATCAGGAGACAAGGTAATGGTAAAATTCCTAGATTAATAAAGAGGGACTTACAAGAATCACGTGGGTGGGATTTGCTTATTATTCGTACAATTTTTTTTGTAATCTGAAAGTCTGGGAGCTATAAAATGTATTTCCCCAGAATATTATGCCATATCTCAGGCGAGAATGAGCATTCGCAAAATGTACACCAGGAGCAGCATGAAGGCTGACGGAATTTGAAAGAATTTTGAACGCGTAGCATAAAGAATGTAATGTTGTATTAAATTCATTTAAGTGGACATTCCATTTGAGATTTGACTGAATTGATTTTATAAATTTATTTTAGGATACATGTCCATGTCTGTACGAATGCAAATCCATTGCTGATGAATACAAGATTAAGTTCTTCACGGAATTTCACAACCAGGATGTCAAGACGCAAAAGACCTATCTGCTGAGTCATATGAACATTATGCCTGTTGAGAGAAGGCGTCATGAATACTGCCAGTCTCCGTCGAATAGTCGCCGGCAGTCACTTGAACGTTATTCAATTCCAAATGGGCAAGGAAAACACAACAGAGAATGTGAAATAGTAGTTTACGCAATTAGTTTATAATGTAAAACTTTATTGTATGAGTACAAGTTTTGAAAACGGGCGTTGAAAGAGGCGAGTTTTCAAATTTATGCGAATGCAATAAGGCAGCTTCATAAAAGAGTTGCAAAGGCTTTTTTTGGTATGACAGCATTATAAATTTATAAGAGAATCGAACTTAATTTTGCAAAACAACTTGTGGTCGGCTGTTCCGTTTACCTCTATCTCCCTCTGATTCTCTCGCTGCGATTGGCTGAATGTGTGATGACGCAATCATTCGTGCCATAAAACCTAATACGTCATCATTTGTGTCGTAAAACGCCCGATTATGAACGATTTCTTGCTACAGAAAAGGTCGTTTATAACGCTGGAATACAAAAAGAACGTTTATGAGCGTATTTGGAATTCAGTCGTCAAAGTTGTTCGTGAAGAGGAAGAAAATGGGCGAAACAGCGGAAAGGCGGAAAGGCGGTGCACGAAAGTGGAAATGTACTGTAGCAGATAGAGACATGGTCTGAAAGCACATCCAATCTATACCGACAGAACAAAGTCATTACTATCGAGGAAAATCAGAAGGTCAATATCTCAGTCCCGATCTTAATGAGTCGTCTATACAATGCTTTCAAATTTGTGTACCCTGAATGCACAGTGAGCTATACATTTTGCAGACAAGTTCTTCGGACTGATTTCCCTAAACTGAAGTTTTAGAAACAACGTGGAGATACTTGCAAAATATGTGATTGGTTGCACATGGAACAGAGAAGCCAGGATAAAACAGCTGCAGCGAGAGCTCCTACAGAACATGAAGTACATCACAGGAAGGCAGAAAAGGCATTCGAATGTATTAAAAATGACAGTGTGGTTTCTGCTTTACCGGGCAATGGTACATGTACTATTGTTATTGATTTAGAGAAACTGTTTTCTTTTCCCAAATTAACACATTGAAGCACGTATTATTCTCTTCAGTTGTCGTGCTATAATTTTGGTAACCATGTAAGTGATACTGGTGATGGGATAATGTACTTATGGCATGAAGGGAAATCTGTGCGAGGAGGAAATGAAATAGCGTCTCGTTTGTTCAGAGCTTTAAACAACCTGTACTTCACCAACAAACGCAAGTTAACGATATGGAGTGACAACTTCTGTGGCCAAATAAAAAATAAAATGATGGTATTCCTGAACATTTCTCATTGCTACAGGTATGTTTGATAGAATTGAACACAAATTTCTTGTAGTAGGTCATAGTCATAGTTGTCACAGATGTGGCAACGGTGATCAGGGAGGCGCGTCTTTCAAAGCCATTTTCAGTTCTTTACATGGCTGACAAGGTTGTGGATTTCCGGCGCGCTGCGTCAAGATTTTTAGACACTTCAAAGTTGCAAATGGGCGAATTCTGCGATATGGCTGGCCATTGATGCAGAATTGCCCGGGGTTGTGCAAAGCCGCACAACGTTCAACGAACTGTAACCTATGACAAAATGCCGTGTATTGCAATCTGCCGTTACTTTCGCGAAGCTCCCATATGAGCTTCCTACAACAGTACCACTTCCCAAGGCTAAAAGGGATGATATGAAGAAAATATTACCTTGTATTTCCAAAGAAAATAAATCATTTTCGAAGAATTAATTGATGATTAGCATTTTCATACGCAGTAATAATTTTTGAATAATTTTTAATACAATATATGCCATGTAGCATTACATATTTCAATTGGACATAGCTCCGTTTCATGTTACCTTTACATGTCACATAGCTATGTCTGAAAATGGCCAGTTACAGACATTGTTTGTGGCTTATGGCAGCTAAGGTATAGATTTGCGGTATATGTGCCAAATCAAAAAACACAGACTGAAGGTAGGTTCCATTTCTTAACTTAGATGATCACAATGAAACAAGTTTTCTTTGAGTCCTGAAAAAAAAAAGTCATTTTGACACAGCCCATTTAGCATTTCCAAGCTTCATTTCAAAAACAAAAACGAGTCCCCAGTACAGGAAGTGTAGTTTCCAAACACATTTGAAAATGTAATGTCTTGTTTTTCCGCGGAAAAAAGATGCTCACTTACATAGAAATTTACTTCTCAAACCTGAAGAAATTCGATGGGATTTCACAAGCAATATCTCAAGCCTCCTATCCTACTTTTTAGAGTTTGTCTCCTTCGCCTTCTGTGTTAAGGCGCCATCTCGAGGCGAATGTAACCCTCATACAATATTTGGGGTCTTTTTGGACCCTATCTTCATTAATTTGTTAATATTTTGCTAAATAATAATATTTTAATATGCTTAATATTTTGCTAAATAATTTTATTCTTCTAAATATGCCTTTGTGCACTTATTAAGCAAGTACTAAACCATTTTCACATATTTTTCAAATTTTATTACGGAGTTATTATCTTTTTCGTTATATGTGGCTGGTTTGACCAAAGGCATAGCCTGTTATTATCCCATTTCAAATATATTGTCTTGAACTTCAAAAATGTGTCTGATACCGTCAGTATTTATCTCGAAATCACTTTCATAAACTATTATAAATATTTCTGAAGCATTATGTGCCAATGGAGGTTACGTACGGTAGAGGTTATTCTTTGTACGAAATATGTAATATGAATAAATTATATTTATTATGTTATTGAAAATAACTTATAATATATATACTTACATAAAAAATATTTATATTCAATATATTGCGATACACATTCGTGTTTACCACTTCCAATTGTCAGTAAAGTTTGGGATTCAAATAGATCCCAGATATGCAACTTGATTGTAATTTGCAGATATGGTTTGAGGGGTAAGTGATCCTTGTCCTCGTATTTTGCTTGTGTGGCTCACTGTAATTGCGCTAAATGTCGTATAAGATATTTTCGCTCGGCCCGTGATCACTCGTATAGCGCTTCGGAACCTATTTCTATTGACACATCTCTAGCGTTTGCATTTGCTAATCTTATTGTACTGAATTTTCTCTACACGAAGAATCCATCCATAAAGTTTTGTTTACAACCTATATAGACATTATTCCTAGAAGGGATCAGTATGACTGGTCGCGAAACAAAGCAAGATATAGTTCGAAGCCATTTAAAAGTGAGACAATTGCTAACGACAAATTAACGAATTGAGCGCATGGGCATAATCTGTAGTTTTGCTGTCAGTAGTAGCCAAGCAGTAGCCGTCAAAGCGGTCCCTTAGTATATTCTCTCTATACCATTGAATCACAAACCTTGCCGTTCGCGCATGCCAAGCGACAAAACTTCGCACAGAGCAACTTGTGTTCTGTGTGGTATAACGCAGCTGAACGGAGTTGGTTCTGTCAGTGTTTGTTGGTGATATCAAGTGACTCTTGTACTGTAAGATGTGTGTGCTCATTCTACCAGCTACGAGTGATGTGACGATTGTTGAAGTCTTCGTAATGGCTATGGGACGTGGCAGTGCAGCGCAGGACATAATTGAATACTTGATTGATTACATGATTGATTGAAGACATAATTGAATCTTATTTTATTAAAAGTGTAATTTCAAAGTTTGCCTATTTATATATCATGCATTTCATCCATTTTCTGTGCTTCTTAGGCCAGGCTTTTAACTAAGCTCTGTATGGTTTTTTACTATAATCATTAAATACATTATATTAAAAAAACAAACCCTAAAGCTAACATCAAAAAGGATACTCTAAGTGAGAACCTCGGGGTTATGCATCACGGTTTGATAAACGTTTCAGAAAGCCTTCAAATAGGAATCTCTTTTATTCGAGTATGGGTTGTTTTTTTCGCTAGTTTGAAATGGTATGCTGCTAGTATATCTGTGACGTTTTTACAGAAGTTGTTTGATATATTGGCTACATTGGTTCATTATTGTATCGATGCTTAATTCAGAATGAAGTTATTTGTTACTTATGAACAGAAGGCATTTGTCATTAATCTGAGATATTTGTTTTGAATGATTTGCAGTTCATTGGTGTTTGTAGGAGCTGCGCTTGTCGATATTCGATAGGCAAAACAAAGAAAAATCAAGAATGAATGGTTAAAAGAAACGTTTTATAGGTGATGCCATCATATTCACAAGGACCTAGGAAATAGCCCAAGCCTGAATCATTAGATATTCCTAAAAATATTTAAGAATTTTTTACTTATTATGGAGATCTTTGTTTCATTAAACTTCGTGTTGCATTTCGGTATGTCATTTTCTTTGTCTCTCCCGGGTCGTTTTCCTTTCTTTGAAAAGTTCATAGGGGAGATAAACTACTCGTACAACGTATTCCATCCTTGAACGATTACGTTGTTTGAATTGACAACTTTTACTGTAAATCTGAATAAGCCGGAAATCAGTTCAAGACGGAAGGAAATATTAGGCCCAAACGATTCCGGCTTAGACAGGTTTTACTTTATTACATTCGACGTATTATACCTTTCCTTGGGTAGATGGGGTTCTATATCGTCTCCCCTCTCGCAACGCCATTGGCTACTGCTGGGTAATTCCAAACGCGCCAGTAACGCCACGTCACTGCTAGTTATAAAGATAAGATAAATTTATTTACACTGCAATTGGGTATAACCCGGTCGCAGCTAATTACATAAGGTAATATAATAAACGTGCAAATGAAATAATAATGGTACAATAATAAAAATAATGGTAAAACAATAATAATAATAATAATAATAATAATAATAATAATAATAATAATAATGATGATGATGATGACTGGTTCATGAAACAATACGTTATATTAAGACACTTAATGAAACATAAACGTAATGACACGTGTGTGCATTATGTGTCTCAAAACATTTCACGCATTCACATTTTTCAATTTGGTATCTACCATCTAGTTCACAATTTTAAGCTCTCCTTAGGACAAAATCTAATCTAAGCTCGTGCAGTTTTCATTTTCCGTCTTCCGATTTAATTTTTACGAAACAACGTGCAGATTAAAAGCAAATGCACTTTCAATTGAACGCATGCATCGCCATTGCGCTCATACAGCGCAGCACCAAACACCAGGCCAGCAGGGACGTTAGAAAATTAAACAGAAGACGCCAAGATTTCCTCGTCTCTTGCAATCGATTGTTGAATGCGGAACGCTACGCACACCGTTGCAAGGGAATGGCAGTAAAGACTTCGTTCTTTCGATGACGAGAGATTTACCATTCGTCAACAGTATTCGGGTGCCAGTAATCATTGAAAATTTGAACCCGTGTGTGAACACTCTACAGTTCGATTTTTCTAACTCTGCCCCTCAAGCCCTTTGGCCATGATGGAATATCACACGACATTTCGCGTCTTTCTCCGTTGTGCCGCTAGAAGTGCCATGATCGCAAGCACTGCTTGATACGGTTAGAGTCCCTAGATACGGTTAGAGTCCCTGTATCTAGGGACTCTAGATACTGTCGCAATCATGCGATACCTGGCGGTACGACTGAGAACGTCGCGAAATACCGTGACATATTCCATCCTGAAAACAGGCCTTCAGAGATAAAGAAAAATAGCTGTATAATGGTGTCAACGCCGTGCGGCAACGGCGAGCTAACCAGGTGCAGCAGCCTCTGCCTTAACAAGGAAATTGTGAACACGAATAAGACGAACAACAGACAGTTGATAAACTATATTTTTTATCAATTCTTTCAGTGTCAGTGAGAATATTTTAATGCTTTGAGGTGCTGACAAAACATTATCATTGCATTTAGGAGCCGAATTCTGCTAACTCCAATGGCAAGGAGGTAAAAGTCTTGTAGATGGGCCGACCCTACTGCTTTCAACAACGCTTTCCCTAAAAATTCTAAACAGCAATTTGAAGTCCTAACAACGTCTAAAACTTTTTTAGAACGATTCCAATCCTAATTCGAATGATGACTTTTTGTATAAGTTCAACAAAGTAAAAAACTCATAGAATGAATAGAAAATCTTACCCTATTGCGTCTTTGATATAAAAACTATGATTCGGAAAAAATATCGGATTAATTATAATTATAATCGGAGGTGGCGGCAATTTAATATTTATTTATTTACGTCAAAAACAGTTAAAAACTGTGTGTGACGAGGTATGGGAAGAAGTGAATTTTGTGCACGTTTTCATAATTCTGTGATCTCTATCCTAAACCATATTCTAGTCGAATTTTGAATACAGAAAAGAGCGTTTTTTTTTAAAGTTTTGTTGACAAAATATTCGCTCCTATATAATAAAATATATTTTCAAAAGTAAATTAACTATAAACTCCTGTCCTAAACCCTCGTGTTCTTCATGACAGAATAATACTTTCTGCCGCGATACTATGGAAAATGATAATTTGAATAACTATATATCCCACTGAAATTCAGAAGACGTGCAAAAATAATGAAGTTACATTTATGCCCAGAAGTAAAACAAGGGACCATCTCAGCATTTGCTCAAGGATCAGGGAAACTGGACGAAAAACCTGATCGAGATGGGGGCCATCAACCCAGAAACTGTGGTACTATACTTGTTACAGATTCTTTAGAATTATACAGCCCAAATGATAAATAATTACATTAACCATCATTGTTAAAATTAATGCTACTTTACTTTTACTAATTACTTGCCTTTTTGATGTTCGGTATAGTCTCGAATTGTATAGAAACAGTTATGGGGCAGAAAAGATTTTCCTTGGGACTTAAACTTTTCTATCGAATTTAATCGTTTAATGTCTTCTGGCAAAGTGTTGTAGAGTAATGTACATGAATTGTATGTGAATTTTTTGTAGTGAGCTGTTGATACTGCCACCTGGTGAATATGATTACTACGTCGTGTGTTATAGACATCGGCGTTTGCTGAAAATATATTCCAGCCCTTAAGTAAGTCATTTTTGACAAAAACTACTGATTCGTAAATCAGGAGACAAGGTAATGGTAAAATTCCTAGATTAATAAAGAGAGACTTACAAGAATCACGTGAGTTTGATTTGCTTATTATTCGTACAATTCTTTTTTGTAATCTGAAAGTCAGGGAGCTGTAAGATCTGTTTCCCCAGAATATTATGCCATATCTCAGGCGGGAATGAACATTGGCAAAATATACACATCGAGCTGTATGAAGGCTGACAGAATTTGAAAGAATTCTGAACGCGTAGCATAATGAACTTAATTTTGTGTTCAATTCATTTAAGTGGGCATTCCATTTGAGGTTTGACTGTATTGACAGACCTAAAAATTTTGTTACATTAACATCAGTCAATGGCACACCGTTCATTTTCAATGGAGTACTAAATTGTTTATTTGAAATGGAAAGCTGCATTGAAACAGTTTTCTTTTCATGTACTATTAATTTGTTTAATAATAGTTTTGTATACGTCACTCAGGGATTCTAATTTGCAAGTGTATTGAATAAAATTGTAGCAATACGATATTTTAATAATTACGAAATAATTATAAAATTTTATAATTATTTCGTAATTATTTCGAAATTTTATAATTATTTCGTAATTATTTTGAAATTTTATAATTATTTCGTAATTATAATTATAAAATTTCCGCGTAGAGTACTTAGGTTAGTTTTTTATTATTATTACTTTTTTCATTCACAAAGATCATGATTTAAGCCTAAATCCTTATCTACCACTAATCGCTAATTTGGTCCCCCTAAAGGAGGATGGGAGGTGTAGCATCGTTGATGGTAAACATATTTTATTTAGTACTAGGAAAACGCGGCAGACGTCGTTCTGACCTTCATCTCCCCACTTTCCCCTTCCATCTCCCTTTCTCACTGTCTCTCCCTCCTTCCCTCACCCTGTCCCTGTCTGTCTGTTTCTGTCTCTGGCGCTCGCTGCCCCTCTCATTCACATTTACTTGCAGATACCTGCACGTCTCTGAGCAGGTGAAGTAAAATCGGGAAGCGCCGGACCACCAAAAATGTAATAGAATGCTCATACTATAGATTACGGTGTGAGAAACGTTTCTTTTGGGGCCGGCCTCAAAAATTTAGTTTTTAAGGATCTAGAACGCGTCATTTAGAAGGAATATAACGATATAGAGCCAAAATGCTGCCGAGTGTTTGCGAGTTGCATTTGACGTGAATATTTAGTTTTGTTCTACAGCGCCATATAATGGAGTTACAACAGAATTACCAGCACATAAACCTTCTGGGTGAAAAAACACGTAGAAGTGACAACTTTCATGGAGATCGGTCCAACGGTGTCGAAATTAAGCTCTTGTATGAATGTATTTATATATATATATATATATATATATATATATATATATATATATATAATACATATATGTATGTGTGTGTGTATGTGTGAGTGTGAGTGTATGTGTGGGTGTGTGTTACTACGATGTACATTATTGCAGCTTGGCATAATACATGTTAATGAAAAAGTTATGTTGCCCGTATTCAGGCGCGCATAATTTGCGCCTGGCCTCTCGAGGGAGCGGGGTGCTGGCGGAGGCGCTGGCAGACGCGGTGTCCCGCGAGCAGCTCTGTAGCGAGTGCGGCGACGGCGGCGGCGAGACCGAGGAAGGCGGCCTCGAAGGCCAGGATGAGACCCATGGGGTGCACGGGACGGGGCGGCGTCCGCCCACGCCGTCGCCGCAAGGTGCGCTCCCAACGGCCCAGCAGCACCCTGCTCCACCGACCGGGCAGCCCCGCCTCCAGCAGCCGCCCCACCACCTGCACACGGTCACACGTGGTGCTAAGAGATGGGTGAACCGATTTGAATGGAGCAGAACACGGTGTGAGATATATAGGTGTGTCAACTAACCGCCTTTGGGGCAAATTTTCTGAAGCCAGTTTGAGGCTAGTTCCTCGCTTGTCCGTTCGGTGTGCACGATCGGTTTGGGTCACGGTGTATGGTATACATCTTAAAATGACATCTTAAACTGTGGCTATTACACAGTTTTACAAAACATTTCCTACCCATTTTCGTAACTGTTCGCTCCAGACTTTACCAATTCCACCGCGAAACGACAAACCACTGACTTGAAATTAGAAATCAGCTGGCCACAGTGCTGTCAAATGGATCACGACCAATCACGACCTTGCCTAAATGAGACACAATGATCGCAGGGCTTATTTGCGAGAACTGTGAGAACTAACCTCACATAAGCTTCAGTTTTAGACTGGGTGTGAACATACCTATATATCTTATAGCATAGCATAAACTAAAGCAAGATGGCGGTCATAGTTGACCTACATACTCCTACGTCACAAGTAGCTAATGACGTATTGTTAGGTATTGGTTTGACAGACGTGTTTTGGGCCCACCAATATGACAGTCTGGCTTCACTTGCTGAACACGGAAGAGGTTGGTAATGACACCTGTATTCATAGCTCCAGTCCACTGATTTTTTTCGTTCTGCGCAATTGATATAGAAAGTGTAATGGTGGTGTAATTGAAATTTCTTTCTTCTTCTGTCAGCTCTGCGGCACTTATAGTTTTCCCATGGCTTCTTTTATTACCAATCTCTTTGGTCTTCGGCTTTTCTTCTCCATCTTTTCACTCTTAGGGTCCTAAGATCTTCTTCCATCTCATCGTTCCATCTTAACCTCGGCCTGCCTCTACTCCTCCTACCGGCCATGCTTCCTACATATATCTTCTTTATTGCCATCTCTTCCTTCATTCTTATTACATGTCCAATCGATTCCAACCTTCTTATCTTGATGCAGGTAACTATCTTAGATGTTTTATATAGTTCGTTCAACTCTGCATTTGTTCTACTCCTCCAGATTTCATTTTCTTTAACCGGTCCAAATATTCTACGTAATATTTTCCTTTCCCATTTTGCCAGGTCATTTTCAATTTTCTTCGTGACGGTCCAAGTTCCAGAACCATACAATACTGCCGGTTTAATGACAGTGTGGTACAATTTTAACTTAGCGGCCTTTGAGATCCTTCTTGTCTTAAAAATGTTGTAGAGGCTGCCATAACATATTACCTGCCGTTATTCTCCTTTTAACATCCTTTTCTACTTCATTATTTTCAGTAATATAGGAACCCAAATACTCTGTGGCATTCACCCATTCTACATTTTTCCCATCTAAATTGACATATTTTGATTTATGATAACTTCTTCTAGTTGTTCTCATATATTTTGTTTTGTCCTCATTTATTACCAAGCCCATTTCTCTTGCTTCTTCCGTTAATTGGTGTAATGTAATTTCCATATATGTAATTGTTCTTCTTATTATCACTACATCATCAGCATATGCCATTATTTGTACAACTCTGTTTATAATTGTTCCCTTTGGATTCATGTCTATATTTCTTATTACTTTCTCCAGGCATATGTTAAATAACATAGTAGATAACTCATCTCCCTGCTTTAGTCCACATTGTGTTGTAAATTCCGCCGATGTCATTCCTTGGAAATTAACCACGTTCCTAGTACCTTGTAGAGTCATTTGAATTAATCTTACTAATTTGAATGGTATACCAAACTCATACAGTACCTTTATCATTTCCTTTCTATTTATATTGTCATATGCTTGCTTGAAATCTGTATATAGTTGGTGAATCTCTATATTTTGCTCATATGCTTTCTCCAATATTTGCGTGAGGCTGAAAATTTGTTCCATAGTCCTTCTTCCTTTCCTAAAACCACTTTGATAATCACCTATAATTTGATCATAGTATATTCTTATTTTAGTGACTAAAATTGCTGCGAATATTTTATGAACTGTACTCAGTAACGCTATACCTCTATAGTTCTTACATTCCAGTTTATTTCCTTTCTTATGTATAGGATGTAGAACCGCCATTTGCCAATCTCTTCTTCCATCCATACTTTTCATACTAATTTATGTATTTCCTTCCATAGAGTTTTAGGTACTAACTTTATAAATTCTGATGCTGTACCATCCAAACCCGGAGCTTTGTTATTCTTTTATTTCCTTATTGCTGCATATGTTTCATTCCTTGCTGGATCGTTCAATTCCAAGTCTGGTCCAGAAAACTTGATATTTTCACTCTGTTCACTCGTTTGGTTTCCATTCAAAAGCTGCAGAAAATATTTCATCCATCTGTATATCATTAAACTTCTTTCATAAACGTAAAGTAACTGGTCGCTAGAAACCGTTAATGGTCTTTTGCTCGTAGACTACACACCCAACGCTCATCGAGGCAGAAAGCCAACGGAAATGCAGAACCCGTCTTGACCCGAGCCGGCGATCTGTGCAACTGAGCAGTTCACAGCTTCACCGCCAGAGCGAGTTGGTGGCGAACAGACATGTGCATATGGCGTCGCCTCGTCACCATTCAAAATTCAAATAAGGACCGGACGTGGCCTACCTGATGTCAACCCAGCGCCGTGACCCAAACCGATCGTGCGCACCGTACCGACAAGCGAGGAACTATCCTCAAACCGGCGTCAGAAAATTTTCTCCAAAGGCGGCTAGTTAACACACCTATATATCTTACACCGTGGCAACTAGCAACTCATCCACACTGCTTGAGATTCGGCGAGCGGGCGGTCACTACTCGCCGAATACCGAATGTGTGGAGCCGCCTGAAGCTTTTGGCGGTGCGAGCGCTGCGCGCGTGGGCACCTGGTCGACGCGGCAGGCGTGGGGCCAGGCGGGCGCGTAGGCCACGGTGAGGAAGTAGCTGCGCAGCGGCTCCTCCACCACGTGCAGGCCGGCTCGCTCCTCGGACGACAGCACGGCGGCCCACAGGCGCGCCGACAGCGCAGGTAGCACCAGCCCGTGGTCCCGCTCGCGCGCCACCCTGCAACGCACGCCACGCACGCCGCTTGCGCGGGGCGCCAACTATACTTCGGTTTTTCTTTCTTGGCGCACGGGGGGTGTCAATAAAATGAAATGTCTCACGGTATTTCGCGTCGTTCTCCGTTGTGCCGCCACGAATCGCATGGTCGCCAGCACTGCTCGATAGTCGCGATCATGCGACTCCTAGAGGCACAATCGAGAACGACGCGAAATGCCGTGAGATATTTCATTTTATTGACACCCCCCGTGCGCCAAAAAAGAAAAAAAAACAAGTATATACTGCGATTTTCCGTATTCTGCGTGTGACACAAATCAGCTGTTGACGGTTTCATCCAATCGGGAACTTGAACGTCACCATAATGACGTCGTCGTAGCGACATGTAAATTCCCGATTGGATGGCAGCGAAACAGATGATTTGTGTCAGGCACACAATAAGGAAAATCACAGTATAGGTTTGCCAACCGACCGCAATTTAGGAAAACAATCCTCCATTGGCGTACTTGTCCTCTCGTCCTCCTTTGTACTTTAATGTTCTTTTAGTAATTTTTTAAACATTTGTTTCCATTTATTTTATCACATGACTAACATCTGTTAAGTTGTATCGTTTATTGTTTAATTTAGAAGAGAAAACATGAATATCCTTTTTCTGAACGCTAACACACGCACGCATGATAGTGTATATATTTAGTCTAGCTACTAAAAGAAAAAATAAGAGACGCTCAGTCCATCATCAGCATTTTGTGAACGAATCTTTTCACTTGAATCGCAAATGGAGAGAAGAAAGAAATAGAGCTGATGTTAGTCTAAAATAAATATTTATAAAATGAAATGTGTTGATGCAAAATACACGAAAACATTCTGTCGCCTTTATTCGATCTTTAATTTCCAGCTATTTCAATGTTGTCAAAGTCGATGCTACGAGCGGGTGTCCGTGGCATGAGTGCCACGACGAAATCGCCCCTCCACGCAGTTCATTATCCCGCCACCAGACAACACAATCCCTATTGTAAAACGGCGGGGTTACTACTAATAGTTCCCTTTCCCGACGCTAGTTGCGCAGAGAACTTTGTGGCATTCTACAGTGCCACGACGCGTGCTACTGCCACCAGTAGAAGAACTGAGCTATTTCTACCAGATTAGGGTGGCTCAAGGCATCAGCTGATGTCACTGCAGACCATCTGGCCGTCTTAGGGTTCCACTCCCGAAGGTGGCAAATTTTCTACACTAGCTACATAGCTAGGTGGAATTCAGCCGCTGTCTGGAGAATTCTAGCCGCCGACTGCTCTGATCCGTAGTTTTCTGTTGATTCTCCGATCAACTTCAGGCGAATTCCGGAGCAATATCCTAACAAACGAGACATGGGCCGCACGCAATCTTTCCTCCCTCCTCCTCTTCCTTACTCACGCACACACATTTACGTGCTCTAAACTTGGGTTTTTATTCCATGGCGCGTGAGGACAGACCCTCACGCGCCAAGAGATAAAAAGCTCTACCTAACACACCAGAAGACCAGTCGGAAGTTTAGAGCTTATAAGAGGGGTTTACCCCTACTGTATTATTTTCCCCTTTACAATTCTCCAGTATATTGCAGTTTTTCTAACTCTGCCTCTGTAGGCCCGTCTTCATAATGGATTGTCACGGAATTTCACGTCTTTCTCTTTCTCGCGCCATTAGGACGCGCATGATCACAATCGTACCAACCATTGCTTGTGAACATGCTACTCCTAGCGGCAGGACAGAGAAAGACGCGAAATGCCGTGTGATATTCAATCGTGGATATTCTGACGCAAACCCGCCCCGAACACCCAAATTTAATTTAACTTATTCTCAACAATCGTTGAGCGTCTGGGCGGGTGCGCAGATATCTGCTCTTGCGAGCTTACGTTATCTCAGGGCAGTGGGATCTTTTGGGGTGAAGAGAGCAATCCAAAACAAGAACATAAATAACAGTAAAACAACGTTTAATTACTTCAAAAAATAATCAAATCTACTACACAAAAATCATAATCATCCTCCTTGAGTTTTCAACGTACCATCAACATACAGAATATTCTCGTTAAATCAAAAATAACCAAAGACTCTTCAAAATTTTACACACTGAATTACTGCTCAATGAATTAAGGAATTCCTTTATGATTAAAATGGTCAAATTTACTTCCACTCTTAACTAAATAACTTCGTACTCTTTACCATTCTTATTTTACATTTTCTTCCCTAAAGTTACACGAACAAGTAACGTGCTCTGAGGCACAACTCCCTCCACACTTCAATGCAATTACCATTACAAAAATTTAACTTTAATTCATTCACAAATCTATCAGGTAATCAGGCGTCAAAATGGCTAGTGCATTGTAATTACGAACTGAAAGTTATCTTGCCTTCATAGTCCTCTGGCGACTCGCTGCCTTCGCGCCCCCCGTCTTCTCTCTCTTCCGCTCCCGTCTCCGTTCCTTTCTTCTGTCTTCTGCTCCCGGCTCCGTTCCCTCTTCTATCTTCTGCTCCCGGCTCCGGTCCCCTCTTCTATCTTCTGCTCCCTGCTCCGTCCCCACGTCCGATTTCGAACGGTACTCGCCCGGCTCCAAATCTCATTCAGCACGTGCTTTGCTCGTGTCCAGTGTTTTCGTACGCCGGCGTGATGTATGGTTCTCGCCGCGTACTAGATTTCTCTCTCTCTCCAGCTGCAGATTTTACGTGGTTTAATCTCAGCATCAACTCGCGTCGCAATTTAACAGGCGACTTCCTTCACGGCGCCGTAACTGAAGAAAAACTTTCTTTGAATATCCAACAAATTCGCGGACGACTAACTAGACGCCTTTCTGACGCAGAACACTCCTATCTAATGTTGTTCTCACGAATAGTACAATACAATCGGCGACCGTTGCTTCGGCGATGGTGTGAACCAAGAAGATCTACTGCGGCGGGTATGAACCAAACAGAACTTCTACTCCGGCGGGCGTGAACCAAAGAGAGCGCTTCCGCTTGCGGACTCGTGTTTTATGTCTTCTGCTTGTAGGGGTAACGCGGCGCCTCCTCCTCCCCTCTCCAGCTGATGCGCGTCATTTCCTCGCGACGTTCAGCGGACGCTGCGGGCGACAGTTTTCTCGGCCGCGGGCGCGCCCTTTTCAAACTGCGCCGCGCTCTCTTACCCGTTCTATTATGGTGTTTTATGATGTGTGGGCACCTGTGACGAACCTCCTAACTTACGTTCGTCACAATATAGGGGCTCGAGAATTACAGTTTAAAAAATCGCACTATCGTTATGAATAGCACATTTTGTTGAAATGTAAGTAGTATACTGCGATTTCTCTAACTGCGTCCCTCAAGGCCACTCAAATCCCATCTTCGCGATGGAATATGTCACGGCATTTCGCGTCTTTCTCAGTCGTTCCGCTAGATTTCGCACGATCGCGACCGTATGAAGCAGTGCTTGCGATCATGCGACTTCTACCGGCAAGACCGAGAAAAGACGCGAAATGCTGTGACATATTCCATCGCGAAGATGAGATTTGAGTGGCCTTGAGGGACGCAGTTAGAAAAATCGCAGTATAGTGAATTGTTCCCTCGTTGAACAATTAAGCTGGAACACGAATACCTACATACCCATGTATCTACACAGGGCCGTTGTAACATGTGTGTGAGCCCTAGGCTGTAAAATGTAATGGGCCCTTGGGCCCTGGGATAATTAATGTACATCCCAACATAATTATGTCTGAACAGTGGCGTATCTACGGTATGGCAGACATGGCAGGTGCCATGGGTGCCACTCACAAGGGGCGCTATTTATTTACAGTATACCCGATAAAACAAATATCAACAACCTTAATTTCAAGCAAATTATATGCGCAAATTATATGCTTGCCATGGGCGCCTGAATAACTAGAAACTCCTCTGTGTCTGAATATTTATTTTATTAATAAATAATTTTATTAAATAATAACAATAATAATAATAATAATAATATTATAGTATCTACATTATATATGATATTAAATTTGAAATTTTAAGTGCAATAATTAACAATAATACATTGTTTTTAAAAACAATATGACAAACAATGCTTTGTTCAAACTATGTGGACAACTCTTCGAGGCAATAAAGCCATAAAATTATATTTTTCTCTGCACTTTGCACTCTTATGTTATTTGCACTCTGCAGTCCTATGCACTCTTCTGATTTTCTTCCAAATGAAAGACCCTTGATTCTGAAATGTACTTTTTTAAAAGTACTTTTTGAAGTGTATCAGTCTATGTTAGAATAAAAAATTAAATATATTAATATTTTATGTGTATATTTAGAGCAGAGAAAATTTATGTAAAGTTTAGAACATTTGCTTGTAAATCTTATTACAATTAAAATTCTATAAAAATTGGGAAAAAAATTCTACAAATTTGTGGGCTCTCAAAAGTTCTGGGCCCTAGGCTGCAGCCTAGTCAGCCTAGTGGATACAATATCTCTGTATATACACATCTATTATTTTTGTACATTAATATGTCTACAATGAATATATTTGTAAGGCAATGTCTTCACTGACAGTGAAATAAATAATATTATTACATTTAATAATAATTATATGAATTATAAGCCGTTTATAACATCACCAACATGTGTGCTTTTGTACACATTTTGGAGAAATGAAATATGAGCATATTTTTGAAAAGCTGTTACCTCGCTTTGTAAGTGGTTATGAAAAAAATGTTTTATACAGAAGCTGTTGGAAATTTGATCCCCTTTAAAATTGAATGGAATCATTTTTCTACTGGATTTAAGATTAAAGACTTATAGAGAAATATCTGAAAAAAAAGTCTGAAAAAATATCAGATTTTTGGATCTTCCATGGTTAGCACTGGGTCTAGCTCAAAAACTTGGGTTTTTAACAAATGCCTGAGTACATTCAACATACTCAAAGAAAATGTTTTTATGACCTTTTTCCAGGTGACCTCTCTTTTCCAGTAGGCTACCTGCTGACTGGACTAAGAGCTTAATTTGTTGTTTCAAAACAAAGTGGTTAAAGCGATTGACAGCGTTCTTCCCCTTTGGATGTGCACCAATTGTAGTATAAAATAATAATATAATTGTAGTATAGAATAATGAACAATCGAACAGATCATTGGATTCCTGAACAATACACTCTGAGAAGTATATAAAAGAAGTAACCTGGCTCACATTTTCATTTTCACAACTTTCCGTCTATTTTTACCATCGTTCTCTCAACCAAATCCATAATTTCACAAACTTTTAAACATCATTCTCAAATCAACATACTTTCATCAGTTTTCATGAAATTTTTCTCATTTTTTAACCAGGTTTTTATGTGTTGAGCAACATCAATCCCAGATGAAATGATAGTACAACTTTATTTCAAAATAAATGTCATATTTTTTATTTTTGTCTTGAAAATCTTCCATTTTCACAAAAATAATAAAGTACCTAACATCCAACTGTCCATCTGATTTTTAGGAAACTCATCGATATAAAAAACCATTCATAATTCAAGACCATGTAAAACATACTGTATAATCAGCTTCCCATGAAATTTCTTTCTAATCTTTAAAATTTCCATTTGATAATTGCAATGGATATAAAGCTTTACCATTTTCACTTGAGTTTCGGATGAGAAATAATGCCCTAATACCAGCTATTTTGATTTACCTTCTTGGCCTAAATAATCTGAACAATTTTTATGTTCTGCCCTTGAAAACTCTTTTGCTCATCCATTTATGAAGAATAAAAACTTACTTTTTATTTTTCATAAATTAAGAGAACTGTTACCTTACCTCCATGAAAGTCTATTATCATATTCATCATCAGTAACATGAACATGGAGACATTGAATTTTATTACACATGGGTACAAATAAAACATGTTTTGGTTTATAAATAATTGGCATTTGAAATTCTGCATTTGTTTTAACGTAAGTGACAATGTTGGTTTCTTTCTGAAATTCTTCGTATTCTTTTACAAGCATACCACCAGCACAATGAAAATGAATATCAACCATATCAAATGGAATAAATTTTGGAATATTCTCACCAGGAGTAGATTTATTTACTTCAATTATCAGACCTTGCAAACCTAATGCAGATCCAATAGAATCCTCGGTTTCAAATTTTAATTTAAAAGCACTTGTATTTTCATTTCTACTGAGAACACAATGAAGTTTGATTCTATGTAGGTGGTATTAAAAGGAAGTTGAGGAAAGCAGATCAATTCAATTCAATTCAGTTCAATACTAAAATCTTTACTGAGGTAACTAGAACTCAATTTTTTATAAAAATAGCCCTCAACTCATAAAAATGGGTTTACGTAACAAGACCTATCAATCTTTTTTTTTCTAATATTTGTTTTTATTTAGTAATGATATAATTTTTGAATGGCATTTCACATAAGTAATTAATAATATCTGTATATAAATTGTGGAGATAATAAAAGGAATACGAGTAGTATGTGCGTATGGTAGAGAGATAATTTTATTATTGCTCTGAATATTCAAAATCAAATTAAATCTACACTTATTAAATGCATATAATTTCTTACCCTATAATTCTGCTTATTACATTTGTTATACAGAGGTAAGAGGTTTGTTTAAAAAATAATAATATCAGGTTCCTTAGCTTTCTTGAGTATTTTTCCAAGTCTTTTTTTGTTATATTGATCTGAGAGAATAATGAGAATGTTATTTTCGTTATCATGTTTATGATATAATTTATTATTGTTTGAAGTAATTTTGGAGTCATAAAAGTGGGGGGGAAATCCAACACATGCTACTTTCAAGTTCCCTACTAAAGGTGTGGTGAGCGTTTTTTGGAATGTAGATGTAACATTTAGCTCCAGTATTTTACTCATTTAAATGAATAAAAAAGTAGATTGAACTCAAAAAATAAGATTATCTGGCAAAAGAATTTAAACAAAGCTAGGAAAATTATTACATTCTTCTATTCAATGTGCAATTGTAGGAAGTAGTGGTTGTGGAAAAATGTCTTTATTAATTGATAATTACATTAAAGGCCCAGGATGATTAGATTGGGATAAAATTAACCATGTTTATCTATATTTACGAAAATGGATGTTGATATATATCAGATTGATGAACTTCGACACTATTTGTCTGATCTCCATGAAAGTTGGCACATCTGCGTGTGGATTTTTCATGAAGAAGGTTTTTATGCATATTCATTTTGTTGCAACTCCAATAGATGGTGGTGCAATACAAGATGGCATTTCAGTTAAATGCAATTCCCAATCCACCTGGACTTCATTGTTGCTGGGCATTGCCAAGTGACACGGGGAGAGGGCGAGGAGAACAGAAGTGCGCGGCGAGGAGTGTAGAGAGGGTAGCGAGAGAGGGGAAAAGAGGGAAAAAGGAAAAAAGAGAAAAAGAGGGAAAAAGAGAAGGGAGAAAGAGAGGAAAAGGAGAGAGAAGGAAAGAAAGAGAAATGGAAAAAGGGAGAGAAAACAAACAAGAGGGAAAATGGGGAGAGGGAAAAGAAAGAGAGAGGGAAAAGGGAGAGAAAGGAGAAAATGAGAGAAGGGAAAGGGAGAGAGAGGAAAAAAGTGAGAAAGAGCAGAGAGAGGGGAAAAGGAAGAGAGAAAGACAAAGAGAGAGAAAGGGAAATGGAAGAGAGGGAAAAAGAAAGAGAAGGAACGACAGACAGGGAAAGAGAGAGACAGAGAGGGAAAAGAAAACAAGAGAAAAGGGAGAGAGGGGGAAAGGAGAAGGAACAAGAGAAAGGGAATAAGAAAGAGAGAGCAGGAGGGCTAAGAGAGGGAAGAGAAAGAAAGAAGGATGTCTGCCAGGGTCTGCTAGAGAGCTGAGCGAGAGGGGAAAAGAAAAAGAGAGGGAACAAGTGTGTATAAGAGAGAGGGATGGAGAGAGAGAGAGAGCAGGATATCTTCTGGGTTCTGCTAGTGTCTATTATAAATCTTATGAACCAGAAAATATGAACAATTTATGAAGAAGTGTCAAAAGTTAGGTTACTTTTATCCAACATGAAGATGACATTGTACCACGAGAGGTTTGTGAAGGAAATGCAATTGTATTATTTGATGTCTAAATTTTACAAACATTATTAGAGATTATTTTATACATGAAAAGCATTAAGGTACTTAGCACAAACCTACTCAAAAATTCCTAATCATAATTACCAAACCATAATAATACCAATAATATATACATTCGTAAACATAATAGAAATCATTTTAACTTTTTAAATATATTTATTCAGGATGATCTCAATGTCAACTTCATCTTATCATCAATTTGTTGGTAGTGATATAAAATTTGAAAAATCTAAAGACCTACATCTCACATGTTGGCAAGATCAATTTGGATTTATGACAATTGATTTGATGCTGCAGTAGATATAACTATCAAACAAAGATAAATGTAGAAATAAAATGCAATTATTTTTAAAACACTCAATCATATTCTATACCTAATTCTAATTTTCTTGCAGCATGCATTATACCCACTATTGCTGTAGAATACATTCTTTCTTTTAAATCTGCATCATTACAGAAAATTCATATTACAGCTTCTTCTTGTAATATTTTATTGGCTCAAAATCTAGATCCCAAATATTTATGATCTCATGATGTTTACAAACTTCATTGAGTCTGTTAATATCTTCATCACTGGCTAAATCTTTTTTTCTTTTTTTTGAGATGTGTTCCAGGACCACAATAATTATGACTAGAAATGTGTAATTCAATTGTAAATTATTAATAGTCCAAGTAATAATTCCAGGTCCATAGTTTCCAGATTTCCAAAATGCATGGCGAATACAATATAAAAATCGAATAAGATAGAGTATACCTTTATAAATAATAAAATCTTGAAATTTTCCTTTTAACATTTGTATAATACCTATTTTCTCATTATAAAAATATCATCAGCCCTTTTTTCTCCATGAATCACTAATAATCAATCATAGGGATTTTGTACATTGTTGATCCATACAAATTTATTAGATTTTCTGTATATTTTTTAATGATACCTGTACCTGTTTTTGGAGTGGAAATGGATTTTTTTATTTATTATTTTAAGGTGCTTCAACATCTAGGTTATTAGTGTCTAAATAAATACAATATTTTACATTTCACAAGTACAAAATTAAGTTCTTACTTAATGTTGTTAAATCTAAAACAAACAGATTTTGTTTTATGTTTTTTCTTTAGCCCATAATTCTTTAAATATTTTATTACATTTCTCTCCACTATTTGAAAGTACTTGATGTAAATGTGTATTGTTATCTTTAAATAAGAGATGTGTATATTTCTGTGGATATTTCTGTATAATTATCTACACCTTTGGGTATATAACCAATATCAGAGATTGTTTTACTTGTTTATCTACTTAATAAGCTGTCAGTAGCTTTATATCTTTGCCCTTGAACAATATCACAGTCCTTATCAAAATCAGCGCGACTATCACCTAAGTATTTAGGTCTACCTGTAGGTCTCAAACCAAAAGCAGGATTATTTGATTTATTCAGATAGTGCTCTGTTAATTTAGATACAAGATGTGTGACATTGTTCATTTTTTTTCCTTTTTCTTCTCTTCAATTTCACTTCACTTTGCTTCTAATTCTAATTGTTTTCGTATATCTAGGGATTCAAGCAAACATTTTTCATTGAAGACTCGGATGAAGTTGAAAATTTATGGAAATAAATTTCCAAAAATTATGGAAGTTTTGAAAATGTCCCAATATTTTTCCTTTTCTTATTTAATCTTTTGAATCACCTATTTAGAAATCTTGTTTCCACCAAGGTCTTTTAATTTATTTATCACTTATCATCTATCTTGTATTTTTATTATTTTTAATGTTAATATTGATTACGATTAATATGTTCCTTCCACTCTCTTCATGTTTTTTTTTCTTTTCACTCTCTCTCTCTGTCTTCTCTCTTATTGTCTGTGATTTATGTTTTGTATACATTTATTAGACAGGAAAGAGATCAAGACGAAAGATAAAACAGATGTCTCTTTTAAATTGCTCTCACTTTAATTACATTTCACTGACCCTTATATCATGGTATTGAACACAAAATACCTCTATCTTATCAACTTGAATTTGAGCTGTTGAAAATTGTCTTATTTATTTGTCAAAAAACAGTAAAAACTATATATGACGTGTGGGGAAAGAGATTTATCCGCGCACATTTTCTTGAGAGCCAGAATTTTAAAAAAAGGTCTTAATAATTGTTTCAGAAATAATTATTGCAGGTGAATTGAAGCAAATGTTCTGGTATAAAAATTGGTTATGAATCTATAATGAATAATAAGATATATTTCTACTCGATTTATTACATACAAAAAGGTTCCAGATGTAAAGAATCTAATTTATTTTCTGTTCATTTTTTAAAATGCATTTTTAATAATTATTTAACCCTTGAGGGCCTAAAATTTTTGTGATATTTCAATATGCTTTCTCATCTTCAGTATCATCTATTGCACTATTTTCGTTGATATTTACTCCTGTTCTATTTTCAACAAAAGTATTTTTTTTTATCCTCGGTAGTTTCATCTACAGTACTATTTATTTCCTCCAGAAATGATTTTTGAAGCAATTCAACTGAAAGTTCAAACTCAATTCCATCTAAAAACATCATTTGATGTAATCTGATTTTGGGGGAATGCATAAGGCACTCAAATCCTAACGCACTTAATTTTTTATAATCTCTTATTGGGAAAACATAATCACCTCTTAAAAATATATTAGTAATAACTTGTTTTGCAATAAATGGAGATCTTGAGAAAGCAGCTCTTAGACTATTATAAGCATCACAACATAACAGGGTATTTGAGAACATAGAGAGACTTATTACTACCTATTGTAAAGGCTCATTAATTCAAAATAGACAATTAGTTAAAGTATTTAAATCTTATGAGTATATATTTTGTTCCTCAAAATATATGTATTCTATGTGTTTAGAAAAAAAGATGCTTGCAGAAATGGAGCAGTGGATTGAGATTGGTTTTTCAACTACACATCACTATCTAGTGATGAATTTAGAAGAAATAACAGACCAAGTGATAACAAAAATTGAGAATAGTTTTGTACAAAACAGTAATGTCATTTCAAAACACCTTTAGTCACTTATGTACAATATATAGTTAGATCTATGAGAACAAATTGAAGATCAATTTGAATACAATTTTCATTCTGAAATATATTTAATGAGTGATCAACATTCAACCCCTCAACATATTGAAACCATGAAACATGAAATTGCAACAAAATTTCATAATGTAAAAAATACAAAATTTAGATTCAATAAAAAAGAATATGTTGATTTACATTCTGAAAAATATAGCCCATTAAAAGTAGACATTACAAAATATCAAGAAAATGAAATTTGATGTGTATGAATAATCTTATTTCATCATGAAGTGACATATAAAAATGTTTATAACAATACATCCAAAACCTATACCTTATAAACCATAAAAACAAAAAAAAATTGCATATCTCCTTTTTCTTGTTTTTATAATAATGCAATTAAACAAGATAAAATATATTTAGTTCCTGTGAGTTAACAGGAACAGATAAAATTGCTCACTTCCCACAGTGATTTATGTTACTGAGTAACTTATAGTAAATAACGTAAATTTTTTTATTCTGCCTATTAATTTGCACTCCAGCTTGATTACTAAAAAGAGCCCTAAAGATAATAGCTGAAATGTTACCATCTCAAACTTGTAATGAATTGAAACAATAAATCATAGTATTTACAAGAAAACTGAATGTCTTAAATTAAAAAATGAATTGTTTTTCATGAATAAGAAATATTCTCTCTCTTTTCACGTAAGAACATACACCCTTGGGTTATAATTGACCGTTTTTTTGTTGCTTCTTTTTTAATATTAAACATATCTGCACATGTTTTATACTTTAAACAAATTAATTTAAGCCATTTAATAAATAATTAATTTTAAATAATAATAATAATAATAATGAACAATTTAAAACAAATTCATATTATATTCTTGGAAATGTTTATTAATATTGATTTTAAATTAAAAAAATTTTTCAATGTGTAATTGTTTTTGAGTATTTCAATGAGTAATTGAGAGGTGAAGAAGATGTAAGTGATTTGATCTCTTTGATATATTTTTTCAAAAGGTTTTCACAATGAGTTTTTATATTTCCTTTACACTGATTCAGTAATTAATGACTACCACAATAATAATAACATGACCTGACGGGGCCTAAAAACAAGAACACTGGGCTAACAGAAAACTAAGGACAGAAGAAGCTTTTCAAGCATTGAGAAGCCAGTTGTTCCATGGGAGAAAACACCAAAATAATATGCCTGCTGTCTTGGTGACAAACAGATCGCCAAAAGCTAGAAGAAGCAATTTTCTGTCACGAATCACCTACCCCTCCAGGTTGGGGGTTATGCTATAGAGTGGTAATCTATACATTTTATTTATTTGGTCAAAAAAAATTATTAAATTATTTATTATTATTTAAATTATTTATTTATTAAAAATTTTAAAAATATCTTACTCAGAAATCTCACACCAAACCTTGGAATAAGACTGGGCAAGGAAGAGGACCAGAAAAAGATCAGAACAAGAACAAAGGATTAATGGATTGAACCATAAGAAATGTTGTTCAAGGATTAGTATCAAATTATACCAAACTAAATTGACAACTCAAAGAATATAAATAAATATAACAGTGATGACTGAAACCAAAAAAGTGCTTGAAGGTACTAAAGAACTTGAAGACAAAGTCATCTTTTACAAGGGAGTAGCAGAAACAAAAAGAGCATGATGTGGAGTAGTTGAAGTGATTGACATAAAATGAAAAGATAAAGTTAGTGAATATCCCTAAGTAAATGACATCTATGCACCTGAAGAAGGGAAAAAAGAAGAGACAAATTTATTCACTGAACTACTTAAGAATCATTTGAATAATTAATGTAATGACGGTATAGTCTTAGTAGGAGATTTGAAACTCAAACTGGACTAATACTCATTCCCAATTTAATAGGAACAAATGGAGAAGTAACAATAAATCAGAATGGCGAAAGCTTAGAGAATTCATAGCTTTTAATGAACTGAAAGTGATAAATTGATGTTGCACCTGAAAAAATTGCCATGTGAAGTGAATTTAGTAAAGGAAAATGGACTTGAAGGAATGTGTGAATTTCCAATATTTAAATGAAACATGCTCTTACTTTAGATTCATTTTCCCTTACTATATTCACTTCATATAGCCGTTTTTGCATGTGCAATGAAATTCTTTCTTTTAAAAGAAGTATGTGTACAAATTCACATGATCTGTTTGAAAGTTATCATTCATTAATTGATTTACATGATAGTAAACCAAAAATTGGTTTCCAGAATAACTGACACACAAGTAAGTATTCAGTGGTAAAAATGTAAACATAGACCACCACCTTTAAAATCAAAATTTCAGCTCTGATCAAGATGGAGAAAAAGAATAAAAATATAGAGGAAAGGAAATTAGATTAAATATTGAAGGTGCATTTACTATAAGAAGAGAGCTAATCTATATCAGTTTAGACTGACCCAAATGAAGAAATACCCACAAGTCCCAAGAAGATTGGATACATTTTAAAATGCCATCAGATATCTAAGGAAGTGGTAGGTGGAATTAAAAAATAAAAATAAAAAAGATATTTGAAAATTTATAACAAAAAGGTACAAAATGCTATTAAAGATTAAAAGAAAGCTGACAATGAATATTTACAAAGGAAATTAATAGATCCCAAAGAATAATACCACAAAATCAGGAATGAAACAAAAGCAATAGTAAAATCAGCATGTAGAAGATATCATCAGATTATACAGAATTGAATGAATTAAAGAGCCCTTACAAAAGCTTAAATTTGAAAATCTTTAGGTTTGAATAAATTGAATAAATTTTGAAATGATAAAATATAGAGGTCTTCGTTTAGAATTCAGAATGCTTCTAATTTTTCAACATGTGCTGGAAAAATCTTGAAGTAGTTACTAGATGAATGGAAAATGGCAAAGGCATTTCTATATTTAAGAAAGGAGAATGAGGAAATCCAACTACAGAGGTATCAGGATTCTGAATTCAGCTTATAAACTTTACAGTAAAATAATTAATGAAAGGCTTCAAAATATCTCTGATACAATTTTAACAAAAAAACAAGTAGGTTTTCAGCAGAAAAAATCATTCACAGATGATGTTTTGCATTAATTATAAAAAAAGAGTCGAGAAATGAATTTGGAAACACACCTAGACTTAATGGACTCTGAGATGGCATTTTATTGGATCCAAAGAAATAAGCTACGGTATATAATGGAAAAAAGGTGATTCCTTTTCGTTTTTGCACTTTTTCAAGACGGACAAGTTCATAAAACATTAAATGCACAGAATGTCAACAGTATTTCACACGTCTGTAAACGCCTGCAAAGGCGAAAAACGGCCAAAGGCGCGAGTCAAAACTGGCCGCCATTTTGAAAACAAGTACAATAAAAAAGTTAAACATGTTTTTGAACAGCGAAAATATACAGAAATTTATGCACAAAATATGAATTTTTTTCGAGATGGTCGAGTGACCAGTGTTGGACCACTTAAAATGGATTGACCCGTAAGCAATGTTTCAATATATACTTTTATTAAACTTAATTTGCATTAATTTACATGAATTGCGTACTGTAGGCTACATAACTATTAGTCTTCTAACAGCGATTACCTGACAATATTACCCAACGCTAGCAGACACAACTCCAAGTGACTATTGCTACCAACTCAAAAGTTCCAATATTACCTGCGCATGCTCTGCAGGATGTCCAGGCCCGAGGCCGAGGGCGAGGCCAGGCTCAGCCCTATGCGGCGCACGGCGGCCGAGTCCGCCTCACTCAGCGCCTGGCGGTAGGCGGGCAGAATGTTGTAGACATATTTATTACAGTTCGCTTTGAGTTAACATGATAACAATTAGAATGAGAACAATTACAAATCAATTAGAATAAGAGGATGATATCCTATTTCTAATTTCTATTTATCTCTAAATTGACTTTTAATTTTATCTAACATTTCACTTCACGGTGTAATGAACCGACAATAATAACAAATATAACTAAAACAATATAAGCAATAATAATAACAACTTAAAAATTATACCAAAGCTAATAACAGTGTTAACAATGATGGTATTTATATCAGTAATAATAATAATAATAATAATAATAATAATAATAATAATAATAATAATAATAATAATAATAAGGAAGAAGAATAAAGAATATAAAGGAATAAAATATCAGCAATAGGTAGTTTGGCGGTGCCTGTAGCCGAATACAGTTTCGGACTAGTAGACTGGACTGAACAGGAAATTCGCATCATGGATCGAAAAACCAGAAAATTGCTTACAATGCATCATGTTGCCCACCCCCGAGCTGATGTACATAGACTTTATGTGTCACGTAAGGAAGGAGGAAGAGGCCTGAGACAAATTGAAGCCTCCTGGCACAATGCAATAACCGGGATGGGAAAGTATGTAGTCAGCCATCAAGATGACCCACTAATGAGGCAGGTAATGAAATCTGACCGAAGAATGGGAAACAGAGGCGTTGTAAGTGTAGCAAGAAGCATTGCGAACAAGACTATGCAAGACAACCAGAATGACAGAGACACTGAACTTCTGATGCTACTTAACGTGAAATTTGAGACACAGAAAATGTTAAAGAAATCGTGGAGAGACAAACCACTCCACGGACAATATCTAAAAAAAATGGACAAGGTGCAGATCAATAAAGATCAATCATTTATGTGGCTTAAAAGGGGAAGAATGAAGCCAGAATCGGAAGCACTTGTAATAGCTGCCCAAGATCAGGCGTTGAGAACACGACATTATGATAAAGCGGTTCTCAAAATTTCCCAAGATGATAAATGAAGTATTTGTCAGGAACACGTAGAAACCATCGATCATATTGTCTCAGCTTGTCCAATCCTAGCAAAGACCGAATACTTGAAAAGACATGACAGGGTGTGTAGCTACCTCCACTGGCAGATCTGTACCGCCCTCGAAGTTCCAAACACATGCCCCAAGTGGTACGAACACTCACCGAAACCGGTGACGTCTGTTGGATTGTGTACGATATTGTACGACCAACAAATTCAAACTGATCGCACGATAGCAGCAAACAAACCGGATATAGTCATCCGGGATTTGGAGAACAAATCGTGTTTACTTGTGGATGTTGCTGTACCTTGCGATCAAAACGTCGTTACCAAGGAGGCAGAGAAACGTCTTAAATACAAGAGTTTGGAAATCGAGATCAGCCGAATGTGGGGCGTAAAAGCACAGGTCGTACCGATAGTTATCGGAGCTCTGGGATTTGTTCCGCAAAATTTGTGTAAGAACTTGTCTAAACTCCCAGGTAATCCAAAAGACTGGGAAGTGCAAGAAATAGCTTTATTTGGAACAGCCCACATTTTGCGCAAAGTATTGTAGAGGCACCGACAGTCCCTAGATCTGCTCCTTAGGTAGCTGGTTGCAACCTGGAGTAGATTTTATATTCAGCCGACACATAACATCTTAAGTCGTGATTTAGAGGAATAACAATAATAATAATAATAATAATAATAATAATAATAACAACTCTGCCGAGGGAGTACACGACCTTGTAGTTGGTGGTGGAGCTTGAGTACCCCCATGAGCCTGAGAGCTATGTCAGTGGTAGCCTAGATATTGGTAGGCCTGCCTTGCTGAATAGGTTGAAGGTGAGGGGTCAGACGAAGAACTCTATTTTGAGGAGAGTGGTAAGTAAGTAGAAAGGGAAGGGTCATGGACTTCTGTTATCGGCCCACGGAAGGTACAGGAGAGAAACTGGGTTGGCACACCAGGCCACTGATTAGAGTGGAGGCCCGAACCTTGCATTAGCCAGCGAAGGAGGTTGCCTTCAGCAGTCAGTGAAAATCCCTTGGGGTTAAGTAATGCCGACTGGCGATCGGAAGGACCCCTTGCTGGGCCCTGCGGGGGAATGCCCCGAGGCCACTGTGGGTCGCAGTAACGGATGGCAGGAAATAACTCATGGGTTAAGAGTGATCTGTGAAATCGAACTTCCTACCTACGAATCTTCTCTTAAAACCAATGAGCCAAATGGATAGAACAATAAATATAATCGTAACTAAAATAGAACAAGAAATGCGAAGAATCTTAACGTGCCTTGTTCTACCAATGTCCCATACCTGCTCAGAAACCGTGCTAATGTCACCTTGTCAACGTCTGGCCATCCCACGGATGTTAGTCCCAAGGACCCAGAGCCGGCAGTAGTTCGATGCCAGCGTCAGAGATGGACGCGAGATGAATTGAAGGAGGTGATGTGGTGCTTTTACTATGCAAAAGCGAAAAATTGGGGCTCAGAAATATAAGTTTTTAAGATATGGCGAGAGCGCAACCCAGATATGAGACCTACCCTAGACTCAAAGAAGCTTGCCAGTCAACGACGATACATACTCAGCAGTGGGAAATTCACAGCAGAACGATTTGCAGTCATTCAGAGAAACGCGGATTATGTTCTTCTATCGAACTATCCACATGACAAACATTTAGAACAATCTAATATCCCTGAAAACGGTGCTGCTCTTGAAGGTTCATATCTTCCAAGTGAAACATCCATCAGTGATGAAAATTCATATGGCCATGAGTCACACGATAAGGTCATAATGCGGAACCTCCTCCGACGCGAGATAGAACGAGTTCGTCTACTTCCATTCGAATCTCATGCACCGTTGAGGAGAATTTTCGAATATACTAAAGCTAAATCCAAGCATTCGCCCAGCGAATTAGAAACGAAAAGAAGATTTCCGTTCCGTAGAAACGTAATTACTCGTACAAACGTAAAGAAGATTTCCGTGTACAGAACCGGATGTTTGAAACGGACGCGTAGAGATTCTATCGTAGTCTGAGTCAAAAACCGAATGGCAATGCTGCCCCTCCTTCAAAAGATGATGTCGAAACATTTTGGGCAGGAATCTCGGAGGAAACCAGATCCTACAACAGAGACGCATCTTGGCTCCAATCTGAAGTTGATGCTGCCGATGGACTCGTGGAATCAGTGGAACATGTTCACAAATTCTCGAAAGAGGGCCTCTGCCAAGCAATGAAGAACTTGGGAAACTGGAAATCCCCCGGGACTGATAAGTTCCAGATTTATTGGATGAACAAATTAACAGTTTTGCATTCTCATCTAGCAAAGGCTGTTAATAAAATTTTAGAAAATCCAAAGGAACTTCCGGAATGGCTCACACGCGGCACCACGTATTTGCTACCCAAAGCGGGAGACAGCTCTTTGGCGGAGAACTACAGGCCAATCACTTGCTTGCCAGTTCTGTACAAAGTTATAACTGCAGCTATATACTTGGGGTTTTCGTTCTAGGCGTACCAAGGTCATGGACGAAAAATGGGGAGGGAAGGCTTTCGCCAATAGGGAGCTTCCACGTCACCACAGTGTTGACAAAGCGCGCGACAAAATTTGCGAACGTCCTTCTCAACGGTCTTCGTGGCCCCAGACATGTGATTACCACGTGCTAGCCGCGTGAGTGTGTGGTAACACAGCGTAACAGCTGACGAAATGTCATGCGCCAGGAAAGAAAAACCCAAGTATAGCTGACAACATGTGAAGGCACCTACAGAAGAATCATCTGTTGCCAGTTAAACAGAAAATTTGTAGTAAAAGTTCCTGTGGCTGTAAGGAAATCTTGTAACCGACTAAAATCATCTTGAATGATGTAAAGAAACGAAAACGCAATTTAGTATGGCTTGGATTGACTACCAGAAGGCCTTTGACTGTGTTGTGTGACACACGACTGCATTTTGAAGACCCTGGAGATCTATCGATTTCATCATAGACCAATTGAGTTTTGCAAGGCTAATATGAAGTTGAGTACGAAGTTACTAATACACAGCGGAAAGGGAGTAGTAGAAACCAAAAGTATTCAGATTAACAGGGGAATTTTCCAAGGAGATTCGCTATTCCCTCTGCTGTTTTGGATTTGTTTGATCCCACTATCTAGACAGTTGTCGTACACTGACAAGCTCCTTGGTGATGAAATACCAGTATCACATTTGTTTTACATGGATGATAAAGTGTTTGCAATGAACGAAGCGATTCTCTCCCAAATGCTGTGCTTCATGAACGATTTTAGCAATGACATCTGCATGAATTTTGACCTTGACGAGTGTGCAAAAATCAACTTAAAGAGAGGCAAAATGACGTCAGAGAACATTGAAGTTAATACGCACACTGTGATTCAAGATCTTGAGCCAGGTAAAAATTACAAATATCTGGGCATTGACTGTGAAACCATCTCGAACGACACAATGAAAGAGAGAATTACAGTACGAAAGAGAGTAATACAGAAGAGCGAGACTGGTCCTGCAGTCTGCTCTGAACTCTAGGAATAAAATATCAGCAATAGGTAGTTTGGTGGTGCGTATAGCTGAATACAGTTTCGGACTAGTGGACTGGACTGAGCAGGAAATTCTCATTATGGAACGAAAAACTAGAAAACTACTTATAACGTATCAGGTTGCCCATCCCCGAGCTGATGTACATAGACTTCGTGTCACGGAAGGAGGAAAAGGCCTCAGACAAATTGAGGTCTCCTGGCACAATGCAATGGTCGGGATGGGAAAGTATGTAGTCAGCCATCGAGATGACGTACTAATAAGGCAGGTCATGCATTCTGACCGAAGAATGGGAGACAGAGGCATTGTTAGTGTAGCAAGAAACTTTGCGAACACGACTATGCAAGACACGCAGAATGACAGAGACACTAAACTTCTAATGCTACTTAACGTGAAATTTGAGACACAAAAAATGTTAAAGAAATCGTGGAGAGACAAACCACTCCACGGACAATATTTAAAACGAATGGACAGAGTACAGATCAATAAAGATCAATCATTTATGTGGCTTAAAAGGGGAAGAATGAAGCCAGAATCGGAAGCACTAGTAATAGCTGCCCAAGATCAGGCCTTAAGACCACGACATTATGAAAAAGCGGTTCTCAAAATTTCCCAAGATGATAAATGCCGCATTTGCCAGGAACACGTAGAAACCACTGATCGTGTTCTCTCAGCTTGTCCAATCCTAGCAAAGACCGAATACTTGGAAAGACATGACAGGGTGTGTAGTTACCTCTACTGACAGATCTGTATCGCCCTCGAAGTTCCAAACACATGCCCCAAGTAGCACGAACATTCACCAAAGCCGGTGACGCCTGTTGGACTCTATACAATATTGTATGACCAACAAATCCAAACTGATCGCACGATAGCAGCAAACAAACTGGATATAGTTATCCGGGATTTGGAGAAAAAATCGTGTCTACTTGTCGATGTTGCTGTACCTTGCGATCAAAACGTCGTTACCAAGGAGGCAGAGAAACATCTTAAATACAAGAGTTTGGAAATCGAGATCAGGCGAATGTGGGATGTCAAAGCACAGGTCGTACCGATAGTCATCGGAGCTCTGAGATTAGTTCCGCAAAATGTGTGTAAGAACTTGGCTAAACTCCCAGGTAATTCAAAAGACTGGGAAGTGCAAGAAATTGCGTAAAATGTGGGCTGTTCCAAATATAGCAAAGTATTGTAGAGGCACCGACAGTCCCCAAATCTGTACCTTGTGTAGCTGGTTGCAACCTCGAGTAGATATTATTTTGAGCCAAGTCATAACATCTTTAGTCGTGACGTAGTGGAATAATAATAAAGATAATTGTCTCAGTATTGTTAGTGATGATCTAAATGGAATTAAGTATATTTTTAAATTTGACTACAATAGAAGGAAGAGCCTCCAGTGCTTTTGCTGGTAGTTTGTTCCAATCTACTATAGTGCGATTCACAAAGGAGAGCTTGCCCATGTCAGTTCTTTGCATTCTACATCGTATTTTCCAAAGATGGTCTCCTCTGCTTTTATAATCTGGTTTCCATAATCTTTTATCGATATCTGCCTATGCTGTGTTTCATCTGTATGTCTTGTGCATTACGCATAAACGCGCTCATTCCCTTCTCTTAGATAAGGATTCCCATTTTTCTGACAATATTATCAAACCAATTCTGACCAATTTCATATTACCAATTCTGACTATATTACCAAGACAATATTACCGTATTTGTTGACGTGGGAATCTCACAGACAAGTGATCAACTATTTTTCAAAGTTTTATTTACAATCTAATTTACAAGTAATTAATCAAAATATTTATATGCAGATTTGGTATTGACCCCTTAACTACAGTGAGACGTCGATTATCGAACGTCAAATATCTGAACTCATATTTTCTCTGAAGAATTTTTACTTGCCCGTATACGTACGTAGGGAAAGTTATGTAATGCTGCGGAAAATCGATTTCGAGGTTTTTACGGCAATACGTTTTGGGGTCCCCTGATCCCGAAAAAGTTTTTTTTCAAACCATCCGTCCGTCCGTCTGTCCGTCCGTCAATTACAAAAAGAAGATTTTCTCAAAAACGGCTCCATATTTTTTCTTAGACTTTTAGTAGGGATAGTACTAAATGTACTCCATGAAATGACATAATTGTCATACTGCTGTATTCTTTTGTTTTTTTCAAAAATTGCAAAAAATTAATTTTTTCACTTGTCTCCCACGTCGACATACGTATTTAGATTAGTGGCGATATGTTTACATTATATTAATGAGTACATGTGCTTTAAATAATGTCAAGTAAAGTTTCTCGAGAACTGAACCGTTCTCTGTGAAAACTAGCTCAAAATTATGCATTTTCAGAAACGCTCAAAAGACATTTTCTCAAAAATGGCTCCAATTTTTTCTTCAACCTTTTGTAACGGATAGTACTAATTGCACTCTTATGACGTAAAGTTCAATTTGGGGTATGTTTTTGTTTTTGCAGAAAGTACATAAATGTATTTTTTTTAAAATATCTCTTCACACCTTTAATATGCACATTACCAGCAATTTGTAAACACTATTATATTTGTGAGTGTAAGTGCTTCAAATGGCTTCAAATAAAGTTTTTCGAAAACTCAAAATTTTTCTTTGAAAAAGAGCTTCAAATTTTGCATTTTTAGTAGTGTTTAAACGTCTTTTTTTTTAACGGCTCTAAATATTTCAAAGAAAATTGACATTTAGGTCAAAGCTTTACTGTTCTTTAATATTTTAAAATTAATATTTCTGTTCTACCATTAGAAAACCGAAAAATTAAGAAAATGTCAAGAAAATGTACTTTTGGAAGAGATAGATGCCGTCTGGCACGAGATTGTGGCAATTCTGAATAGCTGACCGAGACCGAAGGAAATAGAAACTAATATGGGAAAATCTGTGCCATTCTGTAGCACCACTAGTTTTTTAAGTAGGCACAGTATACTATACGTATTCATTTTACGAAAATGCACATTTACTGTACTGTTAATTTTAAAAGTAACTTTAATTTGTTTATGAAAAATGTGTCCAATATCTTATATTTTTCTTTCATATCTTGCCAAATATGCTCAAGGATTTACAAATGTATGTTTTGTATTTGACGCAAAATATTTAAAATTGGCTACGATATATTCTTCATACAACTTAATCCAGTCTTCGATACCTGTTTTTAAAATTTCATAATAAGTTCTTTAAGATATTTTCTTTCGCTATTGAGTTTTCCTGGATGATATCTCTGCTAATGTTAAGAGTTCACGAAATTAATTTGGACAAAATCCTTTGATAACTATGAAAATAATGTTTCGGGATCATAATTATGAGTCAATGCAAAAGTCTAATTATAATTAGACTTTTCATTGACTTTCTTGCTTGTCTTTCTCTGGCGTACGTGTCTTTTAATCTTTTAACGCTTTCTTTCCATCTCGTTCTCTCTATCCCTGTATCTCTGACTCTTTCTATCTGTCCTGTCGCCATCTATCTCTGTCTCTCCGTTTTTCTCTGTCTCTCTCCCTTCCTCTCTCCGTCTTTTTGTCTCCCTCTCTGTCTCGCTCCGTCTCTCTCTGCCTCCCTTCGTCTCTCTTTGTCTGTCTTTTTATCGCGCTCTCTCTTCCTTTGATTAGAGTCAGTGCGTTTTACAAATATTTTTCTCAGAATGCAACAGAAATTTCCTTAAATTATGAATACCTTAGACGCAATACGATGTACGGAGTATAGAGGTAGTTGTACACGGTCCAGTGTGTAAACATCATGAATATCTTCGCCGTAGCGTATGTTGGTACTGATATCTACCAACGCGGCCTGGAGGAGACTCAGCAACACGATGCTGAACAGCAGGCACGCGCCCAAATGGAGACGCAGACTCGTGTTCCTGTATGCAGAGAAAATGCTGAAATGACTGCAGGTAAAACCTACACACAAGTCTGTCTGTCTGCACTAGCATTCCCCGCAGGGGGAGGGATCGTGATCACGTAGGTGGTCACGATCTGTGGTGAAGAGATCACCCGATCACCCGTTGTAGACGATCACCCGAATCCTGAGTTTCACTGTGGCACTAACGCCGTTAGCTTCAAAGTGGAGGCAGTGAGTAGGCGATGCTAAGCTTGTAGTTGTCTGTTCAACCCGGCAATCCACCAGTTTGGCCCCTGGCGCGTCGACCTTAAGGCAGGATTGGGTGAAGGAGATCCGTCAAAATACTCTGGAATCAACGAAGTCCGGCCGGAAACTACCTACCGTCAGGTTGCCTTGGTTACTGCTCAACCCAGGTCGCTAGCCTAAAGGTGCAGGCAGCGGGGAGACGGGATGGGGGCCCCGAGCCGCCCGGACCTTAGTTCGGGTGGCCCCCAGTGGGCACTTGGCTTCGTCGTGGCAGTGGCCCAGTACTCTGGGCATAGAGGAGGAACTTGGTGTCCCGGCGCATGTGAGTGGCGCGTTGTCGTACGACAATATTGACTTCCGTACTAGACCGGATAGCTAGTAGCTCTGAGCTGGCAGGGCGGCACTACCCAGGCATTGTATGGGAAGGTTGCCATGAGGGCTAAGTGGGTACCGGCCGGTCCCGGTTACCGGCCTGTCGGCGTACTTGTGCGTCGGAGGGGGTTGAGGATAAAAGCTAACGCTCAGGAGCCCATCCCGGGGACTTGTTCCTCCCGGTAGAACAAAATCAAGTTTTGGGGTTGTAGCCCACGCTAGGCGTATACTGTCTGTATGGGCCCAAGGCCTACCAGCGGCGTACACATAAGTACACAAATGAAAACATATGACATAAGTAACGCAATGAACGTAAAATGCTAGTCATATGTCGCGAGCCGTTGGCCGAAGGGATAAAAGGTAATGACTGACGGCGACGTTACAAGATAAAATTTAACGGAGGATTCCTCCATTAGTGTATACTCTTAATGTTCAAAATATGGCTAAAAGTCATTGCGAAATAGGAGCAACAAAATCTAAACAGAAACTCTAGTTTTATATTTCTGAAAATTTAAATTATGCGTATATTTCAATGCCACTGATACTCGTACATAATTATAATCCTCATAATGTTTAATCTTCATACTTTGGTCATTTTGACATTATACATGCAAGATCTACATCAGCTAAAATATTTAGAATTGTTTTTCACACTCTCCTAACCATTAACTTTAAATATTATATTTTACACCGTAGAATACCCGTACGTAAACTGCTGAGAGGTTCTACTTCACTACTCATCGAAACTGAGAAACCCAAAGAAAGGGACGTACTAAATTAATGTCATAAGGAATACTTTCAAAAACCGTTTACAACACGGAGCAAATTATGTAACCAAAAAATCATAAAAATAAAAATGGCATCGTTCACAAAAATTGGCATGAATAGTCTTCAGAAATAACGAAATAACTGGTTAAATGATAAAATTGATGTTCTATATTTTTCGTCTTTAATTAAAAATAAAGTAGGACATCTATTCGCCTATATAACGGTGTCCCCCATGCCTAGGCCAAGTTTAATTCCCGTTTGGGGGGTGACAGAAACATGTGGCGAACATGACATATTCCCCTTCACCTTAACGAGCGAACTCGAGATTTTCTTCGTCACACAGGTACAGAAACTGAGACAATTTTAAAGAAAAGATAAAAATCTATTTTTGCCTCGATCGGGAACTTATGATATTTATAATAAAAACTAATAGAGTGGAGCCCGAACACAAATACCTCAAAATTCCTTAATATCTAGATTTTTATTTATTCTATCTTATCTTCTTCACATGCACTGTAACTTATTCTCCATGTTCAAAATTTCTCTCCCACATTCTAATAGTCTTCGTAGATCTTCTCTACAAACTATTATTTATTTATTAAGACCTACTATTGTGTTGGTCATTAAATGGCTATTATCGCAGATCCTATACTCCGTTCCGAGCATTGGAATTGGTGTAATTGTAAAGTCGGTCGGCTGGGCACGCGCAAAATACTCGATTGCAATTAGTAGGATATTTCAAGAACCTACGTTTCAGGATACCAAAACCAAATATATTCTGAAAATAGACTATCGTCCGCTGCTAATCGTGTGAATATTGCTTGTTTGGGCCCATGTAATCGAACGCGGGAAGAAGGAGGCTTAATTTGATACTCGTAGTAAGGTTTGTCAAAGCAAAATGAATACATTCATTAATATCTGACTTAAATTTAAAAATTCTGTTCAGTGACTAAGGAGACATTATCAAATTATTTTACTGTAGTCCGTCTGTCTTCACTTGGTACAACAGCCTCTGTCGGGACCAAGGCCTACCAGTAACGTCCCAACCTTGCGGCCATGGGTTAAGGGGTACGTGTGGTTAGCAAATAGAGATCCCTTTGTCGTATATTTTACTATAGTGTAGAGCTATAATTACCCATCGGATTATCTTACGTGAGATATTTCCCGCGGTGAAATGTTTTCGCAGAACTTTCAATTTGGCGATAGAAACGAATAGTAACTGAAACTAATTTAAAACTATGGAAAAGATCATCTCCCGCTTAAAATCATGCACTATACTTACGGGACCAATGACCTTAGGAAATCGCTCGGAAACACTAATATTTTTTTCTAGGGCTTTTATCCATCCTATAGCCGGTTGTCCTTTACGTCCAGTATGGACGCATATTCGACCATACACTAAACACCAACACACTTGCGGCTTACTCTGCTCTGGGATCAGCTGAACGTGAATCTTTCCGCGACGACGCAAGGGGCATACAACCATGCCCAAGGCGGGACTCGAACTCGCGACCTTTCAGACCGAAGCGCTGAGCCGATACACGCCCTTAGCCACCTCGGCCATCAAGGTGGGCTAATCAATGAATGAATGCATTAAAACGAGATTTGAACTGCTTAGGATGGGGGATACTGGCCTGTAGCAGCGGGGCAGGCGCGTGGGGATGGCGAAGAAGAAACCCGTCATCTCCAGGAAGGCACGCGCGACGCCGTGGTGGCGGTGGGTGGGCAACTTCAGCCCCGTCCACACGAGCGCAGACGCCGCCCACGTCGACAGCAGCAGCGTCCACGTGTACCTGCAACAACCCGTCAACATTTGGGTCTCGAATTTCAGCAGCAAAAGGTTGCTTTAAAAAAATCTAGGGCCCGTCTCCATCTACTGTTGGAGATAAGAGTATTATCAGAAAGAAGTGTAAATTGATGTGAAAAGTCAGGAAGTGTAATTGTGTAATTTGCTCTTTAATTTTTCTTTGTGAGTGCAAGAATGCTTTGAAGTGTTTTGAAAAGGGTTCAGCTTTCGTTTTGTGAATTTTATTAATTATTTATTTCCTTTTGAAGTAATTGTCATGTCACTATACATTTCCCTCTTCATTGTAAGAGTTGAAAATTGTTGGAAGTTTTTCCTTTCCTTGACACCCACTATACCCGCTTTTCTTCAATCCATCGTTCGAGAAAAGTTGCGTTCAAGATAAGTTACGTCGCAGCAGCAAGGGAAAGTCGGGGCAAGGGAAAGTAGGGAAAATCGAAGCAAAATTGAATGGCACCGAAGTAATGCCGGGGAGAAAAATACAAGAGGAAATAAAGTTAATAAAGGAAACTGTTGACACTAGAACTGGGACAGAGACTTGAAACTATTTTAACACATCGAATTGTTATTGCGTTACGTCCTCTACACATGTATGTAACAAATTTCATGTCGTTATTAACGATTTTAAACATAGTATCCCTTCAAAGTCGCGAGCGGAGAGAGGAACAGTGTCATCCAATCGGGAGTTAGATAGAACTTAAAATGTTCGTATTGCGTCTCCCTATTGAATGAGAGTGCCTCCCACTCCTTTCAGCTAATGACCTTGAAGGGGCACTACATTTAAATTCAAGTATATTTCTAATTCAAACGGTCAAGGTTAAATCAGAAGTAAAGAATTTAATCATCATGCATTCGGTCAGTAGGCTATCTCGGAGCATAGTGAGGACATTGGGGATAACTAAGATGAATAATTATCATAAAATGTATTCTTGGCTGTCCGGGATGAGCCGCGTCTGTGTCGATGGATCTGACGTTTCGGCCGACGTTTTTGCTGTGGCCTTCTTCAGAGCTGAACTGCTCGACACAGACGCGCCTCATCCCGGACAACCAAGAATACAATGACGGCGGCCGCGGAAGCCTACGGACCCATCGTAAAATGTAACGGAGCACTGACCAATCGAAACAGAAGAAGAAAGCGTGCAGCGCGGGGAGCGGGTGAGCGCGCGGCACCACCGCCACCACGGCGCCCGCCGACAGCACGCGACTCGAGCAGCGCACGGCGTCGGGCGGCCCGTAGCCCATGGGCCAGCCCTCCATGCTCAGGTCCACGCGACCGTCCGCCAGAAGCGCCAGCAGCCCCGTGCGCGACCCGTTGCTCAGCTGCTCCCCCAGCCTCTGCACGCGCGACACCCGCACCACGCGGCTCCGGAAGTCCATGGCACGCTCCAGGGTGGAGAGCAGCGGCGCCAGCACCCTACCACACACAACACAATCCTCTTATTACAATTTAGACTTATTCCTTAATGAAATCTGTTCTTTAAAGACATCTTGAAATAAGGCCATGTTAACATTATCCGAAAATATGAGTAGTTGTGATGTAATTTTGCGCGAAATATGCTCAAGTTTTTATTTTATTTAAATTTCACAACTTCTCCAAAAACCGCTTTAAACATTTTCTTTAAATTTTTTCCTTGTATGTATGAAGGGACGGTAAAAAATATGGTGCTAGTCCCGTTTTCGGCGAACTGTTTTTTTTTCTTCGAAAATTGCAAAAAGGTAATATTTCAAAACCACTAATTGAAGGTAGAGATTTTTCCGTAAACAAATTTGGTTGTAAAATAACAGCTCTTTAAAAACGGTAATGTGCATTTTTTAAGAAATGAGTAGTTTTCGTGCAATTTTTGCTTGAAATTAATGCATTTTTTAATTATCACAAACCACTCCATTTTTTCCACGTATAGAAGAAGGGACTCTTAAATGAATGGCGGGGGTCTCATTTTCATTGAATTCCTTGAATTTTCGAAAATTGCAAATTTAGAAATAATGAGAAAAAGTATGTGCCATTTAGCACCACTAGTTTTTCCCACATATCAGCTGCATCCCCAGCACCTTCGGCCACGGCGTTTAACAAAACACGGCTCCGGAAGTCCACGGCGCGATCCAGAGCGGCCAATAGTGGCGCCACTATCGTGCCACGTACAACCCTATCACACACATCAGCTCCTCGTCTAGCCCCTGCCCCAGGGCGACCTCACCATACCGTAGAACAGTGGTGGCAAGGTTTTCGACTGGTGGCAGTGGCACGCCCTGTGGCACCACAGCATGCTACGAGCTTTTCTGTGGAACTAGCGGACGGAAAAGAAACTATTAGTAACCCCCGCCGTTTTACAATAGTGAATGGCGTCGTCACTGGTGGCGGGGTGATGAACTGCGTGGAGGGGCGATTTCGTGGTGGCACTCGTGCCATAGACTCCCGCTCGAAGCATCGACCTTGACAACACTGCCGTAGAAGCCCATGGCGCACTCCAGGAGTCCAACAGTGGCGCCTTTACCTTGCCACGCACAACCCAATGACACATCACCCACTGATGTTTGCCAGGAACAGAATCTCTTCGAAACGTGCTAACGAGCACTTGCCAAACATGCCCACGAAGCCATTCAGAGAGAAACATCACTCCTTGAAAATTTTTATGTTTCTAACATGTTCATGCCAAAACAGTATTAATTTGATCGCTGCTTTAAACACTTCTCTAGTGCCAAAACCATTTAACTGACGCGGAACATGTTTGTTTCTAGACCTGCTTTATTTCAGAGTGGTGGTGTCGTTGCAAAGAAAAATATTTTTTTGTAGAGTCTGTTTGATACGGAAGGTTTGATTTGTACAAAGACGTGAAGATGAATATGTAACGAAATTATCAAAATGTTGTATCAATTAAATAAGAAAAAATATCATCTTCGACTATCAAACATAGTTTGAAAATTTGTATGACAACATAATACTTTAAAAAAGAAATTAGTAATTTATTATTATAATAGAAATAATAAGTTTACTGAAACTAGAGTGTAATCTGCACACGATTGCCAGAGCGGTACCTTAACAGATTAGCCCCGGACCACGCGTTATATTTCTTTCCTTATTCTTGTCCTATAATATCCCTTACACATACATACACTCACACTTACATGCACTTCGCTAGTACGTATGTCGGGAGATAAATGGGTATATGAGAGCATGTGGTGGCTGGAGGGCGCCCCGCTGGAGGGGATGCTTGGAAAGGGAAACCTCTGCAAGAGGACATGTAGGGCAGCGCCGGGTCTCACATTCACTGCTACACGGAACACTGGTACCCCCGTTACACTCTACTTATGGGACATACCTCGCTGATCCCTCGAAGAAGGCGACGCGCACCTCGGCACCGCGCAGGAGGCGTTGGCAGGGCGGCGGCGGCGGCGGCGGCGGAGGCGGCGGCTGAACCGACGCGCTCAGCAGGGCGCCGACCACTGCAGCGGCCAGCCCCACGCCCATTGCCGCCTCTGCTTACTTGTTAATTTTCTAGAAATAATATAGAAAAATCAGGTTCATTTATGTTTCAAGCTATCATCATTAGTTTTGTTAGTGAAGGGTATGTTTTAGGCCGGAAGGTAGCGGAGTTCTTCCTCTGCTGGGTGATGAACGGCTGCAAAAAACCGTTGCCTAGTTAAACTAGTAGTGCTTCCTTAAATTTTTCCCTCATATGTATCAAAGGACGGTAAAAAATAAGTTGCTAGACCCATTTTTGGCGAACTGTTTTTTTTCGAAAATTGCAAAAACTACAAAATGGGAGGTAGAAATTTTTGCCTTAGACAAAGTCTGTTGTAAAAAAAATCATTAGATCAACTACAAAAAGTACCTCTAAAACTACTTAAAATGAAAGTAAAATCTCTGTTCTTCAAGATGGTAAGAAACAATTTGGCTCTCACGAGCGAAATTTTTTAATGAAAGAAGTTTAAATTATTACAGGCTTGTATGTAAAAACTTTTGCGGGCAGAATTTTTTTAAAGTTATTGCAGAATTTATATAGTTAGTGTACATTTTTACTTTCCCGTGTACGTACGTATACTTCGGTTTTTCTTTCTTGGCGCGTGAGGGTGTGTCATCAAAATGGAATATCTCACGGTATTTCGCGTCGTTCTCGGTTGTGCCACTAGAAGTCTCATGATCACAACTGTATCGAGCAGTGCTGTGTGCTGCGGCGATCATATGACAACTAGCGGCACAACCGAGAACGACGCGAAATACCAAAATACCATGCCATCAAAATATTCCATAAGAATAAAGTACACTTATGAAGGTGGCATAGGTTGAATTTTCACGGTTAACTCTAAATTTTTGAAAATTGCAAAATGTTCGAATTTTATTCGGAGTCTTCCTCCATCTACAAAATTGCTCTCACTCTCATAGATATTTTTCCTTCAAATAATATTTGTTCTTCATAGTAAGTTCTTTCTTTAAGGTCATGTACATTTTTTTGAAAACTTTAGTAGTTTTCGCGGAATATTGCAATATGTGCAATTTTAAAAAAATACAAAAACTAAATTTTCTCGAAAATTGCTCCAAGTTTGTCTTTAAATTTTGCTACGGATAGTGCTAAATGTACTCTATTAGAATACATAAACGCCATATTACTCTATTCTTTTGTTTTTTAAAAAATTGCAAAAATGTAATTTTTTTACTTGTCTCTCACGTCGTTAATACTTACATTAGCGGCGATTTCTTGACACTATTTTATTAATGAGTACAAGTGCTTTAAATAATGTCAAGTAATGTTTCTCGAAAACTCAACTGTTTTCTGTGAAAAGCAGCGCCAAATTTCGAATTTCCAGAAACGCTCAAACGCCATTTTCTCATAAATAGTACTAAATTTTTGCTTCAAACGTTTGGAACGGATAGTGCTTGTTGCACTCTTTAATCTGACGTAAAGTTTATTTTGAGTATTTTTGTTGTTTTTTAAAAAATTACACAAATGTAATTTTTAATTACATTTGTAAAATTAGACAAATGTAATAAATTTAGGTTTTTGTGTTTTTCAATATTCTAAAATTAATATTTCCGTTCTACCATTAGGAAACCGAAAAATTAGGAAAACGTCAAAAAATTGTAGTTTAGGCAGCGATAGATGGCAGCTTGCAAGAGTATGGCAATGCCGAATAGCTAGCTCACACCCAAGGAAACTGAAAACTGGTACGGGAAAGTCTGTGCCATTCTGTAGCATCACTAGCTCTTTTATTCATTACGCAATAAATTTTTGTTTAGGGATCAGATGATATTAAATGAGATGTAACATGCCCTCACCGGGCATTCTGAGGCGTAATTAATAAAAAACTGCTGCGAAATTCATAGGTTTCGAATCATTTCTAAAAGGTTTATTTGGGAATACCAGCGCGAATTAATAAAACAGCTGTATCTTATACAGCATCACTATCTCGACGTTCAACAACAATGAGCTTCTCGAATATTGACGCGGCTTTGTTGTAGAAATTTCAATTAAGCTTTGCGGATTGCTTAAAAAGAAATCCATCAATACATTGAGGATACAGATCGAATAAAAAGTAATAGAGCGAGAAAGTAAAAATAGAATTTGCGACAGAATGGTACAGACCTTTCTGTATTAGTTTTCTATTTCCTTGGGTCTCGGTTAGATATTCATACTTGCCACATACTCATGCCAACTGCCATCTATCGCCGCCCAAAGTACATTTTTTTTGACATTTTCTTAATTTTTCATTTTCCTTGTGGTAGAATGGAAATATTAATTTTAGAATATTATAGACCACTAAAACATCTTCCTAAATGGCAATTTTCTTTAAAAAATTTGTAGACGTTTTTTAGAAAATGGCGCTTAATTGCTACTAAAAATGCGTTTCCGAAACTTTTCATTTGAAGTCATTTGAAGAACAATAACTTACAAATACAACAGTGTTTACAATTTGCAGGAAATGTGCATATTAACGATGTGAGAGATATTTCAAGGAAATTAAATTTATGTAATTTTTGCAACAAAAAAAATACCCGAATTGAACTTTACGTCGTATTAAAGAATGCAATTAGCACTATCCGTTCGAAGAGTTTGAAGAAAAAAATTGTAACTATTTATGCGAAAATGGCGTTTGAAAGTTTCTGAAAATGCGGAATATTTAATTAGTTTTCACAGAAAACGGTTGAGTTCTCGGGAAACTTTGTAGAAACATTATTTAAAGTAAATGTACTCGTAAATACAATAACTTGAAGAAATCGCCACTAATGTAAATATTACCAAAGTGAGTGATAAATGAAAAAAATAATTTTTTGTAGTTTTTGAAAAAACAAAAAATAGAGCTATATGGCGTTTATGTTATATCTTAGCGTGGATTTAGTACTATCCCTACCAAAAGTTTAAAGAAAAAATTTGGAGCCGTTTTTGGAAAAATCTTGTTTTTGTAATTTTTTAAAATTGCCAGCATTGCTCGCAATATTGCGCGAAAACTACTATAATTAAAAAATGTACATGACCTTAGTGATAGAACTCACTTTGAAGAACAAATTTTCTTTGGAGGAAAAATATCTATCTTCAATTGTGTAGTTATAGGAAGACGCCGAAAAAATTCAAACTTTTGCAATTTTCGAAAATTCAGAGTTAACTGTGAAAATAGGACCTATGCCATCTTTACATGCGTATTTTATTATATCCTTATAAGAATTTTAAAGAAAAAATTTGGAGCCGTTTTGAGGAAAAATTGAAAATGTCCGGGGGGCTTCATGTAATGTACCCCCAAAGTTTGAAGAACGATTTTCAACGGACGGACCGGCATTTTTAAAGGAATCACTTTTTCGGTATCAGGGGATCCCAAAAGTGTATTTCCGTTGAAATCTCGAAATCGACTTTCCGCTGCATTACATCACTTTCCCTGCACTACGTGTATTACGCCGTATTAAAGTAGTGTTTATTGTCGACTAAACAATTTTTTTACAGATGATGGTAGTTTGGCACTACATAATGTGTATATGCATTGGCTGGTTGGAAAGCTCAAGGTTGTTTAGACCTCTCTTGTGTATACGTACGTATTTGGGAAAATAAAAATTATATATAACTCACAAATGTCATTTGTTTCAATGTAAGAATTTCTTCTGGAAGGATATAAATGTAAGCGCAAGATGGTCAGTAAGGTAATGTTAACCTGAAAATAGTACATGCTATTAATACTTTTTGTCTTTTATTATTACGAATAATTATAATCGACAAAGGATACATTAGACATGACATTTTTTCTTATCTATGTCGGTTTATTGACACATTGCCACTTTGCTTGCTTTTAAAAAATGTAAAATCTTTAAAATTACGGAAGCTACGACCTCAATATTTTGTAGAAACATTGTACTTTTGAGAAGGATTAAATTGTCAAAATAATTATTGTGAAGATTAATGAATCGAAGAAAAAACTTTAATAGCAACAAAGATGTGACAATGTTACCCCCGTTACCTTACAGTTAGAATCACCAAATACGAATCAATAACTCAAATTAATGTTTAATCTGGTTAACCAACAAAATATTACTGCATTTATGGTAAAAATATTAACTCTATAGTAGCCTATTGAATTTTCCCTGGGGTAACATCGTTAATCCCTTTGATATTCATAGGTAGCAAACAACTCTCGGTAGTCGAATGCTTAAAAGATAACACTGCAGTGTATCATTTGATGTTTTTGAGATTTACGCCTTAAAAATGTACTCACGAGTAATTTTCTTCGATTTACTTCTCACTGCAAGATCTTGTACTCCTAAATAACTGTACACGTAGGACGCTCTTTCTAAGATGGCGGGTATTTTCATTTAGCCTTACCGCCATGTAATTCCCGTAATGCCTCCGTTCAAATTCCCCTTCAATGGTATTGATTGTCGCGGACTCGCGTTGATTTCCCAAACTATGTTTGAGTTGCTTTCATGTTTCATGCGTAGCCTACGTCAATCATCGTATTTATTGAAAGATTTACGCATGTCATGGTACTTGCATCTTCGAAATATTATTTGACGATCTCTGGGAAAATCTTGTCTTGCTTCCTGCCTGCATCAGCTTAACAATAGTGAATAAGAACCCAAATGATCCTTCAGTCACGGCAAAATGTCAATATTTTCCTTTGTTTCTCGTATTTTATGGCGGAAACCCCTTCATTCTTCACCATCATAACAGATTTCGCCTGTCTAACGACCGGTATCAGACCTTTCTAGTGACAACAGACAATCTCTGTATGCAGCAGAGACAAAGCCACTCAAGACCGCTTTTACTTTCTCGCCCTTACTGCGTAAGGAGAGAAAATTTCGTAATTGTACGCCGGAAAACTGCGAATTTTCCATAGAAAAACTCTTATTGTAGGGCCCTGGTAAAGAAAATGTGAATAAATCATGTTTATCCGAGTATATAGGTTAAATGTATTCCTCTAACTCGTGGTGGAAGTCAGAATCCATGTTTTGGCGATCCCTGGTACCGAAAAATTGATTGACTGCAAAACGTCCGTCTGTCCGTCAATGGTTAATGCTAGCGCCGATTTTCTTCAAAATTAATATTCCCCATGTACCTGAACTACAAGCCTCTTTAAAAACAGTAATGTACATATTTTTAAGAAATTAGTAGTTTTCGTGCAATAATTGCAAATAATTGCAGAATTAATGCAATTTATTTTTTTTATTATCAAAAACCACTCGAAAATGTTTTCCACATATAGAAGAAGGGACCCTTAAATGAATGGCGTGGGTCTCATTTTCATTGAACTCCCTAAATTTTCGAAAATTGCAAATTTAGAAATACAACGTGAAAAAGTATGTGCCATTTAGCACCACTAGTTTTCCTTTTCCTATCTGTAGTATACGATAGTATAAGGAAGGAAAGCGTTGGAATCACCTCAACAATACAATCTTAAATTTTCAGTTGTAAAATCAAGTTTTAAGGTTCTTTTGATCTTAAACTTCACAAACTTCAGTAATAATATAAGGTCTATTATTGTGTTTCCAAGGATAATTAAGATTGATGCAGATGGAGAGGCGATAAATGCAATTTTGTACACGAAAATGTATTTGTGTAAATGGATGAATGGTTGGCTGAGTCATGCATAATTCTGTTAGATTAAAATCTTTTGAGCTGAAACTTGATAAATACTGTATCAGGAGTAAGATCTAGTTGTGCCATTCTGAAGATTAAGATATTTTTGGGGGGGGGGGTATTTTACACGACGTTCTTGTGACATTTTCAATATTTTTTAAAAAAGGATTGAACACATTTCTTAAAATTTTGTTCAAATAGAACAAAGTGCAGTTATAAATATCATTTTGATTTTCATTAAAACCTTCAGTAAAACATTTAGAAAATTGCAAATATCTTTATATTTAACACACTAAGAGATTTTGTTGAGAAATAAGTTTGATGTTTCTCAACCAAATTGTGTGATTTTTGCTTTAAATGAATAGTAGTGCGCCTCGTATATCTTATTACTTGTTATTATTATCCAGGTTTAAAGTAAAAACTTTACATTTTAATAAAATCATAAATTTAATAAAGTGAATGTTTATCTGCCGACATTTGTTTGTCACATTTTATCATTAAATACTGTGGCGTTACCCCTCTCTAACTGGTCTTGAAGTGTTTATTTAACACCTCCCTCCCCTCCCCTTTCCCCTCTCGGGGTTGGAGCCACTTAAATGGGGTCCTCTTAAAATATTGAACACATGTAATAAAAATTTATTTGAAAATTTTGAATCTTGAAATTGACCTTGTTCCATTCTTGTATCAGTTTAAAAACAATAAAATATTATTGTCATTATAATAATTATAACTTTGTATTTTAACATTTAAGAGGAAAAATTAAACGAATTTTACTTATTTATGAACAAAATGTTTAAAAGCCGGCCCCGTGGCCGAGACCGCTAAGGCAGTAGTGCCGTAGTGGTCTCGGACCGTGGGGTCGCGGGTTCGAGTCCCGCCTCGGGCATGGTTGTTTGTGTTCGTCCTTTCACCCTCTCTCATCACCATATCGTGTCATCATCATGCCATAACGTTACTCCCAATAGTGGTCGCTAATGACCGAGTAGTTGATGCGACCTTAAACAAAAAAAAAAAAAAAAAAAAAAAAATGTTTAAAAAATGTAAGTGAGTGCATCTCTGTAGTGGGAGTCCAAGTCTAAGCACATCTTGCTCTGCTTATGCATTAATCCATTCCTGTTTGTATTAGAACTATAGTAGTCTATTGTGAATTACAATTTTAAAAAATCGACCTAGCGTAGTGGAGAACAGTTCTAAGACTCCCCAATTTGCCTGAAATCTTTGAAATCTAATGACATCCATGTAACATTTATTCTTTACCAAATCTTGCACTCACACAAATTCTGATTTCCTGTTAATGCAATTGAAGAACTTGGAAGGAAATGATTCTGTACCACCTTACACTGAAACTGAATTATAAAGCAGAATGTGTTTGTGAATTACTTATAACTACTAGGAAATTTAAAAGTACTTCTATTTTACTTTGCTATTTAGTATTTTCACAATTTATTTACAGAGGCAAACTGAAAGGCACGGAGCTCGGTACATTGTAATATTTCCATTTTTGCCAAATTATGGACTAGGATAGCGATCCCAAGCCCTTCAATTTCTAATAAATTTCATTCATGCAATTTTTATCCCTTTAAGGTATCTGTTTACACCAAAATTATGAAAAATTGTGAAATTTCATCTTTTTGCATTATTGTCCTTATTTTAATCATATGCTCTATTTTATTCTCTCTTAAATGCTTCAAACCATTTCTTTCTATGTTTCTGAGTTTTTAAGCCAATGATTATTTTTTAGAAGCTAGTGTGTAAGTGCCATGTTTCCTATTGTCAGTTGTCAAGCCCTTGGTGAGTGAACTTCAGATGCACTTTTCCTGTATTGGGATTTTTCAACATAGTCATGCATATCAAATATAAATAATATACCATAAACCATAAAGGTAAGGACAAACTGGGCGATTGCACACAAGTCAAGGGGCCCAATAATGGGACTGACAGGGAAAATATAGTAAACTAGTGGTGCTACAGAATGGCACTGACTTTCCCGTATTAGTTTTCTATTTTCTTGGGTCTTCGCTAGCTATTCGGAATTGCCACAAACTCTTTCTTGCCAGCTGTCATCTATCACCGCCAAAAAAAACATTTTTTGTCATTTTCTTAATTTTTCGGTTTCCTTTTGGTAGAACGGAATCATTAATTTTAGAATATTAAAGAACACAAAAACCTAGTCATAAATGGCAATTTTCTTTTAAAAATTATGTACCGTTTAAGAGAAAATGGCGTTTTAGCGCTACTAAAAATGCGAAATTTGAAGCTCATTTTCACAGAAAATGTTTGAGTTTTCAAAATACTTTATTTAAAGTTATTTGAAGCACTTATACTCACAAATACAATAATGTTTACAATTTGCTGGTAATGTGCATATTAAAGATGTGAGAGATCTTTAAAAAAATTACAATTACAATATGTAATTTTTTGAAAAAACAATAAAATAACTCAAAATAAACTTTACGCTATACTAAAGAGTGTAATTAGCACTATCCGTTACAGAAGTTTCAAGAAAAAAATTTGCAGCCATATATGAGAAAATGGCGTTTGAGCGTTTCTGAAAAGGCGGAATTTTGAGCTATTTTTCACAAAAAATGGTGGTGTTTTCGAGAAACTTTACTTGACATTATTTATAGCACATGTACTCGTAAATATAATCATGTGAAAAAATCGCAGCTAATGTAAATGTTACCGACGTGAGAGACCAGTCAAAAAAATTACATTTTTCCAATTTTTCAAAAAAAAAAAAAAAGAGCAATATGGCATTTATGTCATCCCATAGGGTACATTTACCACTACCACTACCAAAAGTTTAAAGAAAAAATTGGAGCCGTTTTTGAGAAAATCTTGTTTCTGTAATCTTTGAAAATTACACATATTGCACGCAATATTGCGCGAAAACTACTAAACTTTTCAAAACAATGTATATGACCTTAATGAAAGAACTCACTTTGGACAACAAATGTTTTTAAAGAAAAATCTCTATCTTCAATTTTGTAGTTCCAGAAAGACGCCGAAAAAAAGTTTTGCAATTTTGCAACTTTTGCAATTTTCGAAAATTCAAAGTTATCCGTGAAAATCGGATTTATGCCACCTTAATAAGTGTATACAGCATGAAGACTGCTTGCAAAGAAAGACATTCTAAATGTAATCAACAATGTCCACATGTACAAATATCTAATTGCTGTTAGGAAAAAATTACAAATACTTGCAGCAAGTAGAAGCACGCATTGACGATTGTCCTGCGATCATCTTAGTGACATTAAGAAGCATATTGTATGTGCCTGCGAACGTCCGAGAAACGTTCATAGCCTGTCAGTAAAAACGAATGAAGGACGTATGGCATATGTCCATTGAACAGTAGCAGTAAAATGAAAATGACATATCAGATACGTCCTCAGGATCAAAAGTGTTAAGTAGTACCGAAGAAGCGAATTCAAAAATTTGCAATAATTCTTGAAATATTGAACTATTCATAATGGTTTGGGTCTAATGTCATAAAACATAAGCAATCAAGACAACGTGACTCAATTTACGACATAAAGGAGAAAAATGAGAAAATTGACAGCATAAGTTGATACACATAAATGAACTTGCTTCAGTGTTAATAAAAATGAAGTGATTATCTCTAATGTTTTACCATAATACTATACTTACACAGGCAAAAAGTTCATTAAACAACAGTTTATATCTGTAATGATTATTTTCAATGTCATTGGAATGGAATCACATCACATCTGCTATACTATTTTTACTTTCCCGTATACGTACGTATATACGGAGTATAAGGAAAGTTATGTAATGCTGCGGAAAATCGATTTCGAGATTTCAACGGAAATACACGTTTTGGGGTCCCCTGATACAGAAAAAGTGGTTCTTTTCAAAACGTCCGTCCGTCGATCCTCCGTCCGTCCGTCTATCCGTCCGACCTAGCAACTTTTCACAGAAAACGTTTGAGTTCTCGAGAAACTTTATTTGACATTATTTAAGGCACATGTACTCGTAAATATAATAATGTGAACAAATCACCGCTAATGTAAATATTACCGACGTGAGACACACGTCAAAAAATTATATTTTTGGGATTTTTGAAAAAACAAAAAATAGAGCAATATGGCGTTTATGTCATCTCATAGAGTACATTTAGCACTATCCCTAGCAAAAGTTTAAAGCAAAAATTTGGAGCCGTTTTTGAGAAAATCTTTTTGTAATTGTTTAGAATTGCTCATATTGCACGGAAATTTTCAAAAAATGTACGGGACCTTAATAAAAGAACTCACTCTGATGAACAAGTTTCATTTAAAGGAAAAATCTTTATCTTCAATTTTGCAGTTGGAGGAAAATGCCGAACAAAATTCAAACTCTTGTCATTTTCAAAAAATCAGGTACCCGTGAAAGTCGGACGTATGCCACCTAATAAGTGTATTTTACTCTATTCTCACAAGAAATTTAAAGAAAAAATTTGGAGCTATTTTTGAGAAAATTTTGAATGTATTCGGAAAGCCTCATGTAAAGTACCCCCAAATTTTGAAGAATGTTTTTCAAAATCTCAGAGCTTTGACTCAGGCCATATGTGCAGGGGTTTCTTCAATTTGGAAAAAAATGTACGCATGGTTTAGGCGCTAGTGTTGTTCACATACTGCCGAAAATCCGCCATTTTTTCGCGCAGCATTACATTACTTTCCCTATGCTACTTATATTACTCGGTATACGTACGTATACGGGAAAGTAAAAAAAATGTATCTTCACAATTGAAGTTGTAGGAAAAGGCGGATTATTTTTATTTTTTTAAAAATTTTTGTAAAATCAAACATTTCAAGGAACACGAGACTGCACCATTCTCTTAAGCGTTCTTTGTGATATCTAAGGTCCCAATTTAATAAAAAAAATTGTACGATTGAAAAAAAATAGTTTAAAGAAAATAAAAATTGAAATATATGAAATGTATTTGAAATATATGAAATAACTAGTGGTGCTACAGAATGGAATAGACTTTCCCGTATTAGTTTTCTATTTCCTTTGGCCTCGGCTAGCAATTCGGTACTTGATACATACTTTTACCTGCTGCCATCTATCGACGCCCAAATTACATTTTTCAAATTTTCTTAATTTTTCGGTTTCTTAATAGTAGAACGGAAGAATTATTTTAAGAACATTAAAGAACAGTGAAACTTCCTGCTAAATGGCAATATCCTTTGACAAATATAGAGCCGTTTTTAAGAGAACGGAGTTTCATCGCTACTGTAAATGCGAAACTTGAAGCTCTTTGTCACAGGAATCTTTTGTGTTTAAAAACTTTGTTTGAAGTCATTTAAAGCACTTTAACTCACAAGTACAATAGTGTTTACAAATTGTTGAAAACGTGCATATTAACGGTGTGAGAAATCTTTCAAAAAAATTACATTAGTGTAATATTTGAAAAAACAAAAAAAATCTCAAAATGAACTTTACGTCATATTAAAAAGAGCAATTTGCACTATGCGTTCGAAAAGTTTGAAGAAAAAATTGGGAGCCATTCATGAGAAAATGGAGTTTGAGCGTTTCTGAAAATGCGGAATTTTCAGCTGGTTTTCACAAAAAATTATTGAGTTTCGAGAAACTTTACTTTACATTATTTAAAGCATATATACTCATAAATTTAATAATGTAAGAATCGCCGCTAATGTAAATATCAACGACGTGATTAACAACTAAAAAAATTCATTTTCGTAATTTTTGAAAAAACAAGAGAATATAGCAACATGGCGTTTATGTCATCTCAGAGAGTACATTTAGTACTATCCCTATCAAAAGTTTAAAGAAAAAATGTGGAGCCGTCTTTGACAAAACCTTGTTTTGTAATTTTTTTTAAATTGCACATATTGCATGTAATATTGCCCGAAAACTACTAAAATTGTCAAAAAATGTACAGGACCATAATGAAAGAACTCAGCTTGGAAAACAAATTTTATTTGGAGGAAAAATCTCTATCTTCAATTTTGTAGTTGTAGGAAGACGCCGAAAAAATTCAAACTTAAGCAATTTTCAAAAATTCAGAAATAACCTTGAGAATCGGACCTATGCCAAATTTATAAATGTATTTTACTCTATTCTTACAAGAAATTTAAAGAAAAAATTTGGAGCCGTTTTCGTGGAACTTTTGAAAATGTCCGGGGGGCTTCATGTAAAGTACCCCCAAACATTATTGAATGTTTTTCAAAATCTTAGAGCTTGGACTCAGGACAGGTGAGCAGGGGTTTCTTCAATTTGGAAAAAATCATACGCATTGTTTAGGCACTAGTGTTTTTCACATACACTAAATATTTTTCACGGACGGACGGACGGACGGACGTTTTGCTTTCAATTGTTTTTTCGGTATGATGGAGTTACAAAACATGGCTACATCACGTTGTAGGGGATTTTTTTTTCTTAATTTAGCAACTGGTTTTATCCACTTTTTCATTATCAGGGCTCCGCAATGAGTTTTTTTCTGCCGAAAATTCGCCGTTTTTTCCCGCAGTATTACATAACTTTCCCTATACCCTACATATATTACTCCGTATATACGTACGTATACGGAAAAGTAAAAATTGCTGTCCTTCAGGGAGGATCAGATTGGAATGCAACATTCGCTCGGTAGCAATGACTCGGGAGCTAATAGGTGTGAATTATGTCTTGATGTTGGGACATGATATACCTGTATGAAAAGCAATTAAAATTGTCAAATTTGTGTTGATATTTGTTTGAAAATATTCAGTTTTTCACCAAATGTACTATTTTTTAATTAATTTTACAAAAAATGATGACTGAGATGGGTTAATTCGGAGAGAAATTTTGGTATAAATAGTATTACATAACTATTACTAAATGCGAGAAAGTACGGAATTTTTTAGCACTATTAGTTATGTTAGTATTGTAGCATCGGCATGGCTTAATTCACTTTTCTTTTCAAAGATATACACTAAAATATCGGACTTCGACCCACTTCTGCTGCACAGTACATGCACTTAATTATGCCGCATAAATTAAAATATGCAGTTAAAGAAGAAAATCTCAGAAATATATAATTATGCAAAATAAAAACTTAACGAACTACTTTACGGGCTACTTTTGTTTTATTTTTGGTGATAGGTAAAGTTATAAACATTTCCTTTCAATATGTGTAGTCAGTAAAAAGAATGCAATTGCAAGGAGTTCCGCTGTTTATACTGCAATTTTTCGAACTTTGCCCCTCAAGGCCCGTCTTCACGATGGAATACATCACGGTATTTCGCAACGTTCTAAGTTGTGCCGCCAGACATCGCATGATAGCCACCGTTTGCAGCAGTGCTTGCGATCATGCGACTTCTAGCGGTACGACGGAGAAAGACGCGAAATGCCATGTGATATTCCATCGTGGCCATGGGGGCTTGAGGGACAGAGTTAGAAAAATCGCAGTATGGTTATAAGGTTCTTGTACCGAATCCAAGACCTCGCGTAAAGCGAAAAAGAAAAGAAAAAAAGTTAATCTCCCAGCATCCTCTGTCTCACTCTTCGCGCCGGGAGCGGGCAACGCCCACCGCGAGCGCGGCGAGGGCTCCGCTTTAAAGCCAGGCGCCGCTCGGGCCATAAACAAATCCGCGGGCCCGAGGAGGAGGCGAGAGATTTTTCAATATTTGAGAAAGCAATAATACGGGCCCTTTAGAACACTTCACAAGCAGAACAGAATCGAATTCCATTTCACGACACAAATCGGTATTTTATTCGCGCGCCGCTGCCATCCCCTCTCCCCCCCCCCTCTTCCGGAGGCGCGCAGGCCGCAAATACCGCTGCCTCAGTCGACACCCTGCGCCCTCCACAGAGAGAGAACTTTTCACGTGCATTTTTTCGTTGGCCTAAATTGAAAAGAGTCCCGTAAACTATGTGAAGTACACAAGGAGACTCAATATTCATTTCTTGAAAGTTGTCACTTGAATTCAGTGAGTGAAATTATTTTGCATCGTAAAACGAGCTATAAATTTGGTATAATAGACCTGTTGATGAAATTACCAACCGCCCCATTCCTCTTGTATCTAGTTAAATGAGGACTCACGAAAACGTGCGAGAATAATTCGTCATGTTGGTATCCAGAGAAAACAAATGGATAACATAGTGTCTTGAAAACAGGACATGGCATTTACAAAATAAAGTGAAAAATCTCTACTCATTAGAAATCGTAGAACATTCAGTGCGAAAACTAATATGTTTAAAGCTCACATATCAAAACAAATTCGAAAATTAAAACTGCATTTCGTACAACTATAACATCTATGAACAATGACAAGGAATTCTCATAATTTTCAACCGCCGCATCGCGCGCGGCGTTTGGTGCCAGTCGAATTCCAATTGTTATCACCATCAGGCGGTTCCACACATTCGGAGTTTGTCGAGCAACGAGCTATTACTCTCCCAATTCCAAGCTGCTGATATGCTCGGGTTATGTTCGCTTCCTTTGACGTGTCCAAAACGAAACGGTAGGGCGAACGCTGAATGTTCGTCGCTCGGCAAATAGCAAGCAACTATTCACACTCCTCGGGAATCGGTAAGAAGTCGCACCCAACTCGCCGAATACAGAAAGTGTGGAGTCGCCATTAGACTAGCAAATGAAGAGCGGTAAACTTGAATTTGCAAATACGAAAATTTTCAAAATTCCTCTTGACTGTTTTACCTAAAACATGTATTACATAACTTTATCTACACTACATATATCACTTCCTATATACATACGTATACAAGAAAGTAAATGGCAGAGCCACAACAGCGTATACGCATTCGTAATTTCTCGCATTATTTGTAACGCAATATTATCATTCTTCATGAACCAACAAGACTATTTTCAACCAGCAATTTGTTTCAGACACCAAGACAAAAATTCAGGTCAGTCTATGAAAACCACGAAATCACACAATCAGAAAATCAGGACTCGCTGTACGCTACACCATGCAGTCGCTCTACCTTACTTACTTAGGGCGACACTTAAAATATGTTTGTCCCATTATTTCCAATGCACAGTTTTCGAAAATGAGACATACACAATTCTTTTCAGCGTCTCTTGTTCTCTCCATGGAAAAAATTAAAAATATTTGAGCGGTTTTTGAGATTTTTTAAAAATACTTGAATTAATTTGTAACAGAAAACTACTCGTTTTTAAAAATAATTGTACATGATCTTTTTTAGAAAACCTTATTTTTGAAAACGGATTTTGTCTTGTCAGACAAAAATGTATATCTTCAATTTTATAGTTTTCAAATGTTAACTTTTAACAAGTTTCAAAAATACAGAACTCGCCGGAAAAGACCAGCACCAACTTTTTACCGACCTTTCATACATACCAGGAGAAAAATTAAGAACATTTTTGAAACCGTTTTTCAGAAAATAATTGTTTAATAAATGCCTATATTTCACCCGAAATTACCCGACAACTACCAATATTTTTGAAAACTTTTACTGAACGTATTGACAGAGCTGACTTTATAGAGCAGAATTATTGAGAAAAAAAATTATATTCAATGTTGTAGTTGTGTGAATCCGCCGAAAAATTTGAACTTAAGCAATTTTCAAAAAATCTCGTATCTCGATGAAAATGGAACCAACAAAAATCTTTTACCAGTTATTTACGCTATCCGAGGACAATGTTTAATAAAAAAAAAACGGAAGTGTTTTTGAGAAAATTTTTAAAATGTTTTTGAAACTTCATGTAAAGTACTCTTAAAAATCAAAATATCCGTTTGAAGCTCCCAAAGCCTCGAGTTCGTTAAAATCGATCGGGGAACATCAAGTTTGGAGACAATCGGCTAAAACAGTATAGGCGTTATCGGTGACTACAGACAGACAGACGTTTAGCTATTAAACAATTTTTCGGTATCAAGGACCCACAAAACTTGGATTCTGGGAACATCACGTCTGGGATGCCCTATTCCCTTCCTACTATACGTCAACGAGATGCCCTCGACGATTCAAAATGGAAGAACAGTTTTTCATTGCGGACGTCACGAATTTTCTTTGTAATAAAGAAACCGTAAATAGTACAATATCAGATGTTTCAAATTGATTCCGTAACAACAAATTAATTGCTAACTAACAGGAAAACGGTTTCAATGCAGCTTTCCATTTCAAATAAACAATTCTGCTCTCCACTGAAAATAAATAATGTGCCATTGACTGATGTTAAGGTAACAAATTTTTTAGGTCTCTCAATTCAGTCAAACCTCAAGTGGAACATCTATTTAAATGAATTGAACACAAAATTAAGTTCATTATGCTACGCTTTCAGAAATTTTCCAAATTCAGTCAGCCTTCATAGTGCTAGTTTTGTATACTTTGCAAATGTTCATTCTCGCCTGAGATATGGCAAAATATTCTGAGGAAATACATCTTATAGCTCCCAGGCTTTTAGTTTACAAAAAAGAATTGTACAAATAATAAGAAAATCCCACCCAGGTGATTTGTGTAAACCTTTCTTTGTAATTCTAAGAATACCATTACTTTGTTTCTTGATTTTCGAATAAGTTTTTATCAAAAATGACTTACTCAAGGGCGGGAATATATTTTCAGACAACGCCGATATCTATAACTATAAAACTCGAGGTAGTAATCATATTCATCAGGTGATAGTATCAACAGCTCACTACAAAAAATATTGTAGTGAGTCATATGTTGTAGTGTAATCGAATTGTACTACTCAACACGTGGTTGGTGGAAGAATACACATCACAAAGCAATGTAGTTCTACCTGAAAGCTGTTGTTTCAAAATCTTTCAAAATATATCTACTCGATGAAAGTATTTCTACGCTACGTATGCAATAAACTAGCAAGCTTCATCACCAGCCATTTTAGAAGCCATCTCTGACATCGTCTCTTCTCGTTCAAATGAACTAATGTTGGAGTATGGCGATTGCTTTGTTCTTAAGAGCCCCTCCCTGTGCTGGTCATTTCGTACGAATTGCCAATAAATCAATAAGCGCCAATAAGGGAGTGTTGGCTGCCCCTAATCAAGTGAGTCATCTTGGGCGGAGGTAGCAGCGCGCTCCCTCTGGCGGGCGATGCGTCACCTCGCACACCTTCCGCACGCGACCCCGCCCACGCCCACGCCCACGCCCACCTTCTCGCCCTCGCCCTCTGTGCGCTCTGGCTACTGGCAGCAGCACGAGAGCCGGAGATGTCTCTGGAAAAAAGCCAAGGAAGAGGTCAACTCTAAAAGTATTCCGAATCATAGGAATCACGAATTAATAACACAGGCACACAAAATAAAAAAAAGTTGCAAGACCCTAAGACTTGAAACATGTTTGTTTATGTATGTCGACGCGCTGAATTCGAATCCAGAATTGCGACACCAACCTCCTGTTTTATTTTTAAATCGAGAAAAAACACCTTGACGTTGCATTTTTTGTTATCGGGGTTTGTTGTCAGACCCAAAGACTCGAAACACGTTTCTCTATGTGTGTCGACGCCCTGAATCCGGAGCCAGAATTGCGCCACCACCCTCCAGTTTTTTAAACTGAGAAAAACATGTGAGCACTAGATGTTGGTGTCTTGTAGCTTGTACTTTACAGAAGCCAAAAGTTGGCAGACCCAAAGACTTGAAACATGTTTGTCTATGTATATCGAAGCGCTGAATCCGAAGCCAGAATTGAACCACAACCTTCCACCTTTTTTAAATCGCGGGGAAAACGCCGTGAAAGTTACAATTTACGTGTTTTTTCGCGATTTAATAAAAACTGGAGGGTGATGGAATTCAGGCTTCAGATTCGGATTCAGCGCTGACATACATAGACAAACATGTTTCAAGTCTTTGGGTCTGCCAACTTTTGGCTTCTGTAAAGTACAAGCTACAAGACACCAACATCTAGTGTTCACATACGGTTTTCTCAATTTAAAAAAACTGGAGGGTGGTGGCGCAATTCTGGCTCCGGATTCAGGGCGTCGACACACAGAGAAACGTGTTTCGAGTCTTTGGGTCTGACAACAAACCCCGATAACAAAAAATGCAATGTCAAGGTGGTTTTTCGCGATTTAAAAATAAAACTGGAGGGTGGTGGCGCAAATTTGGATTCGGACAAGCTTCAAGACACCAAAATCTAGTGTTCACATGTGTTTTTCTCCGTTTAAAAAAATTAAGGGCAGTGGCGCAATTCAGGCTCCGTTTTCGGATTCACGGCGTCAACACACAAAGAGAAACGTGTTTCGAGTCTTTGGGTCTGACACCTTTTTACTTTCCCGTATACGTACGTATACACGGAGTGATATACGTAGTATAGGGAAAGTTATGTAATGCTGCGCGAAAAAATGGCCAATTTTCGCCGGAAAAAAATTAATTGCCGGGCCGTGAAAACGAATAAGTGGATAAAACCAGTTGCTAAATTAAGAAAAAAAATCCTCTATCTCGTGGTGTGGTCAAAATCCAGGATTTGTTGCTTCTTTATACTTAAAAATCGATTGACGGCATTCCGTCCGTCTGTCCGTCTGTGGTCAACGCTAGCGCCTAAACCGTTCGGTCGATTTTCTTCAAAATTGATATTCCCCAGTCGATCTGATTCTAGTCGAAGCTTTGTGATTTTGAAAAAGATTCTTTAAAATTTGGGGGTACTTTATGTGAAGCCCCCCGGGGATTTTCAACATTTTCTCAAAAACGGCTCCAAAGTTTTTCTTTAAATTTCTTGTGTAAATAGAGGAAAATACACTTTTTAACATGGCATAGGTCCGATTTTCACGTACAGCTCTGAATTTTCGAAAATTGTGAAAGTTTGAATTTTTTTCGGCGTCTTTCTCCAACTACAAAATTGAAGATAGAGATTTTTTCTTCAAATAAAATTTGTTCTGCATATTGAGTTCTTTAATAAAGGTCATGTAAATGTTTTTCACAATTTTGGTAGTTTTCGTGCAATATTGCGTGCAATATGTGCAATTTTAAAAAATTACAAAAACAAAATTTTCTCAAAAACGGCTCCAAATTTTTTCTTTAAACTTTTGGTAGGATTGTGGTAAATGTAATCTATCAATGACATAAAAGCCATTTTGGTCTATAGGTTGGTTTTTTCAAAAATTACAAAAATGTAAATTTTTTTACTTGTCTCTCACGTCGTTAATATTTACATTATCGGCGATTTTTTTACATTATTATATTTACGAGTATATATGCTTTAAATAATGTCAAGTAAAGTTTCTCGAAAACACTACCGTTTTCTGTGAAAAGTAGCTCAAATTTCGGCATTTTCAGAAATGCTCAAACGTCATTTTCTCGTATATGGCTACAATTTTTTTCTTGAAACTTTTGTAACGGATAGTGCTAATTACATTCATTAGTATAGCGTGAAGTTTATTTTGAGTTTTTTTTTGTTTTTTTTCAAAAATTATACAAATGTAAATTTTTTGAAAGATCTCTGACATCTTTAATATGCACATTATCCGCAATTTGTAAAGATGATTATATTTGTGAGTGTAAGTGCTTCAAATAACTTCAAATAAAGTATTTTGAAAACTCAAAAATTTTCTGTAAAAATGAGCTTCAAATTTTGCATTTTTAGTAGTGCTAAAACGCCATTTTCTCTTAAACGGCACATAATTTTTAAAAGAAAATTGCCATTTACGGCTAGGTTTTTGTGTTCTTTAATATTCTAAAATTAATGTTTCTGTTCTACCAATAGGAAACCGAAAAATTAAGAAAATGACAAAAAAATGTACTTTTGGCGATGATAGATGGTAGCTGGCAAGAAAGAGTATGTGGCAATTCCGAATAGCTAGCGAAGACCCAGGGAAATAGAAAACTAATACGGGAAAGTCTGTGCCATTCTGTTTCTGTTTTTTGACAAATAAATAAATAAAATAAATACGGTCATGCTTAATTTTTTCAAAATACGAGTAGTTTTTCTTTAATTTTGTGACAAACGTAATAGGCCGCTGTAAATTTACTGCGCTTCGGACAGCTGGATGTGTCGTAAATTAGAATGTGCAATTTTGTATATTATTTGTTTCTTCGTTTCTTACATTCGAACTTTGTTATAGGCTTACACATTAATATTTTAGAAATTGTTTATTTTGAAATATTTGAAGTAAGTAAAAAGAATTAATAGCTCTCAGAATAGCGACAATGCAGGGTCTGCAACAATGGAATTCACTTTGCGCTCGCGAATATCTGTGAATTAGTGTCATTGTTGTGACCTAATGGAGCTGTATGAAAAGGAGTTATAATTGTCTAATTTATGTTGATATTTGCAGGCAAATATTTAGTTTTGCACCAAATGCTGTACCATTTGTAGTGAGTAGAGAATTTGTTGCATGGTTTTAAAATACTCTTCCCTAATCATGGCCCAATGGAAGGCATTTCTATATTTCCAGGGTATCAGGCTTCTTTTTCCAATACAGGGTTACAAAACTTTTGCATTCTATTTTTGTGAAGTTGTAGAATTCACATAGTTCTGACAACACTGCAATGGAAATAGTGAGTTCCAAGCGAAGTAGCGCATAAAGTGCAATATTACAGTACTACTTAGCTGTTTCCTCTAATACGGGAAAGTAAGTTCTGTTGTAGCACCACTAGTTTTATTTTGCGTACCTGTGTAATTAATCATATTAATAGTAATTATATTAATAATATAGTAGTCTTATTACGTATTTGTTAAACTATTACAAATATGTTATTAATTATAGTATTAAAATGATTAATTATGTCCCCATTAAGATCCCTTCGCTGTAACTTCACTCCGCATGTAAACAAACTTTGAGTGTATCCCTCCGCCCTGTAGTTCGTGATTGGCTGCGCCATTCGCGCCACGACCATACTCAAATGCCGGCATGTGTACTTGTTTAAAACGCCCAAAATACCAGCCAAAACATGCAGACAATTTGCTTAAATATCACAGTAGTTACATTTGCGACGTGCTTTTGCAAGGTAGCAGTGAAATCTCGTCCAAAGCACTGTCTGAAAAATGTTCATCGCTGGAAGAAGAGACCCGGTATTAATAATTATTTCTTCTGTTAAAGTGTCATTTAACATAAAGTGACACTTTATGAGTGTTAAAGTGCCAGTTATTGGTCCCGTTAGTGTAGTGTGTATAGGGCGGTGTTTCTCCCCGCTGTATGGTGGTATCCATGTATAATGTATAATTGTTTGAGAAAAAACGAGTAGATTTCGTGTAAATGAGTGCTTAAAATTTCTTTAAATAAAAATTCTCACAAAACCACTCCAAAATTAGCAACGCCAAATGGGCGGAATATGTACGCTCAGTTTATCATCTTCTCATTCAGCGGGGGCGTTGCAATCCCATTCCCCTTCGTGCGGAGGAGGTTCCTCGCGGCGTGGGCGTGGCTGCGGCCGGCGGGAGGGAAGGAAGTGACCTCATAGAGGGGGCGCGTGGCCCTTCGCCCCCATTGTGTGTTTTCATCTCCGGCGCTTCGCCCTCCGGTCGCGCGCCCTGCCACCCCACGCGCGGCGCACGAACGCCCGATGCGAACCCTGCGCCGCCGCCCCTCGTGGGACCTTTCTTATGCTGGCAGTGCCAAAATCGGTTACTGCGACAGAAACACACATTTCGCCGTTTACAGCTATTTAATTGCTAATTAATTACGAAAATATTATTTTAATTACTCTTCATATTTTTGTGTAATAATGGTGAGCTTACGATTAAGCTTAATATTAAGCTGGCTTTACCACAATTGGTTACCTACCACAAAAACAAATATAATCTAACGGTTACAACGAAAATAAAGATGCCTCCGTAGATTGATTTTATTGCGCCCTCGGCCACTGCCGACCGCCATGCGTCTGAAACACACAAATTTTTCCGTTTTATCTCCGGAATTTTGAAAAGTTATTATTAATTACTTTCAAGCTTCTTTATTCACAAACGTATTAAGTAAGGAAATTGGTTAATAAAGTAAATATTAACAACAAGAGATATGTAAAAAATTACAGTGCGTATTTTTTAAATCAAAAGAATTCAACAAAAGGGCGTTTATGACATGTTCCTCGGTGCATCTAAAATTAGTTTTATTTCTGCTTATTCGGTATTACTGCTTTTCAATGCAGTGAATAACAATAGGAAAGTAAATAACTTATAGTCTTTCACTCAGAATTTAACGGCCCTTTTTGGCTTACGATATTAATTTACTTAGGAATTTAACTAACAGAAGATTGGAGATAGCACACACTTAATCAAAGTTTATTAGATATTTAGAATAAACTATAACTATTTCGTTTTAAAGACATTTAAATATGATACTCTAATATAGTATAGTACTGTTCGTAAAAACGTTTTTGGCACCGTTTTTGAGAAAATCTTGTTTTTAATACTGCCCATATTTTACCACAAATTGACTGAAAACTACTTGTACTTTGGAAACAATATACATGATATTTATTAAAGAACTGATAGAAAAAAAATCAGTTGAAATGTCAAACTTTTGTATTTTTCAAAATTTCAGAGTTAACAGAGGAAATCGGACATATGCCGTATTTATAAGTTAATTTTTATATTCGTATAAGGACATTTAAAGAAAAAAAGGCGAGTCTTTTAGAAAAAAAACTGAAAATGTCCGAGAGGCTTCATGGAAAGTTTCCCCAAAATTTAAATAATTTTTATCAAAATCGTAGGTCTGCGAATCGGGCCAGATCCATCTGGGAATATTCATTTTGGAAAAAATCCTACGAATAGTTTAGGCCCCTTTGTTGTTCACTGACGTAAAGAAACGGACAGACAGGGGGACAGAGACAAACATATGAAAAGAGCGTTTTCAATAAAATAGCTTTTTCGGTATTAAGGAACCACAAAATGTGGATTCTGACAACGCTACTTAGATATATTTGAAAGAAAAATCCTCTTTTACGATATTAGGGAACATCAAAACAAGTTTTTCTGACAAAAATGGAATTTTTGGTTGCAGCATTTCATAACTCTCTCTGCTGTACGCATATTACTCCGTATATGTACGTATACGAGAAAGTAAACATAAGGAAACAATCTGAAGTGAAGAGTTGCAATCTATTCTTCTTGTTATCTGGCTATTATTTATTATGGGTCTTATTTTTTGAATCTGTTAATAGATTGAAGCCCCCTCTCCCCTCTAAATGCCGAAATCACATGGGGGCATAAGCCTGTCCCCGGTGACGTCACCACCCGCAGCAGATGTGTAGAAGGCAAAGGAGGGCAGGCAGGGTGCGCAGCAGCCTGCGTGGAAGCAGGTGATGCAAAGAGGGAGACAACACAGATCCCCAGTCTGTAAACCTCCACTGAAGGCCACGATTCAGACAAGGTAGCGACTACTCATAAAAGAGCATTTAGGATTTCCAACGGATTGGATGGTTAGACTGATACTTGAGACGAATATAAGATGGAATCATTTGTTATAACTCATATTCTGGAAATATTAAAAAAAATCGCAATTGGTGACATTAGCTTTTCTCATTTGCTTCACTCGAATCTTAAAATACTTAGGATAGGACAAAGAAGGAAGGAAAGATCGCGCGCGATCCGTGGCCCGTTTGTTAGGAAACTGCTCCAGGCATTCGCCTGGTGTTGATCGGAGAAACCATAGAAAACTACTGATCAGAGCAGCCGACTGCTAGAATTGTCCTCCAGACAGGAGATTAGAGCGAAGGTAGCCGCGGACATCGTAATGTATAAACGCGCTTTGCCCGAATTTGGCACCCCCGGACTTGTACTGTATTGGAGGACCGAAGTCCCAGGGTGGGCTCCTAGGCGTTAACTAAGGACCTGAGTCGGGCCGCCAGACGTAGGGTACAAGCGATCGTCTGCGATTCTTTACCAGAAACCATGCTCACCTACGTGGTCACGATGCCACCCCCCCCCCGGCGGGGTGTAGCCGCGGGCCGAGGGGTGTGTCCCTTCCCGGACTCCGGTGCGCCCGCATCACAGCGCCCTCGCCGTTTCCATCCCGCCAGCTGCTGCGGAGCATCGCGGAAGGCTGCGGCGCGGCGCAGCAGTCGCTCCCCTGCGGCCTTCCGCCCGCCCACCCCTGCACGCGGCACCGCGCACGTGCGCGGCAGGCGGGGCGGGGGCGGCGCGGCGGCCCGGCCGGGGCGGGCGGCTGCTGCAGGAACAGGAGCTGCAGGCGGAGCAACGGCGGGGTGCGGGTGGGGGATGACGCGACAAGCAGCTGGCAGCGAGAGGGTGGATGCCACCTCTGTCAAGCTGGCATTCACCCTTCTCAAAAATTGAAAATCGAGCGTATAGTATTGCACTAATCATGTAATAATTTTCAACCAAAATTTAAAAAAAATATCTCTACTTGCCTGCAGAGAATGTTTGGAGAATTGGAGAAGTAGAGGAGCTGGCATTTTTTCGGTGCTAAATTAATAAATAATTAGTGCATTATTATAATACGAAGGTCATTTCAGAAGTCGTGGCAACTATTTTGTATATTCCGAATAACCGCATATGCGATTATTACTCTTAACACTTTTGAAAACTTGGTTTACACAGTACGCGAGGTGACCACCAGATAACGTCTGAGTGCATTGGTGTCTATACCTGCATACATATCAACACATGGAAACGTTAATATCCTAGACATTGTGTTCCGAGATGGATATCACGTAAGTTGAACATAGAGCGTCTATAAAAATTGCATTTCTGCGCGGCAGAAATGTTCAGGAGTGTCATGCCGAGTTACGAGAAGTATTGGGTAATAGGGTTTGTTTTGCTGGCGGAGGCCCAGATAGGAGGAGCGTAGGATATAATCGGACGGATCATTGATCGGTATTGGTGAGAAGCAAAATGAAGTCGCAGAGATGACCTTTTGAGTATGGCTTGTTGCCAAGTCAGTCAAATTATATTTTGTCTTTAATACTTGAGAATGGGAAGATTATTTGGTCTGCGGAGCGTGAAGACTTTGGTTTGGCTTTTTGCTAGATTTATTAAGATATATGCCATTTCTTGGCCCAGTTGGAGAACTGGGGGAGGTGACGTTGCAGGTTTTAGCATGAATTGATAAGAAAATATATGTCCATTGTTACCAACGCCCATTGCCGCAAGCGCCTATTGTTGCCATTGCCCATTGAATATGATACAGAATTGTGGCATAATAATATTTTTGTTTTGATTTAAAAAATCATAATATCTGATTTTTGTATTTAAATCCGATTTAGTTGATGTAAAAAGATTTTTTAGTTGAATTAGAAGTTTTTACTATAAACAAAAATCGTTAGGTGATTTATTTATCCTTTATTTCTTTAAAAGCAGAAAAAAATATTAAAAATCAGTTTTTAGATTTATCTGTAATTATTGTAATTTTATTTACAAAATAAAGATAATGAGGGGTCCGGTGCAATGCTGCCTTAACTCACAAATTATCTTCAAATTTTGGTTATTTATAGTTTCGTGCTCTTGAAACACTTATCTTGTGTCCACGTCACCGAATAAGCTTGCGGCGTCATTTATTACCATGATACATAAAAATACCTTTTTCGTTCAAAGAAATTTTACCAATTTTTAGGTGCAATATTGCACTAATCAAAAAGCACGTATTGACGAAAACAACTAAATTCAACGAAAAACTTATAACAATATTACACTGTTTATGAAATATTAAGTTCTACTTAATAGTTGTCCTGTTATTGGCAAGGTAAAATATGGCGTATAGTTATATTGTTGTATGGCGTATATTGTTATTTGCTCACTTTTCTGTTAACCCTTAAAACGTTTCCCACTTGAAATGGAACTTTATTAATATACGCATAAAGAAAAAGACAGACAATTAAATGCCGGCCAAAACTAATCAATCATCTATTAGAATATAACTCTACTACAATTTGTTTATGGTTCTTTGTTTTACAAGTTTGTTCATTTTATTGTAGAACATTACATTTCATTTTCTCAAAATTGTTCAATTATGTGAAAAGTATAAAAGAAATATAGCATGTTCTTTATATCAAATTTGTAACTGATTTATGTCAAATATTTAAATCACATTATTTAAATCATACCAGCCTTAATATTACGTAACCGTTACTAAGGGTGAGAAAGTATGTGCTTTTTTAGCACCACTAGTTTTTATTAAACTTTGCCTCTTGATGCGTAAAGGATGATTTAAACAATGGTAGCTCTCATTTTGAAATTCGTTATTTTTTAAAAATTGCAAAAGTTCAATTTTTTTGCGCATTTCTGTTAGTACAATATGGAAAACAGATTTTTCCTGACAAAATCTGTTCTCTAAACACGTATCTTGAAATATTACTAATATACAGCTTTTCGAAAACACGAGTTTTCACCTAATTGTGCGTAAAATATAGGCAATTTTACGGCGAACCTTCTGTATTTTTGAAAATTGCAAACATTTAACATATCAAAACTCGAAAATTGAAGATAGAAATGTTTGTCTTAAACAAAATCTGTTCGAAAATATCAGATCTTGAAATGGTCAAATATTTTTTTTTAAATGCCGAGAGTTGTTTTTGCGTAGTTTCTGCTTGAAATTAACGCAATTTCTAGGAAAATATATTTTGTCAAAAACCGCTCCAAATTTTTCTTGAACTTTTTTTCCACGGATGGAGTAAGGGACGCTTAAAAGATTGGCGTTGCTCTGATTTTAGTTGATGTCTCTGAATTTTCAAAAAGTATTAATGTAAAGTACCTTGAAGAATCAAAATATCTTATTAAAATTCAAGGGGCCGCGACTCAGTCGTGGGATACACATTTTGATGAAAAATCCTGCTTATGCCACTAGCTTTATTCCCAGACAGACGGACAGATGTTTTGTGGAAATCCAATTTTTCGGTATCAGCACCCACCAAATGTGTATTCCGACTACCCAACATATTACTTATATACAGCTACATTAGTAAGTAGTAAGAGAAAGTAATTTACTGTACACACGAACAAGATTTATCCACTTTTTCGATACCAGCACGAGAAATTCGCTGGGTTTTTTCCCGCAGATTTTCATAACTTTCTCTATTCTGCGTAAGCAGTAGCAAGAAAGTAATAATAGTAAATACAATGTCTACAAAAGTAAGTAAGAAACTATATCCCTTGAAAATAATTTTCATGTACTTGGATATTTAAATTGGCCACATTTTATTCAACCCATTGATGACTTTCAAGGTTGGAATACATAGCTTGTTGCTGGTAGTCTTGAATAAAATATTTTATTCCACGCTCTTACTCTGTATTTGTCTTAGATTGAATCAAGTTGTGGGTCATGCTAATAGAAATATTGTAGTCACACATTGGGATATGTTGTGGTCGCTCATGCCCCTTTAAAAGACCCGCCGCAAGAACGCCGCAGCGAGACGGCAGAGCCGGGGAGTACTTCGGCTACCGGCCGAGAGATTTCGCCGGAGGCGAGCCAGAGGCGTTCGTCATGCCTCGACAGGCGCGACCAGCGGCGGCTTCGGCGGTACGCATGCGCCGCCACCGAGACAGACTTAATGTTTCTGTCTACCTGGCAGGTAGCGGCTGACAGGGGAGAGGGGGTTCTGTTACCCAACCAGAAGTTTTAAATTCTGATGTCACTGCAGAGTTACCGATGCTTTTAAAGAACTAGTGGTGCAAAACGAGCTCATACTTTCTCCTTCGTATTTCACGCAAAATTATGCAAAAAGAACTCAAATTTTCGAAAAATTGTATATACCTTATTTCAAAATCTGCCTTTATAAAACAGATTCCATTAAGGGAATAAATATATATCTTTAATATTTTAGTTGTAGGAAGTCTCCGAAAAAATTTTTAACTTTTGCAATTTTCGAAAAATTAGGGTTTTCAACGAACATGAAATTTACACCGTTCTCTTAAACGTCCTTCAGACTATCCAACAACAAAATTTAATTAAAGTTGTTGACGCCATTTTTTGAAAATTTTGAAAATGTCCCCGGGACTTCATGTAAAGTACCCCCAAAATTAAAGTATGTGTTTCAAATGCATGTAGCTGCAACATCAGTCTCATCAAAAAGGGAATATCAATTTTGGAGAAAATCGATTGGACGGTTTAGCCACTAGCATTGTTCGCAGACGGACAAACGTTTTGCTTTCAATTGGTTTTTCGGTATCAAGGACCCACAAAACATGGATTCGGGTTACACCACGTGCTAGAGGACTTCCTTCCCCTAAATTTAGCAACTGGATTTACCAAATTTTTCATTATCAGGACCCTGTAATAAGAGTTTTCCTGCCGAAAATTCGTCGGTTTTCGCGCAGCAATACATAACTTTTTCTCTACTCCGTAGGGACAAAGCAAAAATATTACACCTTACAGAGCGAAGTAACTGAAAATGAAAGGCCATTTGACACAATTACATGCTAGTTATGAGTCGGGTGTGCGGTTCTGTTTACTGTTGTGTGCTCTCATTACGAATGTTTTCTTGCTACTGCTGCAGCTGTTGTGATCTGATGCAAGAACAATCACACGACCACGTGTCTGCCGCCCGAGTAAATGCCATCATCTCTCTACCCTATCAAGTAAACAGAAATACTGTTCGGATAAAAGCCGACAAACTTTCAGCAACCCGGGTACCCTGCGGTAGTAGAGGACCCAACGAGTTCATCTGGAGATTAGAGCAGTGCTGTGAGAGAGTGGAGGCATTGGTTCTCTGGCGGCGAACTGATGAAGTGACTGGCAATTGTTTCTAGCGGCAAACGGCTTGGAGAGTATCTTAGACTTCTTCACGGCATACAACGCGGAAAGTTAAGCACATTTCTCGAAAATATGATCAGTGGTTATGCCACTGGTAAGATTTATGTATAGTGGAAAATCCCACTAACACGTTTTTTACAATTTCTTCAGTTTTTGGTCAATACATAGAGATTTACATTATTTAGGTGATTTATTGTGCCTAGTTATAATCCTTGCAATTGCTACTTATTATTTTCTTTAGAGAGCGCTGTAACTTTAGATGTTGTAGAAATTATTCATTAACACAATTTTCCCCTAAACTTATTATTGACATTCGCATTATTCTGCATTGCTATTCCTCATCACTCAATTTTTCTGAGTTGTGAAAAAAACTAGCACAAACACACACAAAAGCTCAAATCTTTTGGCGTCATTATCCTTGCTGGAGCACGTCGGATGTGAAGCTGCTTCATACTGGCTTAAGTGTCTCACGGAATCTATGTTACTGCAGTGCCTCTGTCAGGGAGGTTGTAGCGTTCGATACCCTGCAGAATTCGGCAGAATTTTCGACATTAACTACATGGCTAGATCGGATTCAGCCGCTGTCTGGAGGAGAATTATAGTGGCAAGTTGCTCTGATCGGACGTTTTCCATGGTTTCATCGATCGACACCAAGCGATTGCTCGATTAGCACCCTAATAAATGGGCTACGAACCTCGTACAATCTTTCCTTCCTCTTCCTTGCCCTATCCTCACCCCTTACTTTCATACACAGTTACAAGAACCACACTACCCACCACTTGTCAGGGTGCACCACACTACCCACTTGCACCACACTACACACCACTTGTCAGGGGACCGGTCGGGACACGGCTGGGACGGTGCCACGCTGCTGGGAGATACCTGGTTGGGGTGCATCCCCGCAAGCCGACTTAAATTGGTGCCAAATCTCCCCATCCATTGGGGAAAGTTCACCGCCACATGCCGCGATAAAACAATACCTATACTTACGGGACTGATTACCAAAACAGTTGACGTGCCGAACGAATGACTAGAATTTCTCGAATGACTAAACAATCACTCAAGCTGCACCGCTGGAATTCCTCTCCTGGTGCACCGTCACCACGGACCCCATCGATTGGCCTCACGCTCCAACGGCCGCCCGCTTGAGGACTTGTAAGAGCGGGAGTTCAGTGCTCCGGCCGCGCTTTCCAAATGCGCTTTTGTGCGTGAGCCCAGCGCGCGGCGGCCCCTCTCCACTTCGAGGTCGCCAGCGCTCTGCCTCTCCTTAGTCCGCCTCGATTGTTTTGGAATCGCTCATGTTTTTTTTCAATCGATGCCATCCACTGTTTACTACAGGGACTAACCTTCTGGTTCACGAGAACGGTGATGAATGGAATGTTGTCGAGCACGGGGAGAGTAAAAAATCAAGAAAGAATATTCTCATTGAATGCGCTGTGCGGTAAAAAATTAATGTGCCTACAAAAGTCTCCTCAGGATACCGATAATCCAAGCAAAAATTTCCTTTCGTTTACATCATGTTTGTTTTTGAACGTTTAAATGATAGGTTTGTGAAGAAATGTGCGTCTAAAGCACGTAGAGAGTTTTGGGATTTAGTATTGTGAGAATAAAAAATACATAACTCAGTTCGATGGAGTTTGTTCGTTTACAAGCTTTGAGGATGCAGAGAGAGTGAGTGAGAGAGAGGAGAGAGTGAATGAGAGAGGAGAGAGAGAATACAGAGGAGAGAGAGAATGAAGAGAATAGAGAGGAGAGAGGAAAGTGAGTGAGTGAGAGAGAGAGTGAGTATGAAAGTGTGTGTGAGAGAGAGAGAGAGAGAGAAATTCTTATAGGATAATTAAACGGTATTCCGTACGTAGTCATATTTGAGTGAGTTATAATCTCGATATCGCCATGAATCAATACAAAGTTGAAGAGGTTTTGTGTGTATCCCATCTGTATAAACCAACTGAAAAGGAATTTGTGTGATAAATGTTTGTGTGTTCAGGTCGCCATGAAAAATTTGGCGCGGGTTTACCTTTAGATAAATTGCGGGACTTACGCCTATTAAACTATCACTGAACTCTTCGCTCTATAATTAACAGTTGTGACTCCAAAGACACATGATGCAATTACTGCGTGCAATGCGCACTTTTAATTGCTGGAAAGCGCACAAAGTATTTGACGTCCTGTTAATTAAATTTTATGACATGGTAAATATTTCGGCCAAGTGGCTTCTCCAGAGCGAGGGCGGGAAGTGCCTGACCGCACCCCTCTCGCGCCTTTGGTTGGTGCGGCTGACGCAACCGAGGGAGCGATGGAGGGGGAAGTTGAGCGTGCAAGGGATATAAACCCAAACTGCGTATACACCACCGGTGCCCTTTAGTTACTTGTTTGTATCTGTCAGAGAGACGAATACTCGTTCTCTTCTGTCTTCCCGTGCTTGAGGTAAAATAATGAAAGGTTATTCGTAGTAGGCGAATATTGATGAAAGGTCAGTTATTTTCATTTTACTCCAAGATGATGCTGATTGATGCATTGAGATGACATGAATAGTCTCAATATTAACTAACATTTTCGTATATATCTCATGCAGTGAAGTTTAGAAATTGATTTATTTAAAACACTAATATATATAATATGTATGTATGTATGAATCCCTTAAATATAGCCTTCTAAACCGTTGTAATTAATAATCTGAGTTGAGTTTGAACAACAAGTGTCTTTTTTTGTTTCAATTTTAGAACATTTTACTTCAATATAAAAACATTTTATTGATCTTTAACGACTCTTTTGGGTTATCAAAGTCCGCTCCCTAGTTATTCGTAACGATGTGGAGATTGAAGGGAGTGCACACTCATTTCTATTTTTAAAAAAATCTCTTATTTCACTATACCTAAGATTGTGAACTTGATTCAAGATGATCTAATGCACCATAAATATTACCAAAACAGTAGGGTAAACGGTACAGTGATTGGCCACCCCCCAGTGATTGGCCACTCCAACTGTAATTTGAATTACCGCTTGTTCTAACAACCTATTCTAATATTTTGCTTGTAAATAGGACGAAGGGATGCTTTATGAGTGTTATGCAATATTTACTTCGACCGCAAGAGTGCAACTGTTGCCAATATGGCCAATATGTATGTTAACAGTGCGGTGCCTGTTCATTGATTGTAAGATTTCTTAAGATTTTCTTTAGAAACCTGATATCCAACAGAGCTGTTTGTTGATTACAGCGGTAAGTAAATCACCTTGATACGTCAGAAAACACAAACCTTATTGAGTGACAATGAAGCTGAAAATGAGAAACCTAGCTTTGCATATTTAGTGACATAGGGGGTGGCCGATGACTATCTTTGATTGTGTGTGAATTGTGTTATTGGCCACTCTGCTAATGATTGTTGTCAGATTGCTTTTAATCGTAGTTCAATATTATTGCACACAGGTATAAACTGCATGGGTCTGAAATAAGAGATTTAAAATGCTAAAGAAGTCGAAGCAGGAGAATGATGCAGAGGCCATAGCAAATGTCATCAAATGTGTTAAAAATAACGGAGCGTCTGTGCGTTCAGCTGAAAAATCATTTAATTTCCGAAAACAAGTTTGCAGTTTCGTTTTAACAATTCAGATCACAAAACAGCACTAATTTCTGATGCTGTATTATCTAAAGAAGAAGACAATCTGGTTAGGTGTGTACTTGGACTAGCCAGGAAAGGTTTTCCAAGGAAGAAGGAAAAATACAGAGTAGCGTTCAGCAATTTTTAGCTGCTAAACTAACTGCACAATCCGTTCAACAACAACGAACAACTCAGAACGCTGAGTCAAGGCTTCGTTTAAGATGACATCCCATAATCACTAACCGGTAAAGTGAAGCAGTGACAGCCGATAGTCCATGTGTCAGCAAACAAGACATCAGATGTGATTTGAAGAAGTTAGAGGGTACATCCAGGGAAGTCACTTGGATGAGAAAATAAATGATCCTACAAGGGTCTCTAATTGAGAACAGTCAAATTTTGAAACGTCCAATTACATAGAAGATTTTAATTGAAAAAGGAAGTAAGAATGTTTAGTCAGTGAAACGAAGAGCTTCAAAAGACAATGACAGTCATGAAGTCGTAGGCTTCCGCGGCTGAGAACTGGACTGTCAAGTTCATTCAATATGACAGTCATGTTCTGCTTCGCAGCAAGTGGACTTGTCACTAGTCCATTGATTTATCTATCCATACCAACGGATACCAGAAAAATCGCTGAAACAGTCCCAGACGGCTGAGAAATTTGATCTAGTGATGCTACAGAATGGCACAGACTTTCCAATATTAGTTTTCTATTTCCTTGGGTCTTCGCTAGCTATTCGCAATTGCCACACACTCTTTCTTGCCAGCTGCCATCTATCACCGCCAAAAGTACATTTTTTGTCATTTTATTAATTTTTCGGTTTCCTATTGGTAGAACGAAAATATTAAATTTTAGAAAATTAAAGAACACAAAAACCTAGCCCTAAATGGACATTTTCTTTTAAAAATTATATGCCGTTTTAAAGAAAATTGCGTTTTAGCGCTACTAAAAATGCGAAATTTGAAGCTCATTTTCAGAAAATGTTTGAGTTTTCAAAATACTTTATTTGAAGTTATATGAAGCTTTTACATTTACAAAGTTAATATTGTTTACAAATCGCTGGTAATGACTTTTTCATTATCACGGCCCGGCAATAATTTTTTTTCCGCCGAAAATTCCCCATTTTTTGGCGCAGCATTACATAACTTTCCCTATACTACGTATATCACTCCGTGTATTCGTACGTATACGGGAAAGTAAAAAGTGACAACAGATGGATTACAAGCGAGGTATTCTACGAATATATTTGAAGCATTATCCGTCCATTTCGTTTAAAAAATGCCATCACACTCCCTGTGACGGCCGGACAGAAGACACATCTGACATAAGAATTGAGTCGAATATGCTCAGATTTGAAAATAAAGAATTTACCCTAACAGTGCTTAAATATTAAAGTTATATTAAATCTGTATCTTACATATTGTGTGCTTTATTGGGTAATATAATAATTAATTGAATATCTTTATACTATTTGTTTCTATTATAAATAATTCAGTGACCAATCACTGTCATCAGGGTGGCCAATCACTATAATTTCTGACCACTCACTGTACAAAATGACACGTTTTTATGAAAAAAATAATTATTAACATAACGTTCATTTTCCGATAGAAATTACGGTTGGTAAAAAGAACATTGGACAGTAGAAAGTGAGTTGCAAATTTTCAAACTTTTTCTTTTCAAATGAGTTAATACGGTCACAACTCTTAAGTGGCCAAACACTGTACCGTTTACCCCACCCACTGAACGGTTTAAACAATTCTCTCTCACACATGTATTCCATAAGCACAGACTGATCAAAGAGAGAAATTAGTCTGACGTACGCCTCATTCATTAAAATGTACAACGTTAATATCAGTGAAGTTCATTAAAAAATAACAACTCTATGTGGACGAAAGAACATTGATTTATTGATGTTACGTATGTGAAAGAAAATAATGTATAGTAATGTAGTTACAATGTGAAAGAAAGAAAAGTAAATTACTTTTATAAAACCCAACAAAAATTAAAAAAAGAAATTAGTTATAATTATATGTGGTACAAGTGGTAAACGTTGTATTTTATTTTAGAATAGAAACGACTTGAACGAAGTGAAATCACTTTTACCATGTGCATACCATTTTTTTGTAGACAACCTTACTAACTTTCATTTTATTTTAGTTCAAATTTATAAATCACTTACGTTACGTTAACCCTAAAGTATATGGTGTAATTTTTTACCCTAGCGTTTGTGTATTTGCACATAACTATTGTAAAACTGTTATTCTCTCACTTACGTTTTGCGAAATGTCTTAGAAGTTTCGAGTGTTCAGATAGCGTGTAAATAGCTTGTGAGCATTTGTGATTTTTGTGCGAAATTGAATATTGCTGTAAAAACCCCACAGTAGTAGTTGTGTGAGAGTTTTTTGATTCGAAACTCTTTTGATCAAAATTTCAAATTGATAGAGTGAATATTAATACTGAGAATGAAATACGACTGCGAGTAAAGTTATGGTATACTTGGATGCTAAAAATTCTGATTTAGATGTTTAATCTGAAAAGGAATTAGAATTTCTCGCCCTCATTTCGTAAGAAGATAAAGTATTGTAATCGTGCTCCGGTAAACGGCGAATTTTCGACCGAAAACCTCTTATTGCCGGGCCCAGATAAAGACAATAAGAGTAAAACAATACATACTTTCTCGCTTTATTGTTAACGGATTCGCAATATTATACTACTTTAACCAGCAAAAGTGTTTTCTAAAATCAAAAACTTTTTCCCAGCCGAGACACGCAGGTCCACCGCCTTGCGCCTTTCCGCTACACCAAACGCTTAAAATTTTAATTATCTCGCCCACGGTTTTCAATACGCAATTTTCGAAAATTCAGAGATAAAAATGAGATCTGCGCCATTCTTATCAAGTGAATGAAATTAGTTTTAAACTTATCCACCAATCTATTTTCAAATTGAATATTTTTGAACTGATGACGACCATTAGTTTCAGTTTATCACAAAAATATGGTGTGCTATTTTTGCTCAAAATTGTTGAAGAATCCATCAGACCCAACGTTCCCGTTTACGTGACATTTTTACATTATGGCCGATTAATCTATGAGTTAATTTAATTAATTAAATCCGGAAGATATTGATTTAATAAACAAGCTTTTAGAAAATGATTGTTTATCAAGTGATAATGAAATTGCTGATTCATTTGAACTAGACAATTTTTGTTCAGAATTCAGATTCTGAACACGAAATTGAAGAAGCTGAAGCTGAAAATCAGGAAATAGTACCTGAACCTTTTATAAGCAATATATTTATTTATTTGCTGTCAAATGTTTATAAACAAAGTCGATATTTTAGAGTTAAGAAATGCAAATTATTAAAAATTTTTGTAGGCCACAAAGTACTTACTCGGAAAGGTTAAAAGGCAAACAAAATGGTCGAAAAAATATTGTAAAAAACGCTTCCATAAAACATATTATAAAACATTACTGTAAAAATGCTTCCATTATGTTTCTTTAAGACATGTAGACATTTTTGTTAATATTGAAGTTATTAACTTAATGCTACGAGGGGCATTCAATAATTAAAGAGACAAATTGGTCTGGGGAAATAAACGTTTATTTTTACAAAACAGGACTTCTCCTACTTTTTAATATATTCCGCATCAACATTTACGCACTTGTTCTAAAGGGTTACCAGATTTTTTATAACGGCTTCAAAGAACTCTTTATCATGATGTTCGAATCAATATCCCAAACTTTTTTTGACAACCTCGTTATCATGGGACTTTTTCCAACGTAATGCCTTCTTCAATGGACCGAACAAATGGAAAATACATGGTGCTAAATTGAGGCTGTACCCCCCAACCCATTTTATCAATGGTTTCACGGCTTTGTTGATCAGTGTGAGGACGTGCGTTGTTTTGCTGGAGAATCACACTTGACCTCTGAGATCCTCGACGTTTCTCTCATGACTGACTTCACCTTCTTCAAAAACATATCTAAACAAAGCAGTTTACTAAACACAGTTCTTCATGATAATCACAAAAAAAGGCACCTACAGCGTCCCCAATTTCAGTCAACACTACTTTTCTTGCTGATGCGGCCAGAACGATGTTCGTCAATCACTGAGCTTCGACCACTTTTGAACTGTTCCACCCAATTGTAAAACTTCTTGCACTTCTGACAACTTTCGGCATACACTTTGATCATTCTAGGATATATATTAGCTGGTTTGTCACCTTCAGCATGTTCAAAACGAATCGCAGAACGTTCTTCAATCAATGCAGGATTTTCAAGTGGACTCGCCATCGTTCGACTTAATTTTGAGGTTATGAACACAACAATGGCTGATCCTCCAGATGGTCAGGGCTCATTCCAGTGATGTCAACTTAAAGTCCCAAAATTACCAAATTTGTCTTAACCACTGTTTTTTCCCCAGACCAATTTGTCTCTTTAATTATTGAATGGCCAACGTACATTTTATTTTCTTTGATCTTCGTTCACTTTCAATTTTATTTTTTCTTCACTAGTCTGACGCTTAAAAATTTGGGGTGTATTTTGTACTTTAAATTAGATCTTTGAATTATTTGCATCTTTTACTTTATAATAAAACATTTGTGTAATTAATTAGTGCTTTAATTAGCCTATTACAACAAGGGGGAAGTTTTGACGTCCCCGCCGCCGGGATAAAGCAATTTTTTTCTTCCCCATCTCTCTTTCAGTGTCTGTCTTTCCGAGTCTCTCTCTTACCTCTCTCTGTATCTCTTTATGTCTGACACCGTGTCTCTCTCTCCTCCAATTTTCAAACTTTCCATTATTTCTGAAACTTATACCTCCGTCTTCCATCTGAGAGTGTATGGCGGAGGCTCCACAATTGGGCTCATTGGATTGCTGCTAATATCGCAAAACCAATTCTATAATTACTTTCATTACACCATAATGTCCGTTCAATTTTCCTGTTAAGAAGTAAAAGTTCCGTGAAAAAACTGAAACTGTACAGTAGTGTCTTACACAACCGTATGGATTCTACTAAACAAAACGGCGCATACTTCTAATGCAAAATTAAATCCAACACTTAAAAAATGTTAATTTCTGCACCTAGAGTAAGCTACTTTGCAGAAAGAAGGCGTATCTTGTTTATTGTGACCCCAAGCTTGGGAATAATAAAATTTGCACGTTGGCATTTAACTCGCCAGCGTCGTTGCGCGCTCTTCGCGTTGACGACGCCCAGCAGACGCCGGGGGCGCAGCGGTAGTAAACAGAGCGGCAGTAAAGGCTTGCACAGCGCCGACGCAGAGACAAAGATGCGGAATAATGGGAAGATGGAAGCTGGACCACGGGCGGGGAAGGATGGAAACGGCTGTTAGATTCGCTCTGTTGGCAGGTACAGGGGCCGAAGCAAGAAGGGTATGCAGATAAATGAAGGTAGAATTCGAAATGATAAATAATTACAATAATAACAACTACGACAATAACATCAGTATCAATAACAACAATGAAACAACATTAAGAACATTAACAATAACCACGTCGCCAGTACATGACCTTGATGTAGGTGGTGAAGTTTCAATATCCCAGTGACCCTTGTGAGCTATGGTGGTGGTAGCCTAGCTATTGGTAGGGCCTCACTTCCCAGACAGGTTGAAGGGGTCAGTGAAGGTACCCCAGACGAAGACGATCTCAACGCCAGGAAGGAAATTTCAGAAGATCAAGCAAAGAATATATTTGAGAGAAAGAAGACTTTAAACAAGGCAGAGGAGAGAAGAAGTTCTCACTTCTCAATCAATACCATCACCCTCCAGCCAATCAGCAAAACTAGCGACGAAGGGGACAGAATCCGGGTTTTAGATCGGAGAACGGCCACTAGAGTGAGGGTTTGCTACATAAGCAGAAAAAACTAAAGATTAAGTTTTCTAAAGAAGACTGGTAGATTTACAAAATGTATGCATTTACAACGGTATCAGAACAAAAAAGTTAAAGAAACTAGTGGTGCTACAGAATGACACAAACTTTCCCGTATTAGTTTTCTATTTCCTTCGGTCTAGGCTAGCTATTCGGAATTGCCACATACTCGGGCCAGCTGCCATCTATCGCCGCCCAAACTACGTATTTTTGACATTTTCTTAATTTTTCGATTTCCTAATGGTAGAACGGAAACATTAATTTTAAAATATTAAAGAGCACAAAAGCCTCGTCCTATATGGCAATTTTCCTTTAAAAAATTGTAGCCGTTTTTAAGAAAATGGCCTTTAAGCGCTACTAAAAATGCAAAATTTGAAGCTCATTTTCACGAAAAAATTTTGAGTTTTGAAAACACTTAATTTGAAGTCATTTAAAGCACATTACCTCACAAATACAATAGTCTTTACAAATTGCTGATAATGTGCGTATTAAAGATGTGAGAGATCTTACAAAAAATTACATTTGTGTAATTTTTGAAGAAAAAAAAACAAATCCCAAATGAACTTTCCGTCATATTAAAGAGTGCAATTAGCACTATCCGTTCCAAAACTTTGAAGACAAACTTTCGAGCCATTTATGAGAAAATGGAGTTAGAGTGTTTCTGAAACCGTGAAAATCGGACCTATGCCACCTTAATAAGTGTATTTTACTACATTCTAACAAGAAATTTAAAGAAAAAGTTTGGAGCAATTTTTTTTAAGTTTAAAAATACCCGGGGGGCTTCATGTAAGGTACTCCCCAAAAATATCGGTTTCAAATTCAAGGGGCCACGAGATCAGCCAGATCAATCAAGGAGTATCAGTTTCGGAGAAAATCGGCTGAACGGTTTAGTCACTAGCATTGTTCACGGACAGACGGGCAGACGAACAGACGGACTGACGGACAGACGAACAGACAGACGGACTGACGGACAGACAGACGGACGGACGGATGTTTTGCTTGCAATTGTTTTTCGGTATTAAGAACCCGGAAAACAGGGATTCTGGATGCACCACGTGTTAATTATTTTCTTAATTTAGCAACTGGATTTAATCACTTTTTCGTTACCAGGGCGCTGTAATAAGAATTTGTGTGCCGGAAATCCAGTTTTTCCCCGCAGCATTACATGGCATGTGCTATTCGTATATTATAGGGGAAAGTAAAAATGCCTTGTTTCCAAGGCCCTCTCCGTTTTATTGTGTTGCTTTCTTTTCCCCACGCATATGTCTCCTTTTATTTTCATTAATAAAAATGCATTTTAAGAGGCGAATATGATTGAAAGAGTCTATCAAATTTAACACTAACCCTCATTCCCTACTTTAAAAACATACATGGTATGATTTCCAATGAAATGGCGCATTATGATCCAAACGCTATACAAATGTGCACTAAACTGCAAAAAGAGTAAGAAAGCTGCAGGAAATATACAGGTGAATCACTTGAGCTGAAAAAGTACACATCGCCGTCTTCTCCTTAATTAAACAAATATTTTGAATTTTGAAAATATTTGTTTTCTTCTTTCATATGTTCAAAAGGTTGTACTTAAAATAAGTTGAAACACTGTGAATATTTCCAAGTATTGTCGAAGAAAATAAAAGCTATTTTTTTGTGAATATAAACAAGAAAAAAACACATTTGTTACATTGCGGAATTGCAGCTCTTTAACGATAGGCTTTGAACGCAGCCATGTAACGCGTGACCTTTCAGCTTTCAGAATTGCAGCGATCTGACTGTTGGCAAATGACGCAAATGATCTCCAAAGTTTTCAAAAACGGGCATCGAGTCTTGTAAATGCGCACAAAGTTTGGGTGACATACAGGCTACGACTAATTGGAAAATTTCAACAAAGAAGAACAACACTATCTGCAAGAACTTATGTTTCTGAGGTCAACACGGTAAAGGAATTATAATAAATAATTATTTATTGGTAATATTATGAGGAACTAGTGGGTCTGGTTTTTCACGTCAAAAAACCCACTCTTTATGCACAGAATGAAAACAATATGGATTTTAGCGTGTTTGCTTCTCTTTTGCTTACAAAAATCTCTGGAAGGAGAGATGTCAGTTGTCATTTTGCCTCAACCAGTTCAATTAAACCCTTTCAATTCAAAAAATTGTTTATTATTTGAGAATCACCGCTAATTACAAGTTCAGTGTGTCATTCAAAATTTGCAAGCCTAAATTGGCTCATCTGATCTACAAAACAAAAACTCTGAAAGTGACATTCGTTAAACACTTTACTACGCATCGTGAAGATGTATTGTAGAACGGTAAAATGTGCAAACAAATCTGTTTAACAATAACCTAGAATACGAGGCTCGTTGAGCCTAAAAAAAAGGAGAGGAGTGTGCCATCCCCGCAAAAGCGAAAAGCGTCAAGAGGACGCAGCGGACTCGAGAGGCCTGTGCAGAGTGCGAGGAGCGTGGCACCTGCCCTGCATGCGGCTCAGCGCTGGGGCGGCCCCACCCCCGCCGTGCAGCCGGGGCAATAAGTAAAGCTCCGGAGAAAGTTGGCGCAAGCACCCATTTGTACGTCGCGTCGCGTCGGCGCTTATTAGGCGCGGGCGGCGCGGGGGGAGGAGGGAGGAGGGCAGGGGAGGGGGTGAAACAGAGTTTCAAGTACCGCCACCTGCGCTGCCCTGCCCGTGCGAATGCCCGCCCCCCCCCCCGTCCACGCGCCCTTTGTCACGCCCCGCACCACGCGCGCTGAGCGCAAGCAGGAGTTTTCCGTGTTGACGGGATTGTCACTTCGTCGCTTGCTCATTAGTCTAGAGAGTGTTTTGCATGTTTTATCCCAGAGGTGGCGGTGTTCCCACGTTCAAACATGAGATTCGTCGCCGACCTTGAGGTCAGCTTGGCGGGTTTCCCTTACAATTTATCACCCCCCCCCAGTGGGACACCGACCCAGCCGGAATAAGCATTAGACTCCCGGCAGGTCAGCCGACATGTGTGGTAGTGTGGGGCATGATCATATATGTGTTTTGGATAATTACTGTGGTTTTGAACCGGGCGCGCGCGCGGTAGTGCAGCGCATGTTTGCGGGTGCTCGCCGTCTCTGGAAGCAGCCTCCCATGACCGTCTCTATGGAGACGGGCGCTCTCTATGGAGACGGTCATGAGCCTCCGCGACTGGAGCTGCTAGACGAGTCACTGGCATGACGTCGCCGCCATTTCGTGGGAAATTCCATAAGTTTCTGGCCTCACTAACTTCTATTTTTTATTCAAATACAGAAAATTACGTAACTTTTCAACTTAATATTCCTTTTCTCCAACCCACATCTGTATACTAGTATTAACATTTCTAGTCCTTTGAATAGAATACTCGTAATTTTTGTTCGCAAAATGGTCAGAACTGTTTTTAATCTCTTCACTCTCCTCTGAAACTCTTCTTCCTCAAAGGTTTTTCTTCAGTTTTGTTAAGTAGTATAAGTATACGTCGCAGGGTGCTCAGTCTGGGCTATAGTGTGAACGGTCCAGCTCCTTAAAGCCTCCTTAAAGTTCTTCATAAGATTCTTTGCAATCTGAAGAGTAAGCACATGTGCATTGTCGTGAAGCAACAATGCGAAAAGATGACAAGCACTGAAGCATGTACAGTCCATTTAACCAAGGAGTGACAACAACATAATATTAGAATACGGAATGTTCAGAAATTGCAAATTATACAAAATAAATTTCTACGTTGGTCAGTCAGCGCACCCTGGTTTATAAGAAATGAACAATTACACAAAGAACTCTCAATTCAAAACATAAAAACATGGATACTAAAAATCTTAACAAATTTCTACTCATCCTTACACTCTAGTCCAGCTTTTGAATGTTTTAATCTAGGAAAAACATAATCAATAAATTCAAGGTTCAAGTTTAAATATTCAAAGGATCTACACCAACCTCCACAGTTTGACAACTGCAAGTATAATTCATACTATACTATTGTTTAAATGTTAAAAAGTTGTACTTCATAAGTTAAAACAAGATATTAGAGGTCCCTGTAATGGTATCCCTCAGTTCGTGTACAAAAGTTCAAATAATTCATATGAAATTTGTTTAATTATTTTAATAAGTTATATTAATGTAATATTGTATTATTTATGTAATATATTCAATACATTGAAAGATTCTGAATGTAATCGAACAAGGATAAAATAAAAATTTAAAAAAGGAATAGGGAATGTTGAAGCGAAAATTAAGGATACCGACTTTGGAATAGAACAGAAAATTCAGGAAGAAATAAAGTCAATTAAAGATTAGAGGAATAAGGACTGGGACGGAAACGGTAGAATTAAGAAGCAAAATGAATGAGCTGGAAAAGGAAAATATGTTATCGAGTACTAATGGGAACATGATGACATCGCCAGCATCATGAATTCTACCCAGTCAAATAAGTTTCAAAGGGAAATAAAAGAGCAACCGTGATCTTTTCTGGCAAAATTAGAAAGTTATTTTATTATAAATAATATCCCAGAGATATTAAAATTACATAGTGTTAAACAGGCGATGTCTGCGAAGGTTTATCAATGGTTAACGTCATTGGTACCAGAACCAACGAATTGTAAGGAATGGAAGGAAAAATATTTAAAAAGATATTGGAATGAAAACCACAAATATGAATTGAAATACAAATTAATGGGTGAAAAATTTAGGAAAGGTGGCACGGAATTCATGTGTGATTTTGCGTCGCGGAAAATTGCGGCATTTAAAGCGTGTGAAGAGAGGGCGGATATGGACGAAATTATGAGGATAATAATTCAGAATTGCTCAGAAGGTTTTTCCATAGATGAGTGTTATCTTGGTCACGCCGGAAACTTATGGAACCACCTACTTCAGGAGGCTGCAAGCACGGGAGACGCAGTCGCATGCCATAATCGCAGTGTTCACAATCGAGTGAGTGGAGCCGTGGTGACCTGTGCGAGTTGCTGTCCTAATTTGGAGTGAGCGCGGAGTGGAGAGTTTACTTTGATTTAAACATTGCTGTACAACTTATGGTCACGATCTGGAAGGAGAGTAGAACTCTGCCGTCCAATCGGGAGCTTTGTTAGGAGTTAAATTTTTGGTGCTGGAGCTCGCGCTTGGACAACAGTGACCCCCTCTCCTTCCAGCTGGTGACCTTGAGGTGCAGCTATGTTTAAATCGGAGTTTACACTGTGACGTGTCGATGGGTCCCGCAGACTCGGCTGAGCACGGGAAGCGGCAGGAGAATGGCGACTCCGTTGGAGTGCGCGAACTGGCCGCTCGCATCACAGGCGACCTAACGTGGGGCCGGGTAGAGTCACTAGATACAGAGAGTAGCGCATTCCATTGTTCCACCGATCTCGCCATTTTATATCCAGTTGTCAGGAGAATTGAAACTATTCGTATTATATTTTGTTAGTTGAGAACCACGAATCTAACCAACACCAATATTAAAATTCTTGAAAATCTCCATAACGTCACCAATTGTAATATTTTTCCTTCAGCTCCTGATTGCTGCCTATACTTCAGTTTTTCTTTCTTGGCGCGTGGAGGGGGGGGTGTCATCAAAATGGAATATCTCACGGTATTTCACGTCATTCTCGGTTGTGCCGCTAGCAGTCGCATGATCGCCAGCATTGCTCGATACTGTCGCGATCAAGCGACTCCTAGCGGCATAACCGAGAACGACGCGAAATACCGGGAGATATTCCATTTTGATGAGACATCCCCATGCGCCAAGAAAGAAAAACCGAAGTATAGCGGGGCTATCGGGTGAGAGGATATTAAATGGCAGCGGTACTCTCTGTATCTAGGGACTCTAGGGCAGAGACCCGGGCTTGAGGAGGACATGTTAAAGAGGCGTCCGCATTGTGGCACGAGCTGTGACAACGACAGCAGGGAGGGGGGCATCGCGCAACGAAAACTTTGAGGACACATGTTAATGTTGTTGATTCAGTGTGTATTTTCTTTGGTTGTACAAATTGGTGAAATAAACTATTATTGAGGTGTATCTTCTGGTTATTTACTGAACATAACGGATTTTCAATTTACCTCAACCTATCTAAAACAGCAAGAATGCTTTGTATTTTTGCTGCAAATTTAGCAAGTGAAACGAGTTTAATTGCAGCAGATGAACATTAATTTAAGAAAGGGAAAAATAATGATTTGGGGAGAATTCTTTAGTGGTCGCGCTAGATATCGTAACGCGACTGCTGGCAAGTATTACAATAGTAATTTATTCGAAGAAAATCTTATTATCTCATTCTGCTATGAGCAAATCGTCTTTTCCTTAATTTTAAGACAGGGTGCCAAAAACAGTAATCAGTTAAAAAATATTAGGTAACTTTAATATGTGAACAAATTATAAAGGCTATGAAATGTTACACAAAATTCATGTGTTTATTTTCAAATAAATAGACCATCCATATGCGGGTTGATATATGTATTTGAAACGTCTCATGTTTTATACGTGTTGTGCATTTGATAAACATTGCCCTCATGAACAAACTTATACATCAAATAACAAAACTATTTCAACATTTTGTGGCTGTATTCTAAATGTGTTTCAGTGGCGGTATTCTAAGTGCGTTTCAATGAGCATTTTACAGAGATTTTATGAGTATTCTGAACACACTCATCGTACAAGAATTATGCGCCTTGTTTCGTTACATGTATCGTTTTAATCCAAGTTCTGTCAGTTTTCCTTATATCGATGGTGTTCTGTCTAAATGACTTTGTTACGCCAGGAAGATAACTTTCAAGCAAAGCTTTCAGGCCTACTTTCTCGGTGAACTCAATAGGCATTGATAGACAATAGGGTAGGCCTGCAGAACGCCTGCTTCCGCAAGAATTCTTCACTTCTTATTTATTTATTTAATTAACCAAAACAGGGCAAAGCCCCAATTACAGTAGCCATTACAAGACAAAACATACAAAATAATAAAAAAACAGTTTCAAATGAAATAACAAAACTAAATTATAGAAGTCCAATTACAAGAATACATATTTTTACAAAAATTGATGAAATGTAACACACCAGAACAATAAAGAAAATGGAAACATTATATCTTCAAAACAGTCATTACAAAAAAGGAACAAAAATTAGTATAAAATGACAATATTACAAAAATGGAAAACGCAACTTCAAAATAATCGAAACATTATACCGAGCAATGCTGAATATAATAAATCCACATTCAGTGATCATTCAATATTTTATTTAAATTCTGTTTAAATTTTTAAGACGAGCCGGACGTCTCCCCGGAGAGCAGCGAATGTGCAAGTAGTGGGGGTGGCTCTTCTGTGGAGAGGGGGGCAGTCTGCCCTTTGCACAGAGGTCTCGTCGCGGTGCGTAAATTCAATACCTGGGCTTTTAATGCAATGATCCTTGCTGTGGAATTATTTGCCCACTTACGTGTGTTTAAATGGATAATGTCTCGTATTTCTAGCTACAATAGCCGTAATTCATTACGTTCGTCAGTGCACTGCTATGTAACGATACATTTTCCTTATTTTTTTAGTTAATGCTCATTGTGATCTCTGATCATGATTGACATAAAAATGAAATATAGGCAATTCCAGAAAAGCAGTGAATGTTGGGCAGCACGTGATATGTTGTGACTATTTCCCCCTATTCTGAATATGAATGAGACTTACCATGAGCAAACCTCTCTGACGGTATTTTAAGGGCAATTATGAGATTATTTTAAATCTTCTTGAATAGAATGCAAAGGGCTTAATTTTTTATACGATGTCCTAAACGATTATGAATAAATTGTATTCGTTGATTTGGTATTAACAACCTATAATGCACTCTTGACGGAAATTAGAGCAGAAAGTAATATTAATTTTTTAAGAATATTTTTACCTAGAACTGTCTTATTCAATTAGTTAGTCAATAATTTATGAAAAATATTTGATACTGTCATAAAGTAAAGACTATTCAATATTACAATTTTGTGTTTAGCATTACACTAAATTTGTGATTACATTGTTACCAAGCGAAATACATAATCAGTTCTACAAGCAATTGTAATACTTGATGTCAAAATCAAATATGTAGTATATCTATGGCGTTTTAGATTCATACTTCATATTCGACCATATATCTATCATATATCGACCACAAGCATTCCCAATAAAAGACAATACTACTTGAACTTTATACAACAGTCCGTCATGTTTTCGCCGATTGCTATTTCAATTTACGCGCTGGGATTCGAATTACGCATTCTCATTGATGGTCCACACTCCTAGAATGGGTCTCATCTCCATCGTTCCTTGTTTGCTGGATTTGTACTCGAGTGTCTGGCAAACGGCTTCCGAGGTCAATGAAAGTGCAAAATACTATGCAGCACTGCAGTACGATGATCCGCAACATTTTCTTGCCCAGAAATAATATAGGATAATCTGAGGAAGTCTTCTCAGTTCTTGCATGAGCTGCAGGTAGCGACTGGTGAAATCTATTGTTCGCACGAATGGGGGAGTTTGCCGGCAGAGCTAGTTTTTTTGTTATTCAAGGTCGCATCAAGTACTAGGTTATTAGTTACCACTATTGGATTTAACGTTATGGTATGAGGATGAAACGATATGGTGATGATAGGGATGAAAGGACGAACACATACAACCATGCCCGAGGCGGGACTCGAACCCGCGACCCCTCGGTCCGAGACTACTACGTCACTTCTGCCTTAGAAATCTCGGCTATAGGGCCGACAGCCCTAGTTTATTCCAATTTTGGCCGTGTTTGCTGGAAAGTGTCTATTTGTGTTAAGAGGCATTTCACCATCGTCAGCCTACTGTTCACATTCCCTGTTGCACAGTTTGTATTAAGTCGTCTTCAATGTTATCTTCGTCATCCAAAACAGCCAAATATTCTTCTTCCTCTGGTTACTTTCTCTTCATACCGAGTCCCAGCTTCATTCCCCTTCACGCCGATTCCACAGTACAATCACTCTCAAAGTCTAGAACTACCAGCATGCATAGAAACTCTACACAGAACACAAAACCCACAGACTCATTGTCGACTCCCACGCTCATAACCTTTAGAGCGACTGATCGCGCGGACTACTATTGTAGTCTAAGCTACATCCGCAGCTTATCGCAGCAATAATCACGTTAGGCATATTTCGTGATAAATCATGAAATAGGGCAACAAAACGAAACAACGGGTTAAACAAAATGTACTGAAAAATCTACACTAAAGTTTTGTCAAATCGTGTTGTAAACTGTGAATTAATGAGACTCAATTACAATAGTAATCCACGCGGCCATTGAAGAGTTAGTGACATTCTTCTGATGCACCGATTAGAAATCAAATATTGTAACGTGTACAGTGCGCCAGGAATGTGTCTCCGAATGGCATCACGCTGGTTGAGAGTGCTAGCAACAAATTGTATTGGTAATACGAGCTTCAGCTTGTAACAAACGAAAATCGCGTATTCACCACAATCACAACAGATGTTGAAAGTGTTGTCCCCGTTGTTAAAGGCAAACGTCAACCCGTGTACAAATGTTGAAAACTTTTATTAAAGTTTCTTGTGTTATCGACTGCACATAATTTATCACATTTGATTTAAGCTCATCAATTGTTTTTGGATTATTTTTGTATATAGCAGATTTTGCCACACCCCAAAAGAGATGCCTTACTGGCGGATTTAAATCATTAAATCATTGGTGGCCAGATTCCTATAGTTACTATTCTCTCTCTCTCTCTCTCTCTCTCTCTCTCTCTCTCTCTCTCTCTCTCTCTCTAAAAAACAACAAAAACAAACAACTAATTTAAAAGGGCAAGTGATTAGCTGGATGTATGCGCTGTAGCATTGTCTTCCTTAAAGAAACAATGCTGAATTTTGTCTTCTTTCAGCTCAGTAATAAATTTAAAAATGATATCGGAACAGTAGATATCGGAATTTACTGAACTCTCGAAAAACACTGGCCCTATTATTCGCTCTCGTAAAATGAAACCCCTCACGTCGATTTTCTGCGAATGCAATGTTGTTTCATTCATTGCATCAGGATTACGTGAAGACCAAATCCTTGAATTTTGAGAGTTTATATAATCAGATAAACGATACCATGCCTCATTCGTAAAGAAGGTTTTATTTAAAATTTCAAGTCCGTGTCTATGTCTATGAACCACTGACAGCAACCTCTTCTCGTAATCACTTTCTGTTCACTTGCTGTTCACTGCTGTTCACTTGGAGATTCTGGTCTCTTGTTCTAATTTTGGAGTTGATTTCATAGGACTACGCAAAATTATTTCTAAGAGTTCATCTTGTTTTTTTACCTTTAAAGTTGTAGGTCTGCCATTTCTCTGTGCACCGTGAACTGAGCCAGTCTCACGAAATATAGGTGTTAAATCGCAACAGCATCGCGACGTGGGCTCTTGCATTTAGGGAAACGCGCACGAAATTGTAATTTTACGTTTTCCGTAAACTTGCCATTTTCACAAAAAACATGTTCCATCAAAAACGTTCTCTCTTCGGTTATTAACAGTCAATAATTTAATCAGTCAATAATGATGACAATAATTATTATTTTCCTATCTCTGTATTGTGTCTAAAAGCACGGATCTATCACAAGACATTCAAAAACTACGCGGATCACCATTACTACTGCAAGTTAATCCTTCACTTGTTCTCGGTGACCTGGTTACAACCATCATAAATGCAATTTTTAATATGAGGCGATGCCTCAGCTCACTGAGGAGCTATTTTTCTGTCTCGCAACGTTAATAACTTACATTTCCATACACATTCTGTTCGCTCATATGCAATAAATGTAACTACGTATAATAAATTGAATATTAATTAGATACTTTCCTAATGTTTATTGTTTAGTTCTGTAACGCTAAAGCACGTACATGGCATCCATTTCTTCTTCAAGAGGCGAAGTGAAGCAGGTCAAATTCTCTGAATATGAACCAATCCATGGCACCTCGATCGTAGGACACCCAACCTTTCGGCGCTCGAGGACCAAATGTTCCAGGGAGTGATTAGAACGCATTCAAGCATTCTAAAACATTTGCTACACAAACATATATTGAATCATATACTAACAGCAATACAAATGTAAATAGAAGACCAGTTTTACAAAATTCGCGTAAATTTACGCAACATTTATTATTCTTGTGTAAAGTCGTCCCAGAATATGCTCCAAGTGTAACGCCTGAGAGAATAATGGATGTACTGAAAAGTTCTACTTTTAAAATGTAAAAGGGGAAAGTATTTTTAAAGTGACATAACAGCACATACTTTTTCGCGTTGTTTCTAAATTTGCTATATTCGAAATTTCAGTGGGTTCACCGAAAATGAGACCTTTTTAAGCAACCCTTGTTCCTCCTGTAGGAAAAAATTGAAGAAAAAATTTGAGATTTTTTTTGAAATTGCATGAATTTCAAGCATAAGTTACGCAAAAACTACTCTTTTTCTAAAAAATACTTTTACATGGACTTTTTAATGACCTGAGGTTTTAAAACCGATGTTTTTTCAGGCAAAAATCTTTCGATCTTCAATACTGTGCATTTTTGCAATTTTCTAAAAGAGAGTTCGTCGCAACTGGGAATAAAGCCAATTTCTTGCCGTTCTTTGAAACACACGAGGACAAAATAAAAGAACTGCTGTTGCTTATTCCAATAATCCGGGCCGCCCAGATAATTTTTTTCCGACACACTCTCATTCTCCAACGGAAAAAGGCACAGCGCATTGCGTTGACGAGGTCCATTTTGACGGTTTGAGGAGACGAAAAGAAGGGGAAGGGGCGGGTGCATCGCCCGCAGCGTCTACGCCGCTGACCCGCGACTTCATTACAGCGGGGCGATAAGAAAGGGCGGCGCGGGCGATAACGCACTTGAACGGCGGCCCCGCCCCCGCACGCTCTTTCGCGCGGCGCGCATAAATCCCGGGGGCGGCCGGAGGCGCTGCGCTGGCTGGCGCGGAGCCAGCTGATTAACTCGTACTTCACGCTCGCCCCCCCCGCCCTCCCACCCACGCAGTCTGCGCGCGCCGACGCCGCTTCGCGCTCCCGAGGAGGCTGCCGCGCAACCGATCGGCCACTGCCCCTGCGGTTTCTTTACAATGTTACTACAGGTGAATGATTAGAGATAATCGGACCTCTAATCATTAATCTGTGATGTGAATTACCGCAAGATCTTGGATGAAATGACGTAGGAAAAATATTACTATTATAGAGGCTACTGCCGCTTCAGGTTCTTTACAATAATATTAGGAAAACCCGGCAGACGTTTTTCTGTCCTTCATCTCCCTCTTTCCCCTCCCATCACCCTTTCTCACAGTCTCTCCCTCCTTCCCTCACCCTGTCCCTGTCTGTCTCTGCCGCTTTCTGTCCCTCTCATTCACATTCAATTGCAGATTCTGCACGTCTCTGAGCAGGTGAGGTAATATCGGGAAACGGCGAACCAGCAAAAATGTAATAAAATGTGCAAGAAGAGCTCATCCTGTAGATTACGGTGTGAGAAACGTTTCTTTGAGGCTTTTAGCCTCAATGTTTTAGTTTTTAAGGCCATAGAACGCATTGTTTAGGAGTTATTTAACAATATAGATTCAAAATCCCGCCGATTGTGTTGCGGGTTGCTTTCGACGTAAATATTTAGTTTTGTTCTACATCGCCATGTAGTGGAGTTACAACAGAATTAACAGCACATAAACCTTCTGGGTGAAAAAAAAAAAAAACAGTAGAAATGCCAACTTTCATGGATATTGGTCTCACGGTGTCGGAATGCAACCAGCCACACACTCGGCAGCACTTTGAATCTAAATAACTCCTAAACGCGACGTTCTAGGGCCTTAAAAACTAACATTTTCAGGCCAAAAAGAAACGATTCTCACAACATAATCTACAGAAAGAGCTCTTTTCGAACATTCTATTACATTTTTGCTAGTCGGTACCTCACCTGCTCAGAGAAGTGCAGAATTTGCAAGTAAATGCGAATGAGAGGGACAGAGAGCAGCAGAGATAGAGACAGACAGGGACAGGGTGAGGGAGAGACAGTGAGAAAGGAAGATGGAAGGGGAAAGAGGGAGATGAAGGGCAGCCGGGTTTTCCTAGTCTGTAATATAAAATACCACTAGATCTCGGCTGAAATCAAGAAGAAAAAACATTACTATTATAGAGGCGTTACTCTTAACACCCAACACTCATCGAACTGGATACTCGGATTCTCATGAAATTTCTCCAGATGGTAGAACACCATACAAAACTCACCTTGAGCTACGGCAGTGATGCAGTGATGTCAAGGTCGATGCCACGAGCGAGAGTCCGTGGCACGGGTAGCGTGACGATATCATCCCTCCACGCAGTTGATCACCCCTTAAATAAATTTAAGAACGATTGTTATCGTCTCCTGTATTATTTCAGTAGTATACCTTTGGGTTCCGGCTCTCACACGCAACCAATCTTTATAAATGAGGGCTCTAAAGAAAGAGAATTTCACGGAGACTTGACGAATTCCACTTTTGACTTCAAAAATATGGATGATTTCTTAAAAAACGCATCGAAATATTCATGTAAAATGCAACACGCATCACATGTCAACCTATATCGGTAAATAACTCTTAAACAAAGCGTTTTAGAGCCTTAAAAAGTAAAATTTTGAGGCCAGAGGCCTCAAAGAAACGTTTTTCACATCATAATCTACAATATGAGACATTCTCCGATCTATTCAATTAATTTTCGGTTCCACGCTTCAATACTATCAAGGCCACTTCAATATTTCAGTCCTTCCTGCAGGTAGCAACTTTTGTAGCGACATGCTTAGAAGGCTTAGATTCGACAATTTTTATTTCCGCTTTCTGTTAACACCGTAGTTTGTGCAGTCTGCCGAGGTTTATTTGCACAAGATTTGCTCTCCAGCAACAACTAGAAGTACTATTATAGTTGCTTGATACCTATAGCTATGAAGATTGTGTCTGATGCGTGTAGTGAAACCAATCAATTTAAGTTTTACCGGTGTCTGTAAGTGCTGTGTACTTAATTGTGCAGGAATGTGGGTGTTCAGTGAAGAGTGAAGACTGTGTTTGTGTTTTACCTGTACCAGTATTTTCGTTATCATTCGATGAAATTTTCAAGTCAACAGTTTCAGGCACGTAGCTTTCTCAAAAGTAAAAAGCTAATATTTTTGTGACTATCACGAAAACCTAAAACCTAACTGACAAAGCATATTGAATAATTACTTCAAATGTCTTTAAAAAAGTTTTGGGAATGGTTCCAAGCAAATTCTCCATGATATTGAATAAATATTTATTGAAAATTTCTTTTACACATTAATTGCATTGTTTTTTATTTTTATTTGTTAGTTAATTAGTTAGTAGTTTATTGTGTTAGTACATTGCAAGTTACCTTTATAGATTTCAAACAAATAAACACGTTTCGTTAACTACTTTCCCTCTTAGAATGAAAATAGAAGGATAGGGATGAGTGTGGTGTCTAACATGCGAGAGTTCTCGCACAGGTACGCAGAGGTAATGGGGGAAAACTTGTGCTATGGCACAACACAAAGAACAAACTTTTTAAATTAGCTAAAGTAAAATAGCTTGAAATAAATGGAAAACAAAAACCAAAACGCGGTAGCCTACAGTACTACGTGAATCAATTAAAAAACAACTAAATTTAAAATTATAGAAAGAATAGTGCCAGTCGCCCGACCACTGCAAACGATCGCAGTCCAAACGCACGATTTAAATATTGGCGGTATCTGGAAGTATGTACACCAACGCCCAGATGCAAACTCATATTGTAAATAAAACACCGTTTGATATTAAACTCAAGATGTCGGTTCGTTGAGTTATTAAAAATGCAAACATCGTTTGAACAACATTCCCATGTACCGAAGTGGGCTTCCTAATGCCTACTAAATTGTTTCTAATGCTAACAAATGGTATTTAGCAATCAAAGGTGAAAACATTAGTTTGATTATTTTTTGGCTCAGAATTGCTTTTCTAGAGGTATTACAGGAGGTATTATATTAGGAGGTAATACGTAAGGACGCAGAAAATAATTCAATACTTTTTAGTATACAAATATTTTTTTAATTTTCTCATTCCAGCAAACTGGCATCGTGACTCCCCAAAACCCACTCGGTTCTTCATAACAAATCAAGGAAAGTTAAATAATATTGCAATGAGTAGGTCTGTTCTTGCCCGATCCGGTATTTTCGCACCACTTTACTTGGCTTTCTCAATAGTAAACACCTTTTCTATTATTTGACTATCAAGGAAAGCGAAAAGCTAAATCTCAAGGAAGATTGAAACATTTCTTCAAATGTTGTTTTTAAAGAAGTATGAATTGTTCCAAGAACATCTCTCTATAATGTTGAATAAACTTTAATTGAAAATTTGTTTCAAACATCAATTGCATTGTTATTTTGTTTGATATCCTGTAAGTACATTAGTAGTTCCTCTCATTTATGGAAAGGATAGACAAATGGATAGGGAAAGGTTGGGATTTAACATGCGAGAGTTCTCGCACGGGTACGCTAGTTATTTTTAATTTTGATTTTTCTGTGCACATCTTATTTACATTCGATTCCACGTTGGTGATGTCAGGTTCTAGAGATTCTGAGAGACATTCGTAAACTATTTCTCAAATTTTCAATACTTAATCGAACTCTGTGCTTGTTTTTGAGCAATTTCATGATTGCAAATGCTTGTTCACAGACACATTTGCTACCATACATAGATATTATTCGAGCAGCATTATCTATTACGTTTGGAAGTTGTGATTTACCGAGTGCCTTGTAAAATTATATTACACTGCCTTCTGGGAGCAGGGTTATTACTGATAGTTTTTTTTCCAACGCTAGTTTCGCAGAGAAGCTCGTAGCATGCCACAGTACCACGAAGCCTGCCACTGCCAGTAGTTGACATCACTGAGCTATGAAGTAATAGAAATAATGATTTAAGGCAGTGGTGTCAAGGTCTTCTACTGGTGGGAGTGACATGCCCTGTGGCACCGTAGCCTATCAAGAGCTTCTCTACACAACTAGCGGCGAGAAAGGAAACTATTAGTAACCCCGCCGTTTTACAAGAGTAATGGCGTTGTCTCTTGCGGCGGGGTGATGAACTGCGTGGAGGGGCGATTTCGTCGAGGCACTCATGCCACGGACTCCTGCTCGTGGCATCGACCTTAACATTGCTTATTTAAGGCGTTTTGCGTCAAGACCTTTCGTGACCTCCGCGCCTCCCACAGCGGGCCAACCTTTGCATCGGCTGCGCCAGGAACTTTACGCGTCTTCTGTCCGCCGGTGTCAGTTTTCTAGCGCGTTCGTTCTTTCACGACTGACGGCAAAGGCCATATCCGTTGGAGTCTTTTTAGTTTTTGAAGTGCAGAGTGACACGCATAGTTAATAGTTCTACTGAAGTCACTTGTAACTTGTAAAAGCTTTTTTAAGGAAACTTTTACTTAAACCAATGCTATTTTTAAGTAAACTGACAAAGAAACCTACTTACGATTTTCTTGATGACATTTATGTTACACTCTATGTTTGACATTTTTTATTGAGATAATTTCGTTTATAATCGAAAAGTGAAATGTATTCAATTAATAATGTAAATAAGAATGCACGGACGTGTATCTGTATTTATTTATCGTATATCAAGATACAATTTTCAGGGACCTATTTGTTTGCAATAATTTAATTTTGATTATTCATGCATGTGTTCGACCTTCCTGCCCGTCTAAACCTGCCACGTAAACACTCGTTTTTGTCACCATAGATGCTAGGTAATTGACACTCTGCTGACAGATAGGCTGATGGCGGAGCACGGCTCACAAGTAACGGCCGCAGGTTTGTCGGCGGGCGGCGATTTCCATGCTTCGACACGGAGTAAGGACTCTATACTGTGACGTACCGACTGCTCGGGGTCAATCGTGACTTACCCGTGAAGTGGCACGGTACAATAAATTTGTTTGTTTCAGGCAGGGCTCGGGATCTTTTTCGCGAATGTGGACCCTGGGATGTTCGGGGTACAATAAATACATACAGTTTATTATACAACGACAGTTTGATGTTTATTCATCTAATATCACTATTACACTTTCGAACACTGATCCCCTATGCAATGATTACTATGTTTTGGTACCAAAACTTAATACCTTCAATGCTAGCATCATACCTGTTACCACCTGAGTCACGTCGCTTCGTTGGGGCCCGGCGCCGATGGTGGCGGCGGCTTCGGCTCCCGTCGCGTGGTCCCGGAGCCGTTCGGCCCCCAGCCGGAGATGAGTAGGCAAGTGTTCGCCCCCCACGCTGCTCCACGCGTATCTTCTACACTAGTGCATCTAATTAACTTATGCTTGTCCTGACAGTCTGAACTCCAGATTCGGGTTGTAACTGATTATGCTAAACACGTTATACTATATTACTCTCTGAATCACCGGTGAAATATCGGTAACCTATACCCACGTGTTCTTGTTCTCCTCACGCGTCATCATACAGTTTCATTATGGAAAGTTCCTATACACTGAAAACCCGTCAGACACTGCTTGATCGGTCTCACAAATGATCACTGGTTCAGTCATTGTCTTGTGCATTACACATTCTATCTTTCCCCAAAACCTACGTTCGCGATGCATGTGCTCACGCTACAGGCGGGTTTCACACTCTTCGGTTTACCATACACTCTATCCGTTGACTTCCCAATGCTGTTCGGTCTGCATCACACTTCTTTAACTGTCCGAAATGTAATACTATGCAAGTCTATTAAGTTATTCAGCACTTAGGGGTACTTTTCCCCAAATAACTCGCACCGCTCGCGCACCACCTCCGTCCGCTAGCGTGGCTTCCGCTCGTCTCTCCTTCTCAACCGACTTCTCGCTGTCCTCCCCTCGTGTCTCACGCTCCACGTGACGCCCCCCTTCCCCTCCGTGTTGCCATGCTGCCTAGTTATGCTCGCGCCGTTTGTATGTTCTCTGGTTGTTTAAGTTGAAATGTATCGCGTTTCTATTTAGAGGCGCGGTGCGTTTCATTACCCCCCTCCCCCCTTTTATTTGGATTTTTCTCCGCAAAATTCAAGGACTTACATTGGTTTTACTAACTTGACACTTGGGGTGCGATGACTCTCCCTCCACAACATGGGTCTCCGCCGATGTCGTCTTAACTCTCCTTGTTTGATGGACATGGTCTCAGATTGTAGAAATTGTAGTGTCCCACTACTTCTTGGCTTTCATTGACTAGTTTGGCAACATTGGTGTTTACTATTTGGTCGATGATATATGGTCCCTCATATAGCGGGAAAAACTTCGCGTATAATTTTAATTTTGGATTAGAAACTTTAGGCACGCGTAATAGTACTGTCTGCCCCTCACTTGATATAACATACCCGAGAAACTCAATCTTTTTAGTGAACCACGTTGACTTCTTCAAGTTGAGCACCAAATTATTTTCTTGTAAAATCTGGAACAGTTCTTGCAAATCTTGAAAATGTTGATCGATGGATCCTGCCTGCACGACAATATCGTCCACATATGTCGTTACTCGGTTCGGCATCCTTCCTTGTATAATCTGGTCTACACATCGAATCAGTGCTGCTCCGCTGTTTCGTAACCCAAACGGTACTCTACAAAATACGTAGCATATCCCTTCAAATGAAAATCCAGTATATTTCTGGTCTTCTTCGGCCACCTTCATCTGCCAGTAGGCCTTGCTGAAGTCGGTGCTCGAGAAAATGATGCTTCCCCCAAATCTCTGTAGTGCTTCTTCTACTGATGGTGGTGCATCCCTAAATGGTAGTGTCACTGCATTTAGTCTCCGAGCGTCTAAACATAACCGTAATCCTCCGTCCTTCTTTTTCACGATTACCATAGGATTCGTGTACGATGTTTTTTCTTTCTTAATGATACCATCGTTCACCATAGATGCTAATAACTCCGCTACTTGTTGTCTCAGTGCGACTGGTATTGGGTAATTCCGTTGCTTGAATGGAGTGTAGTCCGTAAGTTGAATACGGAATTCAAACCCCTTGATTGGCTCTCGATTCTTCTGAAATACTTTCTTGTTTTCTATTAATATTTCTAACAGTCTGGATCTCTGCTGATCTTCCAGTGCTTCTGCCTGGTTGACTTGTTGTCGTAGTTTTTCTTCTATTCCCTCTTCCGATAATACGCCCGTACATGCTTCAAATTCCTCTTCCTTCCCCATATCCATCTCGATTCTTTGGTATCCTAGTTCTATCACTTTGCGGTCGAGGTCAATAATCGCCCGTTGTTCAGATAAAAAGTCTGTCCCTATGATCGTTGGATATAATAAATTCTTCACGACTAGAGCTACTATCTCGTACGCCTGGTCGCCGATTTCAGCTTTAAACATGATTTGTTTCGTAATAGGGCTTGACTTCTTTTGAGTTGCTCCTATCACGAATGCCCTATTCATGGGCAAGCACATTACTTGCTTTCCTTTCGCAATTAATTCATTATAAAATTCTTCTGATACCACTGTTGTAGTACAACCAGTGTCAACCAGTGCTTCTGTTACCACCCCCTCACATTCTATTTTGATCGTGGGACATTTTCTCATGCGAACTTCCGAACTTTTCTTCCTCTGCCACGGTTGTGATTCATAAGATACCAACCGAATCGTGTTGATAGGGACCACATTCAGTTCTTCCTTCCTTGTGTCCGTAATGGGGTCGCCTGTCATCACGGACTCTATCTGTTTAAAGATGTTCCCTGTCCTCCACTTGGGCCAGGCCGTGCTGATTGATTGGGCGTCCCTTGGTTCGTTCCTCTCTCTTCTTCTCGACGGTTTGGGTCTTGTCCTCTCCATTGCGGTCTTTGATTATTCTGTTCCGATTGCCCCCGACTTCTTGTCTCATGTCGTATCCACTGGTTGTCTGCTCCACCACCGTTCCCTTGTCTACTGGCTGGCTCCATGCTCAGGGTGTTCACATTTCCTTCCCCCTTGTTCTTCGGGGCATTAGCAAAAGTTAGGTCATACCCTCCTAGTGCGTTCATGAAACTTTCTAGATTGGTGTGGTTCGCACTTCGTAAATTGTTTTGGATCGACACAGGAAACTGGCGCGTCAATAGACATATGATTTCTTGATCATTCATTGGAGGGCGTAGTGTTTTACAATCTCCAACGCGTTGCGTTGCGTATTCCCGCATGGTTCCCATCGACTGGTTATAATACCCATTCATCAGATTTAACTTTACATTCATTTGAATCTCGTCGTTCCAGTACCGCTCGTAAAACCGGTCTTGAAATTCCTTCAATGTCTCCGGAAATGCATCGAATGTGTCAGCCCACGTTCGTGCATTTCCATCCAGCATCAGGTATAGGAATTGGACCTTGCATCTTTCCGATGTGTTGATCACGGCTAGATGTCGTTCTGCTGCTCGCATGAATGCACATGGGTTTACTTGACCATCTCCCGAAAACTTTAGTGACTTTGGGGGCGTGAACGTTGGTATTCCACCCGTGATGATTGGCATTATCCGACATTCTTTAATTAGTTCCACATCGGACTGCAAGGATGATACTTTTTCTTCGCATATTCGGATGTTTCCCTTTATTTCTTCCTTGATCGATTGCTGAATCGTTCTTGTGTCTTCTTCCCTCCTATGCACCTCGTTCTTGACTTGAGTCTGGATATCCGCCATTTTGCTCTCCACTGTTCGGATCTCCTCTCGAAATTGACCTTGTACCCCCTGGATTTTCTTGTCCTGTACGGCAATCTGACTATTTACTTGGTGATGTAACTGAGTTTCCAATTCTCCGCTTATTTGGCTTATCTGAGACTTCAGTTCCCCCTTCTGTTCCGCAAATTTCTCTAGAATCCACTGATCTTGGGCTTCCACTCGTTTCGCAAGTTTAGACACTTCATTCTTTGTTATTTCGACTCGTTGATCGAGGGATTCTACTTGTCCTCTAATCTCGTCTCGTAACTTGTTATACCGTTCTTCAGCTCTCCTATCCTGTTCTTCAATTTTTCCATTCAGTTCTTCAATCTTTTGTTCGGTCTTTTTGCCCTGTTCCGCCGATTTCTCAATTTTTTCTTCAATCGCCTTTGCTGCGGCTTTCTGTTCTGTCATTATTTGCCCACTCAATTCCCCAATCTTACTATCTAGTGTTTTCATCATATCCCTTTTTTGATCGTCCATTGCCTTCAATATCGTTTGTAATATGTCTGTGGAAATATTTGTTCGATCCTCCCGATTTGGGTTCCCTGCTGCCTGGTTCATCGGTGTTGATGTGACTTGTACTTCTTCGGTAAAACAGTCGCCCGACGAGTCGTCCAATTTGCTTCCGAATCCGGTATCCCCATTTTCCAGGAATGTACTTCCACCTATTCCTTCATCCGCGTCTCCTCCACTCTCTATCTTTTCCTCCCGCTCTACCGTCGCTTTCTGAGCCTCCATCTTGCTACCGCCAACTAAACTTCCGCCCCCAATTACTTCGTAGCGTTCACTCATTTTGTCCATCTACTGTAAAAAGTTTCCGTACCAGCAATGCTGCTACCACTAGCTTATCTACACTCTCACTAATGCGGTAATTATTTGCAATTCTACTAATCTGATCCCCCAAGTAATTGTACTACAACAATGCCTTAGCAATGATTCTGAACATTCACTATATTCACTGTTCGTTTTAACTTTTGCATGAAGACCACATTTGCATAATCTACTATGTGATCGACCCAATTCCTTATTACACGATTACTGCCTATAATATCAAATACACACTCTTTATAATTAAGTTCTAACATCAACTATGCACATAAATTCAATACCCAAATACTCTTCATAAACACATCACATGTATCAACTACTGCAAATAACCCTTCTAGTAAGTTCCTGAAAATAATAACATCAATACCCTCAACACTCTGCAAAACTGCTATAATAATTCACAATCAAATTTCACACACTCCTAGCACTTCCCTCAGTAATACATAAACATACAATTTGTTACTTCATAATCTTACCCACAAAATTTCAACGATACAACTTATTTTCCTTAACATTGAATTATTTTCCCTTGACTTTAATCTATATTGTCATTTGCACACGTATTTATTCCCACAGATATTAAAATAATACACACTGTATTTCTTTTACACATATATAATGGTTATGCTACACACTGTTTTCTAAATTGACTAATTACACAATTAACAAAATAATATTTACCTTCACAATTACTATTGTATGTAAATTTTCTACATTTGCTCTATACTTCCTCAACAAACATTTAATTTTACTCAATGAACAATAAACCACTACCCGTACCCACTATATTATTCCAATCTTTCTGTTTATCAAAACTGCTATGTATTCTAACATTTTCCATATGTCGTTGTTAATACAAGACTTATTAATTGTATTTCCCAAATGATCACTTACACATACACACTGTATTAGTGTAACTTTTGTGATCACTAAGTAATTATTATATCTTTACACTTGCTACACATATTTCTGCCCATGCACATGTTATTACAGTTATTCCCCACCAAACAATAAATTCTTGCCCCTGTCTACAAATTGTTTTCAACTCTACTTTGTTATACCATTATACTACATCAACACAATATTTTATATTCCCCCAATTATAAATTTTCCCTTCCAACATTACTTTTTATAACTGCTTGCACGTTTTTACAATTACTAATAACTACCATCTAATAACTCAATACACTACAAACATTTTTTTTTTTTATACGGTATTATCTTTCAAACTTGATTTTACTCACACTGTGACTTTCCAATGTTTGGTTACATTTGCCAGGGCCACATTTCTTAAATACGCGAGTACAACCTGTTCAGGCGCCAATTGTGACGTACCGACTGCTCGGGGTCAATCGTGACTTACCCGTGAAGTGGCACGGTACAATAAATTTGTTTGTTTCAGGCAGGGCTCGGGATCTTTTTCGCGAATGTGGACCCTGGGATGTTCGGGGTACAATAAATACATACAGTTTATTATACAACGACAGTTTGATGTTTATTCATCTAATATCACTATTACACTTTCGAACACTGATCCCCTATGCAATGATTACTATGTTTTGGTACCAAAACTTAATACCTTCAATGCTAGCATCATACCTGTTACCACCTGAGTCACGTCGCTTCGTTGGGGCCCGGCGCCGATGGTGGCGGCGGCTTCGGCTCCCGTCGCGTGGTCCCGGAGCCGTTCGGCCCCCAGCCGGAGATGAGTAGGCAAGTGTTCGCCCCCCACGCTGCTCCACGCGTATCTTCTACACTAGTGCATCTAATTAACTTATGCTTGTCCTGACAGTCTGAACTCCAGATTCGGGTTGTAACTGATTATGCTAAACACGTTATACTATATTACTCTCTGAATCACCGGTGAAATATCGGTAACCTATACCCACGTGTTCTTGTTCTCCTCACGCGTCATCATACAGTTTCATTATGGAAAGTTCCTATACACTGAAAACCCGTCAGACACTGCTTGATCGGTCTCACAAATGATCACTGGTTCAGTCATTGTCTTGTGCATTACACATTCTATCTTTCCCCAAAACCTACGTTCGCGATGCATGTGCTCACGCTACAGGCGGGTTTCACACTCTTCGGTTTACCATACACTCTATCCGTTGACTTCCCAATGCTGTTCGGTCTGCATCACACTTCTTTAACTGTCCGAAATGTAATACTATGCAAGTCTATTAAGTTATTCAGCACTTAGGGGTACTTTTCCCCAAATAACTCGCACCGCTCGCGCACCACCTCCGTCCGCTAGCGTGGCTTCCGCTCGTCTCTCCTTCTCAACCGACTTCTCGCTGTCCTCCCCTCGTGTCTCACGCTCCACGTGACGCCCCCCTTCCCCTCCGTGTTGCCATGCTGCCTAGTTATGCTCGCGCCGTTTGTATGTTCTCTGGTTGTTTAAGTTGAAATGTATCGCGTTTCTATTTAGAGGCGCGGTGCGTTTCAATACTAATTGCATCATTATTTGATTTGCTTCATAGCACTTAAAAATTGTATGTAGGGGTTTAGAAAGGTTCTGAACAAGCTGGTAACATTCCTTGTCAATCCTAGTATCCAGCACGGTGAATGTTGCGTGTAAGCTTTCATCTATAATATTCATTCATCTTATCTTCATCAATATTTCATCTATAATATGATTCTTGGCTGAAATCACGACTTATTATTATTATTATTATTATTATTATTATTATTATTATTATTATTCCACTACATCACAACTAAAGATGTTATGAGTCGGCTGAATATAAAATCTACTCCAGACTGCAACCAGCTACCTAAGGCGCAGATCTAGGGACTGTCGGTTCCTCTACAATACTTTGCGCAAAGTGTGGGCTGTTCCAAATAAAGCGATTTCTTGCACGTCCCAGTCTTTTGAATTACCGGGGAATTTAGACAAGTTCTTACACAAATTTTGTGGAACAAACCCCAGAGCTGCGATAACTATCGGGACGACCTGTGCTTTTATGCCCCACATTCGGCTGATCTCAATTTCCAAACTCTTGTATTTCATGCGTTTCTCTGCCTCTTTGGGAACGACGTTTTGATCGCAAGGTACAGCAACATCGATAAGTAAACACGATTTTTTCTCCAAATCCCGGATAACTATATCCGGTTTGTTTGCCGCTATCGTGCGATAAGTTTGAATTTGTTGGTCGTACAATATCGTACACAATCCAACAGGCGTCACCGGTTTTGGTGAGTGTTCGTACCACTTGGGGCATGTGTTCGGAACTTCGAGGGCGGTACAGATCTGCCAATGGAGGTAACTACACACCCTGTCGTGTCTTTTCCAAGTATTCGGTCTTTGCAAGGATTGGAAAAGCTGATGATCAATGGTTTCTTCGTGTTCCTGGCAAATGCGGCATTTATCATCTTGGGAAATTTTGAGAACCGCTTTATCATAATGTCGTGTTCTCAACGCCTGATCTTGGGCAGCTATTACAAGTGCTTCTGATTCTGGCTTCACTCCTCCCCTTTTAAGCCACATAAATGATTGACATTTTTCGATCTGTGCTCTGTCCAATCGTTTAAAATATTGTCCGAGGAGTGGTTTGTCTCGCCACGACTTCTTTAACACTTCTGTGTCTCACATTTCATGTTAAGAAGCATCAGAAGTTTGGTGTCTCTGTCATTCTGCGTGTCTTGCAGAGTCTTGTTCACAATGCTTCTTGCTACACTAACAATGCCTCTTCTTTCCCATTCTTCGGTCAGATTTCATGACCTACCTCATTAGAGGGTCATCTTGGTGGCTGACTACATACTTTCCCATCCCGACTATTGCGTTGTGCCAGGAGGCCTGAATTTGTCTCAGACCTCTTCCTCCTTCCTTACGTGACAAACAGTCTATGTACATCAGCTCGAGGGTGGGAAATATGATGCATAGTTAGCAGTTTTCTGGTTTTTTGATCCATGATGCAAATTTCTTGCTTGGTTCAGTCTACTAGTCCGAAACTGCATTCGGCTACAGGCACTGCCGAACTACCTATTGCTGATGACATTGCTTATTATTATTATTATTATTATTATTATTATTATTATTCCACTACATCACGACTAAAGATGTTATGAGTCGGCTGAATATAAAATCTACTCCAGGTTGCAACCAGCTACCTAAGGAGCAGATCCGGTGACTGTCAGTGTCTCTACAATACTTTGCGCAAAATGTGGGCTGTTCTAAATAAAACAATTTCTTGCACTTCCCAGTCTTTTGAATTACCGGGGAGTTTAGACAAGTTCTTACTCAAATTTTGCGGAACAAATCCCAGAGCTCCAATGACGATCCGTACGACCTGTGCTTTTACGCCCCACATTCGGCTGATCTCGACAATTATTATTATTATTATTATTCCATTACATCACGACTAAAGATCTTATAAGTCGGCTGAATATAAAATCTACTCCAGGTTGCAACCAGCTACCTAAGGAGCAGATTCGGTGACTATCAGTGCCTCTACAATACTTTACGCAAAATGTGGGCTGTTCCAAATAAAGCAATTTCTTGCACTTCCCAGTCTTTTGAATTACCTGGGAGTTTAGACAAGTTCTTACTCAAATTTTGCGGAACAAATCCCAGAGCTCCGATAACTATCGGGACGACCTGTGCTTTTACGCCCCACATTCGGCTGATCTCGATTTCCAAACTCTTGTATTTAAGACGTTTCTCTGCCTCCTTGGTAACGACGTTTTGATCGCAAGGTACAGCAACATCGATAAGTAAACACGATTTTTTCGCCAAATCCCGGATAACTATATCCGGTTTGTTTGCCGCTATCGTGCGATCAGTTTGAATTTGTTGGTCGTACAATATCGTACACAATCCAACAGACGTCACCGGTTTCGGTGAGTGTTCGTACCACTTGGGGCATGTGTTTGGAACTTCGAGGGCGGTACAGATCTGCCAGTGGAGGTAGCTACACACCCTGTCATGTCTTTTAAGATATTCGGTCTTTGCTAGGGTTGGACAAGCTGAGACAATATGATCAATGGTTTCTACTTGCTCCTGGCAAATGCGGCATTTGTCATCTTGGGAAATTTTGAGAACCGCTTTATCATAATGTCGTGTTCTCAAGGCCTGATCTTGGGCAGCTATTACAAGTGCTTCCGATTCTGGCTTCATCCTTCCCCTTTTAAGCCACATAAATGATTGATCTTTATTGATCTGCACCTTGTCCATTCTTTTTAGGTATTGTCCGTGGAGTGGTTTGTCTCTCCACGATTTCTTTAACATTTTTTGTGTCTCACACTTCATGTTTAGCAGCATCAGAAGTTCAGTGTCTGTGTTATTCGACGTGTCTTGCCTAGTTTTCTTCGCAATGCTTCTTGCTACACTAACAATGCCTCTGTTTCCCATTCTTCGGTCAGATTTCATGACCTGCCTCATTAGAGGGTCGTCTTGATGGCTGACTACATACTTCCCGAGCCCGACTATTGCGTTGTGCCAGGAGGCCTCAATTTGTCTGAGGCCTCTTCCTCCTTCCTTACGTGACACATAAAGTCTATGTATATCAGCTCGAGGGTGGGCAACATGATGCATTGTTAGCAGTTTTCTGGTTTTTCGATCCATGGTGCGAATTTCTTGCTCAGTCCAGTCCACTAGTCCAAAACTGTATTCGGCTACAGGTACCGCCAAACTACCTATTGCAGATATTTTATTCCTGGAATTCAGAGCGGACTGCAGGACCAGTCTCACTCTCCTATAATACTCCCTACGAATTCTCTCTTTCATTCTGTCATTCGAGATGGTTTCACATTCTTCAACGCCCAGATATTTGTAAGTTTTACCTGGCTCAAGATCTTGAATCACAGTGTGCGTATCAATTTCAATGTTCTCAGACGTTGTGAGTTTCCCTCTTTTTAAATTGATTTTTGCACACTTGTCAAGACCAAACTTCATGCAGATGTCATTGCTAAAGTCATTCACGACAGACAGCATTTGGGAGAGAATCGCTTCATTCTTGGCAAACACTTTCAGATCATCCATGTAAAACAAATGTGATACTGGCCTTTCATCACCATGGAGCTTAAAACCAAAGTCAGCTTGCGACAACTGTCTCGATAGTGGGATCAAACTAATGCAAAACAGCAGAGGGGATAGTGAATCTCCTTGAAAAATACCCCTGTTAATCTGAATACTTCTGGTTTCCACTGCTTCCCTTCCGCTGTGGATTAGTAACCTGGTACTCCACGACTTCATACTAGCCTTGCAAAATTCAATAAGTCTAGGATGAAATCGATAGATCTCCAGGGTCTTCAAAATCCAATCGTGTGGTACACTATCAAAGGCCTTTTGGTAGTCAATCCAAGCCATGCTCAAATTACGTTTGCGTTTCTTTACATCATTCAAGATGACTTTATTCAGTAGCAAGATTTCCTTACAGCCATAAGAGCCTTTACGACATCCTTTTTGTTCAGCTGGCATTAGATGATTCTTATCTAGATGTCTATACATTTTGTCAGCTATGGCTGAAGTTATAACTTTGTACAGTACTGGCAGACAAGTAATTGGCCTGTAGTTCTTCGCCAAAGAGCTGTCTCCCGCTTTGGGTAGCAAATACGTGATGCCGCGTGTGAGCCATTTCGGGATTTCCTTTGGGTTTTCAAAAATTTTATTAACAGCCTTTGCTAGATGAGAATGTATTGCTGTTAATTTCTTAATCCAATAAATCTGGATCTTATCAATCCCGGGGGACTTCCAGTTTCCCACGTTCTTAATTGCTTGGAAGAGGTCTTCTTCCGAGAATTGGTGAACATCTTCCACTGTTTCTACAAGTTCATCGGCAGCATCAACTTCAGATTGAAGCCAAGATGCGTCTTTGTTGTAGGATCTGCTCTCTTCCCAGATTCCTGCCCAAAACGCTTCGACGTCATCTTTTGAAGGAGTAACAGCTTTGCCATTTGGTTTTTGAGTCAGATTGCGATAGAATCTCTTCGCGTCTGTTTCAAACAACCGGTTCTGTACACGTAAATCTATTCTACGTTTGTACCTTCTTATTCGTTGAGCCCATGCTTGAATTTTCTCTTTTAGCTTCTCAACTACCATTAGCCTGCTGGTGTCATTTTCAATTTGGTATTTCTGTTCAACATTGAATATTTTTCGTTGAACTTTAGAGGTGTGCGTTGATTTAGAAGATGCCTCAGCTAAGAGTGATATTTCACGCCGGGTGTCGGCTATCCGTTTCATAATTCTGTTCATCCATGGGGGTACAGAGCTGTTTACTCTGTTTTGCTGTCGGCCGTCGATGTTCTTGGCTGGCCCCAAAATTATCTGAGATACTAGATATCCAGTTGCATATATGATGTGATTGATTTCAGTAATATCTAGATCTCTGCCTGGGGTCTCCACCACCTCATTTAAGACAGAATTCACTGTTTCTATCACTCTTTTAGCTTTGGCAGTTTCGTATATTCTCCTCAACGGTTCGCGAGATTCAAACGGAAGTTGACTAACTCTTTCTATCTCGCGCCGAAGGAGATTTCGCATCATGTCCTTATCGTGTAATTCATTGCCAGATGAGTTTTCACCACTGACGTGTGTTTCACTGGAAAGCGATGAACCTTCCACGGGATCATCATTTTCAAGTTCTACATGTTCGTCATGTGGATTGTTCGAGCGAAATACATACTCCGCATTTCTCTCAATGTCAGCAAGTTGTTCTGCTGTGAATTTTCCACTGCTGAGTATGTATCGTCGTTGACTGGCAAGCTTCTTTGAGTCTAGGGTAGGTCTCATATCTGGGTTCCGCTCTCTCCATACCTTGAAAACTTCTATTTCTGAGCCCCCATTTTTCGCTTTTGCATAGTAAAAGCACCACATCACCTCCTTTAATTCATCCCGGGTCCATCTCTGACGATGGCTTCGAGCTACTGCCGGCTCTGGGTCCCTGGGACTAACATCCGTGGGATGGCCAGACGTCGACAAGGTGGCATTAGCTCGGTTTCTGAGCAGGTAAGGGACATTGGTAGAACAAGGCACGTTAAGATTCATTACATTGCTTGTTCTATCCATTTTGCTCATTGGTTTGAATTGAGGATTCGCAGGACGCAAGTTCGAGTTCACAGATCACACTTAACCCTCGGGTTGTTTCCTGTCATCCGTTGCTGCGACCCACAGTGGCCTCGGGGCATCCCCCCGCAGGGCCCAGCAAGGGGTCCCTCCGATCGCCAGTCGGCATTACTAAACCCTACGGGATTTTCACTGACTGCTGAAGGCAGCCTCCTTCGCTGGCTAATGCAAGGTTCGGGCCTCCACTCTAATCAGTGGCCTGGTGTGCCAACCCAGTTTCTCTCCTGTACCCTCTATGGGCCGACAACAGGAAGTCCAAAGGTTCATGACCCTTCCCTCTCTACTTACTTCCCACTCTCCTCAAAATGGAGTACTTCTTCGTCTGACCCCTCACCTTCAACCTATTCAGCAAGGGAGGCCCTACCGGTAGCTAGGCTACCACTGACAGCTTTAAGGATCATGGGGGTATTCAAGCTCCACCACCAACTCCAAGGTCGTGTACTCCCTAGGTGGAGTTATTATTATTATTATTATTATTATTATTATTATTATTATTATTATTATTATTATTGAAGGGGTTACTCTGAGAAAGGACCAGTTTGACAGGTCGGGAAAGAAATGAAAGTCATGCAGCGCGATGACGTTGAAAGAAATAGTCATAAAGCCACAAATGAGCCAACTATAAAAGAACGCACTGACAAAATGAGTCCATGGACATTACCTGCAGTTATGCTGCCAAGTATAATTTAGACAATTTAAAAATTGTACAGAGTTTTTATATATGACTCACGTTGTTAATAGTTACATTAGGGGACATTATACATACATTATTGAATTTCTAAAGGTAAAGGTTTCAAATGATTTCTGACAAAGTGTTTCGATAACTTATGAACTTAAAATTACGCATCTTCAGAAATTCTTAAACGTAATTTTCTCAAAAGCTGCTCCAGATTTTTCTTTAATCTTTTTCTACGTTTAGTGCTAAATAGAATGAATTACATGAAGTACACGCCATTTTTATGTATTCTTTTAACATTTAAAATAGAAAACAAAGATAATTTTTTAGACGTCCCTCAAATCGTTGATAATTACATTACAGGCGTTTTCTATACATTATTACATTTGTGAACACAACTTTTCAGTGTAATTCTTACGAGGTTTCTCAAAAATTCAAAATATTTCTGTGAAAATGAGCTCAAAATTGCATATTTCCAGAGGGGCTCAAAAGACATTTTCTCAAAAAGACTCCAAATTTCCCCTCCGGCAATAGGAGTTTTTCTGTGGAAATTCGCCGTTTTCCGGCGCATGACTAAAATACATTATCTTTTAACCATGTAAGGACGAGAAAATAAAAATAATGAAATGCCAAAGGCATTTTAGGAAATGTTTTATTATATTTTCTTGATTTATTGTATTAATACAAATTTTGGGTTCTATCCTTGTATAATTCATGGAATTTGTGCGTTTGAAAGTAGCAAAATAATTTTTTAAACATGACATTTAACATTATGTATAACTTAATAACACAAATGTGTACGTTTCTGAGAACTTTTCTGAAAACTTTATAAAGGATCCACAAACATGTCGTGGGAGGAACATGTAGTGAATAAACGAGTCAATACGTAAGAGCATACCTGACATTTCAGTTAAATTCAGAATATTTGGAAACGAGTTTTGTTCCAAAAAGGCTTGAAGTTCCCTCCTAGGTGAGGGCGGCGCCTTTCGTGTCCTCTGAGAGCTGGCGAGTCGAAATCTTCCCTCGGGTGAAAGCCGAGATTTTTAAGGAAGAGAGTCGGCGTCGGCGAAAGGCGCCGGGGCCAACTCGCCCCAAGTGCCATTCAGCTGACTGCAAGTTTCCCCTCTATCAAAGGGAAGCGCGGGCGCGGGGGCGGGCGTGGGCGGCGGCGCTCGGAGGGCGCGACCCGAAGGAAGCGAAATCCATCAGGGCAGTTGGGCGCGGGGCGGCGCTGTGCGGCGCCGCACCGCGTATCAGTTGTCTTGAATGGGTCTCATCGCTTCCCTTCAGGCGGAGGAGCGCGCCACGCGAGCGACTGTCACCCTTCGCCCCCTCCTTGCAGTCCCTCCTTCGCAGTTAGCCCCTCATTCCCGGTTTCCCTCTTCAATGTCGCAGACTAAATGTTGCAAACTTCTAGAGGGGATATGTAGAGGGTTCGTAGACGATCGTTTTTTCCAAATTAACATGTGGTGGGGAATTTCCAAAAACAAAGTCACATGTGTGTATTTCACTTCTAATTGCAGATCACGTTTTGACGTAGCTGAAGTGATTTCTTGTACCTGCCGAAAACCAGTGCAAGGCAAGTTTCCTGCCAATCAGTGGCAAATTATACATATGTAATTTAGTTTTATGACTTTCCCACAACACATTTATTGACAAAACTAGTTGTGCTTACATTGTCATTTTTATGTAACACTTACGCGTTAGTAACGGAAACGAAATATTATGATACCTCGATTTCTCTCCATATTAACACATTTCAGTCATCCTTTGTTAATCTCAATACAAATCGTAGAACATTTGGTGCGAAAATTCATTTTTGGAACTAAAAATATATCAACACAAATTAGAAAATTAATAAGAAAATTACAAAAGTGTGGGAGAATGAGGTTGTGAGAGAGAGAGCAGCGGACTTTTTTGTATTCCGGGAATATCCTGTTCTCCTTCCCCCAACACCTTCAATAGTTCAACTTATTTAGAGGGATTCGAAGGACCAGCTTTGGACAGGTTGCATCTGTTGTGTGTGATTACTGCTATTGTACTTTAAGGAAAGTAAGTTTGTGAGTGACATAAAACACATATATTATATTCAAGCATAATAGGCAACTAAGAGATACATTGTTTGATCAACATTTGCACAGTTACACATGCGGACATTTTCTTCCGCTCGCGTCAGGGGACACGAGGCAGAAAGGCTCGCCATGAAGAAACTGTCACAGTCTGGCGCTCGCCAGAAACACCATCACATAACACGTGGCACAGGCAGCATTTCAGGCAGCGTTGATGGATTCCCTTCGCATTAGGCGACACAAGGGAGAGGCTCGTAATGAAGAGATTGCAGCTTACTGTTGCTAAACGCTGCACTTTGAACTGAACACGTAGCACGTGTCAAAACAACGTTCTGCGAGCATTTCACAGACTAAACCTTAAACTGAACATGTAGCACATGTCGAAAACAACGTTCTACGAGCATTGCATTCACGAGGCTTGCTGCCACGAGGCTGAGAGCAGACAGCACCTTAAACTGAATACGTAGCACGTGTCGAAAACAACGTTCACGAGGCTTGCTGCCACGAGGCTCAGACCAGACTGCACTTTAAACTGAATACGTAGCACGTGTCGAAAACAACGTTCACGAGGCTTGCTGCCACGAGGCTCAGACCAGACTGCACTTTAAACTGAACATGTCGAAAACAACGTTCTACGAGCATTGCATTCACGAGGCTTACTGCCAGGAGGCTCACACAAGACTGACTTTAAACTGAACACGTGGCACATGTCGAAAACAACGTTCTGCGAGCATTGCACATACTAGACTTTAAACTGAACATGTAGCACATGTCGAAAACAACGTTCTGCCAGCATTGCATTCACGAGGCTTGCTGCCAGGAGGCTCACACCGGACTGATCTCCTACTGCGTCGGATGACGCAGGGTGAGAAGCTCGCAGCCAATGAGCGAGTGTCATTGGAAATTGAGCTTTATTAATTAAAATGGAAACGTTCGAGTTTTATAAATTTAGTGAATGTTTTTCGTGAGATTTTGAATTTGGTGAATTTTGAACCTGATAACTTTATTTGAACGCATGATTTTGATTTGATTTGATTTTATACATAACAGCGACAACGATTTCTCGGAAGCGCTGTGGCTGTTTGATTGTTGTCTTCGATTTGTGCCGGAATGAAGGTGATGAATGTATACTGCTCAATTATTTTACAGACGTGCTTTTAAAATTTTAAGGAGTCGTATTCGCTCCGCTGTCCCCCCAGAAATATTGTAATTAATATTATTTATTATATTATATTACGTAGTGTGCTCCGACAAAAAGCAATTCGACAAAAATGCGTTCCATACGTCATAACATCTCCCAACGAAGAGAAGAAATTTTCAGAATTTCAAACTCCGTGCCGCGGCGCAGAGTATTCCAATCTGATACCTCTTGAAAATGGCTTGCAAAAAAAAAGTATGACCTTTTTTTAAAGAACTGGTATTTTAAAACAGTTTTCACTTAACAACTAGTGGTGCTACAGAATGGCACCGTCTATTTCCTTGGGTCTTCGCTAGCTATTCGGAATTGCCACAAACTTATCCTTGCCAGCTGTCATCTCTCACCGCCAAAAGTACATTTTTTTGTCATTTTCTTAATTTTTCGGTTTCCTATTGGTAGAACGGAAACATTAATTTTAGAATATTAAAGAACACAAAAACCCAGTCATAAATGGCAATTTTCTTTTAAAAAATTATGTGCCGTTTAAGAGAAAATGGTGTTTTAGCGCTACTAGAAATGCGAAATTTGAAGCTCATTTTCACAGAAAATGTTTGAGTTTTCAAAATACTTTATTTGAAGTTATTTGAAGCACTTACACTCACAAATATAATAATGTTTACAAATTTCTGGTAATGTGCATATTAAAAATGTGAGAGATCTTTCAAAAAATTACAATTATGTAATTTTTGAAAAAACAAAAAAATAACACAAAATAAACTTTACGCTATACTAAAGAGTGTAATTAGTATTATCCGTTACAAAAGTTTCAAGAAACAATTTGCAGCCATATATGAGAAAATGGCGTTTGAGCGTTTCTGAAAATGCGAAATTTTGAGCCACTTTTCACAGAAAACGGTTGTGTTTTCGAGAAACTTTACTTGACATTATTTAAAGCTCATGTACTCTTGATATAATAATGTAAAAAAATCGCCGCTAAGTTAAATATTATCGACGTGAGAAACATGTGAAAAAATTTACATTTTTGTAATTTTTGAAAAAAACAACCTATAGAGCAATATGGCTTTTATGTCATCTGATCGAGTACATTTACCACTATTCTTACCAAAAGTTTAAAGAAAAAATTTGGAGCCGTTTTTGAGAAAATCTTGTTTTTGTAATTTTGTAAAATTGCACATATTGCACGCAATATTGCACGAAAACTACCAAAATTTTGAAAAACATTTACATGACCTTTATGAAAGAACTCAATATGCAGAACAAATTTTATTTGAAGGAAAAATCTCTATCTTCAATTTTGTAATTGGAGAAAGACGCCGAAAAAAATTCAAACTTTAACAATTTTCGAAAATTCAGAGTTATTCCTGAAAATCGGATCTATGCCATGTTAATAAGTGTATTTTACTCTATTCACACAAAAAATTTAAAGAAAAAATTTGGAGCCGTTTTCGAGAGATTCTTCAAAATACCCCCAAATTTTGAAGAATCTTTTTCAAAATCTCAAAGCTTCGACCAGAACCAGATCGGCCGGGGAATATCCATTTTGGAAGAAATCATACGTATGGTTAGGCGCCAGCAGTGTTCACAGACGGACGGACGGACGGACGGACGGACAGACAGACGGACGGACGTTTTCCTTTCAATTGGGTTTTCGGTATCAAGGACCTAGAAAACAGTGTTTCTGGCTACACCACGTGTTAGGGGATTTTTTTCTTAATTTAGCAACTGGTTTTATCCACTTCTTCGTTTTCACGGCCCGGCAATTAATTTTTTTCCGCCGAAAATTGGCCATTTTTTCGCGCAGCATTACATAACTTTCCCTATACTACGTATATCACTCCGTGTATACCCACGTATATGGGAAAGTAAAAAGAACTCGATTATCAATTTTGTCCTTTTGCTTTGTTAATTTTTTTATTGTTGTTTGCAATTTTTGAAAATACAGTGGAAAAATAAAATGAGTTCGCCAAAAATAGAACCAGAATCTCATTCTTTTCGACATACAAGTACAATTTAAAGCCTTTTCAAGGAAATATTTATTAAATTGCATAAAAATTGACATTTCTCTCATGTTCCTGCGGAAACTATTCGTATTTTCAGAAAATTGAACAGGACCATATTTCAAGGTGTATTTTTGCTAAGCAGATTTTATTAAGAAAAAAATTATTTTGATATTGTAGTTGTAGGAAGACAACGAAAAAAATTGAACTTATGCAATTTTCAAAAAATCAAGGATTTTAAAGAAAGAAGCCCTGGGTAATTTATTTCAGAACTTTTTGTACCAACCGAGGATGAAGTTTAATCCAAAAATATAAAACCATTTTTGAGAAAATTTTGAAAATGTTGAGGCTTCATGTCAAGTACCCCCAAAAATTAAAATGTACGATTGAAATTCGCAGGACCTCGAGTTGTTTCAGATTGTTCAGGGAATATGAATTTTGGAGAACATTTTGTACGAACAGTTAGTATGAACCTTAGGGTTGACCGCAGAGACACGGAGTCACATGTCGCCATTTAATTTTTCGGTATCAAGGACATACAAGATATGGATATAGGTACATACCTTGGCAAGAGATTTTAATTTCAGAGCACCACAGTCTTTATCTAGCGAGACGAACGCTTTTGATTATCTCAATCGGACTTCTAATATTATGATATGAGCTATCATGGATGGAGGTTTAAAAAAAATGAATTCTGTTTAACTTCGCTGTAATTAAACAGAAATAATCGTTTACAAATTGTGATGATCTACTGACTTGTGATTTAGTAGAATTTTAATTATTCTTGCAATGAAAGAATTAGCTGAATTATAACAGCAATAACAATTATTCTTAATTATGAAAAGAGGAAACACATTTAAATTAGTTAGTATGTAAACATAGTAATAACCGCAATTGACAATGAAAGGGAACACCAAGTATTTGAATGTACTAGTGCATAAGCATAGAACTTGACATAGAAGTTGACAAGTAATGAATAATAAACATTTGAATCAGCTGACCCATGATATAGCAATGATTGTAATTGGCAATGAAAAAAATACACAAAATACCTTCAAATCAGCTGACTGTCATTGATAGCAATCTGACTAAAGTTAGACACAAGGTGGAGCCAAATAAAATACCCTTATACATTTGAGTATGCTGAAAGCATCGTTAAGCTCAACTAAGGGTTGACATTGCATAGTGATAAAAACAAAGAAAACGCAACAATATCTGATATCAACTGGTGGACAAAGAACTGGATGAACTGACATGTGGACGCCCTGCATTCAAGGTGGGCGATGTTTGCAGAACGACGGGATTGTTGTATCACATTGAACCATCAGCTGAAGATTACATCAGACACAGCGCATACTTGGTATTGAATCAGCACGATTTTCTGGAGACATCAATCAATCTGTTGTGAAGCAACTAATTGATTGTTGGCAACACTGACTGTTCACTATTACGTGAGTTTGCAACTAGCCATTGTGAACAAATTACACATTTTTTATCGATAACACAAATTACACTTCATTGTCACATGTACTAAGTTCCTTCATCAATAACATTAAAGATATTACACACGCATTTTACTGAAACGTGAGCACTTCAGTGCGGAATGTTACATCATATTGCGTAATCTTGTGTTTTATGACGATTGCCGTTTAAACACGTTAAGCAGTTCATGGCAGAGAATAGCACATTAATGCGATTACAGTGTCGTAGACACGCACGTAATAAAATAAGTATTGTGAATTTGCACAATGAGTGTGCAAGAGAGCGAGGCACCGATGCATCCGTCTTTTCCAAAGGCCAGCTCTCAACTGAACAGTGGGCCCAGTGTTGCCAGACGATCAAATGTATATCCCAGTACCAACCTTCAAAAATCCTGGTACTTTCACTTAAAGCAAATACTATAAAGAGGACAGTACCCCGTTCTTCCCAAGGCCCTGTACGCCAATGTTAAGGAGATCCAACGAGTAACAAAATTGAACGTTGCGCAGTCCGCCATGTTGATTGGCAACAAGTACGCAAGCTGAGCAAATAAATAAGGCAGCTCGGAAATAAAAGTTAGAATAAACCCTAAGTTAAATGTATCAATAAGAAAAATCCGTAATAAAAATATTGTTTTCATTAGATCAATTGGATTTCTTCACGAAGTTCAGAGAACACATTGTCTTGTTTTAAACAGAACATTTTTATGACTAATCTCTACTGTAAATAAACTCTTTTGGTTTTTATTTACATAAAAATTGACTGGCACAATACCGTAGCTTCCGTAATGGTATTTGATGGAAAGGAAGAAGCAATCTTTCAGTTATTACAAATTTTCCAGTAAGAATATCAGCTTGATTATATACAGGATTAAGATGGAATTTTCGCCACTAGTAAGAACAATTTCAATTTGCCTTTTAGTATAACACTTCAGTATAAAATTGAGAGAATAAAGATGTCATATGAATGGAAAATAAAAGAGTATTACAATTATTAATACCAATAACATATATGTCACCGAGATTTTTCTTCTGGAAAGGATTTAGGTATGGACATTTTATGAATATGTTCAATAGATTGGGTGAATTTGTTTTTATTTATTTTACCTCAAAACAGTTAAAATGTGTGTAGCATTTTTATAAGAACCCTTATATATATATATATATATATATATATATATATATATATATATATATATATATTTACTTCTTAAAGAATTGTTTACAGTTTTTCGTATTTCTATTCGTACAACCGAATACTGTACACGAATTAATCATATCGTTTCGATTTAAAGTAAACGCACATAACCAAAAACAGAATTCCCTTATTTACGTTACAGTTGCCATCAACATGGCGGATCGCGCAGTGTTCAATTTCCAGCGCTCTGAAGGACACGAGGGTAGGTCTAGTCAAGGCCTTCTACAATAGTATATTAGAAGGCCTGAGCCAATGTGAATGTCACGTGATCTGACGTCACAATCGGTGGCTGAATATTTTTCGTTTTCGCATATGCTCTTGTCAACGAGCTAGAATATTGTAGCTAATTAGCCCTTGTAGGATAAGTTTAGATGCGAATGGATGTTTCAATAATTCAGTATTAATTGCGTGCTCGGTTTTCTGCATAAAATGAATTCCTTCGTCCATCTTATCTTCAAGTAAGCAAGGTATGTCTACTTCTAGTATTGATACGTATGTGAAGCAATTATCAATTATTTTATGTAATATGTGTTGTAGTATGTTTTCTTGCTTGCAATTGGATGTGTGGTTATACTATTATACCCTGCATTTTTTTTCATTGAATGCAAACTATCCTTAAAGGAAGACACTTTCAAAATTAGGCAGGAGAGATTTATGACACAATGTCAAGCAAGTGAAGTGTGCCATGCTGTTGATCGAATTATGATGAATCGACGGAATCAACTTTTTAATTTCCAAACAATCCTGCTCTGTGACAGAAGTGGATGAAAACATAAACAGGAAAGATTTTGTTCCCTCAAAGAACTTGTGTGTGTGTGTAAAACACTTCGACTCAAAATTTATTCTCTACCAGAACAAGGCAGCAAGAAGAGATAGTGTTGAAATATTTACTAAAGGAACGTATCCACCATAGTAAACGATGCATACCCTTCTATCTCAGTAAACAGCCTAACTACTTGACGAAAACTCACCAAGTGTTTCAGATATGGATATCTGAAAATTTTGAAATGAAGTTCCTGAAGCATGAAAATCAAAGAACTTGATTGAAGGGCTTTGTATGAGAGACAAAGATTCGATTAATAAAAAACACAGTTTCGAGTTGTGGACAAATTCTGCTCACATTAATAGAACATGGTACTTTGTGTGTGTCAAACATTTTATGAAATAAACACTATATATTAGGAATGTTCAGTGATAAATATAATGGTTTCAAGAAGTAAGACGCAAGGTCACAAAAGTGAGTGCAAATTAGGAAGACATTAAAGTCAATTTGAAACGTCCAAAACAATTTTTATGTATTTTCAACGTGATTTGTGTCTTTTGAATAATCTCATAAAGTCTTACATAATCTGCTGGAGTACTTTCTAAATAAAATATTACTTTCCATCCTTCCTCTTCTTATTTTTGAGCAGCTTGAATTTTATTAACTTATCTATGAATATTTTACTGTTCCTTACAATATTAACAAATATTAATAATTACTAATACGGCCATCAGAGCAATATCTGATAAATGTATTACTACTATACCTGCTATACTACAAATTTCGATATTGAATTAAAGTAAACAACTTGAAAGAAATAGAGCAGGACAAATATAAATAGAATTGTCATCATGAAGCTACTTAATTTTTATTAGTATTAATTATGGAAGCAAAATTGTTTAATGAATTCTACAAAATTTTATATTATAAATAAAGTAGTATGTACAAAAATGTAAGCCTTCTCATTATTATGTTAATTTACTTGTACGATAATTGTACAATATCGGAATGCCTTAATACAAATAACTCTAAAATAAATTACTGGAGCGTCAAGAAGGTTTAATGTTTCCTTGTGTTATTTTAAACAAGTATGGATTTCCATGCGATTTTAAGAACTAGATCTGTGTTTAAAACTGTAGACAGTACGCCGCTGGACAGCGTGCATTTCTTGCCAGCCACCCTTCGTGACGTCATTCGGCGTAGGAGCATGCCTTCTATTCTAGACGGCCTTGGTCTAGTTCTATATTCCAGTCTTTGGTTTTTCCACGCAACCGATGGAAACAAGTTCTCACTAGCGATCCTAGTGTCAGAATGTGGTAATGTAGCGCCAAATAGAAATGTCAATGTGATTCTTACGGAAGAAACAAATATTTTTAAATCTACCTAACGAAATAAGACTTATTTTTACCTACTCTCGCTGTGATTTAATTGTATTGAAGGGCTCAAATTACGGAAAATTATAATGTACAATGTGTTGTAATGGACATGAAGACATTGAACATTTAATGAACATCATAATTTTTTCGAATAAAGTTGTTACAAATGCAAGAATATGCGAGTTTCTTAATTTATACATTTCATCGAAATTATGTTAAGCATTTCTACAACCATCATATGGCACGGTACTACATAACCTCATCATACATAGGACTCAGCATTTTTCCGTACTAAACTTGTAGAAATATCTTCAGTGTTAACCGTTTTTACAATGTTCGTTACACTTGATTCAATTGGGAATGGCAATGTGCAAGTAGTCTCCCAAATAAGTTATGTTATAGTTTTTAATGCATTTTATTACAAAGAGAAATCAAATTGTATTAAACTAGCTTCATTCATGTTCAAGATACTTTCAATTTTTACCTGGTTTTATCACGAGGAAATGTGACGAACGAACGCGAGTTCTGCTGTATTTTATAATAAGGCCAAATACTACAGAATTTTTCCTGCCATACGCAGAATGATGTAAAGAATAGTGTTGTAAAATATGTTTTCCAGAAATCGACCAGAAAGACAATAAAATGAAAAGAAATCAAGCAGACAACAAACACCAACAGATCACTCTACCTTAGGGTGTACCAGGTTCTGCCACCAGATGGAGCGTGCATCAGTGTTTCTCGATATATCGCGAAGTGTCCTGTATTGTCTTTATAGTATTTGCTTAAAGTCCTGGTACTAATGCCAATTGATTTAATTTTTGGAATTGTTCATTGTTATTTTCAAAGAAACACAAATTCTCAACAACTTTGTTTATTCTTAACAAGTCAGCAACAATACAGGTGGGTGAACACAATTCCAAGATCCAAAGAATAGTTCTGTCGTCGTAGCCAAGTCAAACCATATATCCCGGAGAAGCCCAATATCTAGCGAAGTCCGACCAAAAACCAGAAGAAGAAGTCCGATAACGTAGCACAGTTTCTCACAACTTCACTATACACCTTGACTAACAACGCTCGCGGCTGTGTCAAGATGGCACAACCACTATAGCTCAATCGCACCAAACCAAGTGGAATATTTAGTACTCATTAATTACTAATTTATTACCCCCAAACTAAATGTATTACTCTTGCCATTTTTGAAAAACATGTGGTTGTGCTGGCGTGACTGTCAAGCTAGCAAGTTAGAAAGAATTATATTCCACCATGCCAGAAATTCAAATACGATTACAGAGAGAACCAACGAACAGAATCAAACCAAACCAAGCTCAGAATTAAATGCACATTACATACTAATTTATTACTCTAAACAGACATTTATTACTGTTGCCAGAGATGAAGAAAAAACTGTTAAAAACTGAGTCAAATTCAACTGTTCCAGAAATTCAAAGACTATTACAGAGAGAACCAACGAGGACAATCGAACCAAACCATGCTCATAATTATGTCCACATTACATACTAATTTATTATTCTAAACATACATTTATTACTGTTGCCATTTATAAAGAATATATTGTTAAACACTGAATCAGATTCAACCATGCCAGAAATTCAAATATGATAATAGAGAGAACCAAGGAGCACAATCGAACCAAACGAAGAAACTAATTAAATAAACATTACATACTAATTTATTACTCTAAACAGACATAACTGTTGCCATTTATAAAGAAAATATTGTTAAAAACAATCATACTCAACCATGCCAGAATTTCAAATACGGTTAATGAGAGATTAAACGAGCACAATCGAACCTAACCAAGATCAAAATTAAATGACATTGTATACTAATTTATTATTCTAAATAGACATTTATTACTCTTGCTCTTGAATGAAATGTTAAATTCTGAATCATATTCAATCATGCCAGATTTTCAAAACCGATTATAGAGAGAATCAACGAACACAATCGAACCAAACCAAGATCGTAATAAAATGCACATTATATACTAATTTATTATTCTAAACAGACATTTATTACTGTTATCGTTAAAAAAGAAAAAAATGTTCTGAAACTGAATCATATTCAAATACGATTAGAGAGAACAAAAGAGCACAATCGAACCAAGCCAAGATCGGTTCAAAATGCACATTATATACTAATTTATTGAACAGACATTTATAACTGTTGGCATTTAAGAAGAAAATATTGTTAAATCTGAATCATATTCAACCATGCCAGAAATTTAAATACGATAATAGAGAGAATCAGTTAGCACAATCGAACCAAACCAAGATCGTAATTAAATGCACAATATATACTAATTTATTGTTCTAAACAGACATTTATTACTGTTTCCGTCTATGAAAATATTGTTATAGTTAAATACTGTATAACTATGCAACCATGCTTGAGACTTGAGTATTAATTGTAGAATACGAAGGCGAAGAAATAACTAAAACGTAATAGGTGAGTAAATACTCATTCAATATTAATTTCTTCAGAGATAATTTTATTTATATTTCCGTATTGTTAAAAACAAAATAATTATTGTCCAAACCTGCCAGAACTTTATCTGTGGATAATAAAGGGCATTGAGCTCCTAAACCAAATTTATAATTAATTGCATTTTGAATACTAATTTATCATCCTTAACAGAAATGTATTACTGTTGCCGTTTATTGAATAACTTTTTTAAAAATATGGAGTCTTTTGTTTGACATGACGTGCATATTAGAGAGTTCGATCTGTGACACAAAAAAATAAAAATTCATAATCATATTCAACGGGCCAAATGGACCCCATGATCAGCACTGACACCCTTCAGAATTTCGTCGATCGTGTTTGAATCCCTGGGAGAGACCCTGTTTTGAATCCTCGGTTTAGACAATTTTTTCTCAGGTATATAGGATTCTGGCCCAATAAAATAAATTAATTTATTCATTTCTGTAATAAAAATGTTTGTATTTCAATTAAATTTAAACAAAAGTATTTATTTAATATTTTTATTGCTCGCAACCGTTTTTAGTTAGAATAAATGACTTTTATTACCATTGAATTAGAAAATTAGTTTTAGTCATTTATGCAAAATGTTGATAATTATAATTAAAAAGGAACTTGATTTTTTTCTTCAATTTTCACTTCAGACTTAACACCGGACTTAACTTTTACAGTGTGTTTAACTATAGTGAATATTTTACCAACGATTATATGTTTTGATTATTAATGCAATAAGAGTAGTTAATTACTCATAATTAGTTTTTGCACTTAAATTTTGGAAGTTCACTAATAAATAATTTTGTTGTACATCTATTTTTCTACAAAAAATCTCAATTTAAATTTTATAAAATGATTGAAAATAAATTATTCTAATAATTAATAATTAATTTAATAAATGACAGTTTAGAGTAATAAATTAGTATGAAATGTGGACTTAATTATGATCTTTGGTTCGATTGTGGTAGTTGGTTCTCACTGTAATCGTATTTGAATTTCTGGCATGGTTGAATATGATTAATTTTTAACAATTTTTTCTTCATAAACAGCAACTAATAAATGTCTGTTTAGAGTAATAAATTAGTATGTAATGGGTGTTTAATTATGATCTTAGTTTGGTTCGATTGTGCTCGTTGGTTCTCCCTGTAATCGTATTTGAATTTCTGGCATGGTTGAATAGGATTTTTTCTAACAATTTTTTCTTCATAAAGAACAACAGTAATAAATGTCGGTTTAGGGTAATAAATTAGTATATAATGTGTATTTAAATATGAGCTTGATTTGGTTTGATTGTGTTCGTTGGTTCTCTCTGTAATCGTATTTGAATTTCTACAATGGTTGAATATGATTCTGTTTTTAACCATTTTTTTAATAACGGCAACAGTAATAAATGTCTGTTTGGACTAATAAATTAGTATGTATTGTGTTTTTAATTACGAGCTTTGTTTGGTTTTATTGTGCTCAATGGTTCTCTCTGTAATAGTATTTGAATATCTGGAATGGTAAATATGATTCACTTATTATCAATTTGTTATTCATTAACGGCAACAGTAATACATTTCTGTTTAGAGTAATAAATTAGGATGTAATGTGGACTTAATATTGAGCTTGGTTTGGTTTGATTGTGCTCGTTGGTTCTCTCTATATTCGTATTTGAATTTTTGGAGGGTTGAATAACTATGATTCGGATTTAAACTATATTTTTTTATAAACGGTAACAGTATTAAGTTTATTTTTGGAGTAAAAAAGTAGTATATAATGTGTATTTAATAATGTTTTTGGTTTCGTTTGATTGTGATCGTCGGATCTCTCTATAATCTATTTGTAATTTTGGCATGGTGTCATGCGGGTATCATATCTACAATTCGTTTAACAATTTTTTTTATAAACGGGGAGAGTAATTAACTTACTTTTTGGGTAATAAATTAGAAATAAATGAGTACTAAATATTTGTATTAGTTTGAATCGATTTTGCTTTTTTAAAATGATTGTGCTACCTCGACAGTCAGACCAGCACAACCACATGTTTTTCAAAACTGGCAAGAGTAATAAATTTAATTTTTGGGTAATAAATTAGTAATAAATGAGTACTAAATAATCCATTTGGTTTGGTGCGATTGTGCTATTGTGGTTGTGCCAGCTTGACACAGCCAACGCTCGCTGACTATCCAACTGGGACACTCTCTGTGTTGCCTCAGCGCCGCCGGCCGCTTATATAGCGGGCCCCGCCATTGCCTCCACTACCGGTGGCACCTTTCAACGGTGCGCATACTACCGCAACACATACAACAATAGTATGTGTTTTCAATGCGAACAGGGATCATCATCATCATCATCGTATATATTATTAGTGTAAGGCAGTTTCGATTTAGAACTACTACGGATAAATGACGCGACCGATTTCGCTCGGGAAGCATTTTTCATGAAGCTCTTTTTTCATTGTGTCGGCCCGGGGAATAACTTTTTAAATTCTTTTATTATACCAATAAATATTTGCAATAAAATGAGCAGACGAGTAATAAGTGCGATTCGATGGTGATCATTGATTCTCTTCAGAGTCGATTCTTGAATCGACGGGAACAGGAGCGTGAGAAAGCATGGCCGGCCCGGCCAGAGAGTAGTAGCATTATGCGGCGTGAAGCAAATATGACATTGCACATTGGGACGAAAACTTCTTGTACCGTGGCAGCATGCTTCAATACTTCGTGAATTCAAAGTATGTACGGATGAATTCAGTTAGAATTTTATTTTTTGTATTAGCAATTTCACATTATACTTAACCATTTACTATTTCATGTTTTAAAACATTGCAGTTGCTGAATATTTTTCAGCAGCTTGCAAAAGCCACGAAAAATCTATTCGAGCGTGACAGTGAGCTTTGAAATTTGTGAATCCAAAATAGGTAGGAAAGGTACGAATTAATACAATTGGGATTTTATGTGTTATAGGTTTTGTGTTACGTTCGCGCCTAACCAAACTTAACATAACCTAATTTCTTCAGTTGTATTTGTACAAGTATATTAGTTTCAACTACGAAACCAAACTAATGTAAATAATTTATTCAAAGGAGTAACTTTGTTTCATTCCTTTTTTATAAAGATAAAAAGTCACTTATTGTATCCATAAATGTGCTTTTTGCACTATTTTCCCCCTTGATTTAATCTGTTGATTATGTGCATTTATTGCAATATTTTTTCTTGATTGATTGGTTTTATTGATCTTTATTACATTAAAATTTTCAGCTGTTGTCCATGTGCATTGGTTTCATCTACCAAACTTAACGAAATGTCAGTGCTGAAATAACGTTATATCCAATAGTCTTACTGTAGAACTGAATTGTTATGAAGTGTAATTTATAGATACATTGGCATGTATTTGTATACTGATATTGATGAATCATTTTCAGCAAAGCGCTAAGCCACTGACAAATTATTTGTGTGGGAGTGCAGTTTAATTTTTTTTCAGCATTAAATTTTTAAAGAAAAGAAAAATAGTAATTTATTTTACCCGTAAGTGTATTTCTTTTAATATTTTCTCTGATCAATACTGAAAATTACTCATAAATTAAAAAATATCACAATGCTGTAATATTGTTAGTGCTATTATAATAGTGTTAATATACAATTGAATTATTATGGTTAATCATTTGTAGATATATTCTATCTATAATGTAGTATCATTTGTAAAATTTTTATATATTGATGTTGATGAATTATTTTTCAGCGACTTGCAAGGTCACTAACTAATTATTTATGTGTGGCTGTTTGTGGAGCTTTGAAATTTGTAAGTTCAAAAGTACGCGTCAATTAATGAATGGAATGATATAAAATTGTGTGTTGTGATACAGTAACATATGTCACAATAGTTTATTGTTAGACATAAATGAGTTGATATGATTTGTAATTTGTAGCTACAATAGCATGTAAGAGGCGTTTGACTTTGGAAAGCTAACGTAAAAAAAGAAAGAAAGATCAAAACAACAGAAACAGTCCTCCACGCCAACTTAATGTCAGAGGATCAGGGGAAACAGATGTAGCAGTCTACAAAGAAGTATACATAGTGCAGCCAAACCGTAGTGTGAACAGGAAGGGACATGATGCCCCAAAACGATATAGATGTCCAGAAAGTTTATTTTGAAGAAATGTCTGTATTTTTTGAGTACTGTAACTAGAGACATGCCTCCGAAAAAGCACAAGGCGGGTTTATTAAGCCAAGCAAAATAAAATTTGATATTGTTTCCCCTTTGAGGTTTCTGAACTCCTAGGAAAACTAATTACAAAAAATGATGAAAGATCAAAACATTACTCGAGTAATATTAGAAGTTATACTAATTAATGTTCTAGCATTTTTCTCTGTGCAAGCAAATCTTTTAACATTTTAAAACCATAGACCGTATTGTTACGCATTCAAGGGCATACCATTCAGTGACAACTGTACTTCTCAATAATGACAATCCTTTAAAGAATGCAAGTCTCTCTTTATTGGAGACTCGGACAATTCTTTACAGTTCAGAATAAATCAAGGTACTAATAACGAATGCGAAGCAAATTTAATGATATTATTGATGCACAGGCTTCTCAATGTCAATCCGTGTGCCCAATTGTTTCTACATAAAGTTGATGTGAAACAAATTTGAAACAAACCTGTTCAAATTCTGTTCCTATTTACCATCTCATTTTTTCTGCGGAATACTTTTGATAAAATACATTACGATTTATCTACAACTGTAGAAATTGCTGCTGTATTTCTAAGTGACGATGGAGGTCCCTCCAACAATATTTCTTTCACAATTCATTCTGAAGTATTTGGTCATCGAATAAAAATATCTGCTCTCGACTCCGATACTGATCCCATGTCTTATCCATTATTTTTTGTACGTACAGAATCATTGTGGAAGCTTTGGATGAGTCTTGATTCTGTCCATACAACTTCGATTTGTAATGTTGTTACTCAGTTGCAGTACTATTCTTATCGCTTAGCACTATGAGGTGGTTTCAGCCCTTTGCACAGTTCTGGAATCTACAACAATATGTTGTAGATTCTTACATCAAAATTTTATCAAAAACAAAATAAACAAAATATTTAGCATCCCTTATAACTTTTTAGGTGCAAAATAATTCTGTTTGGTGTTGAATTCCATTATATTCTTAAGAGTTCTCCGAAAATAATAAAATATTATGTGTAGAACAGTAATTGTGGATAGTTAAATAATTGAGTAATGTTTATTTAATATCTTGGATCTTCATGCATTCTGAGGAATATTAGTTAACATTTCACTTATAATACCAACATAGGCTCTTTCTTCTTTATAGGAAACACAAACATTTTTCCAGCTTGAAATTGAGTTGTTTCTGTGGCACTTCAGATAATCTCTCTTAATATTAATGCAATGCATACATACATTACAATAAAGAGGGAATGATTTAAACAGATTTCAATATCGCGCATGGAACCATAAAATGTATCCCCCCTAAGAACTACATTGTACATTGGAGAGCTAAAAAAGTGTATGACCTGCAATTGTCTCAAATTAGATTAAATTTTATAAAATGAAGAGGAAAAATATTGTTTTGGGGATACTATATTTTAGAGGATAGACAGACCTGAGAGCTTAGACAATGGATGTGTCATTGTATCAATATAAATTTCAATACTTGCTTTAGTTACGTTTTCCACTTTGATGTGCAACGTATCATGTACCGGTAAACTGAAATTGAAGTTTTATAATGCATTTATTCATGTTTTAAATTGAATGGATTTAAAAAGTAGTTTCACATGGATTTTATTCATAATTGCATGAAGTTAGGTTGTTAACAATTAATACAAACACTTTCATGTAGTGGAAAAATAATAATGATTCACGTTCATTCATTACCATATATATGCATGGTATATTGTAACAAATCCTTTACACGTAAAATTTTAATCACTAATATAAATGGAGACTATCTAATATATCAAGAACTTGTTTAAAAACTATATGACAAATATATTGTCATTGAATTGCAAAGACATTTTTTTCATTTTTTAAACCTTTCAATCCTTCATCTGAAAGAGAGATGCTTACTTTTGCAAGCTTCTTTTCTTTACCTGATCGCTTATCGAATGGAGAAAAAAGAAACCGCTCATTTAATGAGCGGGTATACCTCTAGTACTATTACATTTTATATCGATTCACTAAATGGAAGACTATCTTTTTCTACTCTAATATGTGCTAGAAAAAGACCTTCCTATGTCACCCTTAATGTTCTAGGACATGGTTTCCACCAATATCATAGTTATTTGTAATATTGGTGTTTTAAATTATTCAATAAAAATGTACGAATATTAACTAATACATCAGTGACAACATACTTAAAATACTGGTATTTAAGAGTACCAGAATGGCTTTATCCTAATACATGGTATCGTCATGATACTCCTGGTAAAATTACCAGGATCCTGGTACGTCTGGCAACACTGAAGGGGAGCGTAGTTTGTGGGATTTTCCGTCTCAGGCCAATAGGGAAGTAGTTTAACCGTTGTCAGTTAACCGTTGTTGTTGTTAGAAATGTTGTAAAGTAGATTATTTTACAATTAAAGAAAGTGTGGGAGAGCAAGGCTATTTTAAGAATTATTGAGAGGTTATTCAATGCTTATTATACTAGACGAATTAGTTGTGTTATAACTTCTTGGAAAAGTGACGTGATTATTTCGTAAAATTGAGAGACGCTATGTGACCAAATCTACGCTAAAGTTAATTATTAAAAATATAAAGATAGAGACTAAATAAAACATTTGTACAAGCCTGGACTGAATTTTTTGACAAGAACGTGCATTGACAATTTGCAAATTAATTTTTTTTTAAAAACAGAGCTTGCTCCGACGTAAGACTAAAATTGATCCACTTTTTCGTTGCCAGGCCCTCCCAAAAGGAGTTTTTCAGATGAAAAATCGCTTTGCTTCACATTTTCTGTTTTTCATCAGTATCCTAACCACAGAGCTGAAATGTGACTTTCAGAATATTATAGAATAGTAAAACCTGATCCTATAGGTCTATTTTCGTTCAAAATCTGAAGATCTTTTTGAGAAAATATCGTTTGAGCGTTATTGCGCTTTTTTGAGCTAATCTTGATAGAAAATTTTTGAGTTTTCAAGAAACTTCATTGGAAATCATTCAAAATCCCTCCATTCACGAATGATGTATAAATAACGTCGGTAATAGAAATATTAACGACTTAAGAGATCTTAAAGTATGTATTTGTATAATATTTCAAATTACATAAGAACACATGATAGTTGCTAATGCATTGTCGTGTTTTCAGTTCATTTAGCCCTACGCGCACAAAAATTTTAAATGTTTTCGAGCTAGTATCGTTCGAGTGTTTCTGTAGATGTGGATTTGTTAGCTCATTTTAAAAGAAAAATTTCAGAGTTTCTGAGAAACTATATGAGACATCATTTGAAGCAGAAGTACTCACACATACGATAATGTATTCAAATCGACGGTATATTAACTGCGTGAGTCATAAAAGTATTACTTTTTTTGTAATTTTTAAAACAATAAAAGGCACAACAGTTTTTATCGTCATTGTGTCATGCGCGTCCCACCGCCGCTACCTCTCCTCCTTCAGGATTCACATTCAAGGTGCAGTACCCCCAGGAACGTCCTTGAAAGAATATGCTTCCTTGATAAGGAATAAAAGAATTATAAAGCTTATTTTTTAGGGGGAATTTTAAAGGGGCCTCTTCTAAGAGAAAAATCTACGTAATTTTCGTCGTCGGCGTAATATTGGCCACGACTGTGAAAATACTGTGTCGGCAAGGATCCCAGCATAGTATTTTTTTGTCATGATTTTGCTGTTTTTAGAATGACAATTACAGCATTTTCTGTGTTCAAAACATCACGGAAACTAAACTGGTTTCTTAGACACTTTGTTGTGATAAGTTTTTTTGGTGACTTTTTTCATGACAATAAATATTGCCCAAACTAGGCGATAGAATAAAGATTTCTTTTTTCCGGGTTATCTGATTTTCTAATCAATGATACATTGTCAATTTTCCGAGCCCCAGGAAGCATGCCATTCGTAAGGAAAGATTTTTTAAAATCCTTGTCTCGAGATTAGAAAGGCATGTTGAATAATTTCGGCGTTAAAATTGTTGGGCCGTGGAACTTTCTTTAGCCGAAGACTTCTGATTTTTTCCTCAAGTTTCATGACGTCGAAAGACGGTTTGCTTTGACTGGTCACGTACTTCGTTAATTCTGCGTGGTTATCAGTTGAATCTTGTCTACTTGAATCGTTGTCACCTGATATCTCAATATTTTTGCCACCGCGGACTAGCACCATTCTTCCCACTATCCCCTCCTATTTGAATTAAATTGATGCTTTATTTGAACTGGCGAGACTCAGGCCTTGGCCTGCTCTTCCGTCTGATCACGCAAATTTCGCTATGCTCCTTTCACCAACTATCGGAAAGAAGGTATTACTTGGGCGACGGAACAGGCGATTTGAATTTTGCTCGTAGGCTTTATTTAGGCTTGAGAATCTTTTACATAATGTAAACCTACTAACATGGGACTGCCGGCTTTACTTCCCCTCCGTAGGAAGGCGTACGAAGGAACCCTTTTTTCGCCCTTAAAAATCCACGGCTTCATTTGAGTTTGAATCACGTGATCGCAGGATGGGTTCGCATTTCCTATTTATATTTCCTTCGAGAACATTCCATAAAATTCGTGAGATTATTGAACAGCGGTGTCCCTCTTTCTTCCTGACAGCGATACAAGAACATTATTGTATGCTGGCCGTGCTTTTGTTTATTTCTACGCAGTAGAGCAACGGGTTAGTCTGTGTTGCACACATGCGCATGACTCATTGCTTTGAAATATAGAACTCAGAGGATACTGGCTAGTTTTTTTAATATACATTTATTAATAAATGGATATTGAAATGTACAAACAATGTCACATCATAAATTATTACGAGATTGTGCCGTTTTAACTGACATCATTTACCTTAGGACTGTCATATTCGTGACCCGTTCCGAATTTATAGAAAAATTTTGGGCGCCAGGAACAGGTTACGATAATTGATAATTAAAACCAATGCTTCCACAGCTAATTTTAACGAATGGATAAATATCCGGCTAGCTGGGTCAATGGGTCACGTAATGGATAATCGCTATCGCCTAGATAGCCGATTATTTGATCTGCCAACCATACAGTATGGCGAGGAATCTGAAAGGCAAATGAGGCTCAAGGCTCTGCCTTGTGCATATATATATATATATATATATATATATATATATATATATATATATCAGTGGCGTGCGGTTAACAGTTAAAGATGATGAATAACAAAATGTGAATTTTAACCCGGGCGTCTTGCATACGAACGTAAATGGCCGCCCGAGAGTAAACAGACCCCAGGGAAAATTTCTTTGGCTAAATGCCTTGAGCATTATAAACGAATATAATTCGGTATTTATGTGACTTACAACTTACTCTTATTTATCTAGTACTTAGTTATTTAAAATTATTAACAAATTTTTAAAATCCATCAATACATTAAAGCATGTTTTTTTCTTTCATAAAATGAAAAATAAGTGCGTAAACATTAATATATGGTGAATGTTAATTTGAAAATGTATCTACAGAGTTCAGTAATAATGTTTTTCACGACCTATACAATGGATATGATGTCCGTTCTACTGTATTCTTGCACTTTTCACATTCTCTGGATGCTCTGCGGTTTAAATTCTTCGGACAAATTTCACGTCCTGCTAGTTCTCTGTCTTGCATCTTATGTTTCTTGTTTTTGCTCTGAGTGTAAATATTGTATTATTTTTGGTATCAACTTGGTATTATTTATGGTAACAATCCTGGTAGAATTCATTTCATAATAGCACAAGGGGAATACGTTCCAAACTTCCGTCTGCAATTCTCATGTGTGGCGATTCCTCGAAATATCAGTAATGTTTTATTCTTATGAAAGTTGATCGTGACTACTTCGTATGTACCACCGGAAAAGGAGATTATCGTAAGAGATCCGTGGGCGTTGCACCGCGCGGTCGGCTCTGCCTGTCAATGCGGATTGTTCCCACTTTCCTCGCTAGATGCCATGACTAGTGCAGGGAATGAGTTCACCGATTGCATTCTCTTCTCGCAAGGCAGAACTGCAGAACAGTACGCAAAGAATTAGCTTGTTTAGAATACTTTCTTTAACTTAATATAAACGTTCTCAATATTATTAGGTGCTGTATACTTTCATTGTATTATAATGTAGTTAGCACGTACGTAAAATACCCTCAAAAAGCCAAAATAATAAATTATTTCGAACTTGAAATTGCTACCAGTCGATCACAACGGAACGAGTTCTCATATTCATTATCCTCGCGCCCTCACGGACCGACCCGACTTTGCACGAGGCATGACGGAGCGCCATCACCGAAGAACGATGCTTCGCTGACGTCACGAGACGAATTTACACACCGTTTTGAAAACATCGATTGTTACGGTTAAACCACTAGTACGTAGCTCAGAATCTGAGTTGAGTAAACAGTTTTGTTCTGGCCATAAGCAAAGAATATTTTAAATATAGAAAGGATTTTTCTGTGCTTTGCTTAGGGGAATGACTCATTCCCTTCATTCCATGGAATGCACGCCACTGATGTGTGTGTATATATATATATATATATATATATATATTGAAACAGTAGTTTCTAGTTAATTATTAAAAACTATATACATTTATATATCTCAGTCGTTGGGGTTCTTCAGTTCGATGACAATTTGCTTACCTGTGATCAGCAAAAATTGCCACCGGATCCGCTCTCCGTATGGAAAAGTGCGAAATCTGAAAGTTTCATATTTTGATTCTGGAATAGTTGCAGTAATAACGTGATATGTTACACAATAATAAGCCTTTTAATCAGTTTGAAAAACAGAACATTATTTATCCAAGTATTTGATTTCGTTTCGAAATTCCTATTTATCAATGTGACAATAACATTATTATTTGGGGTCATGACCTTTAAATTGAATTTGAACGATCGTTAGCAAATAAAATTCCCCCGAGCTCTCTAGTCGGTCGTCTGGATGTCGCCCCGAAGAAACCAACCTGGGCTTCCACGTCGTTTTCCAATCTTCACTCGGCTGGGCTGGACCCGATGTCATCTACTTGATGCTTCTGCGTTCCTTCTAACATGTATATGTAACTATCATCAACAGCTACCCTGACATCTAGAGATACTTTCTTCTCAAACTGCGGAACAGATATGCGCCTACCCGCGAACTTAACAAATCGAAAAACAAATAAAATATCTGCTAGCTAAGAATTCGTTCTTAACACTATTTTTAAATTAATTTTGTTCCGCCACGGCACTACGGGCATAATTTGCCGTGTCTATCTTGTTTATATTCAATTAACGTCTTAATTACAGTTCTTCAATTAAAGTTCATGATAAATGCCACGAACTAGATTATTTTTGGCAAATGTTTTTTGGTCAATAATTTATGTGAACAGTTCCAGCCGAATAGATTCAGTTAATTAATGTCACACGGCAATGTTCTGACAAATATTACGCCGCTGTATTACAGCATAACGTAACTATCAAACGAACTGGAAGTTATTTTCCGCGTACTTATCAGACGATGTGTTCACCTCGGAGTCTAGATCAAGAGAGATCTTCTTTCACCCCACGGCCTACGAAAGTGACGTCCCAATTGTTTTTCTCCCCCCTGCTCAAAATCAACAATCCCATGGCAACGTTTATGCTCCATGCACCGCGAGGCTCTGGCGTTTACCGTCGAATGTTTGACCCGCCATTTTGTATATCACAATAACTATATATATATTGAAACGAATTATTATCATTGCAATGATAACAATGCGTTTCTGAGAATGAAGAACATTTGAATTGCGCGGTAGCGGCGTGCGCGCCGACGGAGTCGGGTGCCGGAGTCGAGTCAGAGTGGAGAACCGAAGCGCGAGAGAACCACGAGATAGGTCGGCAGTGGAGCTATGGCTGGAGAATGAAAAGGACGGTTGCGAGAGGTGTGGAAGAAAAAGAACGAAGAGTGGTGAAATCTGGGACCGTCGAGAATTGAAGGCATCGGGAAGGACAATGCGGTGAAAAATGGTGTGTAGTGAGCTAAAACGGTTGTAGAAAGGACAATATCGGTAGACAGTCACGTGGGCGACAAGACAGTCACGTGGGCGAGTGCGGAGCAGCGGCGGCACGTGGATTGCTGTGCGGAAGTTTACCATTAATGTTTGGTGCATGTGTCTTCGTAATCAGGTGGGAACAAAGACTTAATCCGAGTGAGGGAAGATTAATCATTGGATTGTGCTAAAAGTGGTAAAATCTGCGTTGAGAAGGCAAAGCATGTGGGCAGACACAAGGAGAACATAGAGTAAACATAGCTGGGCAGCATTAAACATCCAGCTGCGAGGCGTGGACGAAAAGAGTTATTACGGACAGTGAGTTGAGAAGCAGTGGCGGGCGACGCGTGGCGAGTCCGCTACAACAGCGGTGTACGGCGATATCTCGGCAACAAGCATTGTGTTGGGAGCGGCCGCGAGCGGCGAAGGCGTGCAGCGGAGAGGTACGTCTCCCCGCGTCGGCATCCAGCGACCCGACGAGGCCCGAGCACCGCCAGCACTGCGCGAGGCGTCGCCTCGTCAGCTGAGCGCGGTCGCGGAGCGGCGTGGCACGGGTCCGAACGTGCGGTATTGGTAAGAACAGACGGGAGAACATTGAAAGGGGGGTGAGTAGATACAGGAAGCAGTGATTTGTAGTAGAGGCCCCACAGTTGTGAAAATTATAAGATATGACTGGAATTCCAGGACAATAAAGAGTTAAGAAATAAGAGATTATTTAGAATAGAAAAATGATAGAGCAGATGTTTTGTGAGGAATAAGAACCGCCAATTTTTGTAATTAATCGATCAATAAAAATTTATGTTTAATTCGATTGCTTCTATGTTTCCATTGATGAGAATAATTGAATCCGGAGCCCATTCCCGGGAAAGAATCCCTGTCCCCTTTTACTAATAATTATTGTGAAGAGTCAAATTCACGACTCGTTTCAATATATATATATATATATATATATATATATATATATATATATATACACATATATATACACACACACAACATCATATGTATTTTTCCAACATATTTAACTTAAATGCCAATCTTACAATTATTTCTAACTACACATGGATAGGAAACTACTCACAGAGCATCATTGGCATTAATTCAGGTCTAAAACCGTTCTGAGGAATGAAATCTAATGGGTATCTATTTTTTATTCTAGTTGGGAGCTGGTAGGTGGTGGCTAAGTCGTAATGGGTTGCTTGGGTTACTGAGTTTATTTTGGAGAAGAAATTGTTAGATAGGAGCGCAATATGGTGAACGCAAGGGTTTAAATTCAATTCTTTGTGCAATTGAGAGTTTGAGATAAACCACAGTGCATGACTGGCAAGTCTTAGGCAATGGTTTTGGATGATCCGTATTTTGTTGATGTTGGTTTTAGAGGCATTGATACAGATGGGGCATGCATAAAGCAATAGGGGTCTGATTATTGATTTATAGACGGTGATGGCGTTGTTTAATGATAGCTTACTATTGCGATGTAAAAGTGGCTTCAGTTGAATTCGTTTTATTTTGGCTTCCTGTGTTTTTACTGTTATGTGATTTTTCCAATTTAGTCTGATAGATACTGGCTAGTGGCGGCTACTGTGCAAATACCTCCATTTAGTCGAGCATTATTTCTCGGAGAGTGACATTTTGAGACCATAGGGGCATCCTGCGGATGGAGGCTAAGAAGAGACAGGGGTGGCTTTCAGGGGCTTCTCACGCGACGCAGTGCGTAACTAATTTGAAATGAGAGGGTGCTTTTCTTCTTGGTTTTGTGGCGCGAAGAGCAGTGTTTACGGCAGTATAGTGTTGTGTTAAAGTTTACTGCTGTCTGTCTGAATATATAAAACTTTGAAGAAAAAACTGAACTAAAAGTTTGAAGAAAAATTTGGAGTCTTTTCGAGAAAATGGCGTTTGGTGTCTGAAAATGCGGAATTTTGACCTAATTTTCACTGAAAACTTTTAAGATTTCACTAACTTTTTAAGACACAATTTGAAGACTCTGCACGCACATATGAAGTAATGAATACAGCAGTAATAATGAAATAATGAAATTGCAGATAATGTAAATATTAACGACGTGAGAGATATATAAAAAATACATTTCCGTAATTTAAAAACACACACAAAAGAATACAGCGAAATGATGTTTATGTCATCTATTACAGTGCCATTCCATGAGTTTGTGTAAAACCAGTATTAATTATATCCTTCTCTTGTTGTTCTTCCTTTTCATTGCATACATTGCACACATTGCACTTTAATGAAGCATTGTAGTTTTAATATATTTTACATTCCCTGGCTGTTTTGAGTTAACGAATGATGCGATCCAGTTTGATTTGTCTTTATTTTCTACACCACAATGCAAACTAATATTATGCATGCAATGTGCAGACTTCGAACCCACAAACTGCAATTCGGATGTTACTTAGAAGCCACTTCTACGTGGATCAGTAAACCGGCAATGCGCAGTGCTTCTGTCATTCTGGTAGTACGTTTTGTTTCAAATAGGCGAGTGCCCACATAAATCATAAAGCCTTCAAGAACGGGACACACTGCTGCCAGACATATTTGACCCCCGATTCCTTCTCATCTGACGTGAAATTTCCACAGAGGCTGTCGTCGGCCATTTGTTGTTGCTTTCAACGTCCTTTTTCCTCCCATTCGCGGCGCCTCACTTAAATTCCACTTCGCACTCTTCCTTCTCAGCATTCCTCCCCCCACCTCCTCCGCATCCGCATTGCCTTCGCGACTTTCCGCGCTGGCGCCTTCGACCGCTGCCAGCCCCCCCTCTCCCCCCCTCCCGGCGGGACCAGCGCCGCCTTCGTGGCCGCGACGAGGTATAAAAGCTAATATTCAGTTATAGGAAGAGCGGTCGGCAAGCTCTGCGACATGCTACGGCGCCTGAATACGGGTCCCGGGCCATGTTTGATTCATGGCGACCTTTTCGGCTGCGATAAAAGCCGCGCCGGGGCTCTCTGGGGAACGGTGGCTCACGAGAGCCCCCCCCCCTACCTCCCACCCCCATCTGCCGCATTGCCCTCCCCCCGCCTCCGCCCTGCTCGGGCACCTGCAATCATCAACCCTCCCGCCCTCAGTGGCGCTCACAATTCCTGCTAATGGAGGTCGTTCAACAAGTTATAGCCATTCCTCATCACTTACCGCTCTCAGGCCAACCATGAGCACATATTGATCCCATATTTTAAAATACTAGACGAAGTGGGTATATTTGATTTTACCATACCCATATTCATGAATCTTATGAAGGGGCTAATGGAATAAGAGTAAGACGTACATTTTGTTCACGTTTCAATAAGAATCTAACACAATACGTTATGAGAGATTAAGACGATAGAAAATATTTCTACTCTGGCATACCACTTAATAACGTTTTCAAAATAGCGCATAAAAACGGTGGAAACGTTTATACGTAGGAATAGTTATTTTATGATACAAGTGGTAAAAGTGACATTTTATTTCGCGAGTAGGAATGGTTACGAAACGATGCCGATAAACCAAATGGCACAATCCGTCTTGCGAAATAAAATCACTTTTACCACCCGTGTCAAACATTATTTTTTAGTCATACATACTGACTTAAATTTTATTTTTACTTAAGTTTTCAAATCACTTAATGATATATTACGATCAGTAGAAGCTGATGCGGTCACACGAGAGTATTTTGTTTTCTTCGTTGCATTCACAGATTTATCTGAACACTTGAGCATCTTCTCACTTTTAGCTTTACTGCTACTGAACTTTTAGCACGTTATTCATATTCTGAAAGTACTGCTTTTACTAGCGTATGTCTAAAAAATTATTTATGTGGAATAAAAAACAACTGACGTTGAAGTACAGACGACACCATTTTTAGCGTTGCGCTAGGGTACATGTGTTGAAAGCAACCAACGTTAGGTGCGAGATTTCAAATTTGTACGAATGCAACAAAGCAACATTACAATACACTATTTTTCTGTTCAACAGCATTATAAATTTATAAGGGAATCAAACTTAATTTTGCGAAACAACTGTTTTGTGACGTCTCGGGTATTTGACATCTGCGCGAGAAAACGGTGGCCAGCCTTTTCCGTTTACCCCACGATTCTCCCTTTGCGATTGGCTGAATGTGTGATGACGCGGTCATTCGAGCCGTAAAATCTAATAAGTCATCATTTGTGCCGTAAAATACCCTTTTATGAACGATTTCTTGCAATAGGAAAGGTCGTTTATAATGCTGGTATAAAAAAAAAATTGTAAAGGGAAATCAACTACGGTTTTTGGCTATCTCTTCGTGGCGGAAGCAACGCGAGAACATAGAGAATGATTATTTTAATAATTATTTTTCACACAGAGCTCAAAAAACGAGCACAGATAGGGAAGATACAGTTATGTGGAGAATTAAAACAGGTAAGTTCATAATTTGCATCAGGGAAACTGGTCGAAAAACCTGACCGAGATAGGGGTCACAGTCTCAGCAGCTGGAGTACAATACTTGTTACAAGTCGTTTAAAATTATACAGTTCAAATAATAACTTAAATATCATTGTTAAAATTAATATGATATCACTTATTAATTAAACATCCATCTACTGAATATGATATATTTAAGTAATTATTTTAAAATATTGAAACTGTGAGGCCCTCTACGCATTTTGCTTTCTACTTGTGCGTTGTTTTTTAAATATGTTCAATCACTGATTTTGATTTAGATAAATCTTACTATTTACAGAGATGTTCCTTAAAATGCGAAGAAAACTGTTTCGCAAAACGTCGTTCAAGTAACACAAGCATTTTAATAAAATCTAAACATATGTGTTTTAATTTGTTTCCGTTCTAATCTATACCAACATTTGTCTCAAATTAGAAGATACACAAAATAAATACAAATTAATATTACTTTCATTATTGATGTTCGGTATAGCATAGACTTATACAGATACTGTTATGCAGCTGAAAATATCGCACTTGGCATTTAAACTTGTGTATCGATTTTGATCGTTTAATCTCGTCTGGCAATGTGTTGTAATGTACATTTATTTTATATGAATTTTTTTGTAGTAAGCTACTGATAATGACACATGATAATTATAACTTCGTCGAGTGTTATATTTATAGACATAGGTATTTGCTGAAAATATGTCCTCACTCGTAAGTAAATCAATTTTAACAAAACCACTGATTCGTAATTCAAGAGACAAAGTAATAAGAAAAATTCTTATCTTAAGAAAGTGAGGCTTAGGAGAAACAGATGGGATTTGCTTATTATTTGTTCAATTGAAGAGCTTTTTACAAAAACGACCATAATCCAAAAACGACGATTTCGAGTTCTCTAGATTATGCTATGCTGCTTTCCTCGGGCTTCATTTGTACTATATAATGTAGGAAAAGTAGCCATAGTCCGGGAAATATAGAGCTTTGAAATTCACTAGTTTTGCAGAAACAACCTATGTCCACTCAGTTTTCGGCAAAAACAGCCCTTGTTCATTGACAGGAATGGACAATGGTTGTTTTTTGCCTAGATGCGGTCTATATTGTTGCGTGTTGATTACGTTTCCGTGACAATGGCACGTGATTTAGTCATGGTACGATTGAAGAAGATAAATTATGGGGTTGAAAAGTCAGAATTCTGAAAATAATGCAAAAAGAGCTTCATGTCCTTGTTTAGTATGCATACCATGATTCTTTGAGTAAGATAAATATCAGAAGCAAGAAACAGCTACCCTGTAAAATTACTTTTCAGAAACTATACAAGAAACCTCTTCTTCTGAAACCAAAGAAACTTGCAGATGTTCAGAGTCTTTCTCAATATTTCAGGTACCCTAAACACAAACTCTTCAATGACAAATTACTTTTAGACACAAGTAATAGAAGTGAAAACACCATTGAGGAAAATCGGGAAATATTATGTGATAAAAATAGTAGTGGAGTAGATCTGTGAAGCCTTTTATTCAGTTCCTGAAACTGTTTGTAAAATAGCCATGACACCTTACCCAATTTGCTTATGAAATTTTAATTTGTTTAAAATTATTATTAACATTATTAATTTTAATTTGTTCAAATTTTATTGAAATTTCTAACAACGTTTGACAAAAAAAACAACACAAAAGTCCTTAATCACTCTATTTTGAAACCTCAATTTATATAGTCTCTATACAAGTAATGTAGAAACTAGCATTCACTTATCATACAGAAACTTCAATTTATCTGCTGTTTCAAACTTAAGACCATTTTTAAAAATACTAACGAAGGGAGAGAGTTTTTGCTTCAATTGAAAAGTATGGAATTTGGACTATGGTCGTTTTTGTAAAAAGCTCTTCAATTTTTTTCTGATCTACAAGTCTGAGAAATGTGTTCCCCTAAAATATTATGCCATATCTCAGATGGGAATGATCATTCGCTAAATATGCACAACGATCAGTATGCAGGCTGACTGAATTTGCAATAATTCTAGACGCGCATTATAATAAACTTTATTTCCTGTTCAATTCATTTAAATATACGTTCCATTTTTAGGTTTGACTGAATCCAAATAAATGAGGGTTTACAGAGAGGTTCAAACATTTTATTACCTTATCACAAGTCAATAGCTCATCGATCATTTTTAATTGAGTATAAAACTATTTGAAACGAGAAACTGCATTGAAACTGTCTTCCTTTCGTTTACTATTAATTTGTTATTACGGAACCCATTTCAAACATCTGTTATTCTACCATTAACTAATTCTTTATTTCAAAGAAAATTCGTACCATCCGCAAAGAGAACTATTCTTCCGTTTAGAATCATCCAGGGCTTACAATTTAGCAGGAAAAGAGTAGGGCCAAAAATCGAACTCCGCGGTAGCCCAGGAGATCGAACTCCGCGGTAGCAATAATTCGGAATATTAAGTATAATTTATTCCATGATTCCAGTGTGGTATTTCTATCTTTCTTTCTCCTCTCCGCCTCGCTCCCACCTCTTCCCTCTCCCGCTTTGTCCCCCCCCGTGCCTGCGCTCTCTCTTCCGTTCACCTCTCAATCTTTCTCGCTCTATTCCGTTCTCCTCTCCGCCTCTCTCTCTCCCCTACTCCCTCTCTGCTGTTACCCTTTTCCGCCACTTTCCCTTCCTCATCAACTCGCTTTCTTTCGTTCTCCTTTCCGCCTCTCGCTCTCCCCCATCCTCTCGTTCTTTTCTGTTCCCCTGTCTGCATCTCCTTCCACCCTCTCGCTCTCTTCCGTCCCCCACGCACTTGCTCTCTTCCATCCCGTCTCCGCTTTCCACCATCCTCTACCCTTTCGCTCTCTTCTGTTTTTCTGTCTGCCTCGCTTTCTCTCTTCCTTTCCCCTCTCCGCCATGCTTCATGCTCCTCCCCCTCCCTCTCTTCCGCCCTCGCCTCCGCCTTGCTCGTTCTCCTCTATCCCCTCTCCACCTCACACTATCCCTGACCCTTTCGCTCACTTCTGTTCTTCTCTCCGCCACGCTCCCTGCTCCACCCGTTCGCTCTCTTCCGTCCTCGTCTCCGCCTCGCTTCCTCCCCCACCCGCTCGCTCTCTTCTGTCCTCCTCTCCGCCGACTCTTCGCCACCCGACACGCGGCGCCACCGCGCCCCCCAGCGGCTGCCCGAGGGGCGCATCTCGTTTCGCCCGGGGCGAAGGCGGCGCCGCCGCTGCCAATTCTCCGGCGCGACGAGTAGCGGCGCCGCTACGCGATATTTCTCTGTCATCGACAGACGTCCAGCGCCGTCGCGTCTGGCGGCGTCCTGGATCATCGGAGGGTGAGGGCGACGGGGGAAATGTGAGGGGGTGAGGCGGACCTCTACGCGCCACCAAATAAAACCGCGCGCTGCGACGCTGGAAGGGGTGGGGGAGTAATGGCGATGAGACCACGAGTGTAAAAATGGAAGCAGGAAATGTGAAGATGTGATGGCACTATGTCGCATATATATTTCGAAATGAAAAATGTACAGAAAACAATTCATATCGACGTACATGACAGAAATAGTATTGGAGGATATTTACTAAAATGATGATACCTCGTATCTGCGTTGCACAATGGATATTAAATGGATATTACATGAATTTCTTATTGTGTGCAACAAGCGTGCCAGAAATGGATACGAATGGCATGGAAAACGATCTCTGCCCTCAGGGAAGCAGTTAGAACTAAGAACGAGAGGATGAGAGTATTTGTGGAGATTTGTGGATACTGAGAACACGAACTTAGTTTGACTCTAACAATGTCTTTTGGCGGGAAGGATTTGCGACACGAATTACCACATGTAGTTTGTGGCACAAATTGCCACATGTAGAGCAAGCAATACTTGGGTATAAATAATGTTCATTGAAATTCCACCGATGGAGGTCGGAACATAATGAATGATGATGGTAATGTAAAGGTTGGCGAAGAACATAATGATAGTAATCATAAAATTAAGAGCAGTACTATTTGAAGTGGTGGTGGTGGCGTCTATGATGCGAATATTGTCGTCTCGTGGATGGTTCTCACAAAGTGATGGCTCATTAGCAGCATCGCTGTTGCCTCCACAGCGTTGCTGAAGAGCCTAGGGTCAGTTTTCTGATAAGATTCTAGGGTTGACGATAACCGATTTTCGATATTAGCGACACAACTGGGGCAAATTTCAACCCTGCAAGGAAGAGAATTCTAGTGGAGGGGTTCTCTGATCGGTATTTTCCCGTGATTTCTCGAACCAATGCTGGCTAAATGCCGGAGAAATAGAGAGTTTTTGCCACCTCAAACGTTAAGCACTATCGATCTTCTGCGCATGCGCAGATGCACTAAAGTGATGCGAAACTTGAACTGCGCATGAGCAGAAGATCGATAGTCTTAACATTGGAGCAAGACCAACTACAATATGTCTTGTAGTTGGTCTTGATTGGAGGAGGCAAAAACTCCCTAATATCTTAATGACGGGCCATAGACTCGCGATCTTTCCTACAAAATGCACTTTCTGAAACAAATAACATATAGAAACAGCACTGGTATTCACTGTTTTGTTCAGTGATTTTATAGTGTTTGGATTCCTTTCACCTTCACCTTCTTGTAAATACCATTAACAAGAAGTATATACAAAAACACACACAAAATGAAACATTTCCTGTAAAGAAACATAACAAACTCTTAAATCTAATATGTACACTTTCAATCACTGTAGTATACAAATCTAATGTATTGTACCTCTTCAATTACAATGTTTAAATGAAGTCTTCATCTTTGCCTTACTCTCTCCCCTTACACACACACACACACACACATGTACATACACTACACCACAACACATGTCAAGAAACCAAGCGGAAGCTTAAAGCTTATTCTGGCTGGGGAGGTGCCCCGCTAGGGGGTGATACCTGGAAGTCGGAAATCTCGCAAGCTGACGTGTAGGTTGACGTCCTACGTCATGTTCCAGAGATGGAGATCACCACCATCTCCCCAGATATAACGAACACGAGACGTTTAATGAGTAGTGATCGGAAAAATATGTAGTATGAAACGTAAAAATATTTACATAAATATATATTGAAAACAAGAATAATGTATTAAATATGTCAAATTGGATGTAATATGTAATATTAAAATACACTAATCATAAAACACCTTTATATAATACGAAATTACATTAAAAAATTGTCAACAAATTTTAAAAACAACACAAACGTTTTAAAAATCATTTGGAGAGCACAAGTTGGTGCACATCTCGCACCATAGAACGATCCCGTCAGTAGTAAAATCTTCATTCATTGAGATCCAGGACCGTAGTTTGGTAGCAAGACTAGATCCAAAAGTATCCATCGTACAAACTGATGATATCTACAACCAACAAGTAATGCATCGTGCAGCACTTTCATCAAGGGGCCATCTTACCATTTATTTTTATTTATTTAGTCAAAAAACAGTAAAAACTGTATATGACGTGTGGGGGAAGAGATTATCTGCGCACATTTTCTTGAGGCCCAGAATTTAAAAAAATTAAATTAGCAACATTTGAAAACCTAGAAAAAGAATTTAGAAAAATTATTATCTTAGAAAAATAGAAATTAGAAAAAAGTTTTTTCCCGAGTTATAGAAAATCAATTTCAACGGTAAATGAACTCCTGATTTGATTTTTCTGCATTGCTAACAAAATAGTAACGAACATCAGTTTCTACTCCTACCACTACAAACAAAAGAAGTGCTCAACAGAACGTGCGCACAGTGAAGCTACAAGTATGTCCAGAAGCAAAACAAGGGGCCATCTCAGCATTTGCTCAATGGATCAGGGAAACTGGACAAACGCCTGATCGAGATGGGGACAAAGGACTGAGTGACTGGACAAAAAACCTGATCGAATAGATTGTTAAGCTTAACCTGTTTTAAGCGAGGGGAAAAAGCGGTTTTTCATTTATTTCGATTAGCAAAACGTGGCTACGTTTTCAACACAATATGTTTTGCAGGAAAAGCTACAATTTTTTAGAAAATACTGTTCTCTGCCAACCCTCTCGAGTTAAATCCGATTGTCACGTCACTGAAAATACATACTCACTTATGATTGCTTCCATACGCTGAGAATACAACGGCAATGAAATCGCTGTTCTGGAGTTTTGAATTTTATAACAATGCTTCAGCCAGTCTTCAACGCATTCTAGCAATTTCTAGAATTCTAATACTGCGAAATCTGGGCTTGCCAGATGACCAATAAGTGCTGCAATCTTGCGGTCGTGTTTGAAAGCAAGAGCAGTGGAAAATCTATCGCCAAAGAACTTGTCTCCCAAAGCACATCGTTAAAAGGACTCTGCTCTTCTGTTTAGAATTAGCGCGCGGAATTTGCAGAAAAATACTATATCTACAGCGCACGATGTTTAAAATGTATGTTCTGAGCTGGTAATTAATACCAAAGATTGTTATAAATTCTTGATTTACTCGGACGGCGCCAAATTTGAATCATTTTTGGCCGCTCGCCAAATTTACCGTTCATATACAAATACATCTTTAGAATTACTAGACAATGCAAAGTCTACGATGTGAGAAAATGGCAACGCATCGTAGCGATCGCATAATCACATCGCATCATCCAGCCGAGTAAGTTCCTAACGGCAAAAGAAAAATACCTGTTTTGCAAGTTTCTCTATGCAAAAACTATTTCTATATAAACATGTGATATACATCGTAGTTACCAGTGCAATAAACGTTTCATTTCCACAACTTGCGATACAATAATTAGTTGTTCGTTTTTACAGAAATTATAAAATATTTTCTTTTCACTGCAAATATGCATTTATTGTTGTTTATTTGCATAAGTATTTATATTGCATAAGAATGTATTTGAATAAGCATGGTAATATCGAGATGCGTCGGACCAGCAAATGCAGCGCCATGTGGTGGAATTACAACAGATAAACCTCCTCGGAGAAAAAACATGTAGAAGGGCCAACTTTCATGGAGATTGGTCTTACGGTGTCGGAGTTTAGCTCTTATGTATTTACCAACGTCCACTTTATATTTATTTATTTATTTATTTATTTATTATCCGAAATTTCGGAATCGCGGGATTGGGATTAGCGGGGTTCTACTGTACATAAAAATCTGGTCTCTATTAATCATAACAGCAGTTGATGCTCCTGGCAACCAACTGCCAGTGTTGATGCGTGCGATGGAAATAGTGGTTGGGAGTACGATGGCGAAGACGACAGCGCGGGCGTACGAGGGCGGCAGGTCTCGCGTCGGCACTTGATTACGGCCGCAACAAAGCGCCCCCAGGGAAGCCGGGCCTTCTCCAGGCGCTGGCCGGCCACACAACGGCGGCGCGCGGCGCCAGGCAAAAGTTTCTCGAATTCCATGCAGCGGAAATATATATAAAGAGGACTCGGAGACTACAATTCACGGACGGCGCCATTTGCTAAAATTTCCCCCGGGAGCGGGAGGTCAACCTTGTTCGTTCCACAGTATTGTTCGAGCGCGCCTCATCGCGCGGCTTTTGTTTTCGACACCGAGCGTCACTTCTTCCGCTTGCTCTCTCCCTCTCCTGCCCCACCGCACCCCCTATCCCATTTCCTCTCCTTGTTTCCCTTTTTCTTCCCTCGCTCACGCATGCACTTTCTTTCACTTGCGGTGCCGCACCATCGCCTTATGCCTCGAAATGCCCCCGCACTTTGCACACAGTCGAACACTTTCATCATGCCGCTTCTGCTTCCGAGGTCGAGCACTTCCATCTAAATACACGAGGCTCATCAGGAAGGAATGTTTTTCATACATTTGAAAATTAAAGTTTAAAAATGCATATCGATATGTGCATACATGCGATATAAGTATATCGACGTCTTAGAAATACACAGTCCAGACACATTCATGAGACCACTACCTATGTTCAAAGTGAACATACAATAACTCCTGACAGACGGCAGGTGGCACAACAGTGGAGGGTTATAGAGGTAGTAAGTAGAAGTGTTTTTTTCCTCCAGTTACCCTGGAGGGGCAGGAATTTATTCAAATTAATGAGGTACATGTTAGCTGCAGCCGATGAGGCTTGTGCAGCAGGGAGCGGGCCTAACTTAAAAATACTACTTATGAACTATCTTAAAATTAGCTAACTACAACAATTGCCACTTTGGGCATGAGTAGGAGTGTAGGATAGTGGAAGGTATACAAAGCGTATCGGGTGGAAGCGGAAAACAGTGCAGTAGTTGTATTAATGCAGAAATGGAAAGATTAGTCGGACGTCCAAAAGGGTTTGATCATTGACTTTCTGGCCAAGAGCGCAAACGTTTCCTAATCGGCTAAGGTTGTAAAGTGTTCCCGTGCCTCTGTGGTTAAACTATACCTGCGGTATACTTTAAATGCCAAAATGGCGATATCTTAAATCGGTGCCATGGCAACTGTAGCGCACTACGGGCCATAGATGACAGAGGGAGAACAACGGCTGCAGTGACGAGTTTGGGTGGATAGTCATGCAACGGTAGAGCAACTGATAATCTAGATCAGGGTTGACCAAATGGCGGCCCGCGGGCCACATGCGGCCCTCGGTGCTATTTATTATGGCCCGCAAAAGGCTATTAGACAAGTTCCGTTTCGTCCATGTCGAGCGAGAATATTGCACGCCTAGTGCACATGGATTGTCAGAATCAACACTCCCGTGATAGAAAAATAGGTTAAGTTAGATTTAAGAAAATGTTTTCGGGACAATTCAGAAAATCAAAATAATCCCAATGTGTTTAACCGCGTTAGTAATTGTTACCACGCATAGTCCCATGCCCTCTCACGTCGTTGCAGAGCACAGAGCATCCGGGAAAACTGCCGATATCAACAATTAGGGGTCACATTGGATCGCCCGAGTAATGAAGATATGGTCCACAATCATATTTAAGAATTTAGTTGTGGCCGTTGAGACTTGGAAGTTGGACATCCCTGATCTAGATGAACTAAGGCAGTGTGGTCAAGGTCGATGCCACGAACAAGAGTCCGTGGCAAGAGTGCCACGATGAAATCGCCCCTCCACGCAGTTCATCATCACCCCGTCACAAGAGACAACGCCATCACTATTGTAAAATGGTGGGATTACTGATAGTCTCTTTTTACGAAGCTAGTTGCGCAGAGAAGCTCGTGACATGCTGCGTGCCATGAAGCGAGCCACTACCACCAGTAGAAGACTTTGACACCACTGAACTATGGGGCTACCAACATATTCTCAACAACCAGTCAGCAAACCTTGGTGCATATGTGCTTCCTCAGCAGGCGCCTGCCTACCATTAGATGTACTTTAAATGAACTCCTATCATCAAATGTATTTAAATTTATATTTAAACTGGTCTTCACCTGAGCTTCATTGTTGCTGAGCGTTGCCGTGGCGCAGGGCGACGCTTAGGAGAACCGGAGGAGCGTGCAAAACATTAAAGAGAGACAGAGAGAGACAGTGAGTCAGAGAGAGAGAGAGAGGAAGAGACACGGGGAAGGACGGAGAGAGACGAAGAGAGAGAGTGACCGAGAGTGTCGGAGAGATGCAGAGTGACTGAGACAGACAGAGAGAGACGGCTTGCGTAAGTAAGAGAGATAGAAAGAGACAGACAGAGAGGCAGACACACAGGGACAGACCGAGAGAGACAGAGAGGGACATAGAGAGACAGTCAGACAAAGAGAGACAGAAAGAGGTAGAGATAGGGAGAAACAAACACAGAGACAGAAAGACAGACAGAGACAGACGCAGAGAGAGGAACAAGAGTCAGAAAAAGACAGAGACAGACACATAGATAGGGAGAAAGAGACAGAGAGAGAGAGAGACAGTGACTGTATTAATTAAAGGGAGACAGTGAGAGACAGAGGCAGACAGAAAGAGAGACACAGAGAGACAGGGATAGGCAGATAGAAACATACAGAGTCACGGAGACGTTTTCTTTTTCACATTAATTGAATATGAAGAAAACGGGCCACGCCGAATATTTTGATAGAAATATTAAAAACTGAGCGAGCCAATATAAAATTTAATTGAAATATAAGATTAAATGATAAGATGATATTGTTTATTAAAAATTAATTAAAGAGAGGAGACTGAGAGGAGTATTTAAGTGTGAAACTGCTTTATTAGAAAATAAGTTTGGTATAAAATACAAAATAATTCAAGCTTGTAAATATTAGAAGTTTAAATTTGAATTTTAGTCCCATTCATCTGTATTAAGAGTTAATATAAAATGAAAAAAATAGCGTGAAATGACGTTATGAGGACTAGACTTGATGCTGATAATAGCTGAGACGTAAATATGTAGTATATATGTAAATCTATATAAATGAAAATGAATCGACGAAATGTATGTACGCGCATAACTTCCAAACGACTGCACCAAGTTCGATAATTCTTTTCTGTGTCTGTCCGTCATTGAAAGGACAAGGGTTGTAAAATTTAAAAAAACTCGAACAGAAAATTTAAAAAAAATGTAATTTATAAAAATGAATGTTTGTTTGTTGGTTCGTGCTTAATGCGCTGCCGTACCGTTCGACCGATTGCGATAAACTTTGTCAACTTATTGCTTGCATTTGGGGGAAGAACATTGGCATAGTACCACTAAATGGTGCTGCTGCACAAGATGGCGCTTCAGTTAAATGCAATTTCCAATCCATCTAAAAAGATACAAAGGACCCATCAAACTATCGACCTATTAGTTTACTTTCCTCTCTTTCCAAGATACTTGAAACCCTTATGCATCACAGATTATTACACTTTATTACAATAAACAAAATTATTCCTCCCACTCAATTTAGATTCACTCATCAGCATGCAACTACTCATCAACTTTTAAGACTAACAGAACAGATTGAGAACTCCTTTTACCTAAAACAACATAGTATTGTATTATTGCTGGACATCGAAAAAATGTCGACAAAATTTGGCATCATAGTCTTATTTTATAAATTACTCCAAACTGAAATTCCTACTTATTGTTCAAAATAATTCAAAATTTTCTTTCTGATTGCACTTTTCGAGTCAAAGTTAGTTCAACTTATTCTCAACTACTTTCAGTTGTCCTGGGCGTGCCCCAGGTGTCCTGTCTGTCTCCTCTACTTTTTAACATCTATCTCTCTGATATTCCCAACTTTGCGTACTCAGAATTAGCCCTCTTTGTCGATGATACTGCATTCTTAATTAGTCATAAAAATTTAACAGAGGGAAAAAGAGAGACTCAGAGGGAAAAAAGAGACACAGTGAAATAGACAAGGAGGGAAAAAGAGACAGAGCAAAAAAGAGACACAGAGGAAAAAAGAGACAGAGAGAACTAGTGGTGCTACAGAATGGCACAGACTTTCCCGTATTAGTTTTTCTATTTTCTAGGGTCTTCGCAAGCTATTCGCAATTGCCACATACTCTTTCTTGCCAGCTACCATCTATCACCGCCAAAAGCACATTTTTTTTGTAATTTTCTTAATTTTTTCGGTTTCCTATTGGTAGAACGAAAATATTAATTTTAGAATATTAAAGAACACAAAAAAATAGCCGTAAATGGCAATTTTCTTTTAAAAATTATGTGCCGTTGAAGACAAAATGGCGTTTTAGCACTACTAAAAATGCGAAATTTGAAGCTCATTTTCACAGAAAATGTTTCAGTTTTCAAAATACTTTATTTGAAGTTATTTGAAGCACTTACACTCACAAATATAATAATGTTTACAAATTGCTGGTAATGTGCATATTAAAGATGTGAGAGATCTTTCAAAAAAAATACATTTATATAATTTTTGAAAAAAACAAAAATAAATAACTCAAAATAAACTTAACGTCATATTAAAGAGTGTAATTATCACTATCTGTTACAAAAGTTTCAAGAAAAAATTTGCTGCCATACATGAGAAAATGGCGTTTGAGCATTTCTGAAAATGCCGAAATTTGAGCTACTTTTCACAGAAAACGGTAGTGTTTTCGAGAAACTTTACTCGCATATATACTCGTAAATATAATAATGTGAAAAATCGCCGATAATGTAAATATTAACGACGTAAGAGACAAATTAAAAAAATTACATTTTGTAATTTTTGAAAACATCAGCCGATAGACCAATATGGCTTTTATGTCATCTGATAGAGTAATTTACTACTATCCCTACCAAAAGTTTAAAGAAAAAATTTGGAGCCGTTTTTGAGAAAATCTGGTTTTTGTACTTTTTTAATGTTGCACATATTACACGCAATATTGCACGAAAACTACTAAAATTTTGAGAAACATTTACATGACCTTTATGAAAGAACTCAATATGCAGAACAAATTTTATTTGAAGAAAAAATCTCTATCTTCAATTTTGTAGATGGAGAAAGACGCCGAAAAATTCACTTTCAAAATTTTCGAAAAATCAGAGTTATCCGTGAAAATCGGACCTATGCCATGTTAATAAGTGTATTTCACTCTATAAATACAAGAAATTTAAAGAAAAAATTTGGAGCCGTTTTTGAGAAAATTTTGAAAATCCCCGGGGGGCTTCATATAAAGTACCCCCAAATTTTGAAGAATCTTTTTCAAAATCTCAAAGCTTTGACTAGAATCAGATCAACTAGGAAATATCCATTTTGGAAGAAATCGTACGTATGGTTTAGGCGCTATAGGCCAGCAACTTTGAAAGCTCCATTCGCGTGCGCATGCGCGAGGAGGGTTGACTCACATCATCAACCGATCACTTCCCCTGAAAATATCACCACGTGTTAGGGGATTTTCTTTTCTTAATTTAGCAAATGGTTTTATCCACTTATTCGTTTTCACGGCCCGGCAATTAATTTTTTTCCTCCGAAAATTGGGCATTTTTTCGCGCAGCATTACATAACTTTCCCTATACTACGTATATCACTTCGTGTATGCGTACGTATACGGGAAAGTAAAAAGAGACACAGGGAAAAAGAGACACACAGGGAAAAGACACAGAAAAAATTGATACAGAGGGAAAAAGAAAGACAAAGGGAGAAGGAGACAGAGAGAAAAATACAAGCAGAGAGTGGGGGGAGAAAGAGACACCGAGGGAAAAGTGACAAAGGGAAAAAGAGACACACAGAGAAAAGACACAGAGGGAAAAAGAGAGACAAAGGCAGAAGGAGACACCAAGGGAAAGAAGGGAGAGAAAAAGACAAGCAGAGAGTGGGGGAGAACGAGACACCAAGGGAAAAGAGACAGAGGGAAAAAGAGAGACAGAGGGAAAAAGAAAGACGGAGTGAAAAGAGACTCAGAGGGAAAAGGAGAGACTGAGGGAAAAGAGAGGCAGACGGAAAAAAGAGAGGGGAAAGAGAGACAGAGGGGAAAAGAAAGACAGAACGGGAAAATGAGAGGGGGAAAAGAGAGAGGGATAGAAAGACAGAGGGGGAAATAGAGGAGGAAAAGACAGATGGAATGAGATAGAGGGAAAAAGAGGAGGAAGAGAAAGGGGGAAAGAGAGAGAGAGGGAAAAGAATGTGGGGAAAGAAAGAGAGAGGGGGAGAGGAATATTTCCACAATTATTTCTTCTGCGGCAACAACGCGCCGGGTACCAGCTAGTGTGTACTATTTACTGGCTTGAATTATTTTGAATAAACACAACTCGAAATATTTATATTTAGTAAATTAAATTTGTTCGTATTGTCGTTAGTAAGGATGTTCAACAATATGATGTTAAGGAAACACTACATAAGAACGAAATCGCAATTATTTAGTACTTTTTCGCAATCATTAAAATAACGAATAAACATTCTCAAAAAGAAAGAGGCAACCTACAAGTGGAAAGACAAATATATTTTGTACACGGCAAAAGAACAAGTGCAAGTCATGCGCTCTTGTAAAGGAAAGAGTTCTACGAGGCCGCAATTCCAGCAGAAGCATTTTCTAAATTTCCATTATTGTCGCAAAGCGCCCTAAATGGCGATTTGCGAATTTCATTTCGGAAGCCGAACTTGCTCGTCCATGGGTGCGCCTCTTTGCGGGGATGAGTGGGGGTGGAGGGTGAGGGAAGCAGTGACGGCGCTGGCGTTTCACCACCATTCACCCTGCCTTAATCCCCTGCGCGCCCCGCGCGTCGCTTTTATCTGCGCAAATCCCCTGCAAAATCTCTTAGCAGCCTTTGCTCCATCACTCAATATCCTGAGCGCGTTTCGGTTGCTCGCATCAAAGGGCGGTTTTTAATACCTGGGCTTACACGATGGCAAGTTCTTGCATACGGCACGACGGCGCGGCGTCCCCGCTGTCGGCTAGTGGAGCCTGCCAGCCTCCAATTGACAGGCGGACAGCGGGACGACGAGCCGCGAGGAGCGCTAGTGTCGAGGCCGTTGGCTGTGAAGGTATTGGAGTGGGGCGAGGAGAGTGGCAGTGACAGTGACAGTAGCATCTGGTGCGGAAACCTGGAAGATGATGGTAATTGAGGAGTAATGAATGGCGGAGAAGACAGAGGAGGGAAGTCGAGACGAACGTCAGTTTCCTGAGCCATAAAACCCCGCTGACGAACGCAACAAGGACCTGGAAAAGGACGTTCCTAAAAATAGGTTCAAGTGGAAGCGATCACCAGCACATGCCCAATAGCAGGCAGCAATAAGATCACGAAGTTGTCGCAAACATTATTTTCGCATGCTACGAACGAAACTTGTGCTGGTGAACTACTCGACTCGTTTAGGACATTTTTTAAACTAGTGGTGCTACAGAATAGCGTTAACTTTCTCGCACTAGTTATTTTTCTAATCTCTTTAGTCTAGGCTAGTTTTTCAGTGTTGACACACCATCTTCCCAGTTGCTATCCATTGGATCCAATACAACGTTTTTTAATTTTTTTAAATTTTTCATTCCCCTAAAATTAGAATTTAAATCTCTTTCAGAATATTACGGAAGAGTAAACACATTCTCAAATGCAAATTTTCATTGAAAATTTCGGAGACATGCTTGAGAAAATGTTGTTTGTGCGTTTCTGAAAATGTGCAACTTTGAGCAGATTTCCACAGGAAAGTTCTCAGTTTTCGAAATATCTCATCAGAAATCATTTGAAGCATTTCTGTTTACAAGTACAATAATGTATGAAAAATTCTCGTAGTATAAATTTTAACGACTTATGAAATTTTTAAAAATCACTTGGGTAGTTTTTAAAAAACAAAAAGAATAAAGCAAAATGCTTTATGCTTAAGAATAAAGCAAGATGCGTATATCTCAGAGTATTCAGTGTATTTAGTATTTTAAGTACAAAAAATTAAAAAAGTATATTAAGTACTGTTTTTGAGAAAATGTAATTTCAACCTTTCTGAAAATGCACAAATTCACTGAAAACTGTGTTTTGGGTTTTCAAAAAAGTCCATCAGAAAGAATTTGAAGCACTCGTACACACATATTCAATAATGTAAACAACGCCCATAGTGTAAATATTATCGTGATATATGAGAGACGTGAGTGATATATTGAAGAAATTACATTTGTGTATTTAAAAAAATTCATCAAAATGGCGTTGTCATGTTATTAAGTGTTTGTAGCACTACCAGAACAAAAAGATTTTTAAAAAAATTCTCCCCTTCAAACAATGTTCCAGTACTTCAGTCGGACTCCACAAATCTAGACAACTCAAATGAAAACTCTACGGACATTGACTTTGCAGCTCTCCCTCTACCCCAGAAGTTCCTCTTTCAATCTCCATGGTTAACATTCCTGGTAAGCACAATGTAGAAGGCCTTTTAACTAGAATGAAAATATGTATTTCTGCTAGTAAATCATTACAATTTCTGTATCACATTTATCTGACAGAGGGATTGAAACTACAGAGGGCAATTCTGCTTTTGACAAACTATACTGTAGTGATACCGAATCCATTACGGCTGCGAGCCTGAGAATTGCTCCGCGTCGCGCGACAGAGAGGTCGACGGCGGCGCCAGGGTTCTGTCAGGCCACCCGCCGGACCCACCCCCTAAAATTCGTCACACCCAAGTGTCCCGCGGCCTGGGGGGTCTTCTCGTGCACGCGGCACTGCAGTACTTTTCCGCGGCGCCCCTCGCCCTCCCCATCCTCCCTTGAGATTTTCGTTCCCCCCAGTCATTAATTTCTGCCCCTGTTTGACAAAATTGAAGCGAGAGAACGAGTGCAGGTTTCTCTCTCATTTCTCGACCCCAAAAACTTCCGATGATTGGGCGGAATTACTCTACGACGCAATACCCTTTCGCCAATAGCCGCCGGACGTAGGCAAAGCTCTAGAATGTTCTAGAACATTCTGAGGGAATTTGGTGGGGGAAGGGAGGCTCGAAGGACTTCGTGCAGGCGACATCAGGACAGAAGGTGTGAGGCCATCACAGAGAGAGGGTGTGAGGCCGTCACAGAGAGAACGTGAGAGGCGGTCAGGGGGCCGAGACGCTATTGTGGAGGCGCCCGGCGTCAGAGATAAAGTTTTGTTTCTTAGTTGGACTTATAAGAAAACGTTGAGTTTTCGAGGAGAATTTGTGCGCGGTTCTTAAATAAGTGTAGACCGCGGAATGTGAAAAGTTTTATTGACATTCTAATAGTTCAGAAAAGGTATCTGACTTGTGCCTGTGTTTGGAACATTATCATGGAACAATTTGATCATTCACGAACTTGCTACGAACTCTAAAGTACCGTGCGGTGAACCGAAAGTGACAAGGTCATTCAACTGAGCAGACATTATCTGATCATTAGCGACAGTAAGTGAGCGGCGCTGTGCGTTGGGCCAGCACCCTTACAACCCCGCCTTCTACCTGGCTCGGCCCTGCGCGCCCCTTTGTGCGGCGCCCCACGACGCTCGCGCCGCCCCTGCCAGCCAGCTGGCGGCCCGAGGTCGTTCAACTCTGGTTTGTTGTGCACGCCGCCCCGCTAAGGCGGTATCTTTTTCGTTCTTTTCGCGCGCCTATGGTCGAAAGGCATAAACAGTTTGGTGAACACTCTTTAATTACCCTTGACCGGGCGACGAAGAGAAGATTCCCGGCCGCGCTTGGCTGTCAAGAGGGAATCAGCGTAGAGGAAAATATTGTTCTTTTTACTGTAGTAATTTTCACTTTTCAATTTATTTTATTATTTTATGTGTGCATGTTATATTTCGGAATGGGGGAAAGGGGAGCATGCTCGCCGACATGAGTAAAAAATCTTGCAATTTTTTTTATTAAATAAAGACCACCTGTTTGTTAACATGAGTAAAAGTCTCTTATTTTACACCGGCCACCAACTTCCTCCATCTTCATCAATTTAGGCAAGCCTTTCTACCGACTGAGCGAACCGGCTACCACGTCTACGGCGCCCAACCGACAGACGGGTAGTCGCAATACCAAATCGATGATATAATTGTTTCGAAAAACAAATCCCCAAAATATAAAAAATAAAACTGTTGGTTTAGATGGACAGATTATCATGGACAGATACGAAAGATGCAATAGAAGCAGAAGACATGAAATACGCTCGAAATACGCTAAGTTGCAATATCATTGAACCAAATAATAATAATTTTTTTGACAAAACAAAAGGAACAAAATACGAGTTTATATTGATATTGCGAAGGATTTCATAACTGACATTCCCTCATTAATATCAATGTGCAATATTGATATTTCCATCAGCCGTCACTGAGGGAGGTTGATGTGAGTAGCTTGTAGTGTAAAAAAAGCAAAATGCAGTCTGGAACTTTGATTTATTTAGTTTATCTTGCTTAAATTTGTTACAAGTTGTTTTGCACACTTTTACACTTTTAAGTTGCTTAAAACACATTAACTTATAACTTGCAAGACTTGGCACACTGAAGCATCGTGGTTCGCTTTGCACCATATCACAAGCTTGCAGTGGTGGCACGTGCTCGTAATCATAGGGGGTGCACAAGGATTAGAATCTTAAAACTCAGGGACGCCAAAAGTCTAAGATAATATAAGCAAGAACAAAAACATCATTTGAAAATTTTTGTATGATATAGATTATAAAAGATATACTTATAATGCAAATAAATTATTTTTGGAAGATAAACAATAGCTTTTGTAACTACCTTTCAGTAAAACACCTGTTAATAATTTAGATGAATCAACGGCAGTGCAGCTTGTACTGGAAGTCCATTTTCCTTTCTTTCTTGTTCGCGAATATATCAAATACTTTCTCATTGAAGTCTCTAATTTTATTTACTATGTCGAGATGGGATTAATGCCAGGTGTAAGTACCACTCTTATGTTGTTAATTGTTTAAATAGGAAACGAGATAATTGGCGAGAGGAATACTCCAAAACGACGTGGAATGGGCGCGTGAAACATTTCTTGTCTCAGGATTCCCGCCTGGATCAGCCGCCACTGTCAAGAAAATGCAAATTCAATCTTAGAGTAGCATGGAAAAAAGTAGGCTGAAAATCAGAATTGCTAGAATTGTTGGCTTTAGAATGTTGAACAGCAGGAACTTAAAATTAACTAGAGATTAGTAAACTTATTGCACTAGATTTAGGATAAATGAATACGACGTACCACAGCGTGATAATTAGCAAAACGAAGATTATTGTTTGAATTTGCTGTATTCAGGAATGTAAATGTTTAATTAAATATCTTAAAAGGCACCTCCAGCGAGCCTGTATTAGAAGCAGACAAAATTATATAGTCTTCTAGTAGAATCAAAAGAATTTTACATTGTTAAATCTGGTGTGGTAGAAGTTAGCGAGAAACAAGCTCTGAAATAATTTATTTTATGATCATTAAATTGAGGTATCTTAGTGTTCGCTGCTCCCTGATTAGAAATAAAAGATTTAGTTTCTCATGCGATTTGGAGTAGATTCCTGCCAGAGTTCATTGTTAAAGGTGACTTTGCGAAGAGTATTGCAACCGTCAACTAATTTTTTTCAAAATACTTCGAGGATGGCTTGGTTGAGTATTCGCAGCCGAAGGAGGCTAGTTTTGGATTGTAGTGGAGGCCGCAGGTGGCCGATTTATTGATGACAGGGGAAAGATTTATAATTATTTGATTTAGTCCGCCTTCTCAATTAAATATTTTCATTTCGAATCCAAATTACGATCCCAACGCCATTAAATGTTGCAGTTTTCTTATTTCGTTCGCCTTGAAAAAATACTTCATTGTCGCAAATGAAATGTTGCCAGTGGGCATTGTCGATAAGAAGACATCGATCGTAATGTATCAATTAATTATTGCTAGAGTATTGTGACCAGTCATATAGCGATGTTCACGCGAGGCCTGCACTAGGTAACTTAAATGCCCGCGCTATGGCCGCCGGAGCGTGAACAACGACACACAGTGAAGAAGTTCCGCACTGACGCAGCCGACAGAGGCCTAGGAGAAAACACGGCCCGGGTTCGGGGTGGTTGCGAGTGCATATGAGAGGGAACAGGAGTCAGTGGCCGTGCAGTTTCGTAAGCTATGGATGTCGAGCCGTTCTCATGCTCTCTGAAATGTAAGATGGCTGGTGGGAAAGCGCACTAATTTGTGCAACTATTAGATGTATATCGTTTTTCCTAAACGCCTGAACGCTGAGGACAGTAAAACATTAAGGTATGTGGGACGATTTATAACCTGTAGATAATTTCTCCCAGTTTGGTTGAACTCTAGTGCCCGATGCCATTCAAGCGTTGTGTTTCATATCAACTGAGGCAAACCAAGGTATTATTAATGTATTGTGCTTTTTGTATACAATTGATAAGGGTGTATGATCCTTGATGTTAAATATTCAAACGAATTTGTGTAATGTTTATATTGTTTTTATAAAAACAACATTGATGTATTGACCGCCATTTTCGTTCTTGCTGATTTATTGAAGAAAATAAATTTTAGAACGTGTATTTATTCAGTAAATTAATGAGCTTTTGCATGGTCTGATGTCTGAGAAGGTGTATTTTACAATTATAATTTAAATTTACATTCAATATTTTTATCAGAGTACTCTGGTGCTTTGGATTGTTGTTGTAAAGCTGTGTGTGAAAACTGAGAAAAGTTTATTAATGTTATGTTGAGTTCATCATACTATTCTTGTTTGCAATCATCTACATACGGATATTTAATATACATTTCACAGAGTATAAAGAAAGTAGATTGTGTTTAGATCAAAGTCAAGCTAGCATTTAAAATTAATGATTTAAAACTAAAATGATTTACCAGTGTTATTTAGTTTTAAAGATGATGACTTTTGATAAAGCATTGTAATAAATGTTCTCATTACTTCTAGGAAACGTTCCTAATGATGCTATAACATTTCACAAACTTAGCATTGAGAATTAAGACACAAAGAGTGTGTCTATTTCAGAGTGTTTAAATTGCCGAAGCATTACTGTTTTTATTTTGTGTGATAATTTTGCTTTATTAAATTGTCATTTGGTTATTGTATGTAGTACTGCCTTTTCATTGTGGTTTCCCAAAGTTTCACTCAAGATCCCCGAACCTATTCAATATCAGAAATAGAATATCCTATATTAGAAATGAAAGGTCTCGGTACGAGTATTAACGAGGAGAATCTGGTATGTCTTGACATCGCCTATTCGTTGGTTGTTATTAACCGCAGAGAAATGATTTTGTCCAAGTTGATATGAGATTCTTTGTTCAGTCAATTTATTAATGATTCCTTTTACGTAGTTTCATTTGTATCGGATTGAAAGTCTTGTCTACTGCATGGTTTGTTGTCGCATGGTTTTAGAATGCTCTTCTCTAATCATGACCCTATGAAATGCATTTCTATATTATCCGGGGTATCAGGCTTCTTTTTTGTATTATATTTGATTGGGGCGGTTCGAGTACAGTGGACTTTGGTAATTACATTTTTGAACCAACCCAAACATTCCTCTTGGAGCTCAGCCTAAAGTTAAATTTACTTATATACAGTTCTTAATTCTAATTTCGGAGGACCACCTGGGCATTTGGTGCAGGCCCAGAACTGCATGGAATGATTAATTTTAATGCTGTTGGTAGAATGAAAGGCTGAATAATTTTAATACATATATTAATTAAAAGGAAAAAAGAATACAATTAGCAACGTGACAGTTATCATGGGTTGAAGCAATTAGTTAAAGTATTATGGATTAATTATCATGGGTTGATGCAAACAGTTAAAGTACACTTGTAGTTTGGTTAAAATACCACGTGTTGGTGAAATACATTGCCGTTGAAGCTGATATTGGCTGATCACGGGCAAGTGGCGCACCCAGGCCCGTTTCAGGCTGATGATTGCTGAGATTCGGCTGGATACTACGTGTGATGCTGGTGAGATTGATGGCCTCGTGGTGATTGCAGTAGGCAGGCCACGTGCCACTGCGACGCACAGCGTGAAGGGAACAAACCTGTTGAATACTGGTGGCAAGTGTCAATGAAAGGAGGTCACAGAAGGCAGCTACATACTGCGTAGAGGTGATAAACTGATTGATTTGATTGGAATAGTTAATAAGTTCGGCCACGTGTTTATATGATGAACTTACACAGCGGCCACGTGAGCAGCGCGAAGTGTACGTTGTCGCGACCTGCACAACAGGTTGAATTATGCACTAATTAGGAAATAGTTCATCCGCTCGGCACTTTGAATTGTGATGCGAGACGGAGATTGATAACTGCGAGACAACGCGGAGCGGTTCGCAGGAGTGGCACAGAAACACAGAATTATTGTGAAGCACGACAACACGTCTGTCTGTGGTAAGAAGCAGAGGCCAACAGAACTTTGTGTGCGTTGGGCAGAGCGTGAGAAAACAGGTCACGCCATTGACGGGTGCAAGGCGTAGCGCCGCTGAGGGGCAATGTAGGCGGTGCGCACAGGCCTGTTTGATCTTGCAGACTGCCTGGCACAGCGGAGGCTTCCGGAGGTGCCGCATCCTGGCGGGCTTAGTAAAAACTAGCTGAATATAATGTGGCATAGAATACGGATAGAAATTACGTGCAAATCTTCTTTAGATAATACACTATGAAATAATAATATACATAGAGCTTGCTTGCTCCAACAATATTTGTATGCAGTTGTAGAATTCACATCGTTCTGACAATACTGCGATGGAAACCGTGAGTTGTTCGCTTCTTGGTTGAATTGGACGTTTCCAAATAATAGCTAAGATGTTAGTAGCGCAGAAAGTGCAATTTTTCAATCCTACGTAGCTTTTTTCCAATAACACGGGAAAGTATGTGCTACTGTAGCACTACTAGTTTTGTTGGGCGAGCCGCGCATTGGTTATGTAACTCAAACATTTACGTAATATTATAAAGTTATTAGAACCGAATAAAGAATCTTTCTTATTGCATTGCATGTATGCACTACCTACTCCTTCCCGCATCCCACGAAGTTAGAAAGATAGCAAAATTAATTAATAATGCTTCCTTCATAAGTGATAAGGGTCGACGATTATTACATTTTGGTGTTCAACGTGTGGAGCCGGGGCGGGCGCGGGCGCGGGCGCGGGTGCAAACGCAGGCGCGGGCGCCGGGGGCGGTGGCGGCGAAGGGCGACTCTTCCTGTACTTGCTTGCATCGCGTGTACCGCTTTTGATCGATGTACTGTTACAATAGCAAATTAAAAAGTACGGTAACTAAGATTTACATTCGTACTGTGAAATGAAAAAAATCATGTTATTCGCTTTGAAGATGGTTGATTAAATTTGACTCTATCAGTGACAAATTGTTCAAAGATGGCATTTCTACGGGCCACTGTTAGAAAACCGAAGTAGATAATTAAAATTTGGGGTTTTTACATTTACAGAAGGTAGTTTAGTTCACGTATTATCAGAAAATGTTAAAATGGTCGCGTTGGGAACTTTGTCGATTTGTTTGTCCTGGAATGACCGAAATAGGTTTATAGCCTATTCGAAGAAGGATAGCAGTCTCCAATAGCGGATTGTAGTCGCGCACGGTGACATCAATGTTCTATTACGAGCAGAAAGCGCATGTAAGGGAGAAGATAAAGGAAGACGTTTAGAGGCAATTACGTTTAATCTAACAATAAAGAAACTGGCTGGAGGAATTGTTCCTTATTTTATAGTAACGGTTAATGACGCCACAAAGGGCTCCTCCATTCTATTGGCTTCACGATCTTCTGGGTAGCTGATTTTCACAACCAAAAAAACTAATGGTGCTACAGAATTTCACGGACTTTCTCTTACTAGTTTTATTTCCTCAGTTTAGGGAATTATTTTTGGTATCAGAAGACCCAAAAACATATATTTCCGTTGAAATTGCAAAATCGATTTTCCCCAGAATTACAGAACTTCCCCTATTCTATGTATGTTATCCAGTATATACGTACGTGAATGAGAATTTTTTTAAAAACTCAATGGCATGTCTTATAATTTTGCTTTTTTGCATAGTATTGTGTAGTTAATTTTTAAATCGAAAAGTCGAGGAGTTAGAGAAACAGAAAATTATTTGAAACCGAAAGAAAGAATAGAATTGTATAGTGATAAAATGTACGAAGAGGTCGTTTCTTGAACATTCATACTTATTACTTCAACGTACTTAATTTAAAGTTTTGAAAATGAAATCATGAAAATACTTTTGATGTGAACATTGATAATCAGTTTTTACGTACATACGTGAAAGTAACGTAGGGAAGTTTACAATATCTAAAACATTTTTTACTTGAAAGTTCGTAGTACTACAGAATGCTTTACCAAGTGTATGTGAAATTTTATGAAATATGCCGCAGGATTTTTTTGGCAGTGTCAATAAATTATTTTCCAATACTTACAATGGTCTCCACAGTCCCTAAGTACAGATTTGATACAGAAAGATTCTTAAATCTGAGGAGTGAATTGATACGATGTGTTAGTGGATGTTAATGTATATAGCACTACATTCAATTACAAATATAACTACGTTTCGGGTGTATTTTGCTTTCCTTTTCAATAAAGAGGCATATTAAACACATACAAATCCAACACGATTAACACAAAAGCAAATATAACGAAGCCAGTGAGAAATTAGGGGAAGTAGATCCTGATGTCAATTAAAATGTTAATTGCAACCGTTACAAATAATCCAGAAAGTATGTTGTGTGATGACACCATTGTAACTTCAAGGGAAACGTCTTGTATGCGAATATAAGGTGTTAACCTGTATACGAATATAAATATATGTACTTATTAATTAAAAATAAGTACAAGGTATACTGAATCAGATTAGATATTTGAAGTGGCAAGAGGCTCCTGAACGGTCTGTGCATTTCATTTTCCGCTATGTTTCCCTATTCCATTTTTAGCGTCCAACCGAGTGGAGTGCGAGGTGCGGGCGAGGGCCGGAAGCGGGGGCGAGGGGCGTCCATCGGCGCCGTGATAAACGATCAGGTAACGCCGCGTCGCTCGCTCGGAGGGCGGCAGGTGAGGCCCGGCGGGCGGGGCGGGAAATTGCGGCGAAATGAAAGCGGTCATGGAGAATGCGCCGGCGGCGGCGGCAGGCCCCTTGCCGCGCCCCTGCCCCGCCCCGCCCGGCGCCACCGCGAGGATTGATGGCCGCGGAGGGCGCGGGTAGCTTGAGAGCATGGCGAGGGCGGGCGGGGGAGGGCGGGCATGGGCGGGCATGGGCGGGCGTGGGCGGGTGTGGGCGGGCGAGGAGGAGGGGCGAGGATGGGCGTGCGGGGGCGGACGGGTCGGGTATGGGCAGGCGGGCGTGGGCGAGCGTGGGCGGGCGTGGGCGGTCGTAAACGGTCGTGGGCGGGTGGGGGCTGACGGGATGTGAGTGCCGTGCGGGCGTGAGCGGAGACGTGGGGGGATCGTGCGGGGGCGTGCGATGGCGTTCGGTGCCGTGCGAGGGGGGGAGGGCTCGGGCGGGGCGTGTATGAACCAGGGAGGATGGGCGGGAACGGGCAGTGGTGGGCAGGGTTGGTCTGGGGCTGGCGGAGGAAGGCGGTGCAAGGGCGATTGCGCGACGAGCGCTGAAAGGTGAAACGGCGCTGGGAACCATGAGAAGGAACAATCAGGTCGACTTCGGTTAATTCGTCCCAGAGAACTTTGAATTATTGTATCCAAACATACACCTTTTTACGAATTTACTGAAACCCATTCTTGAAATCCCATCCGTACGAATCCAATGTGTTCCAGAGCTCTGCGCGAAGGCAGGTGGGTACACCTTGCCTGGCGCAAGAACCTGGGTCTCTAGGGCTTTACCAAGCTATTAGGCAAAAGGGCTCGACCCAGAGGGGAACGGGGACTCCCGCAGGCGGGCAAACTTCTGGAAGACGATGGTTCCTTTCAAGGAGGAGTCGACGGCATTTGCCGATCCCGATCTACAAACCCAGGAGCTGGCCATGGATATTCTCCTGTGGTGTGTGAGACGAGCGATATGAAGGAATCATTTAAATTTAAAAAAAATGTGCCCCAACAGTGGATAATCTACTTTACAGGTTTGAAATAGGAAGTGTTACAACCAATACAACCAAATATTAGCTAAAAGAACAGTTTTTACAATATATAAACCAAAAAGCACCCAGGTACTTGCAAATAAACAAACTCAACTTAATCCATTTTATATGTGAGAGGAAATCCCCGCTGGGAGTCTATTTACTTGCGTCTTAGCCTCAGACAAAGGTGTGAGGAGGGAGGGGGAAGCTTAGGATTAAGTATTTGTGGTAGTTGCGGTGGTCTAAATTGATCATTAGAGAAGCGTGATGTGGTTCTAGTGGGGCCACTACTGGATTTTTGTAGATTGTAGAGTCTAGCACCGGGAACCAGATTTAAATTGCTGTCCAATTTTTGCGTTAGTGTTGAAATATGCTGAGTGATAGTATCCATGTTCAAGTCTCTGTCTATCAGTTTATTGGAAATATACCACGGAGCGTTAATCAACGTCCGGAGTAATTTATTTTGAAATACTTGAATTCCATTTAGGTTTGTATGTGCAGCACCACCCAAAACAGAACAAGCGAACGCTAGTGATGAACTTAATGCAGTTTTATAAATTTGTGGGGTTATGAAAGTTGGAAGCGCCTATTTACGAGTTATTCGAGGATATAGAGTGAAGAGTGCAGCTTTAGTTTTCTTCATGTCATGAGGAAACCCCACATTCGTAGGGTTTCCTCTGACATGAATGGGCAGTGTGGGGTTTCCTCATGAGACGAGTGACTAGCCTTACTCCTAGGTATTTTATGGGTTTGTTGGAGGGGTTGCAAGGGTCTGATGAATTTTCTTTGGTAGTAGTAGTTGTAGGGTGGGTTGTTCTTTCCAGAGTTACAATTTTTTGCTTCGCATTTTATTGCGATTAAGTATAGGTGCCATTTTGCTGCCCATCGCTACTGATAAATTTTAGTTTGCGGAGAATATTGCGCTGTCATGTGCGTATAAAGCTGTACAAACTGACTGATAGACGTTTTGCCGTCAATCGATTTTTCCGTGACAAGAACTCGCAAAACAAGAAGTTCTTTATGACAGCACGAATCAGAAGTAGTATTTTTTTCTTATAGGAACAAGATGTATCCACTTTTTCTTTACCAAGACCCCGCAATAAAAGTTTTTCTTGCGAAAAATTGCTGCTGCTTTTCGCAGCATTACACTATTTCCTTTATTTTGCGGAAGCGGCATGCGAGAAAGTAAACATATGACCAGAATAGAGAGAAACTGTAATTTTAATGTCGAAGTTAATTATTTAAAGAAATATCGAAATATTACTGACTCCTGGAATGATTTTATATGATGACTGATTTCTGTTACATTAATATATTTCTTTTCTAATAGGAACTTTTTGGAATGAAATTTCGGGACATTGTAACGTTTCAAATAATTTGTTAAGCAAGGCGAAATATAATTTACAAGTCTACATTAACAGGTTTATAGTGTTAAGACAGTGTTCCAGTAGAACGACCCAGAGAGGCGGCTCAGTGCATCACTGCAGTGCCTGTGACCGAGAGGTCCTAGGTTCGAGTCCCGTCAGGATTTTCGACACTAGCTTGCCAGCTAGGTTGAATTCAGTAGCTGTCTGGAGGAGAAAAATTCTAGCGGCGGTTGCTCTGATCGGTAGTTTTCTGTGGTTTCTCCAATCAACATCAAGCGAATGTCGGAGCAGTACCCTAACAAACGGGCCACGGACCGCACCTTTCTCTTCCTTGACTTCCTTGTCTTACCTTTCTCTTTCTTGTCTTATCCTCACCTCTTACACACAATAACATGCACTATTGGTGAGAGATACCTGGAAATCCCGCAAAACGACGATAGGTCGGCGCCGGATCTTGCCATCCAGAGGGGAAAGATCACCGCCACCTCCCAATGAAAAACATGCACTATATATACGGTGCTAGTGACCTCAGTAGTTGACTCTCCCGGAATCACTAGCATTCAATGAAATAATCCAGTAGAACGTGACGTGCGGAGGATGGGGGGGAGGTTGAGAGGCGTGGCTGGGTGGGGCGGGACGGGGCGGGCGCTGCCTCCCTCCAGCCCTCACCTCTCAGCTACAGCTGGCGCGGAGTAGGGCTCTGGTTTGGCGAACTCTGATTGCTGATGGGTTCAACCGCTCGGATGCCCTCCTTGTATACATTTGCATTTTCCGCTATTCCCCCGCCCTCACTTCGCGGGCCAGCGCGCTCCTCTCACCGGATCTGTTGGCTCGGCCCCCTGTCTCTGCGGGGACTCTGACCGACAGACGCGGGTTCTAGACACTAGCTATACTGTGGGGTAGAATTCGGCTCTCGGCTGAAGGAAAAATCTAGTGACCGAGTAGTCTGGTCGGTAGTTCAACGTGCTTTTTTTCGATCAATGCCAGGCCAATGTCGGAACAGCATTCTGGAAGCGGGTCATGGACCGTGCGCGATCCTTCCTTCTTCTTCCTTGTCCTGTCCTCTCCTCTTACACACACACTTACACTAACATGCACTACACCACCACACATGCCGGGAGACCGGTCAGGAGCTTAGAGCTTCTTCCGACTGGGAGAGTTAGAAATACTTGGAGAGGGAAATTCCTGTCAAGTCGACGTGCAGGCCGTGACCAGAAGTCTCTATTCATCTGGGGAGGAACACCAGCCCATTCTGAGATAAAACAAACCCTACAGCAGTGGTGTCAAGGTCTTCTACTGGAGGTAGTGACACGCTTCGTGGCACCGTAGCATGCCAAGACCTTCTCTGCGCAATTACAAAGGAAACTATTAGTAGTAAACGCGCCGTAACCCCGAGTATTTCACCTATCTTTTCCATCTTGTGTTTGCTAATGTGGACTTCACTTGGCTTAAGTCCGAAGTGTCTACTATTTCGGAATAGAACTACTAGTCGACTTTGTACTAGATTAGTATCTACATTTTTCGATTAGTACAGATCAAAATATAAATTGAAGCCAATATTAGTTCACTTGACTTAGACGTGTTATTTGTTACATCATATTTAATAAATATTGTAGGTGTACTGTGGAGGGAAATTATTGAAAGAAACATACACGTTTTAGCAATAACATTTAATTACTAAATTGCTACAGTTATGTGATGTATAGATCAAGCATACCGTCCCCCTCCACAACCTCGATCTCACATAAACTCTTACTGTCTCTCTTCTTCCGTAACGGTCAGGTCTTTCTTCACAATTTTATGCTTCCAACAGTTCTCTTCAGGCGGTTGCCTCGACTCGATTGTACGCCGTGCTTCCGCTCGCGCGAGTCCTCGCATTGCAGCCAACTGATTCAGGCCGCCAACCTCGACGAGAGAACTTACGCAATCCCACAACATTAGTTTCTTTGAAATTATAAATATTACAAAATATACTAGTGAATCAAAAATTGTATAGTCACAGTTCCTTGGTTATAATACTTTCGTACGCTTACACAATCCACCACGGATATGTGCCATTCCCTAATGCACTACATCTGATTTACATGCTTATCGTATCATTACTTTTGTTCTACTACGTCGTAATTTTTGATATACTTGACTTTTTGTGCATACAATATCATGAAATCAGCATACAGTTACCTTCTATTAAATTCATCTCCCAATAACTAAGTTTAGTTGCTAATGGAAGTTATCTCTCCTCCAGCTTACTTAACGACTCGCCGATCTTGTCATGTATTCACTGTTACTCCTATCGTTTGCTTACCCTCCAGATTTTCCTATCTCCCTTCCGCGAATATCAAAAAACGATGCCATTTTGACAACCCCGTCCTTCATTTGCTTTTCGTCGGCGCGACGGTACATGTCACAGCCGCTGTTGCCAGCACATTCACCGTCAGCAGACGTTCCTCGTGCATATTTTCTGCTTTACCGCCGTCATCGTCCTCACCTCTGCCACTTGACTCTCGCGCCAACGCATGCGGGGGCACAGAGTAACCGGCAACATCTGCATGAACGAGATATTTGCTTGATTGCCGGACTCTCTAAAGATATGTGCATAACTGGCGTATTTACCAACGCAGCCCGGTGGTGCGGGGTGCTCTGTTTCTGACTGCTGTATTAAATTCTGTGTGAAACACGGGACGTTGTTATATAGAAGAGAACGGAATGTCAATCCGATGCGCAGGCCTGAGGTTTTCCGTGGACTCTCTCGTGTCTGCATCAGCCAGTGGAGCTGATAATGGAGTTGAGTTATGAGATGATCGGCCTCGACTTTTCGCCAAAGCCTTCAGACAGGTGCAATGGTAGCTAAAAGCGTTACAGCAGCGCATACAAGCATGCAACTTCTAAAATTGAGATAGTTCAACGAAAATAAGACATGTGCCATTTTTATCAGCGTACTTCACACTAACGAAGAAACAAAAAAGAAATTGAAAACGTTTTTGAGAAAAAATTGTTTTTTAAAATTACCTTTTGCACGCAAACTTACGCAAAATTATTCATATTTTCAAAAATGTTTGCATTTTCTTAATTAAAGATCAAAATTTGAAGAACCTAGTTTATGAAAAAAGGCGTATCTTGAAAACTTTTGTCGTCCCTCACCCTGATCTTATATAATTAATAGAAACTAAATCGAATCCTGCTATGGTCCACACCCAAACACACAATATGCATCTCCAACAGAAAAAAAGCATAATAAAAATTACCACACAACAAGCACCTGGACATAACGCAAATAACATTTTAAAAACTTACCTTCACCCGCAATAACAAACCTCACCAACATATACAACTCTTGGTTCAGAAATACCTACTTCCCCAACAATTGAAACACACAACAATTATCTCCGCTCCCAAACCCAACTAAATTGCAACAGTTCAAAATATAATAAGCTATAATTTTACTGCCTGCATTAGCCAGTATATATGCAAAAATAATTTTGAAACGTTTAATTCACTCTTACGAGCCTCCACGGCCACCCCCGCGAACAATTCGGCTTCACCGAAAACATACCTACTGAGCACCAGCTACTAAGAATCCCAGAACATCTATTATACTCTTCATTCTAGAAAATGCATACCAAAGGCAACTTGTTTATTATAAAATAAGCTTTTGACAAAACAAGCCGTCATACGCTACCATACAAAATAAAACTCATGGTTCTGAAACAGCACTTTTTCGCCATTAGTAATGGTTATGTAATACTATTTTTCTACTCCCGTTGTATAATGCTCTCATTGGTTGGCTGCAACCAGTTGCATAATGATAGCCATTTCGATACAGTTTTTCATTATGATACAGATTCTTGACCAATAACTGAGAAGCTTACAAACCAAGTATTGGTACTTCATTAATCATTAAGAATCGGTGCAGTAAATGTTTCGTTCGAGTGTGTACATTAAAATTGCATTCAATATCATATTATGCTTCTCAGTTTTAATTTCTTTTATCAGTAGTAATTTTTACGTGACATTTTATTTAAAATAAATTGGATCGTAATTTCACTTTAATCCTATTTGACTAGCGCAGTGGTTGTTATTGCAGAGAACATTTGAGTGACGTTATGATCTGAACGCAACCCGTTTTGTGTTATTTGCTGCTGCCGTGTGGTTGTCCTTAAAAACCGGCCAATTATTTAGTTTAAAATATTTAGTGAATGGTAGTTCTTTCTGGTGGTGTTGACGTTTCCAGAAATGAGAGAAAATGCGAAAATGGTGACGTCGGAATATTATTGCCGCAACCTTTGTAATCTCTCGCAAGCGCTGTGGTAAAACAAAGCCAACTGCGGGTGTAGGGTAGAGAGGTGTCCGCTAGGTGGCCTTGGCTGAATCTTGCATGTCGACTGCCACGAAACGATTCAGTGGAGACGTTTAACTTATAAAAGTTACCATAAGTCGTAGAAAAAGTACCGTATGAAACTCGATGTAATGAGTATTAATACACTCGTGTGAAGTTTACGATACTCGCTCGTACCTCGCTCGTATCGTAATATCACTCTCGTGTATTAATACCCATCATTACATCATCGTTTCATAATGTACTATTATACCACAGTTAATACTCTCCGTATTAACACATCTCAGTCATAATTTTTTGTAAAACTGATTTTATATTGTAGAACATTTGGTACGAAAATTAAACACTTTCAAGTAATATATTTTTTTATTCAAAACTTTAAATGAAAAAGCGCAAGAAAGTAAATATATATTTCTTGCATTGAATTCATTGTATAAGGTATGCAGTGTATTCAGGAACATATAGTAGTAACATATGAGGTGTTCAGAAGCCAATTTTTTAATTGTGAATAATATGGTTATGTTTCACTAGTAAATATTTGTCAGTGGCCAAGACGAACTTCACATTTAACTGGTTTGTCGCTAAAATGTACTACTGCTTTGGCAAATGAACATTTTATCAGTTGTTTCGGTGGCCAGTGGAATTAACTCCTTGGTTCCATTAAAGCCGATGTTAAACAACTGTTTTGAGTTGAACTGATTCGCGTTTTCCAACTTAAGTGTTTGTGTGATTACTTTATTTCAATCAAGAAATAGCAATAATGCCAAACATAAAGTAATGTAATAATGCTCATGCGGCGGTCAAAACCGCAACATCAAAGTTGTTCTCTGTCTTACGAAATATTTGCAAAATTAGAGTGGTGAAACAATTGATTTAAATTTCCTTGTACCACGACACAGTTAACTTCTAAATGAATCAGATTTATATTTATATTTAATAATTTATATTTTAGTAAATTCAGAATTTAAAAATCATCCCAATGGATGTCACTGCGTTTTGCATTTTATAGCCTGATATCAATTCATCCTTCCCCCACTTTATAGCAGCTGGGTAAACTGCCGAGATCAACAAAACGGAAAAGTAATATGTGAATCGCCTGAGTACTTTAAATATGACCTGCAACCACATTAAAGGCTTTAGTTGTGGCCCTTGAGGCCTTCCAAGTTGGACATCCCCGACGTAGAAGCACCGCAAGAGGCGAAATATTAACAGACGATCTAGGCAGGAAACTGAAGGCCATAGTGTTGTAAATTGGCTCGAATGTAACTCATAACACTCACAATTGATAAACTCGATGATTACTAGAGAGATCTTACGGAAAACCGGTAAAAAGAAGTAATCTTCCACAATAAAAATATATTTACACCAAATGCAGGTCTTACATTCCCGTATAAATGTTACACAAAGAGGTAAAGGAGTTAAAACATTTCCTTCGTAACAATGATTCTCTCGAACCAGATAAAGTTACGAAATATAATATGTGGAGTTTCGTACTGAAGGCAACAAAAAGAAATAACGTATCATTAAAAAGTAAATATTTTTGAAAAATAATGCTTTCTTTTTACGATATTGATTTATATTTTATATCATAATTTTTGTTACATGGAAACCATAAAGGTAGACGAACGAAAGAAAGCAAGAAATGTGAGGTTAACAATTGTTGAGAGTTGACGTAAGAATTAGACATACTAGTTTATCTACACTTCTTAATTCACATTAATTTACTCACTCTGTATATTTAAATATATTTACGTTCGTGGATGCTCAGTGTTTCATTTTTTCTAATTAAATTTATTGGTAATCTATATCGCAAGAATCCTCATTCTTTCTATTTGTGATGAAACCTACACATTTTGTCTCCCGCCTCCACGAATCTGAAAACCATTATTTGTGTGAAGTTGGACCGCAAACGTTTTGTTATACACATTTAATGGCCACTTGTTTGTTCTAAAGGTGAACTTCCCTTGCCTCACGGAGTTATTAATTTATTCTCGGCTCAAGGGAGTAAATGATAATCTAGTGCACGAGGAAAAAGAGTGAGCGCATTTAATGAGTCTTGTTATGTCCGGGTTCAGTGAACGTCGCGAGTCTACCTGTCACTCCAAGCGAATAGCAGCAGTGCTGTCGTCATTTAGACGGGCAACAAGCGCACTCACAATTCATTACGAGCTATCTTTGCACGAAGCCTGCCCTTAATCGTACGTAACATTAATTTGTCCTGGGTATTGTTCAACCGGGTGCGTGGCCGTAGATAACCCTGGTGGTATCTCCTCGCTGGGCACGAGACGGCCGCACGCGACGGCGCTGGACGGCGGAGGGCGCGCGAACTCTCTCGCCACTCACAGGGCGCAGCACACTGCGGGGAATGGGGCGTGGCGTGGGAAAATACCGTCTTCATTACACAACACTGGCCAACAGTGAAAATTTTCCGGCTTGAAAATAGACATTTGTTATTCACTACGTGATGGAAAAAGAATAATGACATTTAAAACTGATAGCTCCGTTTTCCATTTAGAATTACGTACAATTACTAGTAGCATATTCAAACAATGGTCTATGGTTGGACAGCTCCCTAAGGGCCTTGGCCGACCAGCTGTGACCCAGACTCTCGCGGTAAGGGGTTCGGGTGGTTAGCACGAAGACATCCCTTCACATTATATACCGGTCTTCATAACTTAAGGGTGGACTTTCTCATTGTCACACAGCAATAGACATTGGGACATTTGTAAGGAAAGTGCACAGTTTGAATTTTTACCTCCACCTGGAATCGAACCCGGGATTGCGCCGTGGAAAGCAAGCATGCTAACCAACGAGCCACCTAGTCGGGCATTAAAACAATGTACCTGACACTAATTAAAGAACAAATTGTGTAAACAAATCATTGAAGAAAAATATCATTTCAATAATATTGCTGTATTTGAGCCGGCCTGGATAGCCGAAGTCGCTAAGGTAAGGCCCATAGCTGTCTCGGCATGAAGGGTCGCGGGTTTGAATCCCGTCCCCCGCCTAGGATGCTTGTGTATGTTGTCAGTATGTGTTCTCCCAATCGTCACCCTAAGTTAAAACTTAGTGGTCGCTATATGACCGAGTAGACGAAAAGCGGCCTCAAATTAAAAAAAAGAAAGGAAACTTTTGCAATGTTCGAAAAATTAGAGTTAACAGTGAAATTTGAATCTTTGCATCTTTATAAGTGTCTTTCAAGAAATTTAAAAAATGGACTGATTTAGACGACAATATTGAAAATATTCTTTGCACTGAATGTGAAGTACCCCCAAATTACAAAGAATTATTTTCAAAAGTGCAGGACTTTGAAACAGGACAAATCGATTGGGAAATATTCATTGTCGCAAAAATTCTATAAATAATTTAGGCGTTAGTGTTGTTCGGATGGACGGGCGTTTGAAAAGACAAGAAAAAAATACGTTTTGGATATCAGGGAACCCTAGGGATATCAGAGAAAGTCAAAATTGATTTTGCGCAGCAGTACCTGACTTTCTCTGTATTCCATGAATTACTGCAGTATATGTGCGTACACGAGAAAGTAAAAATAAAATAAGTCTTGTCAAAATGTATATTATCTTGGAAACATACAAAGTGCTCTCAAACCTCTTATGTTCTTTAACAATTGAAGCCAGCTAGCTTTATTCCGCTGTGAAGCCGTTTCCGCGAAGTCAAGAGAAGTGATGAGCTAACAGTTTTTCCTGGCAAACGGCGCCGTGACGGAACTCTCTCCGTCTCTGCGGCCTAGTCGCGCGCTCCCAAAGGCATAACCCGCCCTCGCCCCCGGTCCCGGCCCCGCCACCACCTCCGACCCCGACCCGACCCCACCCCAACTCCCGGCCCCCGCCCCCGGCCCCCAACGGCCCCGCTTCCGGGCCCAGGGCCTGCCCCCCCCCCAACCCTTCTACCGCCCTCGGTCCCAACCACCCCCGGCACCGCTCCCTGCCCCGCCTTCGACCGCCGGTCTTGACCCGGTTCCCGACCTCGGCCTCACCCCCGGCCCCGGCCCTGCCACCGGCCCCGCTCCCGGCCCCGGCCCGCCGTCGCCTTCGCGACATTGTCGCGCCCTGCTTCTGTACTGCTAAGCACTTAATGAGACGCAGCGCGGCGCGGCGCGGCGCGGCGCGGCGGGTGGAGTGAAGCGAGGTGGGAGGAGCGTGGAGGGGAGGGGAAGGGCGGGGCAGGGCAGGAGGGGTCGCCGGGGCTGGACGGCCAGCCGGCCGCAGCGACACCCCCTTAAATATTGACACAGCGCCCGCGCCCAGCACCCCTCTCGTGGCCTGGGGGAACAGGCGGGGCGACGGGCACAGGGAGCTGGCGTACCAGGCGGTGGGCGTTGTAGTTGGCCGACTAGGTTTTGCTCGCGAAGAACGTCTGCAGAACGAACCACTGAGAAAGGAAAGATGTCTGGGGGAAGTGGAAGTTCGAGCATTTGCTGGGCCAGGTGGTGTTAGCAGTCAAAATAGAGAGAAGAAATGTGCAGAAATATAGTACGAATGTATAGAAATAGAGTAACGTGTAGAAATAGAGACTGTTGTAGAAATAGAGTAAGATATAGAAACAGAGTAGCGGGTAGACATAGAGTAGCGGGTAGACATAGAGTAGCGGGTAGACATAGAGTAGCGGGTAGACATAGAGTAGCGGGTAGACATAGAGTAGCGGTAGACATAGAGTAGCGGGTAGACATAGAGTAGCGGGTAGACATAGAGTAGCGGGTAGACATAGAGTAGCGGGTAGACATAGAGTAGCGGGTAGACATAGAGTAGCGGGTAGACATAGAGTAGCGGGTAGACATAGAGTAGCGGGTAGACATAGAGTAGCGGGTAGACATAGAGTAGCGGGTAGACATAGAGTAGCGGGTAGACATAGAGTAGCGGGTAGACATAGAGTAGCGGGTAGACATAGAGTAGCGGGTAGACATAGAGTAGCGGGTAGACATAGAGTAGCGGGTAGACATAGAGTAGCGGGTAGACATAGAGTAGCGGGTAGACATAGAGTAGCGGGTAGACATAGAGTAGCGGGTAGACATAGAGTAGCGGGTAGACATAGAGTAGCGGGTAGACATAGAGTAGCGGGTAGACATAGAGTAGCGGGTAGACATAGAGTAGCGGGTAGACATAGAGTAGCGGGTAGACATAGAGTAGCGGGTAGACATAGAGTAGCGGGTAGACATAGAGTAGCGGGTAGACATAGAGTAGCGGGTAGACATAGAGTAGCGGGTAGACATAGAGTAGCGGGTAGACATAGAGTAGCGGGTAGACATAGAGTAGCGGGTAGAAATAGGGTAACGTGCAAGAGAAATTTTCTGAGAGTGAGTGGATGGTTGGTGGTCAGCGGTAATGGCGATGGTGATGATTGTAGGATAGTGGAAGGGGCGTTAGTGTTGGAGAAAAAGGTGTGGTGTCTATTGAATCGAGGCTTAGAAAAACAATACAGGGATTTGGTTTTCTGACGAAAGTGACAATATAAAGATGGTGGGAATATAGATAATGCTGTAGGGTGTGGTATAAGTTGTGTTCTGGGAATAGTAATCTTAAAGGGAGTTTCAAGAGATACGACAATATTGGATACGTTCCAGTAATGTAGGAGATATTGTTACTCAGGTAACGTCGGTGAAAATAGTGATTAAGTACACATTCTTTACACCGCGCACCTTGTCAATCTCGAGGCATCTCATGGAATAAGTCCCAAGAAAAATTTTTTAGTCGCTGATTTTTTCGAGTTTTCTCGGGTGCTTACTTTTTTTATTACTTCTTCACCAACATTCACGAATTGTTATATTCTCTCATTTACAAAGTCAAATGAAGTTTGATGATGAAGGAAATATTTAAATTATGACTTAGAAAAATCGTATATGGTAAAGAATTCAAGAATTTAATGAGAGTAAGACATAAGCTCCAAAGGATGAAATTTTACATTTTATGTACATTTATTTTTTCTTGCGCTTATCGTCATACAAATTGCTGTAATCAGAAGAGCAAAGTGGATTGCGATTATTGTTGGGTGGGAGGTGGATGATACCATACGAATAATTGCACTTTAATATTTATGAGGGCAAGCTGTATGTTAAATGTTAGTGTGGCCCCAGTCCACCATATTGAAGAACACACGACTTAATCCTTCGTTAATTTGATTGTTCAAATGATTTCGTAAACTGATAACTTCTCTTCGAAATTGAGCTCCAAATTGAGCATTTTGAGAAACGTTCTAAGGAGATTTTCTCAAGTACGGCTCTAAATTTTCAATGAAAACTTCCATATATATATATATATATATATATATATATATATATATATATTAGCATTTAACGTTATAGTATGAGGATGAAAAGATGATAGGGGATCAAAGAACGAATACATACAACCATGCCCGAGGCACGACTAGAACCCGTGACCCCTCGGTCCGAGATCATTACGGCACCACTGACTTAGTGATCTCGTCCACGTGGCTGACAGGAATATATTTTACTTTTCTGTATTGTTCTTATATTTCAATTATACTATTAAGGGACCGAAAAATTAAAAAGAAATGAAAAGAAATATTTTGGAGCCGTTGGGAGCCGGGGCTAGGGTGAGGCAATACCTGCAAGCACGCACAGACTAAACAATTAGAAAACTAATTAGAGCGAGAATGTCTGTGCCATTCCGTAGTATCATTAGTTTTCTATTTATCATACCAAGTATTCTCGGGAAGGTGACAAAACTCCCTAGATCTGAAGACAAATCTCAACCCCCGACATCTGGCGTCCCCGGTAAGGCTTATGTAATGATGTTGATGACGTTAATTATTATGTGAAAAATGTGCGTGAAAATCTAGAAAATGCTGGAATGAGTTCAGGGGATATGGGAAAACAGTAAGGAATCACTAATTATTATTATTATTATTATTATTATTATTATTATTATTATTATTATTATTATTATTCCATTACATCACGACTAAAGATGTTATGAGTCGGCTGAATATAAAATCTACTCCAGGTTGCAACCAGCTACCTAAGGAGCAGATCCGGTGACTATCAGTGCCTCTACAATACTTTACGCAAAATGTGGGCTGTTCCAAATAAAGCAATTTCTTGCACTTCCCAGTCTTTTGAATTACCTGGGAGTTTAGACAAGTTCTTACTCAAATTTTGCGGAACAAATCCCAGAGCTCCGATAACTATCGGGACGACCTGTGCTTTTACGCCCCACATTCGGCTAATCTCGATTTCCAAACTCTTGTATTTAAGACGTTTCTCTGCCTCCTTGGTAACGACGTTTTGATCGCAAGGTACAGCAACATCAACAAGTAAACACGATTTGTTCTTCAAATTCCGGATGACTATATCCGGTTTGTTTGCCGCTATCGTGCGATCAGTTTGAATTTGTTGGTCGTACAATATCGTACACAATCCAACAGACGTCACCGGTTTCGGTGAGTGTTCGTACCACTTGGGGCATGTGTTTGGAACTTCGAGGGCGGTACAGATCTGCCAGTGGAGGTAGCTACACACCCTGTCATGTCTTTTCAGGTATTGCGTCTTTGCTAGAATTGGACAAGCTGAGACAATATGATCAATGGTTTCTACTTGCTCCAGGCAAATGCGGCATTTATCATCTTGGGAAATTTTGAGAACCGCTTTATCATAATGTCGTGTTCTCAAGGCCTGATCTTGGGCAGCTATTACAAGTGCTTCCGATTCTGGCTTCATTCTTCCCCTTTTAAGCCACATAAATGATTGATCTTTATTGATCTGCACCTTGTCCATTCTTTTTAGGTATTGTCCGTGGAGTGGTTTGTCTCTCCGCGATTTCTTTAACATTTTTTGTGTTTCACACTTCATGTTTAGCAGCATCAGAAGTTCAGTGTCTGTGTTATTCGACGTGTCTTGCCTAGTTTTCTTCGCAATGCTTCTAGCTACACTAACAATGCCTCTGTTTCCCATTTTTCGGTCAGATTTCATGACCTGCCTCATTAGAGGGTCATCTTGATGGCTGACTACATACTTTCCCATCCCGACTATTGCGTTGTGCCAGGAGGCCTCAATTTGTCTGAGTCCTCTTCCTCCTTCCTTACGTGACACATAAAGTCTATGTATATCAGCTCGAGGGTAGGCAATATGATGCATTGTTAGCAGTTTTCTGGTTTTTCGATCCATGGTGCGAATTTCCTGCTCAGTCCAGTCCACTAGTCCAAAACTGTATTCGGCTACAGGTACCGCCAAACTACCTATTGCAGATATTTTATTCCTGGAATTCAGAGCGGACTGCAGGACCAGTCTCACTCTCCTATAATACTCCCTACGAATTCTCTCTTTCATTCTGTCATTCGAGATGGTTTCACATTCTTCAATGCCCAGATATTTGTAAGTTTTACCTGGCTCAAGATCTTGAATCACAGTGTGCGTATCAATTTCAATGTTCTCAGACGTTGTGAGTTTCCCTCTTTTTAAATTGATTTTTGCACACTTGTCAAGACCAAACTTCATGCAGATGTCATTGCTAAAGTCATTCACGACAGACAGCATTTGGGAGAGAATCACTTCATTCTTAGCAAACACTTTCAGATCATCCATGTAAAACAAATGTGATACTGGCCTTTCATCACCATGGAGCTTAAAACCAAAGTCAGCTTGCGACAACTGTCTCGATAGTGGGATCAAACTAATGCAAAACAGCAGAGGGGATAGTGAATCTCCTTGAAAAATACCCCTGTTAATCTGAATACTTCTGGTTTCTACTGCTTCCTTTCCGCTGTGGATTAGTAACCTGGTACTCCACGACTTCATACTAGCCTTGCAAAATTCAATAAGTCTAGGATGAAATCGATAGATCTCCAGGGTCTTCAAAATCCAATCGTGTGGTACACTATCAAAGACCTTTTGGTAGTCAATCCAAGCCATGCTCAAATTACGTTTGCGTTTCTTTACATCATTCAAGATGACTTTATTCAGGAGCAAGATTTCCTTACAGCCATAAGAGCCTTTACGACATCCTTTTTTTTCAGCTGGCATTAGATGATTCTTATCTAGATGTCTGTACATTTTGTCAGCTATGGCTGAAGTTATAACTTTGTACAGTACCGGCAGACAAGTAATTGGCCTGTAGTTCTTCGCCAAAGAGCTGTCTCCCGCTTTGGGTAGCAAATACGTGATGCCGCGTGTGAGCCATTCCGGGATTTCCTTTGGGTTTTCAAAAATTTTATTGACAGCCTTTGCTAGATGAGAATGTATTGCTGTTAATTTCTTAATCCAATAAATCTGGATCTTATCAATCCCGGGGGACTTCCAGTTTCCCATGTTCTTAATTGCTTGGAAGAGGTCCTCTTCCGAGAATTGGTGAACATCTTCCACTGTTTCTACAAGTTCATTGGCAGCATCAACTTCAGATTGAAGCCAAGATGCGTCTTTGTTGTAGGATCTGCTCTCCTCCCAGATTCCTGCCCAAAACGCTTCGACGTCTTCTTTTGAAGGAGTGACAGCTTTGCCATTCGGTTTTTGAGTCAGATTGCGATAGAATCTCTTCGCGTCTGTTTCAAACAACCGGTTCTGTACACGGAAATCTATTCTACGTTTGTAACGTCTAATTCTTTGAGCCCATGCTTGAATTTTCTCTTTTAGCTTTTCAACTACCATTAGCCTGCTGGTGTCATTTTCAATTTGGTATTTTTGTTCAACATTGAATATTTTTCGTTGAACTTGAGAGGTGTGCGTTGATTTAGAAGATGCCTCAGCTAAGAGTGATATTTCGCGCCGGGTGTCGGCTATCCGTTTCGTAATTCTGTTCAACCATGGGGGTACAGAGCTGTTTACTCTGTTTTGCTGTCGGCCGTCGGTGTTCTTGGCTGGCCCCAAAATTATCTGAGATACTAGATATCCAGTTGCATATATGATGTGATTGATTTCAGTAATATCTAGATCTCTGCCTGGGGTCTCCACCACCTCATTTAAGACAGAATTCACTGTTTCTATCACTCTTCTAGCTTTGGCAGTTTCGTATATTCTCCTCAACGGTTCGCGAGATTCAAACGGAAGTTGACTAACTCTTTCTATCTCGCGCCGAAGGAGATTTCGCATTATGTCCTTATCGTGTAATTCATTGCCAGATGAACTTTCACCACTGATGTGTGTTTCACTGGAAAGAGATGAACCTTCCACGGGATCATCATTTTCAAGTTCTACATGTTCGTCATGTGGGTTGTTCGAGCGAAGTACATACTCCGCATTTCTCTCAATGTCAGCCAGTTGTTCTGCTGTGAATTTTCCACTGCTGAGTATGTATCGTCGTTGACTGGCAAGCTTCTTTGAGTCTAGGGTAGGTCTGATATCTGGGTTCCGCTCTCTCCATACCTTGAAAACTTCTATTTCAGAGCCCCCATTTTTCGCTTTTGCATAGTAAAAGCACCACATCACTTCCTTTAATTCATCCCGGGTCCATCTCTGACGATGGCTTCGAGCTACTGCCGGCTCTGGGTCCCTGGGACTAACATCCGTGGGATGGCCAGACGTCGACAAGGTGACATTAGCTCGGTTTCTGAGCAGGTATGGGACATTGGTAGAACAAGGCACGTTAAGGTTCATTACATTGCTTGTTCTATCCATTTTGCTCATTGGTTTGAATTGAAGATTCGCAGGATGCAAGTTCGAGTTCACAGATCACACTTAACCTTCGGGTTGTTTCCTGCCATCCGTTACTGCGACCCACAGTGGCCTCGGGGCATCCCCCCGCAGGGTCCAGCAAGGGGTCCCTCCGATCGCCAGTCGGCATTACTAAACCCTACGGGATTTTCACTGACTGCTGAAGGCAGCCTCCTTCGCTGGCTAATGCAAGGTTCGGGCCTCCACTCTAATCAGTGGCCTGGTGTGCCAACCCAGTTTCTCTCCTGTACCCTCTATGGGCCGACAACAGGAAGTCCAAAGGTTCATGACCCTTCCCTCTCTACTTACTTCCCACTCTCCTCAAAATGGAGTACTTCTTCGTCTGACCCCTCACCTTCAACCTATTCAGCAAGGGAGCCCCTACCGGTAGCTAGGCTACCACTGACATAGCTTTAAGGCTCATGGGGGTACTCAAGCCCCACCACCAACTGCAAGGTCGTGTACTCCCTAGGTGGAGTTATTATTATTATTATTATTATTATTATTATTATTATTATTATTATTATTATTATTATTATTATTATACTTCCTTTTTTCTCGGGGTTTTCTCATCCGAGGTTTCATATTTGAGGGACTTCCAGGCATACCGCATTCCTATATTTACGTATTTAGAACCGTGCACACAATCCGGCAGGTTTAAGAATGACTGATTTTTGAGCTTATGGAATAATTTTGTTAGAAGGAAGACCTAATTTTTCCCAATAATACTTTAGATTTTTTTTAACAAGACCAGTTGTTGTATTGGTATAATGTTGGAAATACATTTTTAGCAATACATACAATTTTTACATTTTTTACATTACAGTAATACATTTTCAAACTTTTGTCAAAAATGTCACCACATTTTTTTATTGAACTTGGTCATTGGATAGCGTAAAGGCCGATTATGAGAGTGTTGCAGGTCTCATGTTTCTTAAAAGCCCTAATTTTTCGAAAATTACAAGACTACACATTTTTTGGACGTCTTTCAATAACTACAATATTGAATATATATATATATATATATATATATATATATATATATATATATATATATTCAATTATCTTTTTTCCTTAATGAAATCTGTTCATGGAAACTAGATCCTGAAATAAGGTTTTATTAAATTTTTCTTAACTCTGATTAGTTTTCGTCTGAAATACAGTCAATTTTTACTTTTTAAACATAACAATCTTTTCTCAAAAATCGCTCCAATTTTCTTTCTTTTAATTCTCCTCATATGTATTAAGTCACGGTAAAAGCATGGCAGTAATCGCATTTTCGGAGAACTCCCTGTATTTTCAAAAGTTGCAATAAGTGAACATTTAAAAACTACAAAATTGAAGATAGAGATTTTTGCCTTAGACAAAGTCTGTTGTAAAACGCAGCTCTTTGATGATCAAATGATCAAATTTTTTTGAAAACGAGAAAGTTTTGCTTAAATTTGTACAATTAAAAAAAATATTTTCTCAAAAACTGATTCAAATTGTTTCGTTACATTTTCTCTTTGTATGTAACAACGGACAGTAAAAAATATGGCGTTAGTTCCGCTTCCGGAAAACTCTCCCTTGTCACCACTTTTACCTTTTTGCCTTCCTCCCAATGTTGGTGGTGGCGCGATAGGTGGGGCAGTAAACGACCACCTAGCACCTGGTCCAAATTCGTAGTTGAATTTAGCTTGTCCAACAATATGGGTAGAATTACCTTGAGTATGGGAGGAGTCAGGTGACTCGAGTAATACTCCCTTGTTACTCGTTATTGCGGCGTCAATAATATCAAGCTACAACACACTCATACAAGAAGGTCCTTCGCAGACTTTCTTTCCAAGGGAAATGGTTCAAGACTTGTGCACTGGGATATGATTGAGAACAAGACTGTCGTATGTTTACGAAAATAACCAAAGCAATATATTCTGTTCTCAGAATTAGTACATTAAATAACAGGAATTGACTAATAATGTCCTGCTAAAATCAGGTTTGAGAAAAAAACAACTAAAATGTCATTACAAAATATCATGAAAATCTGATTGAAATTAGACTTTGAAACCTTCCGATTAAATTCTTAAAATGATTTAAAGAATCATAATTCCTATAATACGTTATTTACACACAATTACCATTATACACGTTTGCTGGAAAACACATAAAATAGTATACACTCAATATGCAGTACACATAAATACCATTCATATCCAATGTCAATTGATAGTACCAACGCTATGCCCTATATAGAAAGTATGTTAATCTACTAACTGTTCTGACAAATTAACTTGTTTCAAAAAAATGTATAACTGTTACTGATACAACAATATTCAGTTTAATCAAATTTAAGCAAAAATAATTTTATTTACTCCTATGAGATCTCTTTATCTTATGAAATTTTTAAGTTAACTGCTAAACAACTAAGTTTTACATCACACACAATATGTCAATCAATCAAATAACTTATTGTCTTTACTTCTAAATTTTTTTTACAGTAATACCTTTGAAGTATCTGGGTCCAGTAACGATACTGTATTCCTATCTGGCATTCGGACACGTATTTAAAAACTCATGACAGAAGTCGAGTAATATTGCAGTTAATCATCTCGTAAAATACTGTACTGAAATAGTTCTACAATCTGGCCCACGCTTCTACCTCTAACTTGAAATGAGTTAGACGAACTCACAAGGTCTCCCGCGGCGTACGAAGCCTTGACGTTCTTCGAGGTCGTCCGTAACGGAACTTGAGCACGAAGGATTCCCGTCGACTGCGCTGCTCTTCTTGGGGATAGCGTCGCTACCGTCGGCGTTGCTGTTGCGTCGGATGTTGCGATGATCGAATTTGATTCAAACAGGTCCAAGTATTCTTATTCTAAAAGCCGAAATAAATCATATGTTGCTAGTAACATTTCTATTTTGATTTACTTCTCACTACATGTTTTTACTCGTTTCAATTCGTAGTATAAATCTTGTTATTCATTCTTCTTTAAGAATTATTCATGTTTTATATATTTTATTCGTTTACTCTCTAGAATAAGCTATCTTAATAATGAGGTATGTTACCTTATTCTAAAAGCTTCTGTAATGATGAATTCTTGCAATGGCGTGGTCCGTCGTTCCACTAGCTCTCTCAGAGTAACGTCTCGTCAGCTGGTTAGTAGCAAAATGGCCGGGTCAGTCTAGTCTTGCTCTTAATTCACCAATATTTGCCTACTCTATCGCCATTGGTCGGTCAAGTCGTTCCATTGACTCATTTTGATATCACGATTTTGATACTAGTTGTAAGCGCTCCTCGTAGCTTTCTTTCGAACTACTTTCGTCTTCTAGCGTTCTCTACTGGTTGATCTAGTAACTACATGATTTCTAGATAATAAGACGCATTTACGAAGAAAAACTTATATTTTTCTTGATGTAAACGACTTTAGCGGTTACACCCTATTTTCGAAAATTGCGAAATTTACATGTCGGAAATATTGGGATGAGACAATTATGTTTTTAGCGTCAACCTTTGTTCAAACTTTACGGCGTTTCTATAGCGAAGTTGTATTACTGACGGCGAGTTAACTCGAGTACCTGCGTTCGAGTCTCGGTGCGGAAAATAGTTTCTGCTGATATAAAACACTTCTACATTTGCATGTAGAAGAAGAATAGAGCAATGCTGTTAGAAATAATGCGAGAAAGTATGTGCTGTGGTAGCACCCCTAGGGTTTTTTCTTGCATAAATACATTGATATCATGTGAACGATTTTCATTTAGCGGAATGGTAAAATTATTGGATGTAAAACTGTTCAAGAACCAATGTTTGGAAAATAAATGAAATAATTTCCATATGTTAATCAGAGACCAAACTTTCCGATCTGGTTTGGCAGCCAGTGAATGTCAACGAGTGTAAAAAAAGCACACAGTAAACTGAAATGATTGAACTCAACGATAGCATCTCAAAATAATAAGTCAACGCCCTACGTGAGCCACCGATCCTGAATGCGAGAAGAATCTCTCGAATTCGCCTTCCCAAGGCGCTGGAGGTCTTTTGAGCTGGTGCGGAGGGCATCTCCGGAGCGCCCCCCCCCAGCGTCGCCACCGCCGCCACCGCCGCAGCGCGCGCACGCAAGCCGCTTAGCGCGCCCCTGGTGGCCGCCCGCGTCCTCCCCCCCCCCCCGCCCAACCCCGACACGACCCGCCTCGCGATGCCGCACGCCGCCCCGCGCCCTCCACCTCGCGCCACCGCACGCCGCCCTGCGTCCTCCCGCCCCGCCCCGCCGCGCCCAGCCGCGCCAGAAGCTGATTCCCCACCGCCGCACAGCACAGCACGGCACGGCACAGCCCGAGGCACCGGGAGAGGCGGCTCACGGCATCAGCTGATGTCCCTGCAGTGCCTCTGACCGGAAGGTCCTTAGGTTCCACTCCCGACAGGCAGCATTTTCGACAATAGCTGCATCTAGATGGGACGAGTTCAGTCGCTGTCTGTAAGAGAATTCTAGCGGATGGCTGCTCTGATCGTTTTCCGTGGTTTCTCCGATCAATACTAGGCGAATGTCGGAATAGTACCCTAACAAACGGGCCACGGTTGTGCGTGACCTTTCCTTCCTTGTCGTATCCTCACCCCTTACAGCCTTACATGAACATGCATTACACTACCATAAATTATGGGGGAGAGGTCTGGAGCTTAGAGCTTGTTCAGACTTGGGTCATGTCCCGCTGGTGGGAGATACCTCGTTAGGAAAACCACCGCTAGCCGAACGGTAGGTCGCCGGATCTCGCATTTCAGCGAGGGAGGATCACCGCCACCTCCCATGATGAAAATGTGCACTACACTTATGACCTTAACAGTTGACATTCCCGGAATCACTATTCAAACAAAATCATTCCGATGCCAACTCCGGAGAGTGTAGGCGCGGTGCAAACGCCCAGGAAGAAGCGTTGCGCACGGAGGGCTGGTCGACGACGAGTAGGGATGGCAAAAAATTCCATGTTTTTAAAACATAGGCATTTTCGACCAGAAGCATCGATATATTTACATGTATGTTTTCTACCCATCGACCTATTTTTTCCAGAAACATCGACGTCCTTTATATTTTTTTACTTTCTCACTACGAAGTAGAATGAAAGTTTTAAAAAACGCCGAATGTTCGGCAAAAACACTTCCTACAGAGCCCTGGTAACAAAAAAGTGTATAAATAAAGTTGCTAAATTTAGAAAATGTCCCCTATCACTTGTGGTCAGAATCTGTGTTGTGGGCAATGCTAGCGGACAACGCTAGCGGCTACACAGTTCAGCTGATTTTCTCCAAAATTCATATTCCTCAATCAATCCCACTGATGTCGCGAACTCTTCAACTAGAAAGCGAAATTTTAATTTTTGGTGCTGCTTTACATGAAGCCCCCGAAACATTTTCAAAAAATCGCTCCATCGATATTGATTAAATTTTATTGTTGGATAGTGTCGTTGAGTCGTCTAAGAGAATGATGAAGGTCTCATGATCGTGAAAATCCTGATATTTCCAAAATTGCAAACGTTTAACATTTTTTCGGAGTCTTCCTGTAACTGAAATATCAAAGGTAGAGATTTTTTTCCCTAATGAAATCTGTTCCTTAGGGTAGGATAGGTTTTGAAATAAGATCAGGCATAATTTTTCGAGAATTTGAGTACTTTTCGCGTAATTTTGCGTGAAAATACGGTCGAGAAAGTACTTGCTGGCATAGTATCACTGGTTTTTCCTTTTTTACATGCGATAAAGATTATTTTTAAAATATTATTTATACGTGCCCAAACAATATAACTCATTTAAGTACTATAATTAAAATGGAAATAGGATGGGGAAATATAACATTGATATTTTGAAAATCGATGTTTGCCGATGTTTTCATCGACGTCGAAAAACGTATGCCTTTGGGTAAAATTTGCTGTTCACGCAACTAATGTTATACCATATTTACAATCTGTCTGATACGCCTGACAGGCTGGCTAGCAGCAGTACCAATTATTTTAATTTGTATCACTCTGTGTTGCGCATAATTTATTAAATTAAAGGCGATCCTAGTGTCTGATCTTTATACTAAGAGGCTAAAAACTTACATCAGCTAGATCTACCCAGAATGCATTGCCCTCCTCCCCTCTCCCACTCACGACGCCAGCATCTCGCTCATTTTTACTTTTCCTTGTAAGTACGTATATACGGAGTAAGATAATATATTCTGCCTGAATGCAAAGATCGCGATAAATCTATCAAAACCAGGAGGCAAACTATACGCTGCATTCATCGATTTTCGAAGAGCGTTCGACTCTGTAGTCCATACCATTCTATGGAAAAAACTATATGAGGCAGGAATTAGTACTAAAATAATTAGAATTATTCAAGATTACTACACCAAAGCAAGGATGAGAGTATCAGTAAATGATCAAAAGACACAAGAAATAGATGTGACGCAAGGCGTCCTGCAAGGCGACTCCCTAAGCCCGATCCTTTTTTCTATACTGCTACATGACATCACTAAGTTTTTTATGCAAAATGGACACGACAAAATCGAAGAAAAAATAGAAATGCTAATTTTCGCTGATGATTTAATAATACTTTCAGACAACATCATCGATTTGCAGTATAAAATAAACACTCTCTCTAAGTATTGCGATATAAACCACTTAGACGTCAATGAAAAGAAAACACAACTGCTTATCTATAACAAGGGAGGTAAACAGAAAAAAACAAGACAATGTAAATACAGAGAACACGTTATAAAGCAAGTTAATTCTTATACATATTTAGGGGTAACATTCACTAGCTCAGGATTATTTAAAACAGCTGCAGACGAGTTTCTGTCCAAAGCTAGGATTGCTATGGGATCCTTTTGAAAGATATTAATTGAAGGTAAATTTGCAGATTGGCAATCTAGATTAGATATATTCAATTCAACAGTGAACTCTGTCTTCCTGTATGCTTCATCCATTTGGGGGCTGAGGCACTTCGATATAGCGCACAAACTTCAAGCAGGATTCTTTAAACTTCTCTTAGGGTTACCGAAATGCACTCCTGGATACATGATAAGAATGGAGATAGGTTCGGCCCCATTGAGTACACAAATTCTGAAGAGAGCAATGCTGTATTTTACGAAATTGATACAAATGCCTGAAAATAGATACCCGAAACAATGGGTATCTATACCCAAAACAATATACTATTAAACAATCTAAGTAACACATCCGAAAATACTCATAATCGAAAATATAACTGGGTTAATATTCTGAAAACCAACCTCGAGTTCCTCGGTAGTGATCAGCTGTTTGCTGATCTACTAGATTCGAGTAAGATTGAGATGACTATTTCACATACTTGCAACCTGTACGCAGACAATGTCTTTCAAAAGGATCTAAACAGAGTAGCATTCTCATCCTACAGTCCAATTTACAAATTAATAAAAGATACAGAATCCCCTAAATGTGAACCATACTTACACTCGAAAATACCATTAGCACAAATCAAAATAATGGCACAAATTAGGCTTGCTGGTTTAAACACCGTAAAACTAAAATTCAAAAACATAACCTACAAACTATTGGAACTAGAAAGGTGTATGGTATGCAATCTCAATCAACAGGAAACATTAGAACATATTATAAAACTCTGCCCAATTTATGAACCATTAAGAAACAATGTGGTAAAAAATCAAAACATCTTGGAACTACTGAGACAAAATGATCAAAACAATATTCAATCATTTTTTCATTGTCTTAAATCTGTCTTTAAGTTACGGTCATTTGCTCTATTTGAATGAATTTGCTGTATCTGAAACTAAATTGAATAACTAAACTGAATAAAAGATAACTGATATTAATTTGAATGTGAATAAGGTGAATATCTGAGCATTTAAAATATTTATCAAAGAAAATAATAAATTAATTTTTAACTTTTTTAACAAGGCTTTTTGTAATTAATGTTTTTTTTGTGTTTTTATAATTTTTCTATTTTCGAGTAACTGTATTGATTTGACCATTTCATTGATTAATGTTTTCATAACTGTATACTGGCGTAAAATTAAGTTTTCATAATAGAATGCTATGAAAAGTCATGGTGTTTGAAAACTCATTGTAACATGACCTGTGACCGTGTAATGTAAATGTACTGAAAGTTTTGTTAGTTTTATGTTGTTTACTTGTAAATAATATGTTTTTGTAATTTTTTATGTTCTGAGTAACTGTATTGATCTGATTGTTTCATTGATTAATGATGTACATAATTGTATAATGGTGTATAATCAAGGTTAAAGCCAATAAAATAAATATTTAATTCAATTCAATATACGTTGTATAGGGAAAGCAATGCAATGCTGCGGAAAATCGATTTCGAGATTTCAACGGAAATACTCGCTGATACCGAAAAAAGTGGTTCTTTTCGAAAAGTGCGTCCGTCCGTCTGTCTGTCCGTTCGCCAGTCCGTCTGTCTGTCCGTTCGCCAGTCCGTCTGTCTGTCCGTTCGCCAGTCCGTCTGTCTGTCCGTTCGCCAGTCCGTCTGTCTGTCCGTTCGCCAGTCCGTCTGTCTGTCCGTTCGCCAGTCCGTCTGTCTGTCCGTTCGCCAGTCCGTCTGTCTGTCCGTTCGCCAGTCCGTCTGTCTGTCCGTTCGCCAGTCCGTCTGTCTGTCCGTTCGCCAGTCCGTCTGTCTGTCCGTTCGCCAGTCCGTCTGTCTATCCGTTCGCCAGTCCGTCTGTCTATCCGTTCGCCAGTCCGTCTGTCTGTCCGTTCGCCAGTCCGTCTGTCTGTCCGTTCGCCAGTCCGTCTGTCTGTCCGTTCGCCAGTCCGTCTGTCTGTCCGTTCGCCAGTCCGTCTGTCTGTCCGTTCGCCAGTCCGTCTGTCTGTCCGTTCGCCAGTCCGTCTGTCTGTCCGTTCGCCAGTCGGTCTGTCTGTCCGTTCGTCAGTCGGTCTGTCTGTCTGTCCGTCAGTCGGTCTGTCTGTCTGTCTGTCCGTCAGTCGGTCTGTCTGTCTGTCTGTCCGTCCGTCAGTCGGTCTGTCTGTCTGTCTGTCCGTTCGTCAGTCGGTCTGTCTGTCTGTCCGTTCGTCAGTCGGTCTGTCTGTCTGTCCGTTCGTCAGTCGGTCTGTCTGTCTGTCCGTTCGTCAGTCGGTCTGTCTGTCTGTCCGTTCGTCAGTCGGTCTGTCTGTCTGTCCGTTCGTCAGTCGGTCTGTCTGTCTGTCCGTTCTTCAGTCGGTCTGTCTGTCTGTCCGTTCGTCAGTCGGTCTGTCTGTCTGTCCGTTCGTCAGTCGGTCTGTCTGTCTGTCCGTTCGTCAGTCGGTCTGTCTGTCTGTCCGTTCGTCAGTCGGTCTGTCTGTCTGTCCGTTCGTCAGTCGGTCTGTCTGTCTGTCCGTTCGTCAGTCGGTCTGTCTGTCTGTCCGTTCGTCAGTCGGTCTGTCTGTCTGTCCGTTCGTCAGTCGGTCTGTCTGTCTGTCCGTTCGTCAGTCGGTCTGTCTGTCTGTCCGTTCGTCAGTCGGTCTGTCTGTCTGTCCGTTCGTCAGTCGGTCTGTCTGTCTGTCCGTTCGTCAGTCGGTCTGTCTGTCTGTCCGTTCGTCAGTCGGTCTGTCTGTCTGTCCGTTCGTCAGTCGGTCTGTCTGTCTGTCCGTTCGTCAGTCGGTCTGTCTGTCTGTCCGTTCGTCGGTGTGTCCGCCTGTCCGTCTGTTCGTCCGCCTGTCCGTCTGTTCGTCCGCCTGTCCGTCTGTTCGTCCGCCTGTCCGTCTGTTCGTCCGCCTGTCCGTCTGTTCGTCCGCCTGTCAGTCCGTGAACAACACTAGTGCCTAAAGCATTAGTACGATTTCTTCCAAAATGAATATTCCCCGGTCGATCTGGTTCCACTCGAGGCGCCGTGATTTTGAAAAACATTCTTCAAACTTTGGGGTACTTTACATGAAGTCCCCCGGACATTTTCAAAATTTTCTCAAAAGCGGCTGCAATTTTCTTCGTTAAATTTCTTGTAAGAATAGAGTAAAATACACTTATTAGAAGGCATTGGTCCTAATTTCACAGTTAGCTCTGAAAAAAATAATGTCAAGTAAAGTTTCTCGAAAACAAAACTCGAACTCGTTTCTCGAAAACGATCTCAAAATTCCGCATTTTCAGAAATGCTCAAACACCAATTTTTCATAAATAGCTCTTTAAAATGTTTTTTCTTCAAACTTTTCGAACGGATAGTGCTAATTACGCTCTTTAATACAGAGTGTTTTTTTTTAACGTTCGCCGAAGATTCCGGCCGCGTCGCCCGGGCAGTCGAGGGCTCATTCGCCCGGCAAACCGCTGACTCAACTCCCGTGCTTTCCGAGAATTATCGCTGCGCCGCTTAACGTATCTTAAAGAAGATGATGAAAGTGGTGTCCTTCGGCTCGAATGCATTCTTGTCACCTCCGAAACACATTCTGATTTGCCCTTTGAAGTAAGTCTCGAGGAATTGCTGCGATTTTCTCTTCAAAAGAGCTCCGGAGCTCTTCCTCCGAATGCGGGTTTTCTGCATACACCTGATCTTTCAAGTACCTCCATAGGAAAAAATCACAAGGAGATAGATCAGGTGATCTAGGAGGCCATAACCCACGACTAATTATACGATCGTCACAATAAACATTATTTAAAATGTTCATGGATCGAACAGCAGTGTGAGCAGTTGCCGAATCCTGTTGAAAGTGCCTTTCTTCTGGTGTCAATTGTTCGAGGAATAATGCCAATATTTGATGTATGTAAACGTCAGCAGTAACGGTGGTGTTGAAAAAAATAGGTTCGATAATTCTTGTGAAACTCAACGCACACCACACTCCGATCTTTATGTCGTCAAGTGGTTGTTCGTGAAGCTCTATTGAAGAGAGAGTCGCAGTAATTCCTCGAGATTTACTTCAAAGGGCAAATCAGAATGTGTTTCGGAGGTGACAAGAATGCATTCGAGCCGAAGGACACCACTCTCAGCATCATCTTTAAGATACGTTAAGCGGCGCAGCGATAGTTCTCGGATAGTACGGGAGTTGAGTCAGCGGTTTACCGGGCGAATGAGCCCTCGACTGCCCGGGCGACGCGGCCGGAATCTTCGGCGAACGATAAAAAAAACACCCGGTATAATGTAAGGTTCATTTTGAGGTATTTTTCCTTTTTTTCACAAATTGCACAAATGTAATTTTTAGAAAGATCTCTCACTCCGTTAATATGCACATTTCCTGCAATTTGTGAACACTATTGTATTTGTGAGTTGATGTACTTCAAATGACTTCTGTAGAAGTTTTTCGAAAACTCAAAAATTTTCTGTGAAAACGAGCTTCATTCTCTATTGCATGAAATATATTCACAACACGTAATGAGCGTCGAACGCTTAAACGTTAACAAACATTCATGTGACTCTGAGTTGTAATTTAAATGTGCAATATGTCGATGCTTCGTTGTCAAGACGAAATTTTGTGATATCTCAAGGATGTTTCCGGTTTCTCCGATCAACACCAGGCGAATGCCGGAGCAGTACCCTAACAAAGGGGCCACGGCCCGCGTGCGATCTTTCCTTTCTCTTCCTTGTCCTATCCTCTCCTGTTACACACTCACTTACACTAACATGCACTATATACTACCATACATGCCAGGATACCGGTCGGGAGCTTACAGCTTGTTCCGGCTGGGGCGGTGCCCCGCTGGTGGGAGATACCTGGTTGAGGGGAAAACCCCGCTAGTCGACGTTAGGTCGGCGCCAGATCTCGCCATCCAGCGGTAAAAAGACCATCGCCACCTCCCGAGAAAAAAACACGCACTACACTAACGGGACTAATGACCTAAGTAGTTGACGCGCCCGGAAACAGGAATCAATCAATCAATCAATCAAGGATGTTTGTACCACGCCATGTGAGTCGCCGATCTTTTGATCTTTTGCTTGTTTCGAGTACTAACATCGTACAATTTATCATTGCGCTACGTGAGTGTATCTAATCTAAGCATGCAATCTGATGTGGAATGCTCATGGTTACTCCACAACTAATGACACTGGCCAAATGCCACGTATGTCTGCAGCACATTTCCGTCAAGATGAATTTAACACATGTGTATCACGAATAGTTATTCTTGCAATGGTATTGTGGAGGTGTTAGAAACAAATGTATTCTACTGGGAAAATCTTCTGTGATTTAAAAGTTTACTCAAATTTTTGAGAGCTTTGTCATCAAGCATGGTAATTTGTGTGTTCGTATATTGATGTAAGGGAAAATAATATGAAGGTTATTAATTTATACATGTATTCAAGATTAACTGCATTGCTTAGTGTTTCAGTGATAAAAAAGAAATGTTAGCTTTCAATACATTCAAATGAAAGGTGTCTCTATACATTTATTGTTCTTTATTGGTTGTTATTGGTAACCGTTACCCAATGAACTTAAATACTCAAATAATATTTAAATGCTCATGTGTAATTAATGTGTGCAATGCAAATATTTGCAAGTCGAATTTTCTGAAAAATCTGTCAAAATGAGTATTTATATTGATGTGGCACTTTGAAGCTGCAGTGCAATAACAAAAACTTGTTCAAAAGGCTGAAAATATACAGTTATATTCATCAGAATATTAGTGTTAATACAAATTGCAAAAATTAATTACACAGTGCATCATATTGTAATGAATAACAGAACATGCGTGATTCTTTTTATAATCAGAACTGCATATTTATAAGTAAATTAAGCAAGTATTTTGCTTATGTGTGGCATTTTTGAATTCTTTTAATTTGAAGGCACGTTTGACAACACGTTCGTACAACACTCGCTTTCATTAGAAGAGAGCATTGTCTTGAATATTCACAAATAATTTTGTTAATTAATGTATTTAGAGAAGTGAATTTATATTTTTATTTTGTGTTAATTGAGAATTTTTTATAAAGATCCATTGCATAAAAAATATATAAAAAACATGGGGAATGAATTTCAATGTTAATATAATTAAAACTTGCTTTTCTACCGCCACATCATTAACATGTTCATACGTTTACGTAAAAGGTATTTAATTTAGTGTAGATAAAGCTGTTGTTAAATCTGGGACCAATATGCATTGTTTTAGTCCACTTAAAGCTAGTGTATTGTTGCCTTTAATAGCTTATTTAATTAAGACTGTTGACAGATATTTTCAAAAGGATAATTTTAGGACACTATAATCTGTTTAAATTGAAAATTTTAATTATGTGGGAACGGTAATATAATATTAAGTGTTTATTCGACAGTGTGTTTGAGTAATTACATACTATCCACTTTCCTGCGTTAAGAGCTCCTTGCATTTTATTATTTTGAACATCGTAGGAATGTTGAGGGTTGACTAATTAATTTCCAATCCATTGCCTAACAGTATCCCCCAACATTTGCCATACTAAGGACGAGAGCCATGGCGGCATTCACTTCACGATCTTGAGGCGATCAAACACTTTTTTAACCCACTGCACAAATGAAGAAGGATTTTGTTCCTCGTCGTGAATTTTATGGCTTTCTTTTGTACGTTTGAAGTAATCGACACTTGCGCTCTACGCAGAGGCCGGGACGCGATGGGTCAAAGGCAAGGGGAAATACAAACGTCCTGGAAGTTAGCTTAACCATTTCATCCAAAATTCAATACCTTATTATTTGCAGATGTTTGCCGTTCTTAAGATGCAAAAAGTAAAAATTTTTTAAAAAAATAGTATCCATTTAACTTCTATTCGATGAAGCCAGAACTCTCAATCCGCAAATATTGCTAGTATACACATTAAAATATTCTAAGAATTTGGCCCTTTAAACTACGAACGATTATAGTATAAATCAGGATGATATCGCCATTTTTTAAAAATATTAAGAAAAGACATTAAATAATTGCTACAATCCAAAAATCATTTCTCTCAGATGCCAGACGTCAGTGTCTCGCAGAGCAGGGCATCAAGTGGAGTTCGTGTGAGGATGCTGTGCACTTGTCTGATGTCACAAATGAGACAGCTGCGCTGAATGCCGCGTCGAGAACATCGATTGATGGATTGATTGATTGTTAGTGATTCCAGGCGCGTCAACTGCTGTCATTAGTCCCGTAAGTGAAGTGCATTCTTTCTTCTCGGGAGGTGGCGGTGATCTTCCCCCGCCGCATGGCCAGATCCGGCCCCGACCTACTGTCGGCCAACGAATTTTTCCCAACCAAGTATCTCCCATTCGCGGGGCACCGCCCAATTCGTTACAAGCTCTAAGCTCACGACCGATCTCTCCGCGTATATAGTAGTGTAGTGCATGTGAGTGCAAGTATATGTAAGTAAGGGGTAAAGATAGGACAACGAATGGGAAGGAAATATCGCGCGCGGTCCGTGGCGCGTTTAGTAGGGTACTGCTCCGGCATTTACCTGGTGTTGATCAGAGAAACCACAATAAACTCCCGATCAGAGCAGCCGGCTGCTAGATTTCTCCTGCAGACACCGGCTAAATTTCATCTAGCTGTGTAAGTAGTGTCTAAAATTCTGCCCCCGATGGGACTCGAGCCGAAGACCTCCCGGTCAGAACCATTCCAGGGACATCAGTTGATGCCCTAAGCAACCTCTCACGGTATGAGAACATCTCAGCTTTTCGGGAGGCTGCCAGAGCACTAAAAAAGTACATTGATTTTGCGTTATCAAGACGCGTCAATAGGGTTTTCTGCTGAAAAATCGCCTATTTCCTCCGCACTTTAACATTCCTGTTCTTTACTACTTACGTAGTAAGGCGAAAAAGTAAAAATTCTGGAGAAATGTCTGGGTTTATTGAGAGATCTGTATTACAAGAGATGGACTTCGAACATTTCGTAGGAGAAATTTGACGCGGGTAATGGCGAAACCACCGCTATATCACATTCGTCTCACAGTACTGTAGCTAATTTCTGAAAGAGTTGAAAACTCTGCGTCCCTATCAGGGCCACCTTTCAGTGCCTAGGCGCATGTACAGTCACTCGCTTTAATATTCGGTCACACACTATAACTTGAATTTTCTTATCGTATTCTCATGATAGGGAGGGCAAAGAATAACAGTTGATGCCTCAAATAAACGTTTAATATGGTAGAAAAGTATGTGCCACATGACACACAAATTATTTTAACATGAATGCAACAAAACTAAAAAAACTGATAAACCAATCAATTAGGACCATTTTAACATACGGTAACTCTTCTTAAATTAACAATTTTTACATGGTATAACTATATTAGTGGTTGGTAGAGTATTATTTCTGTAAAATCACTTCTTTCAATCGATTCGGCATACTTGCAGTATTTTTTTATGTATGAACTGCCTATAGATACCCATTCTTCCACCATTCTCTCCTCTTCAATTCCTCCCTTCTGGACATTTTATTTTTTTGTAATCGTCTTTCAGTTCACACCACATGCTCTATTGTGTCAAGTTTAGACGTCTATAGAGATATTTCCAAAACCTTGGGGCGGTTGTAGACAAGCCAGGTGCATACAATGTGGGCTTTATGTTTTGGATCATTATCCTGATAAAATTTATTGCTATCCTGTTTTCCGAGAGTATCCGCACTTTGGAGGAAAAATTCTTTGAGAAGGCAGAGATAACTTTCCTTCGTCATTATGTCTTCTACAAACCTCAATCAAACTCCAGACGAAGATATGCGCCCCCGCACCAAGGTACTGCATTAGCCGTACTTATTAGCGGCTACTGCAGTAGCCGTATTTTCCAAGTGGATGTGGATTTTCCAAGTGTTTCTTTGAACTAAGCCATACCCTAGTTCTACCATCTGATTGCCATGGGGTGAAGTTGCTTTCATCAGCAAAAATAACTGCGACCACCACTCGGATCCCTTGTTCACATACTGCTTCGCGAATTCTAGCCTTTTATTTTTAATCAACTAGCTTATTAATGGCTCATTCCTTGCCACTCTTTCTTCAAACCATTCACTGGCTAACATTTTCCACACAGTTTCGGGTTGCACTTTCCCTCCACATTCTTCATAAAATGCAGCAGTACTTTTTGGCGCTCTTAATCCAGGATTCTTCCTCATTTTTCTCAATCAGGCATCACTCTCTTCTGTAGTAAGACGACCCTTTTATTTTGTCCTCTCGTTAGCAGCGCATTACGATGCCGTGCATTGTACTTTGTGGGAGATTGGTCATCTTGCCAATTTATCTTGTAGAAGAACCCTTTTCATGTTGAACATCACAAGTTATCGCTGGTCAAATGAAGTATTGCATCCTTTTCGGCCTATCGTTGTACTTTCAGCACATAAGAGGAAGTGTCTCGAAATATTTAACACTAGAATGTCAAGTGACGTGTCGCACCATCTTCTACTACCATCGTACCATACCTACCATACCATACCTACCATACCTACTCTAGGCATTCGTTGACTCGCTCTAAACATTCAACGTGATGAAATATTTCACTTAGTGTTGTCGAGTTCATGTTGCACTATCTTGTTGATGGTAAAGTATTCGAGAACTATTGCGATTTATTAAGGTGACCGAATGCCAAAGTGAGAGACTGTATTCTCGTTTCATGTTACCATTTGTGGGTTGAAATTTAATGGTTGACTGTACATTTTGAGTTAAGGCGCGTCTGGTGAAGAGAAACGCGAATCCACGACTTTCAGATTGGTTTGACTTACAATGTGTGCTCCGTTCACCGACGGAGTTGAAGCGCCCGTAATCAATGATAAATCAACCAATTACATGTGAAAGACTCACGACATTGTTGTTGGGATGAGCAATTTCTTTTGTATTTTCGTGCGGTTCTGGCCGTTCGAGGTCGCGCACAACACTTGGAAGAAAAACATTCTTTCACACATAAAAACAAATATATTTCCAATACTTTCATTAAAGAAAAACTAAATTAGCAGAAAAAAGAGAAGAGATCAGCAATGAAATCAATGTCAACCTTTGTATATTTGTGGTTGGAACAACATTCACGAAAATGTGTCCTTTGTTGCTGATGAGTCTGCGCCCCAATACAAGTTTCAGCAAACAAAGAACATCAATATTCCTACACAGTTCTTTTTTCTGAGAAGATGCACCCCGAACATTTTCCTCCAAGACGCTCCAGAAACACAAAGCCTTTCCCCCGCAGGTTCATCGGTCAGCCGAGGGCCACAGGCGCGTTTATCCAGCGTCAACAGAGAGCTCTATTCGGATGAGGAGAAAGCCCGGGAGAGCACTCCGGAGCAAACACGCCCCGCGATCCAATCAATTCGATCGCAATTTAAATGGTATAGGTTAAAGAAGAAAAGGGCCCGCGAAGAAGGCCAGCGCGGGAGCGGCGCGGAATCGAAAGGGAGCACGCGAAGGGTTTGCGGGAGAGATTCGCCCGCCCAGGCGCACGCATTGGCAGGAAGCTCACGGAATTGCAAATGGAATATTCGAAATTCAGATCATTTCGAATCAGGCCTCACAATGTCACTTTTAAAATCGAGCGTGCAGCTGCGGAGGGGACGGGCACGGCGGTGGATCAACCCCTGAACAAGGCGCGCCCGAGAGCAAGGGCCCGGCGGGGTAGAGGCTGGGGTAGGGGCGGGGCGGCTGCAGTCTGCCTCCGGAATGCTAAATACCACCGCGGGCGCCCGGCGGCAGAGGGCGTTGCGGTGAGGGCGGGGCGGGGTGAGGAGGTGCGCCGGGGGCGGGCGATTACCAGCGCGCCAATGAGGGGTGAAGCGGCCGACACGATTTTTACGCCCCTCATCCGATCGCTGGTCCGCATCCGAAGTAGTAGGCGTAGCGCCCGGAATTACAAGGGCCCGCGCTGGCGCACGGGCGGGGCTATAATCAAACGGTTATCGGAGGATTAATTATAGGAAGTGCCTGAAAAGATATTTTAAAGCGCCGCCGGATGCGGAAGAGGAAGGGAGGAGGGGAAGGGGAGACTTCTTTCCCCCTCGCCGTAATAGGCGCCGTCAGGCACCGGACGGGTGCTCTTAGAAAATCGCCAGCTGAATGTTCAATTACGCCGGCTGGAAGGGCGCGTGGAAAAACAGCCATTAGAGCGACGACGGGTCGCTGACCGTCTCTAATGGCGCTGGCGTGCTGTTCGGTCCACGCGGGGGTGGGGCGATGCGGGCGGGGGTCGCGTAGGCCTATTAAACAAATGCCGCCGTGGGCGAAAGCGAGGATGTGCGGGTGGTCAGCGCGCACGATGGACATGGGGGGGGGGCGTCGGACGGTCAGCCGCAGCCAGGCATAGTTCCGGCGATCGCCACCGCTGGTGGGCGCGCACCCTCCGCGCGCGGCGCCAGGTGAGTGTATTCTCCACCGCGACAAAGAGCGCGGGGGTAATCGCGCGGATACAATGAGGAACCATTTCTGGCGGATACAGTCAATGCCGTTGGGAGTGGGGCGAGCGGGCGGAGGTTGGGGGAGGAGGAAAAGAACAAGGGAGGAATAAAGAAACAAGACAAAGCGGCGCGATTCTGACAAAGCGGCGCCGGGGCATTCTGCGGGAAATCGAACAACGATGGAGGCGGCGGCGGCGGGTGCGGCGGCGGCGGCGGCGGCAGTGGCGGCGGCGGCGGCGGCGGCGGCGGCCGCGGCGGTGGCGGCGGCCGCGGCGTTGGCGGCGGCGGCGGCGGCGGGTGCGGCGGCGGTGGCGGCGGCGGCGAGCAGTAGGGGCGGGGGATTGTCGAGGGTGACGGAAAGGGCGGAACGTTGACGGTGGCGCCTCAGCAATACAAAGAGGGCGTGGTGGGGGTGAGGCGATCAACGGAAGAAACAAAAGCCTCTCGGCTGCCGCTTTTTGACGCCTCGGCCACTCGACGCCCGCAAGGCGGCGCATGTCCTCCTCAGGGCCAACGCCTCCTTCTCAAGGGGATATTCATACACGCAGAGGGTAGCCGTGTTATAGAACTTTGCCTCAATATTGAGAAATTATTTCAGTGTTACAGCAAATAGAGACCCAGCGTGGTGTTACGTGAATTTTCTAATATTCTTTGTTATGTCCATTGTTCTCACAAATATCTAATTGTACGTTTTAATCTGAAAATATGATACAACCACGTCAATCATTTGAATGATCAAAACGATAATTTATTAATTCTTATTGTTCATATTCAAAAATTTACCAGTCTCCTTTTTCCATATTTCAGTTTTCAACTATCCATATGTCACATTATGTGCGATCTGATTCGATGGCAATTGAAATACCAAATATAACTTGAGAACAATAGAAAATGTACAATTAAGACAAATGTCCAACAATACTACTTGTGTTGACAATTGGAGTTTTATGATGAGAACATACAACTAGTTTTATTATATCCGTATTACATTTTTTCAGTGCCGGTAAGTACTTCAGATGATAACAAGAACTTGTGATTTTAATGACCAATTTTTACTTTCCTTTCTTTCAATTATCCGCGCACTTTTTCTTAAACCCTCATTTGCTCTACGAGAGAGGAGAAGGGGCATTGGTTATTTTCTCTTCCACTTCTTCCTTCTTTTATTTTAGGCTGTAGCCTGTTTTTTTAAACAAAGGAAATATAATTATTTTGTCGACAGGTCTTTTATGAAATCTTTAGATCAATTTTTGATGCATAATAGTTCGTATATTATAAGGAAGCAAGCATGTTTGGTTATCAGGTATAGTCAACAAGACCCCTTCCTGACATTTATTCAGAACTCAGTGTTAGTAAAGGAGTGGGGGTAGGTATGCAGGGGCTCAAGAAACTTTCATGTATAATACCACTTACGTAATAAAGAGAAAGTATTGTAATGCTGCAGCCGAAATCTGTGAATATTAAAAAAAAAATCGTGTTATTGAACCTTGGTAACGAAACTGTGTATAAACCTGGATGCAGTATGTGTAAAATGACTTCCTAAAAAACTTTGTGTAGGCGGAATCTGTTTTGTGCGTCCTTGATACTGAAAAACTGATTGACGGCAAAACGTCTATCTGTCGTCTGTGGTCAAGGCTAGCGCCTAAACGGTTCTCACGATTTTCTCCAACATTGATTTTCCCCAATCGATCTGAACGTCTCAAGGACTTTTTGAGGGTACTTTTCATGAAACCTCTCCAGTAAACCTTCCAAAAATTGGCAACATCTTTTTTTATTTAACTTTGTCCTTGGATGGCATAAGTAATACTTGAAAAATGGCGTATGTCTATTTTCCTTTGTAATCTCTGAACTTTTTCAAAAATGGCAAAAGTTCAAGTTTTTCGGAGCCTACCTACAACATTACAAAAGATAGAAATTTTTTCTTTAACGAAATCCGTTGTTCAAAGATAGATCTTGAAATACGTTTATATTCAATTTTTGTAAAATATGAATATTTTTTTGGGCAATTTTGTGTGAAATTTAGGCCATTTTCAAACAATTATTTTCTCAAAAACTGCTATAATTTTTGTTTCAATTTTTTCTCGGATAGAACAAAAGGATTGTAATTGGTGCTTGTCTCATTTTCGGCACACACTCTGTATTTTTGAAAAACGCAAATAATGAATATTACAATAATACAAAATTCATGTTATTTTACGTGTCGTGTATTTTTCAGAACACGTAAAAAACTATTTTTATTTTAAATCATCAAATGAAATTCGTATTCCGAACCGAGAAAAACAAAGCGCGAAGAATTTGTGCGGGGTCGCCCAAACCAGTCGTCGTAGAGCGGTGTTGTCAAGGTCGATGCGAGGAAGGGAAGTCCGTGGCACGAATGCCACGACGAAATCACCCTTCCACGCAGTTCATCACCCCGCCATCAGAGACAACGCCATCCCTATTGTAAAACGGCGGGGTTACTACTACTCGTAATAGTTCCCTTTCCCGACGCTAGTTGCGCAGAGAAGCTCGCGGCATGCTATGGTGCTACGACGCGTGTCACTGCCACCAGTAGAAGACCTTGACACCACTGCCATAGAATCGCGATCTATATTAACAGTGCAAGTGCCCAATACTTCACGATTTTCCTGTCCTTTAACAGTAGCATACCAATGGCATTCCGGGACACGGAGAACATCAATTAGGAGGGTCAACGATGAACCCTAAAATAAATTGCAAAGTAGCTGAAAAAAATGCTTAGTAATTAAGAACTATCCATACATGTATTTACCACAATCACTTTCTGCATGTTTCTTCAAAAATATTTTCATTTGATGCAAGGGCAAAGATATTCTGAACATTTCTACACTTGCGGCCCTTTCCGCGGCGTATAAATTTCGACGACCGTTTTTTGAAGAATTAGTTCAAAATTCACTATGTCATTACCAAGATTGCACGTTGTTTCACGGTCGAATGCTTTTTAATAATTAAATTTGTTCGAATCCCGGCCGGAGTGACAATTATTTGAACATATTTAATTACATCGGCCAACAAAAAAAGGGTTTCAAAAACGTTTTACAGCTTAATAGGTGATTTTTATGTTTTTTGGGTGCTGAATCCGCATCTGAACTCTATTTCTTCCATCACCCACATTTTAGTCAGAATTTGATCTATTAAGATTTGGAAAAATATGCTACATATGCAAATAAAATGAAAAATAAACGTTCTCTAAAATACCAACTGAACTTTTTTAAACATAGAAGATGGCTTTATATTTTTAACATTACATTCTACAAAGTCTTTATGTGACCACTGACGTATATTTTCTTTGTCTCTTTTCTTTAAAGCCCCTTATATAGCTTGTTCTTCTCTGCACTGCTTGCTGACTCTCTCGGTGAAGGGACCAACAGTGATCTCCCATCATATTAACGTTCCAGCGTTCCTGATAACGTTTTTTCATCATTTTCAGATTTTAATGAAAACGCGTACCTTGTTCTTCACTTACATCGCCTAAATCGTTCGGAAAGAATTGTAAATGACAGTTAAAAAATAAACCTTGAGGCTCATTAAACATCTCAATTTCTTGAAAGCATTCAGCATATAGGCAACAATTGCTTGATAGTCTGGGTCTCTTTTGTTGGCTAGGAACTTATTAACGTGATTAAAAGTACTCTTTGCTTCGTTTTCATTTTCTGTCATATGTAGTTTAAATTGGGGACCAAACATCACTTTTCTAAAATCAGTCTCAATGAAGATATCCTCTTTTAATAATTTCGCTGCAGACAATTGCGTAAACTTTTCACAAAGGTACTTGAAACACTGCTCATCTTTAGGTAAGGCAATTGGTTCATGAGACCTAATTTTATGTAGAATGTTCTTTTCCCCTGGCTTTAAGATTTTCTTACAGGCCAATTCCTTCTAGACCAATGCTCATCTCGTGCCCTACTATTCCATTCACATAGTAAATATGGGAATTTATGACTTCTTGCATCTCATACAATTCTGGACACTCAGAGCAGCATTTGCCTAGCTATACAGAGAAAATGTTAAAATGTGAACAAATGGTGGGTGGTATGGCATTTTAATGTTATTTTTGGAATCAGCACACTTAAAATGACAAGGATTAGGTGAACACACACAAAACGTTTTTTGGCCATTGGCCCGTGTTATTAATATACCTTTGTTACTCAGTAATAAGGTCACAACTTGGTATTCTTTACGTCTGCGGAACATATTTCCGAGCGTAAACGCACCCAAAAAGATGACAATTATTATTTTAAAAGATAAAATGGTGACTCCTTTACGAAACACATATAATAAAAATAAAACTTCGCTGGAGTTAACTGAATGAGACTGCCCCATTCGTATGTAACTATTAATAATGTTATTATAAATAGTAATAAGGTTATTATTAATAAGAAGAGACACTTTAATAATACGAGTATCGCTAAGGAGGTAGATACCTTCTTGATGATAAGTTTTGTTTTTCTCGTTCGACATTTCTGTCTCTCGAGGGTTTTGACAACAGTACATTTGATATTATAACGTTTTTGATATGGCCATCCATAACAAATGTGTATTCATTCCTACTCGTGAAATCATGGTCTAAGGTTCGATGATATGATTCAGGCTTCAAGGTTCAGGTTTCTGGTGTTACGTTGAAATATAGTTAGTTCTAGGAAAGGTGTAGAAACAGAAGTTACGGTGGCCTCAGTCTATCCTTGTGGAATCTTGATTTAATACGGGGCCATTTAGCACGGCTTAAATATTGTGGAACAGGCGGAAGAGTAAAGATTTTGAAAGAAATGGTCAGCTATTTTGTTCATGTGTTCGTTTAATGGCAATATATTTAGCTTGCGATGAATTTGGGAATTTGTAATAAACGAAGGTGCCTTGAGGGTCTTTCTTAGGAACTTATTTTGGAACGCAACTAACTTTTGTAGGTCACGGGGTGCTGCGCCACCCCATACTGGACATGCATAGGTTAGAGTGGGCTGAATAATTGATTTGTACATTAATATTCGGCTTTCGATACTAGTGGGAGATACAGAGTTAATTAAAGGAAACATTTTCCAAGTTTTGACCAAAGCGTTAGTAGCAGTTGCGTGGATGTGGAGTTTCCACGTTAATCTTTTGTCAAATAATACTTCTAGGTACTTCACTGGTGAAGAAGTCCACGGGATGTGATTTCCATTGATGTTACGTTCGGGGGGATTTTTCGGTTGGCGTAATGTGAATATATTTGCTTGACACTTATTATGATTGAGCTTTATTATCTATTTCTGAGTCCATTTAATTTGTTTACATCATTTTGAACATTCTCCTTCGCTATTATGACATCACTGTGAGAGGTGAATAGTGCGATATCATCAGCGTATAAAGATGCGTTGGAGTCGCCTTCAATTGGAATATGATGGAGGAAATTGTTAAATAGTAAGGGAAGGAGAACTGAACCCTGTGGTACTCCTGCCGCAATAGTTTGAGAGGTAGATATATCTACATTGACTTTTACGATAAATGATCTGTTCGAGAGGAAACTCTCCGTGATATTTAATAGGTATTCTGGTAGATACCTTCTAATAATTTAAAAAAATGTCGACAGGTATCAAGATTTTTATTATATTGATTATCTTATCGATCATTTAACGACCACAATCAGAGCTGATCTGAAAATTACAGAAATTGTAGAGTTAAAAAATAGGATAAGCCTACATGAAATATAAATTGAAATTGCACAAATTATTGTATGTTATATGACTTTTATAAATAATTTGCACAATTTCAATTTATATCCCTATATAGTATTTGAGTGAACTTCTCTAGCGTGCGTGCGTGTTCAGTTCCATCTCTCACCGTTAGACCACTTCTTGTGCTCCAATCGAGACATATGAGGTGTCATTGAACGCGTCTCTGTCTCCTGATAGGAAACTGTTAATTTGTTTTCCGATCCGACCGTAAGATTCCAAAAAATTGACAAAAACGTGTTTTTTCGTTGCGCTATTTGTGAGTATGACGGGAATTAAACCAAAGCCACCTAAATAGATCTATGCAGGTGGCGGTGATTAAACCCCATAATTTCGTGGATGGCAAAACTGATTTTTGACAAACGAGTAAAAATTAAACGAATATCGTCGGCAGAATGTGTTGTAAAATAGGGGAGGCAAAAATATTGAAGTGTTAAGTAATTCAGGGGAATCAAATGTAGTTGTATATTTTGCGTCAGAATTTTCCAAATTAATGGAGAATTATCTTAAATTATCATTAGTGAATAACGCAGAACAACAGCTTACAGGTGATCATTTATGTTTACATTTTAAAACCAAAAGTAAAAAATATAGCTGTGCTCTTGCATCATTCATGTACCTGTAAGTATTTTTTACTGCGATTATATGAGTAATTTTGAAATTGCAATATTTCCAGTTCATGTCCCGTTTGGAGTTAATGTACAATGCCATTGAGTGTTGGGAATTTTTGAACAGGGCTATAACATTAACAGTTACTACGATTCATTGGTAAGTCCAATGCCAGATACTTTATTGATTTATTTTTATTTAAAATATTGATACCCGACCACACCTTTTCTCAAATCAAATAGAAAAAAGAAGAGACACGTTTTGGGAAAGCGTAAATGAACACACCTGCGCATAAAAAAAGTCAGAAGATAACAATCGAAATGGTTAGATTGCATTCCATCGTTGGTTACTCCTTTTAACTCCTTTTAACCCCGGTGAGCGATCGGTCAGCGAATCGCAAACACGCGAACCCGCAGGAGCCCCGCGTCGACCACCGTGCGCTGTGAAAGAGCCCGCAGACACTCCATGCGCGAGGGCCGGGCGTTCGGAGGCCGCAAACACGGAGCGGCGCGCGCTGTTTGAAAAAGCGCGCGCGGATTCCAGGAGTCGGCACACAGCGCCACCCGCCCAAAACAAACGCCCCTCAACCGCCCGGCGCCGCGCCGCGCCGCGTCGCGTGGGCGGTATTATCCGCTCCGCGCCGTGTGCACACACGCGTGCCGCACTGGGCAAACGGCCGCTGGAAAGATGCGAACCTTTCACCCTGTGCGGGATTTATATTTTAGAAGACCAAATGTGGAAACTCGTACCGTCGAAAGCTCAAATTGGTTGAGCCGTCATTGATCTATGGATGTGCTTCATTTGCCAAGTGTAGAAGCAAGGTGTGCCTAATACACGTAACATGTTTGCCGCCAAGTAAATTTCCAATTTCGGAGAAAATAAGTAAATGTAAAAAGTAAAATGTAAAAAAAGTAAGTAAATGTAATAAGTAAAAACAAGAAGGACCACTGCTGCCTTTACAGGGTCAGGGAAATATCACAAATTAATTTGGGATTGTCCAAAGTATGGCAAAAGGAGGATTCATATACCCACATGTGTGCGTTAAACCACGTACCCGGTGATCTAATAACGTTCCAAACGCCAAAACAAAGCAGGCTTGCCTAACTGAGCAGGAATGCTAGGCACTGTGTGTTTCTTATATGTCCTCAATGCTGTAGTGTTTCTTTATAAGTGAATACGGCTTTATGATTTAAAGTGGACGGTAAAATATGCAAGACACGGCGAAAGAGGGTTGACGGTTGACGGAGAATGAGAGGAAGAAATGAAAAAGTGAAAGAAAAGACTACCATCGGAAGGAGAATGTTCTTTTCTTTGCTACACAAATTCCCTGCCATAAAGAATGCCACATTGCTCATCAGTTATTTTTTTTCCGCATTGCACGTCTTTAACATTTTCGTGTTCGCCAATATAATTACTTACTTTCAGTGTGGCTCTCAATTAAGGATTGAGAGGATTAGGATTTTCTGAGTTTAACTTAGTTCTGATTCACAAAAAATCCAATCATCCGAAATGTTAAGAGACCATGTGTAGTGGCATTCACGTTTAAAATGATCCAAGTACCACAATATGTTCAAATTGTTTTGGAAGAAGGATTATTTTATATTTTAAGAAGGGGTTAACTTTAGATACTTCTTTTCTTTTCCTACATGTCTTTATCCTGAAATGGATGTAGATGTACCAGAAAGTCTGAAGACTTCACATTTTTTTATGAACTTCTCTGAACTCTTCGTTTGCATTTAGAGTGATCGAACTTCGATCTTCGACTGCTCTTAGCCGTTCAGATGTTAATTTTATAAAAATAGTATACATATTTAGCACGCTCTTTTGCTTGGAGAACCCAATTTGGCGAATAATATATGCCATAATAATGTTTTTCTTGATTTCCTTTATTCCTTGAAATGTTTGTCACCGGCTAGTTTTTTATTTGTATGCCTCAATTGCTTTTGCTCGAAAATATTGCATTTTTCTCCACCAAACTGTGAAATCATACTGTAAAATCATTTTTACTTCCAATTTCGGAGAGTGATTTCCTTACTTTAGCGTGTGCCTGCAAAAGATAAAACACATTAGGTTTACTCCTTCATCGTTTACAACATATCCAAAATTCACTCAAATAGCACATGAACGGCTTGGGATGTTTCCTTGTCGAACAGACACTAGACATTCCTTCACTGACCGTGGTACGGTGCACAACGCTCCGCGGACACAGTTCTCGTATATCAGCGATTGTGAACAGTCGTGTCCGTTTAGTGCGAGCAGAGCAGTGCGAACCTACAGTGGTAGTTAGTGGCGTACGGTGTTGACCCATCAACAGGCCGGGCAATAAACCAGGCCTGTTAATCCCTCATCAGTTCTGATTTCACCGATGATATCAACAGTGCCGTGAATTGTGTGCAACAAAACACCTCATCAGAAGAAAATCTGGTCGACACCGCCGACTCAACCACGAACCAGCAACGTATCGAGGACAGCGCAGCGGCTAACAACTCAGCTCTGCAAAGCCTCAACACGCAGCAACTTCTGAATCAAGATGGAAGCAATCCAAAAAAGAGGTTAGTCAGTGACAATATAAACTCTCAAGATCCCAAAAGATTCAATACCGATCCCAGTGTAAATACTAATATACAATACAGCTACGGAGTTGATGCGCAAAACAGATTCAGTGAACTCGAAAAACTAGAGGAAAAACGTTTTGAATACGTGAAGATAACTTCGACCGTCCGTCAAACAATAACAGAAAAAATTCCACCTATATATGTAGCAGAGATAACTAATCTCAAACACAATTTATAATAGAACTCAAAACCAATGTTACCAATCATTTCGTAACAGATATAAAGAACAGTAAAATAAAAATAAGTGCAAACAACTGTACAGACTTTCGAAAAATAATTAACTATCTTATACAAACACAACGAAAATTTCACTCATACAAGGACCCTGCCAACAAAAAGTTTTCCGTCGTGTTCAAAAATCTACATCAATCATTAACTGAACAAGATATATTTGCTGACCTAAAACATCGCCACCCTTCATTGTTAAATATCACCAGACTACATAAAGAAGGAACACCAATACCAGTGGCCGCAGCCGAATTTAACGGCACGGAAACACTTGAAACTTTATTGCAAATAAACCAAAAATGCAACCATCGAGTAACTGCTGAAAAGCGGAAAAAACACAACGGTCCCATTCAATGTCATCGGCGCTTGGACAACGGACATACGAAAAATAACTATAACTACCCAATCAAATGTGCATTTTGTGCCGGGAACCACTATTCTGTGCTGTATCAAAAGAAAAATGAAAACCCTGTGTGTGCAAACTGTTTCGGCGGTCACAAGGGCGATGTAAGAAACCCAAGTGTAGTTACTACAAGGACGTAATAGACGAAAAAATCAAAGCTAGTGTAAACAATAGCAATAGAAATATTGTCAACTCCTCGACCCCTCCACCCCTCCCAATCAATCACAAATACAATTCCCAGACTTACCGCAGACCCTCCCACCAGAAAATTTCACTCACATATCCGAAATAAATCGTTCCCCCACCACCACCTCGACCAAATACCTGGAACGGAAATAATCATAGATCCCGCATACCTGATGCTCAATCAAATAATCCTATTCTCTCAGGCTCCACAATCATTTATTCCATCACAACTTGTATCATCAATTTCATAAGTTCATTAATACCGTCAATCATTAGTACCATTCAAAGTTCGGTAGAGGAATACTTAAACAACCATGGCAAATAATAGTAATAATAATATTATTAACAACATTAATAATAATAATATTAACAGTAATATGAACAATAAAAATTGGTCTTACTAAACTGAAACGCCACCTCTATCACAAATAAAAAAACTGAACTAATTCACTTTTTACCTCACTATAATATCGACGTAGCAAGTATTACCGAAACACACATAAAAACAACAAACTATTTATTCCTAATTACACAGTATACAGGACAGACAGGCAAGAAACCAAGGGTTGTGGAATTCTCATAGGAATAAAATCTAATTACATGCACAATTTAACAATACTCCCAAACACACCAGGGTTCGAAACAATAGCAATTGAAGTAAACTTTAATAATACCGTTTGGAAAATATCTGCTTACAAATCTCCCACTACTAAAAGAGCCAACACTAATATACAAAATCAATTCGATCCAAGAGAAAACGTTTTACTTTTAGGAGATATCAACGCTAAACACCCAAATTGTGGATGCCGAAACAAAACTCGAGACGGAAAAGTATAAACACAAATAATAAACAATCACAATCTTAAAATCATATCGCCCAGTGAACCGACGTTTTTTCCATTAGATCGAAAATGTAATCCTGACATACTAGACATTGGCATAACCAACACCAACGATAACTTTTACACATCAATAATATTTGATTTGTAGTTCGGAATTTCTTACGTTAGGCAGTACGCTTGCTGGAGAAGACAAAACTGATACTTTCTTTCTTTCTTGCAGATTCTTGGAACTTTTATAGTGCGACTTTTATAAAGCTGCCTCTCAAGGCTCGTCTTCACGATGAAAACTATCCCGGCATTTTGCGTCTTTCTCTGTCATGCCGCTAGATGTTGCATGATCAAGCAGTGCTTGATACGGTCACGATCATGCGACATCTAGCGGAACGACCGAGAAAACCGCGAAATGCCGCGATATATTTCATTGTGAAGAGGAGGTAGCTTTATAAAAATCGCGTCTTTCTCGGCCGTGCCGGTAGATGTCGCATGACCAAGTAGTGAATGATCAAGCAGTAGCATGATCAATCATGCGACATCTAGCGGCACGATCATTCCTCGAAAAAACACATGAAATGAAATTCCAACTCTTTCACAAGTTTTTCACTTCACGACAAAATTGTATAACGTAAAGTCCCAGCGTCCTCATATGAGGACGGCACTAAAATATCAACGTCTCAAAAACACTGAATCATATAACTGCACAATTTTATATTCTTCGTTAAGTATGAGCACAAACTAACAATACGTAGTGAGCTTAGCAACTCACCGAAATTTAGAAAAGTAGATATAATCAAATATTTTATCAACACAAACAAAAAATAAAATTCACTAACTTAGGAAGCTAAAAAAGCACAAGAAAATAAATCTGAGCGATAACAAACGTTTATATCTGTTGAATGAACCTTTGCGGTGTTGCCAAACAACAATGTGATGGTGAACACAATTTATAATTTAATTAAATAATGAAAAAATTTACTGTCCTCAAATGAGGACGCTGGTACTTAATGGGTTAATGCCACGAAGACCAATATTCGCAAACTCCAAATCATTCAAAATCAATTTCTGAGATCCATTACTAACGCCTCATGGTTCATTTCTAATAAACAACTTCACAAAGAATTCAATATAGAATCATTAGATCATCACACCACATACCTTGGTACAAATTTCTATCATAACATCCATTAAATTCCAGCACTCTCCGAATTCAGATTCGCAAAAAACCCAATCCATAGAACGAGAATCCAAAATAAATACCCATTCCATGTTTTCCAAATCAAATTCGCCAACATAGAACCAGATTAGAGGACCCATTATGGGACACCTCCCCATTGAATAGTATGTAAGCTCAGAATAAGTTAGTTAGTAAGCATCAAAATTACATATCTAAGGTTTAAATAACTGTGCATGTATCTACCTTCAGGAAAAAATAAAAAAAAGATACTAGACGATCCCGCTTCCATGCTGTGCAAGATCACCTTGTTGTATGGTTCTCAATTTCTCACCTTGGTGTTGCCAACTAGGCGAATTCGAGTTCCCCATGATCTAAATTCTCGAAGCAAGTCAACGTAACGCCACGAAACAAAACATTATTTCAATGTCTGTATTAATAAGATGTTTTGAACTTTATCTTTATATACAAAATTAGGGAAAAGAAATTCCGTTCTTCATCTCGGCACTAGAAGATGTAAGTTTGAAGCTGGAGGATGTTTCCAAATTTCCTTATTAAATTTTGTTCTTGAATTTTCACTATGGTGTTTTTACCCTGATATATTTTATTTCGGAGGAAGAGATACATGATTTTACACTTCATTTACAACTAGTACCAGTCAGGTAATAATCTATATAGAAAACACACAGAAAAGCATGTTGACTGAAGGTAAAACTTTCATGTTGTTTTGTTGTATTTTTTATTAAATAATTTTTTGTTGAATTATTGTTACTTGTAAATTTCATATACTATTTAATGATGTAAGTCAATAATTTATTGTGATAATCAATATTAATGCCTGCGAAACATACACAGGCTGTATCAGAATAAATATTACAAACAGTAAGGGCATGTAGAGGGATCACAAATGATCACTTTTTAGCAAGGAGATGTTGAAGAAAAAGTCTTATAACGAAGTTACCTATGTGACTTATGCCTATGATTGGTAGACAACTCTGGTATGTTCAAAAAACAAGCAGACTTCGTGAAACAGGTTTTTATTTCACACTCATACAGTTTCTATACAACAAATGTATTGATCCGGTAACCCAGACCTGCACAGCATTTTGCACTTTCGCTGACCTCAGGAACTGCGTGCGGGCAACTCGGGTGCAAAAGAGATAATCGATGAAGGGTGGGGATGAGACCCAATCTAGGAGGGGGGACCACCAATCAGAATGCGCAATTCGAAAGATAGCGCGTAAATTTAAAGAGCAATCGGCAAGACCATGACGGTCATATACAGTTCAAGTAATATTGTGTTTTGTATTATATTGCAAAAGTTTGTTCTCAGTATATGACAGGGCGAAATATGAAACTACAACGAAATATACATATTATATTTCGACACCAAGTACTTTAATTTCTTGCAGAGCTTATAATGTAATTCGCTTTACTACAAGTAATCACAAATTTCGTGTTGTGCTAAACACAAAATTTTGATACTGAATTGTTTTTGTTTGATGATGACAGCAATAAACTATTTTTTTAATAACTATGTTTAATTGAATAAGACGGTTCTCTCAAACCAAAAACATTGTTCTTAAAAATGTATTTATTTATTTTCTGTTCTAATTTCTGACAAGAGTGTAGAGTCGTTTACGACATCATATAAAAACATAAAGACCTTTGCATTCTATTTAACCAATGCCCATGATTATCTTATGATTGTCCGTAACATATAGACACAGAAATTTGCTCGTTGATCTCTTTTATTCAGTTTCATAGTGGGGAAAAAGGTCACAAATGTGCTATTAAACATTATCCTTCTTGGAATTGCCACATATTCTATTTTTATATCAATCTTGATGTGAGAAATTGCTCTCATGATTTTGTTCATTTTTCTATGATTTGGAGATTATAACATTCCTGGTGAACAATCAATTATAAAATTGCAATTTTGTGTTAGATAGAAGATAGAGTTAGAAGATTGTGTTACAAGATATTTTTTTCTTATATATAAGCATATATTTTAAAGCTATTGCTTTAAAATAATGCTTAAGAGTCACAATGAGCATGTTATTTTCTTTAAAAAAATTAGAAAATGAAAATACATACAGTGGTGGATACAAAGGTGGATATACAGTAGTGCACACAACGTAAACAGTGAATTATGACCCTGGTAACTTAAAATACTTGACATAATCTATTTAAACAAATGGGCATTTAAATTTGAAGCATGGATCATTATTAGACGCCTAGGCATTCAATCTACGCGCCGCGTCGTGCTACGTCAGACTTCTCCCCTCCCCGCAAAGCTTCCTACTCCCCAGTACTTGCACTTTCGGCGCTGCCACGGGCGGACGATCGGCACTCAAGTGCAGAATGCCCGCGGGAGCAGGCGTTGTGCAGGTCTGCGGTAACCCAAGAGAATGTACCATTAAACACGCCAAGTTACCGATTATGCCGCGAGATGTCCCAAACGCTTGCACAGTCCACCAAAATACCAAAAGACAGAATACCAAAATCCTAAGCCGGGCCGTACACACTATTACAATATTACAGTTCTCACTCGGGCACTTCAACAATCTCTCAACTGCCTCGGCGGTGGCGGCGCCGGCTTATAACGTCCTCGGCACCGCAGACTCGCACCTAGGGTGTAGGCTCGCCGAGCGTTCTCTTGCTGCCCGTTTGCAGGCGTCTTCCATGGTTCGCTGCCTTTCCTAGTTGTCTCGCTCGCTGCCGTGCGCTGCCTGGTTGGCGCGCTTTCGAACCGGGTGTTTACAGCCGCAACACTCTCCATATATTTGTATATGGGGAAACACGAAAGATAGTTGATTGGAACGTGACCCGCCAAATTCAAGCACATGGTGAGCTATCTGCCAACATGGAAGAATCTTTCGTGTATAACTTCATTTTATACTTTTTTTCCTGGTTCGATTCACAGCCGGGGAAAAATAATAACTGTGGGCTTTCCTCTCAAATGTCCCAGTATCTATTGCTTTGTGACAATGAGAAAGCCCATTCTAAGGTTATGAAGACCAGTACGGTGAAGTGCTAACCACACGAACACATTATCCCATGGCCGAGAAATTGGGTCACCACTGTTCGGCCAAGGCCCGTAGGGGACTATCGAGCCTTAGGAGGGGACAGGACCTTGAACGAATAAAAGTAAGTCGTAAGGACAATAATATATAATTAGTCTTCGTACATTCTAATATTTTACAATATTCCTACCTATCGACACGATTGGCCTTATAAGGTAACATTAATCCACACTTTTTGAAAGCAATTTCCTAAATGAATGAAATACATCTCGTTATGACAGTTTGATGACTTCTTAATAAAATGTTTTTGGTCCTCAATATCCGATTGGAAACATGAGTTTTGACGATACACCGAGCATGATGAGTGTACTCAAGCGGCAGGCTCAGTCGAATGGACTTCACGGTCTGACGTGCGGGCAGCCGGCTTTTATGGATGGAATCACCCCGACCACTTCATCGGAAAATCCTGTGACCGCTTAGCGAGAAAATTCCCGCAACATCGGAAATCGCAAAATATCGAGAGCAACGCCCTTGAGCTCCCACCGGTCACAGCAAAACATCCCGTCCCGCTACCTAACGCTCGTGCGCTCCGTTGTTGATGGGCGTCTCACCCCAGCATGGCCCTCCCCGCCTCCCTCTCGCTGGCGCTTGAAACGCACCCTTCCCTCCCTTTCTCCTCCCAACAAATTACCCTCTCCCCCCACCGCTCCGTGGCTCTTGAACCCCCCCTCGTTCTCTCTCTTGCCCCATTGCCCCTCCCTCTACACCCTGGCGCTTTAATCACACCCCCTTCAACTCCTCCTCTTGCTCTCTGGCGCTTGAAACGCACCCTTCCCTCCCTTTCTCCTCCCAACAAATTGCCCCCTCCCCCCACCGCTCCGTGGCTCTTGAACCCCCCCTCGTTCTCTCTCTTGCCCCATTGCCCCTCCCTCTACACCCTGGCGCTTTAATCACACCCCCTTCAACTCCTCCTCTTGCTCTCTGGCGCTTGAAACGCACCCTTCCCTCCCTTGCTCCTCCCAACAATTCCCCCCGCGCCGCTCCGTGTCTCTTGAAATTTCCCCTTCTCTCTCTTGCCCCTCTGCCCCTCTCCCTACCTCCTGGCGCTTGAATCGCACTCCGTCAACCCCTCCTCTTGCTCTCTGGCGCTTGAAATGCATCTCGTCCCCCCTACTCCTGCGCCCTGGCATTTGAAATGCATCCCGCTCATCGTTTCTCCCTGGCCTCGCCCACCCCTCATCCCGCTCCCTGGCGCTTGAAACCCTCCTACCTTTCCTCGGCTCCTTGGGGCGCGAAAAAGCACCCCGCCCCCTCCTGTTCCCTGACACTGGAAACGCATCCCGCTTACCCCTCATCCCGCTCCCCGGTGCTTGAAACGCACCCCGCTCACCCCTTCACCGGCCCTCTGGCGCTTGAAACTCACACCACCTTCCTTTCCTCTTGTTCCCTGATATTTGAAACGCACCCCACCCAATCCTCCCCTTGCTCCCTGACGCTTGAAACGCCCCCTACCCACGTCTCCTGCTCCTTGGCGCTTGAAACATGTCCTCCCTCCCTTCCCCCGCCCATCTCCCCGTCCGCTCCCCGACGCTTGAAACGTACCATGGCCATCCCACATCCTGGACCCTGGAGCTTGAAACGCACCCCTACCCCTCCCTTGTCCCGCCTACCCTTCCTCCCAACCCTCGGCGCTTGAAACTCGCCCCTCTCTTCCTTGCCTCACCCACCCCACCTCCTGGTGCCTGGCGCTTGAAACACAGCCCGCCTCCCTTGCCGATGCCGCCGGGCCGGTAAATTCCACCCGCTCGCACTTCTCGTAGCTCAATTACACGGATTACTGCGATCTGCGTGCGTCGCAGTAAGCCAAGCCCAATTCCAGTGCGGCACGAATCGCAAATATTGTTCCGCGCGTTGGAATACCGGGCGCGGCGGCGGCGGCAGCGGCGGCGGTGGCGACGCCAGGGTGAGGGATGTTGCGAATGGGAGGGGGGAGGGGGGGCGGGCAGTGGCTCCGTAATTGGAATACGGCGCTGAAAACGTAATGCGCGCTGATGGGGCAGTTCGTCGCCGGAGCTGTGTTTGTCTCGATTACCTGGGTGGTGTCAGCGGAGACCAGCGCTTCCGCGCGCACTCCTCCCTCTTCGGCCTTCCCGTTTGCCTCCACCAACGAGGGCGTGTGTCGGCTCAAACGCCATGACTTTAACTGGCCTTTTAATATTTCTACTACGTACTCATCGCGTTCTCCATGTTCGACAGACACTTGTGATATCTCTAATTAAGCGCTTGGAAGATATTTTTCGTATTTTTTTCATGTACCTTGCTACAATATACTTGTTTGGTTGGTAAGATGACGTTGTTGAGATGATGTTGGTAAGATGATGTTGATGCAGGTTAGCGAGAGATAGAAGATAGAACAGCCGAAGCGCCTTGATCCCAATGACTGTGTGTGTGTGTGTCCCCTTTAGGTCCTGGGCCATACAAACACTGTTTAACGATTTCATTTACAGTGGCGGGACCCGGTAGACGTTTACCTGTTCTCCCTGACTCTCTTTCATTCTCTCGCTGTCTCTCCCTCCGTCTCTTTCTGTCTCTCTGTCCCCCTCTGTCTCTGTCTCTCCCTGTCTCTCTCTGTATCTCTCTCTTTGTTTCTCCTTGTCTCTCTCTGCCCATCTGTCTCCCAATCTTTCGTACGGGTCTGCCCTTACGAGGTACGGGTCCTCCTCGGCCTTACCTTGCGTCACACGGCAATGCCCAACAACAATGAAGCCCAGGAAGAGCTCAGTTTTAATGGAAATTGAATTCATATGAAGCGCCATCATTTACTGCAGCGCCATGTAGTGGAGTTACAACAAATGAATAACATAAAAACGTTCTGAATGAAAAAACACGTGGATGTGCCAACTTTCATGGATATCGGTCACACGGTGCCGGAATTCACTGCTCTGGTACAAACCAATATCATATCTCTCTCTCTCTCTATGTATGAATATATATTAGGTGTCCCTTATTTTCCGACTTTCAAATTTTTGACCGCTCACCCTCCAATTTTGTTCCAATGACCTTAAAACATGCCTATACAAAATTTTGTTGAGATCGGAGTATTCTAACCCGTGCCGACTTGAGCGCGAATTCGCATGACGGACATGTCCAGAGCTATCACCAACCGCTGAGTTAGGCCCGAGCACAACAATACATGAATTTTAATCGATCGTGTCACTCGTTTTTAAAGGCCAGAGACCAACATAATGTCCAAGATCCAACATGATGTCATATGTAAGTGTCATATGCAGTGCCGAAGAACGTGTGTCTTTAATAGGAGATAGTATTAATTATTTATGTAAAACTCCAAATAATTGGAGACAATTTACCATGAAATAAACAAGTGCTTGAAGTTCTACTTTGTAACATATGGGAAGTAAAATGAACAGTTAGTGCAAGCGCTAAACTTGTGGTTCGTGAGTGCATGATATTTTGGAAGAAAGCAAGAATTCCGACAAAAGCTAATCAGCACTGTTCAAAAAAACTTAACAAGAAGAAGATTACACAAAACGCAAGCAAGTGTGATGATATTTGGAAGCACCGTGGAAAGTTTAGAAATAATTTGAACAATCTTTTTGATATTGCACATCCGAATGCTTTACAAATGATTACGTTGGAAGAAGATAGGATGTTTTTATTGCGTCAGAGAGAGTTAGAATGTAAAAGCTATCTTACAGGACTAGACGAAAGGACAGAAGAAGGTGCAACAAAGATCAAAGAATTTGTAATACTTTACTATTACAAATTCTTTGCTGTGATACAACTGCAAAAACACTTGACGTTTTGAAGATACGTTTTTCTTGAAGAAAATTTTAACAGGGCGTCGTTCTTTCCGTGCCGTCATCACATATTCAAACTTATTTTACAATGTGTGTTTGAATGTAAAATACGTAATGTAGCAAGAAATTCTGACACCACTTTTTTAGCATTTTAAGGAAATCTAGAAAAGATTTAATGCCATTAATTTTGAAAGTGGTAAAGCGAATATGAGAATATTCTTTAATGAGTACGAAATTAAAGAAATGTTGGACTTTGTGAAACAAACAAACGATACATTTCCCCGGGGTAATGCATCTAGCTCGATAGATGGCAAGAGATATTTAATATTTGAAACGTTCCTGCTAAGATCTGAATCTAAACTATCTTGTGTATTTAAAAAATCCTTAAATAATATCTGTTGATTGTAACTGTTTATGTAAAACTGTGGCTTTAGGACAGTGCAGCTGTAAAAACTCCTTATCAAGATGCTGTATAAAATTTCTAAACTCGCTTGAAAGGATAGATTCCACAAGTTCAAAATCATTTTAAAAAATGTAGACACCGTATGAAGTGTTTCTTAGAAGAATTGTCTGTCGTACCGCTTTCTGATGATGAAGTAGACGTTATAAATCAAAATCAAAATGGTAGTGAATTTAGCCTGAGTAAATCTACACATGGAAGAGTGTTATATTCCATTTAGTGAAAAATTGGATGGAGAACAATATGGTAAGCTCAATTGTATCCCGATGAGGGTTCTTTAATTTTTATTTCGAGCAGGTCACTTCGGACCACGCAGAGATGCTGAGAATAATCAGGGGGGGATCAGCAATACCCTGAATCCGATTTTTACTTCCCAGGGTTGTTAGCCCTAGGTATAGAGGATAAATGATGATGGTAGTGAAAGGTGATAGGACACACATATGACATACACAAATACACCCATGCCCGCGGTGGGACTCGAACCCACGATCCTGTGGTGCGAGATCGCCACGACACTACTGCTTTAGCGATTTCGGCCACGCGGCCGGCCAGTTCTTTAATTATTAATTCGTTAATATAGAATATATCTCCTAATTCACTTTAATCTTAATTTCAATAAAAAAATAGCCGAATTTGTCAACCAAAAGCAGATATTTTCTTTTCCTGAAGATGGATACTAGTTTTATTCAAAACTGTCCTTTGACTGAGTAAAGCAACTCTTCATATTTAGAAGCTAAAAGGTTATTTATAAAGTTGTAAGCTGTGAATGACTGCGCTGAAAGGTCTGTTGAATTAATGTAAGATTTTCATGGACCACTGGACGCCTTTCATGAGCAGCGAAAGCAATTTTTTCTGTTGTTTAAGAACATCGTTCATCGTACGCATATTGCAAGAAAGAAACACTGAAAAAAAGTATCTACAAGAAAAGTTAAAAATATAACACAGTCTAAAGATTGAAAATGAATTAAATTGTAATATAAAATTATATATTAAAAATGTATCAGTAGTTTTCCACTGACTTAACAAAACCAATTATCCCTAACATTCAAATTTCGCGCTCAAATCGGCACGGGTTAATATCGACATATTGAGATGAAATTTTATTTTCAAGTTAATTTGACCAAATGGAAAATATTTAGGGGGAGAGACCAAAAAATATTGCAAAAAAAATTTTCCGGGCAAAATAAGGGAAACCCTATATATATACACACATTGAAACGAATTGTTATCACTACAATGATAACAATGCGTTCTTGAGCATGAAGAACGTTTGAACTGCGCGGTAGCGGCCGGCACGCCGACGGAGGTGCCGGAGTCGGTTCAGTGTGAAGAACTGAAGGACGGAATCACGGGACGAACCGGCAGTGGAGCGATGGCGGAGGAAGGAAACGGACGGTTGTAGTAGTGCGGAAGAAAGAGCATGGACAGTAGTGACATCTGGAACCATCGTGGAGGATAGGCATCGGGAATGATAAGATAGTGGGGAAGGGCATGAAGTGAACTAAAACGGTGATGTTACTAAAGTGAATAAAAGACAATATCGGCGCGTAAAGATATCCACGTGGGCGAGTGCGGAGGAACAGCTGAATGTGGATTCCCGTGCCTCAGTCCACCCGTTAATGTTTGGTATATGTAGCTTCGATAACAGGCGGGAACAACGACGTCATCGGAGTGAGCGAGATTGATTACTGGAATATGTTGAAAGTGGTGAACTCGGCATTGATAAAGTAACGCACGCGGGCGGACACTAGTATAGCATCGAGTGAATGTAGAGGAACAGCATTAAACAATCGGTTGTGAAACGGACAAGAAAAGAACTTATCACGGACGGCGGAGGTAAGAAGCATTAGCGGGCAACGCACGGTAGGTCCGTTACAACGGCAGTGGACATCAGAATCTCGGCAGTCGACGTCGTGCAGGGAACGTCGGAAGAGCATCGGAGGCGGGTGGCGAAACGGGCCCCCTACCCACGTCGGCATCCTGCGACCCGAAGAGGCCCGAGCACGGACGGCGCGGCGCGAAGCGTCGCCACGTCGGCGGAGGGGCGAACGCGAAGCGGCGCGGTCCGGGAACTGGAGTGCTGTGAGTAAGAACGACCGGAAGAATATTGGGAGGGAGAGTAACTAGACAGCAGGAGACTGTGATCTTTAGTCGAGGCCCCACAGATGTGGGAATTATAACAAATGAGTGAGATTCCAGGGTAATAAAGAGTTTACAAATGGGATGTGATTTAAAATAGGAAAAGGACAAAGTAAATGTTTTTGTGAGCAACAAGAATCACAAATTTTGTATTGTAATTATTCGAGCAATAAAAATTCATGTTTACCCGCAAATTTCCATTGTGAACGTGATTGAATCCGGAGCCCATTCCCGGATAAGAGCCCCTGTCCCCTTTTCTAATAAATATTGTGCAGAGTCAAATATATATATATATATATATATATATATATATATATATATATATGGATGACCTAAGTATTGTTAAAAATGGCTAATGACTGTTTTTGTCTCTCTCAAAGGAAGCGTCTAAGGACGGTACCGCAGAGTAGCTTTAGAGGCGGGAAGTTTCCAGGAAGCAGGAAAATTGGTTTAGTGGCCTCTGGAGTGTCTCCTCACAGGGGACATCCTCACAGGGGTTAGTCAAGGGTATTTCGGGGCAAAAAATCCTTCCCACACCTTTCTTTGGAAGGGAAGTACTGCCGGATGTTCCATGTTATAGATTAACCGCATGTAAAAGATTTTCAAGCTTAAAAGACGCCTCTGAGATAAATTCAAATCTCCTGATTCGTCGCCTGAGTAATACCTTCTTTCTCTGCTAGATGGCGAAAGGAGCGTAATTGAATTTGCATGATCAGATGGAAGAGCAGGTCTGATGACCTGAGCCTCATCATGTAAAATAAGGCATCATTGATTGATTGAACATTGCATGATAAATATATTTTTAATACAGACGTAAATACGTAGACGTAGAGCAGGTCTGATGGCCTGAGCCTCATCATGTAAAATAAGGCATCATTGATTGATTGAACGTTGCATGATAAATATATTTTTTAATACAGACGTAAGTACTTTGCGAAAAAGAATAAAATCAATGAAACCAGAATATTGCGAAGCCCAGATTCTATTTCCATGAATAGACGACGAAGCTATTCCACGGTATCTAATTAGATTATTAGTTGTCTATCAATAATACTTGCATACAGTAAGATAGAGAGCAATCTCTTGTAGCACATTTTTAATAGCGGCGACGAAAGAAAACTCACTATGTCTACCTAAATCCTGGTTTGTGTATCGATATTTAAATCCTGAACTGCATTTCAAACACATTCAATTTTCGGGAAAGTATAAAAGAATGTTTTAACTTTTGATATTCCAATAAATTATCTCTAGGATTATTTTTTTAAATAAATTATGAAAAAAAATGATTCTTTGATGTCTTTGTTAATAGTTACTAGTATGATTGATTTTCTTTCTCGATTATTATTAGCATCATTCTACGAAAATGTAATGTCTTCAGATTAATACGACGTGATTGATAATAATCAATAAATAATGCATCATAAATTAATAGTACTCAACACATTTTAAATCTGAAGCAATTGATTTCATATTTAATTCAAAAGAATGAAAATGATGATGGAAATTTATAAGTATTATTTTGCTGTTGTTTTTTTTTAAGAAAAAAAGGTGTGCATATTTCTCCATCCACATGTTATTTGACGAATAATAAACTGATACAGTATAAAGTAACAAAATATTACCCTATATCCTTTACTACCTCTGTTATTTTTTTTTTGTAAAATGCACTAGAATGGCAGATAACCACAATTTTTTAGTCGTGTGTTGGCCTTTATCTCTATTATTAAAGGAGAACGACACGAGATTTCACGATAACACGACAATAACCGAATATTTTAAACACAAGAAGGCACACACCGTAGCACTGCGTTACAGCGAACTCAGGTGACCTTCCAGGTCGGCAAAAGGGTATCAAATGAACCGCCCGAGGGGTTCATTCAACATTTATAAACAATTTTCATTAATTTAAACTTGTGGAAGAACTCTGATACCGTTCCACTAAATTTATAGCCGGACATTCTCCGAAAGTATGGCAGGCACAAGAAATCGATTGGTGTTTTCCCACACGTCAACAGCGCAGTAGTGTAGTGAAAATTTTATCCTGGAAGGTGGAAGTGTTCCCCTCCCGCTGCATTGTGATGACCTACACGACGTGTGGGGATTTCCAGCTCCAGGTATCTCCCCAGCGGGGACTCCAGCCACGTCTCCCGGTGTACTGATGAGAAACAATTTCGGAAAACTTCCGATCAGAGAAGCTGATCGCTAGAAATCTCCTCCAGACGGCTGAATTTGATCTCTCTATGAAGCTAGTGTCGAAAATTCTGCTATCGTTAGGAGGAAAATGCTAGGACCTGCCCTATCATGACAATCTCTAAGCTCCCAACTGGTCTCCAGGCATGTGTTGTGCAGTGATCACCGATCCGTCGATCGCGAACTACTAGTAGCTCGCTGGACAATTCTCAGTAGATCGCGGTCATGATCAAAGTTGGCTAACCTGGACTTATTCTAAAGAGCACAATCAAGTACAGAAACTGTCACTGATGAGTCACTTGGACAACTGTATTCGAAAGGCAGACACGACCTAATTTCCCAACATTAAAGAAAACTTGTTAATGACAGAAAAAGAGTGCATCCTTCTCATTCACAAGTCTCATGAAAAATCTGTTCTTATGTTTATAACTATATTTCAATTTTTATGTTATGTTCAATTCCATTTCAATTTATTTTATTTTACGGGGTTTTATTAACATCTGTTTTCATATTTAATAGAAAAGTGTGTTTATAGACAACAAACAAATGTTAAGTTATGAAAAAAATGTCTGGGTTTTCTGGTAGCTCACAATAGCATAGAAAACATTATGGTTCCTCACAGCTTCATAAGTTTGGCGACCACCGGCGTAGTGCGTATAAGTGTAACAGACGTGAAGGCTATAAGAATGTGGAAGGAATGTGCGGAATTCTTACAATTTTGTTTTTCATTATTTATCTTTTCTAATAAACATAAAACACAAAAACTATGAAAATTAATAAAACAAAACCTAATTTAAAAAAAACTATTAAATTACTGTTTTATTTGTACTGAGCTGCCAGGTGCAAATTAAAAGATAAAAGATTGAAATTTGGGAAACTATAAAGAATTTACAGGTGTACAATTTGTATTTAGCCCGTTTTATGATCTGGGTCAGAACTTTAAATATTCTTAAAATACTTAAGAAAAAAAGTATTTTTGTTCTATTTTTCTCTTCTTTTTTGTTCAATGTAAAGGCCAAAATCGGATATAAACGCCTGAAAAAGTTCTCAAAACAACTTTATCATCTATAAAAAATTGCAAGGTTGATAAAAGTCAATATTCATGGCGTGTTGTGGTTAAAAAGTTTAAAATTTTATGAGAAGCTAAAAAACAGGTTTTTTCATTTGTACGAAGTTCTCCGGATAAATTTATTTAAATCTGGCGAAAAACGTATTTTTTACACTTCAATTACAATTTGCAACAGAAAAATTGTTTATCCCTCGGGGGCAGTTTTGCCTATCTTAATCCGCTAGGTCCGTTGTATTACATACACGAAGGTAGTATACGTTTCTCCAAACATTCTTCGAGTTATCGCCAACTTTTGAAGTGCTGAAGGCTCCATTTTTCCAGGAGAAAATATCACCAATTTAAGCCCTGCTGCTGACAGCCAGGTGCAAAATGGCGAAAGGGGGGGCGCAAGTATTTCTGATTGATTGATTAGTGATTCCGAGTGCGTCAACTGCTAAGGTCATTATTTCCGAAAATGTATGTCTCTTCGTCTGGAAATGGCAGTGATCATTCCCCGCTGAATGATGAGATCTGTCACCGAACTACACGTCGGCTAAAAGGGTTTTCTACAACCAGGTACCTCTCACCAGCAGGGATCGCCACAAGGCCAATCGGCACAAGTTCTCAGCTACCCACTAGTCACCCGACATGAATGGTGGAGAAGGGCGTGCAAATATGTGTGTGTGTACGTAAGGGGTGAAGACATGGCATGGAAAGATCGCGCTCGGCTCGTGGACCGTCTATTAGAGCACTTCTCCAGCATTCGCCAGGTGTTGATTGGAAAAATTACGGAAAACTACCGATCAGAGCAGCCGAGAGCTAGAATACTCCTCCAGACAGCTGCTGAATTCCACCCAGCTATATAGCTAGAGTCAGAAATCATTGCATCGCTGGGACTCGAACGCGAGGACCTGGTCAGAGGCACTGCAGTGACATCAGCTGATGCCATGAGTCACATCTCCCGGTGTGCTGATTGGAAAACGACTGATCAGAGTAGCCAATCGCTAGAATTCCTACTCCAGACAGCGGCTGAATTCGGCATAGCTAGTGTCGAAAAACGTGGCACCATTGGGACTCGCACCCTAGGATCTGCTGGTCAGATACACTGCAATGACATCGGTTGATTCCCTGAGCCACGTCTCCCGATGTACTGATGGGAAAAATTACGGAAAACTACTGATCAGAGCAGCCTATCGCTAGACGTCTTCTCGAAACGGCTGAATTCGACCTCTCTATGAAGCTAGCGTCGAAAATCCTGCTACCGTTAGGAGAGGAATCCTAGGACCTGCTGGTCACAGGCACTGCAGTGAAATCAATTAATGCCCTGAGCCACCTAAGCCGATACGCGGCGCAAAGGAATGCGTTGCTCTGTGACGAGTCTCGAGCGGCGAGCGTCACCTGTTTGCGGGGTGGGGATGGAGATAGCCGCGGTCGCTTTCGCACACGCCAGCTTCGGGGACGGGGCTGCTTTGAGGCGCGCGGCGGCCGCTAGGGTGCAGGGCGAGCGCGTCGTGCCTGAAGAGCCGTTCAGAAGCGCGTGCGTCGCCCTTTGCTGCTTAAGCCCGGCTGAATCGCGGCGTGATGTTTGGTAACGACGGCGTTCTCTTACGCCACGAGTTACCTGGGATGGTGACGGGAGCCGAAGGCTTGGAATTCGGAGGATTAGAGGGTTGCTTCCTTTTGACGGTCAATATGGGAGATACATACAGTCGGAGAGGATTACTGATTAGATGATTAATGTCTTGCCAATAAATCTTAATAAAACTGTTAATATATTTCAGTTAATATTGCAGTTGCAGTTGCAATTGCAATTTATTTGTGTTGTTGATGTAGACATTTTTTATAAGCAGAACGTACATTCTCGCATTAATTATGAAAATTTGCAATTTTCGGAAATTCACACTTCAACAAAAATGATACCTGCGCCATTCTTCTAAGCGTTTCTAAGCCATTCTTCCAATCGTGGAAAACATTTTTTTAAAAATTAGTGTTTTTTGAGAAAATGTATTTTTTTATAAATTGCCAAATTTGCAGGTATGAATTACGCAAAAACTAATCTCTTGTAAAAAAATTGTGAACGACTTTTTTAAATAGCTGATTTTTTAGACCAGATTTTGTTTGAGGCAAATCTTTATCTTCAACTTTGTAGTTTTGTAACTTGAGTTAACAATTTTTCATTTTCCAAAATATTGATTGTTTACCGGTCATAAGACAAGCACCGTTTTACCTTTCTTTGATAAATAGAAGGAGAACACGTAAAGAAAAAACTTAGGGGAAGGTCGTGTGATATCGGACAACGGGTGATATCGGACAAAAGTAGTTTAGGGAACTGGGCAATGGTGGTAGCGGACAGTTACTTCTTCGCCTTCTCTTCACTTTTCCATATTTCCTGTGTGTAGGTTGTTAAGAGGTAATATTCGAATACTAATGTGGATTTTGTCCGTGTTTCAGGAAACTATAGGTAAAATTCGCGGGAAATGGGAAGAAATAATAGGAAGATAGTCATTATGAAGGTCATTTCAAAAGAAAAACCCGTCAATAATGGTTGTTGTGAAGCTATAAATTGAACACAATAGTTGAGTTTTTGTTTTTTAATTCAAGAACTGTTATTTTCCCTTGTAACCAAACACTCATTTTTTCTTTGTATTAATCAATTAAATATTTGTCTCAATAGTGAGCGTATCTTTGATGAATTGCTGTAAAAAAAAACTTCATTAAAATTATTTTACCATTTTTTACTTCGTTGTCCGATACCACCCTCCACTCTTCAGACTCTTCAAAATTGTCAACGATTTTTACTTTTCCTAAATAATCATATTATTTTACATTCAAATTAAACGGCTTTGATAGAGTGTGTAAGAGACTGAAGTTTCATATTCTGTATTTTAAGAATAATTTTAACTAACCTTAATTAAGAAATCATATTTAAAGCTAAGGTGGCCGGTACCACACAACCTTCCCCTAGACACGTTTTTGAGAAAACAATTCTTAATTTTTTAAAAAATTCCTTATATCACGCAAAATTACGTGAAAACTCGTCCAATATTTTTTAAAAATTGCACATAACCTTATTTCACAATCTGTCTGTAAAGAACAGATTTCATTCAGCAAAAACAACCTCCATCTTCATCAAACATTGCCGTTGTAGGAGAATGCCGAAAAACATTTTAACTTTTGCAATTTTCGAAAAATCAAGGATTTCATCGAAAATGAGATCCACACCATTCTCTCAAATGCCCATTTAGGTAACCAAAGATCACGTTTAAATTTAGAATACTTAGAACGGTTTAGGATGAATGGATTTGGATTAACGATTTGACCAAAGAGGGACGGACAAACGGACAGAGGGACAGACGGCAAACGGACGGGAGGATAGATGGACGGACAGGCGGAGGACGGAGACGGACGGATGGACGGAGACGGACGGATGGACGGAGACGGACGGATGGACGGAGACGGACGGATGGACGGAGACGGACGGATGGACGGAGACGGACGGATGGACGGAGACGGACGGATGGACGGAGACGGACGGATGGACGGAGACGGACGGATGGACGGAGACGGACGGATGGACGGAGACGGACGGATGGACGGAGACGGACGGATGGACGGAGACGGACGGATGGACGGAGACGGACGGATGGACGGAGACGGACGGATGGACGGAGACGGACGGATGGACGGAGACGGACGGATGGACGGAGACGGACGGACGAAGATACGTACGAACGGAGATACGTACGAACGGAGAGACGTACGAACGGAGAGACGGATGGACGGAGAGACGTACGTACGTATGGACGGACGGACGGACGGACGGACGGACGGAGAGACAGAACTTTTGGCGTCAATCGATTTTTCGGTATCAAGAATCCACAGAAGATGAATTCTAGCTACACGTGTTAGGGAATATAATTTACAAAACATTGCAACCAAATTTAACCACTACTTTTTCGTTAACAGGGCACGTGAATAAGAGTTTTTCTGTCGATAATTCTCCTTTTCCAGCGCACGATTCCAATATTTTTTCTTCTCTCGAAGTAAGACGAGCAAGTAATAAACTGAATAGATGATAGCAGAAGACAAAGGTCAAGGAGACATGAACACAAGCAAAGGGAAAATTAAACAAAGTTGAACCTTAAAATAATTTATGAAGGGACCCCTAAACATGTATTTCCGTTGAAATATTGAAATCAATTTTCCGCAGCATTAACTTTCTCTGTACTACGTGTATTACTCCGAATATACGTACGTATACGAGAAAATAAAATGAAAATCAGTAAGACTGTCTAAACAAGTAATGCATAACACACGTGGTAAAAGTGATTTTATTTTGTTTGTAGGACTGAGCCACTCGGCCTGTCGACTTCATTCGCAAAATACAATAACACTTTTACCTCTCGTATTATTTCATAAATAACTATTATCCCAGTGTGTTACAAAAAAAACGAGCTAATATTTAACAGCAATTTGTTTTCATAATTCCCTTCTCAGCCGCCTTCGTCGCTGCTGCGGTGAGAAATCCTTCTCTCCCAAGGCACGAGGTCCCTGCGCCCTCACACTCGCCCGTGCTCTCTTGCCCTCCCATCTCTCAGCGGCACGTAAACGACACAAGCCTCAATTCCACTCCGTTAATATTGACAAGGTAATCAATTACTAACACAATCGGTTAAGGCTCTGTGTACCCATTTCGTCACGTATTGTAATTTGCAGCATTTATGGCATACCATTACTACTGTGCCGCTATTTCGCGTCTGTTTTCCCAGTAGGCAACTATATTACGTAATGGCCTGTTATGGGAAACGCGTGTTGAGCCGCACCCGTGCACGTGTTGAGCCGCTGAGGCGTGCTACAGATCGATAAAGAGTGCCCTCGAAATTAGTTCGTAAGCTGCTGCAAAGTTCATCCAGTAAGCTCATCAATAAGTGCTGTGGTTTCGCGCCTGTGACGGATGAAACGTTCACTGTTACGCATGAACGCATATTAACTGACAATGGCGGAGAATCCGTGAACAGAGCACTGGAGGTTGGCAAAGAGTAGAATTTCTAATGAGCCCCTGATGTATTGTGTCCGGAAGGAATGGTAGTTAATTGCGAATCCAACTTCTCTGAATGACATAATTTCTTCTGTTAAGCTTTGTTGTTTCATTCCATACGGTGTTGAAAAAGTTTTGGGTCTATCACATTAAATATAACGTTGTACCTGTGTAGTCAGCAGAAATAGTAACAGTCCTAGAATGTTATTTAATTTCGAGCTGAAATTTGAGAGTTAATTATACAGGGCTTATTAGTGTCGTAAAGCTTTTAGGTCCTTGACTGGTATTACGTATTAGTTTCCATTAGCTGTACTATGTATCTTCAGAAGAGAATGGAAGAACGGGTAGCCGGTGCCCCCAAACCAAATATCCAAACCCCAGACCAAACCAATAATCGCAATACTCATATGACAGAGATTAGAAAATGTTGCAGCTTCCCCAAAAAAATCCTTCTAAGGCAATCTGTTGCAGAGATACAATGTGAAACTTTCTTTTACAAGTTTTATTTTTTCTCAGCTTCTGTTACATGTATCAGGCTGAAAAAGATTGCAGAGACGAAGAAAGAAGGCTGATTTTTTTGAAAATCTAGGACATTTTTTATTACCTTTCACATGAGTATTGCGATTATTGATTTGGTTCGGGGGCACTTTTCACCTCCTTATTCGGCAATAACCTTTCCAATGAAAGAATGAATTCCAATGGAATAATCCAATACTTCCAATCTTCCAATTTGAAGACTCTTGAGTGAATTTTCGTTAAAAGAAGTTTCAGAAGTCAACATAAGCAACAGCACCTCTGAGTCATTTCTGCACCGTTTTCTCGCTCACCAACACAATATTATACTTGCACGCAATAAACAAAGTACATTTGATCAAAGTAAATGACTGATATGGTAATTATTTATTACTGTGTCATCACATTCCTAAATTTCCTCATTTTCACAACAGTTTGAACCACAAACTTGAGTTACAACACAATAATTTAATGGAAGAATTCGTTAATAGAAATGTAGCGAAACAAAAAGTTGTTCTCAAAATACCTAGGATGTTTACAAAAATGTGGGTCTTATTATATAGACATTATATAAAGTTTGCAACTTGAGCCTTTTGATATTTTATTAACTGGGCAACAAAATAATCTTATAAAATTTGTGAACATCACGCAATTTAAAAAATAATAAATTAATTGCAAATGGATTCATGTAACACATGTTTCTTAGCTTCGTAAACATCCTTTTCATATTTGCTTTTTTTTAACTTCAAAATACTTAAATTCTGTAACAGAATAATGTAGAACAGATGTAAATCTAACATTTTTGACCTCTCATGCAAATTACTGTCCTTAAGTACTTCAATTAGGTATTCGAAATGTAAACATTTACAATTTTGTATTAACAACAATCAGAAAATCATCTACATTTCTATTACATTCAAAATCTGTACTACATCTAAAATCATATTTCAAATCACTTGTTATAGTACGACAAAAGCAAATCTACCAAAAGGAATGTTATTTCCCCAAACTAGAGAATGTAATGGTTCTGCAGTAAAGCTTAACATACATGAGAAGAAAAATCTAATCTGACAGGAATTTTCTGTTTCTGAATTTTTGATTTCAGGCTGAAAACATTAAAAAAATCATTGAGATAAATTAATATTGTCTAACAGCAGACTGTGATTATAACCCGTGCAAAGGAAGGAAAAGAAAAGTATACTTCTTTTGTAAACCGTTCTATAACCACGTATTGGCATCAAACGAGAAATAATCCTTCGTTGACTTGGTCAGTCATCGTCAGTCGTAATCAGTCAACATCTTTCATTTCTTCCACCATGGGCTTGCTGTCGTTAGATGAAGATACACATATCATTCACTCACAAAACGAAGAATTTATCATGATTCGCGGCCTGAGTTAGCGCTTCGTGACGCGATATGGAAAGCGTGAGCTTGCAGCCCGTAGCAAGTCTGTCCGCTGGCGCCGAGCGTTTGTGGCAGCTGGCGGGAGGCGGGGTGCTCTGGCGATGTCCCGCGCCGCAATTACTGTGTAACGCCACACCCGGATTAGTGCGTAGGACATAGGATTACAGATTACCATCCATTAACGTGATTTCACTATTGTGAGCTGCGCCTTGTGATTTGTGTGTTGGCCGCTGTTTGCGAGGCGCAAGTCGTAGACCATAATGCACAGCGCGAGAAATGACCGTCGGTTGTTTTCGCCGCCGCCGATGACGCGTACAGGTGCGCCTGCTGATTCAGTGATATTCGAGTCCTTGTATCTGCATTGTAGAGAAATGAAGTAACTTCAGCTATCACATTTGAGCGAAAGCTTTTTACTTCCTCGCACTTACTAACGTAAGAAGAGAAAGTATTGTAATCGTGCGCCAGAAACCGGCGAATTTTCGACACAAAATATCTTGTTTCCGGGCCCTGGTTACGAAAACGTGGATAAATCCAGTTGCTATATATAAAGAAAAAAATCCTCTAACACGTGATGTAGCCAGAATCCGTGCATTCGTGTTTGTGCGTTCATCATAACGAAACAGCGATTGACGGCAAAAACGTCTGTCTGTCCGACTGTCTGTGCACAATGCTACCGCATGAACCGTTCAGCCGTTCTTCTCCAAAATTGATGTTCCCTAATCGTTCTGGCTGATGTCGCGGCCCCTGGAATTTGAAACAGAGATTTTAATTTTGGGAGGTACTTTACGTGAAACCCTTCGGGCAATTTTAGAATTTTCAAAAAACTTGATCCAATTTTTTTAAATTAATTTTTGTTTTTGAATAGTGCAAAGGACATTTAAGATATGATACAGGTCTCATTTTCGTTGAAATCCCTCATTTTCCAAATATTACAAAAAATTAAAACTACAAAATTGAAGATAGACATTTTTGTCTCAAAGTCTGCTGTACAAAATTTGCTCTTTAAAAAAGGTCATGTACAATTGTTTGTAAATTAGTTTTCGCGAAATTTCTGTTTGAAATAAATGAAACTTATTTAGGCGTCCCACAAACTATGGGCTAAAAGAAAAATTTTCGTAGTTCAGGTATGGATCAAAGAATATGTAAAATAATTAATGTTATTTTAATTATATTTTACTATTCATACTCCCAACATTCATTGATTTTACTGTATTATGCAATTTGTATTCTCAATGCATTGATTATTTTCTTTCAACCAATTCGCAAACGTTAATTGAAATTAGGCCAATTAGATTGTATGTATTTATATTAATTAATATTGTTTCACGTGCCGAAAATAAAATATTTTAATAATATTTAAAAACTTTCCGTTTACTAGTTTCTGACAATGCCGATTTTCCGCCCAATTGGCGGAATTGCGAATGTGATTCCTCCACTGCACTTCAAAGTCCAGTTTTCCCATTAAGTCAGAACGTAATGTTCCGAGTTAATGATGCATTTAGAATTTACGAAAGAATTGAAGCCAGTGACATTCGTTATGTTGTTTACGACTTGATTTACTGCGAGTATTCACGTTTTTTTTTGTTGTATTTAAACGAACGCTATCTCCAGAACCAAGAAATTATTTTTCAGATACTAAGTTTTCCGAATTGCAATAGTTTTTATGTGTTAACTTAGCAATTGGGTGGGGTATTGACGTTATTAATTTGGGTGGGGTTGGATTATAGTATTATTGTTTCTTGGTACTGAATGTGAAAAAAAATTGAGTACCATAAATTGTTACGAACATTTTAACTTTAATTTTATATTACCCCCGTATGCTGCCTTTGGAAACAATGGAACTAAGAGTAGTTCATTGTTGAAAGCGACGAGATAAGATTATGAAACAGGAAATTATTTTGAATTCTTCTTTTTGTTAAACATTAACATAGAATCATTATGAGGCTTTGTTTCATACGTTTATTTGTTTATTATTTAACGTTAGAAGATGGTAACGTTTCTCATCAAAAAATTCGTTCTTTGATGAGAATTTGGGGACATTTTTTTAGGTGTGAAAACGTAGCATTACATGTTCAGACAAGGAGTAACGTGTAATTCGTGTACAAAGAAGAAGGTTCGGAGAATATTACAATAATATAGTATTTAATAATTACTATTATGTATTTTTCATACTATTTGCATTTCCTTGTAAAATCTGTCAGTGTTACTGCGTTGTAAAATGTATTTCCAAAATAAACTGGAAACAATGCGCTGAAGCCGAAGCAGCCACCGTTGCTTCCGCCGCCGGTGAATCGTATTAATTATTAACTTTTCATTATTTTACATTCTCACATAGCCCTTACGCAGAATATTTAAGAGCTAAAATACGCGTAGGATGTGTTCGTGAATACACTGAATACCTTACACACTGAATTCAATGCCAGAAATATATTTCCATTTAAATTTGTAAGTACCCTGCACATTTACAAGTATAACGAGATATAATACCAGTTTTTGCGGCGATGAAATGAATGTGATCTTTATTTTCAATAAGCGGAAAAATATAAAGCACTATTTAAATAATAATACAATAATAAAAATAATAATAATAACAACAACAACTGGGCTAAACTCCCAGGTCATTCAAAAGACTGGGAAATACTTGAAATTTACTTTTTTCACTAAAAAACCGTTCAAATTTTTCTTTAAATTTTCTCCACATTTGTAATAAGGGACGGTAAGAAATAAGGTGCTAGTCCCATTTTCAGCTATTGATTTTGCCAAAATATCGCCATTTGCGGCGTTTTTTTCAAAAATTCCACAAAAAATTTGAAAACTACAAAATTGAAGAAAGAAATTTTTGCCTTATACAAAGCTTCTTGTACTACATTAGCTCTTCAAAAAAGGTCATGTACAATTTTTTGAAAAAGGCAAACAGTTTTTGCATATCTGCTTGAAATTAATGAACTGTGTACAGGTTTCACACCAACTACAGGTCACCAGAAAATTGAATGAATTATATGAAAAAATATTAATTTAATTATAATTATAATTTACTATTGAAAACGTCAATATTAATTCTATTTTTACTTTCTCACACTTTTACATTTTACTCAATTTGTATTCTCAATGTATTGATGTTTTTCATTTTAAGCAATCCGTAAAGTTTAATTGAAATTTCCGCAGCAATGGCGCATCGATATTTGGGAAACTCATTGTTATTGAACGTTGAGATGGTGGTGGTGATAACATACAGCTGTTTTGTTTAGTCGAGCTGGTGTTTCCAAATAAAACTTTCAGAAATGATTCGAAACCTATTTGATAATCCATATTTTTTGTTGCAGAAAACCTTTGCTGACAATAGCATGATCGGTACAGCGTAACTCATAGGCCAAGGGCCAGAATGTCCCTTTGCATTGAATATCTCAGCAGTTTCTTTTTTAACCCATTTCTGCCTAGAATAATTCTGTTCGCACAGTGCTCGCCCATTGTTGTCGCATTCGTGCGTGCACAGGAGCCGTTGCAGACCTCTGGTAGCTATTTAGTGCTATTCAATTGTTATGTTGCTAAATTATACTACTAGAGTGCTCCTGAAGCGCCAAACGGTGGTTATTGAGTATTTTTTTCTATAAGAAGATGCAAAACCGTTGAAACTTAGCTGCATAAACCCCGTCAACTTCGATGCGGACCAACCACCGTTTGCTTTACATCGGCCTCTCCCTCCGACTTAACCACAGGTTTATAGCAGCTAAGCACGGTTTTAGATGAAGATTCGAACCGACCCAAGCCATATGTACACCCTGGCCTTACTGTATATGTACTTTATCAGTCAAATGCATTCCTGTTTGTCTCATTTGTCAAAGTAAGAAATGATTGCTGCTCTTGACTATCGAAATGAATGCAGATATGCATCAAATGCACTTTGTTTGAATTGGACGTTTTCAAGCAATAGCTGATGTGTTGGAAGCGCAGAAAATGCAATACTTCAATATCACGTAGCTGTGTCTAATAACATGAGAAAGTATGTGCTGTTGTAGCACCACTAGTTGGTGCCAGTTTTCGTGTTACTGGTATTGGTCTTTAAAATGTTAATAATCTGTAGGTTAATCTTCTTTGTGAATTATTTTTGGTCTCAAAGATAGAAATATTAATATATTGCACATTGTGATTGTTTTCAGTGTTTGATAAGATATGCATAAAGGGGACAATCATTTTTTATACATTTAAGCTGGTATAGTCTTCTTTTCTACTTTCTATATTGACTTCGCCTATGTGGAATATATTGCAAGTGCGACATGGAAGTTTGCAAACTCTGTTGGATCTAAATCTTTGAATCTCTTTATTTGTTAGAAAAGAGATTGATTTGGTTTTATTTTAGAAAACGGGAATAAGATTATATTTATTGAAAAACTCTTTCATTTTCGTATTCATGCTTTCTCAAAAGGGGAAAACAGAGTAATTGATAGTGTTTTCAGGAGGAATAATAGGTGATGGTTGAGATCTTTTGGAAAGTGGTCTGATATTTGTATATATTTGTATAAACTAATCTGGATAATGGTTGTTTTTAGGGTAAAAAGTACATTTTTGTATTTTTCAGAAGAATGAAACGCCATTAAATGTATTCTTTTATCTTCCCTACTTTCTGTAATTAATTAATCCCCTACTTTTTCTAGCGCTTTCCTTTAGATTTCCGTTTGCCCGGAACAAAGACTCACCTTTCTCATTTTCACCACTCCCTGGAAGCAACTACCTTCTTTCGTCGACCTGAAAGACCGACTTAGGTTTCTCAGGGCAACAATTGGTGTGATTGCAGTGCCTCTGACCGAGAACTCCTAGGGTTGCACTCCCGATGTTGAATACATTTTCGACCCTACCAACATCGCTAGGAAGAATTCAGCCGCTGTCTGGAGGATACTTCTAGGCTGTTCTCATCGTGATATCGAGAAGCGGCGCCCGGAAATTTCTAGGCGCCCTGAAACATGAACACCAGGCGATTACCTTAAGCAAAGCTCTAACAAACGGGCAACGGAACGCGCGCGATCATTACTTCCTCTTCCTTGTTCTATTCTCATCCTTTACTTACACACACACACACACACACACACACATGCCCTGCACTATCACACGTCGGGAACTTAGAACTTGTCAGAGCTGGGGCGGTGCCCCAGGTGGGAGAAACTTCCCCTCAAGCCAACGGGTAGGTCGGCGCCGGATCTCGTCATCGAAAGGTTTGCTCGAGAGAGTAATCGTATCGTTGTCTCGTGGCTCAGTTGCTCGCCTCTCACCAAGGAGGTCCGGGTTAGATTCCCGTCGATGTCATGTGAAATTTGTTCCAACAAAACGAATCTGCCTGCTTCACTACGGCTAGTCCAACCCCTGTGAAGTGCCCTAAACCCTACCTACATCCTCATTCCTTCGCAATTCTGGCCGTTGGGTAGTGACGCAGGGGCCGCGCGGTGTGAGGCGCGTACGCGGAAATGCTACCTGACGACCCTCTTGACAACTGACTTGACGAGACGAGACATACAGTGCCCTCTGGAGTAAAAGGGCCTAAATATTAATGGAGGATTACTCCGGAATAAGTGTTTAACATTCGATCAGGGGCCAAGAGACGCGTTGCGTCGATAAGTACGAGTAATTAAGACGCAAGTTAAAAAAAAGGCGGAACTTCACCGCCACCTCCCTCTGATAAAACATACACTACACTTCCGGGACTAATGACCTTTGCCTCGGAAGCATCAATCAATCAATCGAGCACAACGAGCGCCGTAAGCTCTCCTGTTCCTCGACCGCCGTCGCCGTCGCCGCTTCGTGCCGACTTCCGTCGATTCTGCGTGGAGCCTCGCAGGAGGCTGTAGCGAACGGGGGTGGGGGAGGGGGCGGCGGCGCTGCCTCGCTCCGCGCGAGACAAATTGAAGGGATTAGAGCGGCAGCGGTAGACTTGTGCGACAAGCGCGGAACGAGGTGCCCTCGCGGGCGATCTTGGCACTCCACTCTGTCGAGCGGCGCGGGGAGGAACGCGCGTTGAGGAGACGCGCGCTCTTTCCGCACCTGGCGGAGCGAGAAATGCAGGCGGCGCTCTCTCGAGCATCTGCTTCAAAACACACATTCATTTTGAAATCCCGTCATGTCAACAATCTAGAAAAATGTCGCGTTTCCGACGCTTTAAACTGTTTTAAAAGTATTCTTAGGCGTAGAACGTGATTGATCGATTGATTGATAGTGATTTCGGGCATGTCAACTGCTAGGATCGTTAGTCCCGTAACTGTAGTGAATGTTTTCTTTTCGGTAGCTTGCGGTGATCCCCCGCTGGATTCGGCGCCGACCTATCGTCGGCTAGCAGGGTTTTCCTAAACCAGGTATCTCCCACCAGTGGGGCACTGCCCAAACTGGGATAAGCTCTAAGCTCCCGACCGGTCTCCCGGCATTTCTAGTAGTGTAGTGAATGTAGTAAGTGTAAGTGTGTAAGAAAGGGGTAGGATAGGACAAGGAATGGGAAGGAAAGATCGCGCGCTGTCTGAGGTCCGTTTGGTAGGGAACTGCTCCGGTATTTGCCTGATACTGACCGGAGAAACCAGGGAAAATTACCGATCGGAGCAGCCGGCTTCCAGAATTCGCCTCCAGACAGCGACAGAACTCGTGCTAGCTGAAAATTCTGTCATCGTCGGGACTCGAACCTCAGGACCTTCCGGTCAGAGGCACTGCAATGGTATCAGTTGATGCCGTGAGCCACCTTTCTTGGTCGATACGTTCAAAATACACACTTATTTTGAAATCTCGTCATATCAGCAAACCAGCAGAATAAGGCGTTTTCGTCGCTTTAAACAGTTTTGAATGGAATTGAATGAAGGGAATTGTAAGATGGAATTATGAAAGGGAATTGTGGGTAAGAAATATAAAAAAAACAAACCGAGCCAAATTAATATCTAATTATTTAGTAAATAAGTAAGTCTGAATCAGTAAAATTAAGTATAAAATGAAATTATGTGTACCACGTGCGTGAACTAGTTCTAATGATCTCGCGCGTCCAAAGCCCTCGGGTCAATGGCCCTCGAGATTTTTTCCACCGCTCGATCGTTCGAACTCTTATAATGCCGTTGGTGCATAAATAACTGTCATTCTTCATTAAACAAAGGTCGTTGGGTGACGTTTCAAGGATCATGTTTTTTTCAGTCTTCACCCGACAATGAATCTAAATTTTTGAAAACTCGTTTCTGTCAAAAGAAAAACAACTATGTGGCCAAACTCTTCTGATATAATAGTAATTTGCAGCAATACACCACTGTGAAATTCCATAATACACCTTAAAAAATCTAGAATTCTTCGGAATGTACTCAAAGGTTCTGGATAAATACGGTACCAAACCATTTGCCTCTTTGAGAGCAATTGAATGAGCAATTGACCTTCTTTTTAGGTGCCATAAATCACCCAAAACGTGTTTCCGTGTCTACAAAACGCAAAAACACACATTTTTGGAGGAATTTCTAAGGATCTGGTAGATGGATCCGCAAACAAATCATCAGATCTCCACCAGGATACCAAGACGCGTCAAATAACACCTATTTTTCTAGATTGGTGGTCGAGAAGGAGTCTTACCGTGAGTGACTAACAGGTGGTCACATGGATGGACAGACGCGGTGACAGTTCAAAGACATTCTTAAACAAGATGATATGTAAGGAGCTGTTAGTATTAGAACGCTATGCCTTCATTACAATACACAATTGAATTTGGCAGAAGAAAAGTACAGTGGTAATTTTACAAGATGTGATACGACTACAATCAATAGTTATTTATGCGCCTTATAAGTGTTCAAATGCTCGAGTAGTGACAGCCCAAAAGCCTTTGGTCAGAGGGTTTATTATTAAAAAACATTATAACGTTCTTGGTGCATAAATAAACGATTATACACCGACGATTATTCCACATTAAAAATTGGACATTCATTCAGCATTCTTTGCAGTTTTGCTGTATCTGATTTCCCTTGTCCCGACCAGAGAAAGTATTTAGGTCCATTTTTACTCGAGCAATTTATCCTAGCAGTCCCAATCAGACATGTGACCCCTTCTGCTGCGCCCCTCAAAAACATGAAAATCTTCGGCGGCGGGGCTCACGTGAGGAACGAGCGCACGTTTGTTACTGGTATCTGCTCCGGCGGTCGATGCATCTGGAGCCCGCGGAGCAACATGTTACTGTGCCATACGTGACGGCGTTATGAATTGGCCTGCCCTCCTGTTAACGCAGGGCGCGTCGCGCGAGGTCACGCCGTTCTTTTCAAAAAGAATGGGACGCAGTGCTCCGTAATAAAGCTTGAGCAATGAAGAATTGCAACAATGCGTCACGTGTTATTTGATCATACCAAGAAGCGACACAGATCATACGTCATTGTAATGGTCGTTCCGTGTTGTATGGCGTGGAAGTTACAATCGACTGATACAAAATGATTCATGACTGTTTCTCTCTGAAAACGGCCTGTTTCAGATGGACAGGACATTGCAGGATGTAGTGGGGTAACGATGGGTTATTTTGCACTACGACAGAATCTGACCATTGATTTGAATCATTACACACAACGCTATTTTTTGAAGAACGGGTCTCATTAACTTTATAGCAGAATGTAAATGACTCTCTGTCTATCAAGAAAGCTACTCTCTATCAAATGAGTTATAATTGTCAAATTTATGTTGATATCTGAATGAAAATATTTAGTTTTGCACCAAATGCTGTACCATTTGTAATGGGTAGAGTATTTTTTGCTTGGTTTTAGAATGTTCTTCTCTAATCACGGCCCTATAAAATGCATTTCTATATTGTTCGGGGTATCAGGCTTTTTTTTCAATACAAATTTACAAAACTTTTATATTATATTTTTATGCAGTCGTAGAATTCACATAGTTTTGACAACACTCCGATGGAAACAGTAAATTGTTCGCTTCTTGGTTGAATTCGACGTATTCAAATAATAGTTAAGATGTTAGTAGCGCAGAAAGTGCGATATTTCAATACTACGTAGCTGTTTCCAATAATGCGGGAACGCATGTGCTGTTGTAGCACTACTAGTTTAAAAATAAATTTTGTAAACAATCTTAATATACTTAATTCTGTTTGGGATAAAATAAATTCACCAACTATTATGATATCATCTTGTCCCAATTTTAAAACTAGTAGTGCTGCAGAAAAGCAGAGACTTTCCCGTATTAGTTTTCTATTTCCTTTGGTCGGCTATCTATTAGGACTTGCCACATACTCTTGCCTGCTGTCATCAGCTATTGAAGATAGAGAGTTTTCCTTCAAAAAAAAATTTGTTCTCCAAAGCAAGTTCTTTTATTGAAGTCGTGTACATTTTTTGAAACTTTTAATAGTTGCTTTCTCCCAAAAATGTGTGCATTATGTGCTATTTAAAAAAGAATCAAAAACAAGATTTTCTCAAAAATGGCTCGAAATTTTTTTCTTGAAATTTTTGGTATTGATAGTGCTAAATGTACTCTATATCATTGACATCAGTTTGCTCTATACTTTTTTTTCAAAGTTACAAAAATATAATTTTTTTGACTTGTCTCTAACGGCGTTAATTAGCGGCTATTTGTTCACACTAGTATACTTATGGGTGCATCTGCTTCAAATAATGTCAGATAAAGTTTGTCGAAAAATTAAACGTTTTCTGTGAAAACTAGCTCAAAATACCGTAGTTTCAGAAACGCTGAAACGTTTTCTCACAAAAGGCTCAAAAATTTTTCTTAAAACTGTTCGAATGGATAGTGTCAGTAGCACTCTTTAACACGACAAAGTTCATTTTGAAGTATTTTTGCCTTTTTAAAAAAATACACAAATGTATTTTTTTAAAGATATCTCACACCGTTAATACGCACATTTCCAGCAATTTGTAAACACTATTGTATTTATGAGTTAAAGTGCTTCAAATGACTTCTAATAAAGTTATTCGAAAGATTTTCCGTGAAAAGAGCTTTAAATTTCGCATTTACGATAGCGCTTAAACGTCATTTTCTTAAAAACTGCTCCAATTTTTTCAAAGAAAATTTGCATTTAGGACGAGGTATTACTGTTCTTTAATATTGTTAAAATAATATTCCCATTCTACTATTACGAAATCGGCAAATTAAGAAAATGTCAAAAAAATATACTTTGAGCGGCGGTAGATGGCAGCTGTCAAGAGTATGTGGCTAGTCCTAATAGCTTGCCGAGACCAAAAGAAATAGAAAACTAATAATACAAGAAAGTATGTGCTATTCTGTAGCTTCACTAGTTTTCTGTTTAGTTTGGATCATCACAGGCAGGCCTTTAAAGCGAATTTGAGGAGGGCGAATTGGTAACAAACTCGTATCTATTTGGCATTCTATGTGGTTGCCGAATTTGTTATCTTGATTGTGGAGATGAGCTAGTCAGTTCGCTACACATACCTGTTTGTAGACTTTGGATGATAGCATTTATTGTACTCGTGGGGGTTTCTGTTGAGGCCACAGTTGAATGTGCTTTTGTATAGTACTACTTGTAGCACTTACATGATGCCGTTGAATTTGCATTGGTTAGACTAGTGGTGGTATTTGTAGCACATATTGGTGATGCACAAATGCTGGGGCCATTTGTACGAACTGTTGTTGCTCACTTGCTTATTGGGTTGATAACTGCTGCACCTGTTGGAACTGTGTTTCTTGAAGCTCGCTTTCTTGTACACTATCTTGATCACTTGACGTATAATCCACATTATCAGTGATTGAATTGTTAATAATGTTAAGAACAGTAGCAATGTGCTGCCCCTTGTCGGGACAGCTGTTAGGAAACATTACGTTGGTCACAAAACTGATAAAAGTCGACTGGTTTTGATCGTATTGTTCGTTTTGCTCGTACGTCGTACAGAGGTCCCCACCGCATGAGAATGGTAAGGAATGAGTTCATTCTTCTGACGACTTATGGATCTGAGTGAGAAACAACTCTCTCACACTATACATGATAGCTTTTACTTCTAACATTTCCTTATAATGGGTTATACACACACACACACACACACACACACACACACACACACACACACACACACACATACATATAGGTTGTCCGGGGAGGAAACGTCGAAACTTCAAGAATAAGCTCTTAAGACAATTCTAAGCATATTTTGTCTAATACACTACGTGGATTTTCCGAACTGTTGAGCCGCAATAAGTACTCAAACGTTGTTTGAAAAATTGATTCATAGACAAAAATTTGCATTATAGAAGCATATAATGAAATGAAATAAATCACAATTCTTATGTGTTTCTAAACAATGAAAAGCTTCTCAAAAATAGGGATCCTTAACATTATGATAAAGTAACGAAAAGACAGTTCGAAACCTTATAATGTGTCCATATTTCCCTCGTAATCACGGTCCTCTCGATCCAGGTAAGTAATGCAGTGTATATCGAGCTCCGTATGGAAGACAATAATAAGCAATAATCAGTAAAAAGTACAAGAAACTGGCACGTGGTATCCGAAGGCTAACGGCGGTGGCGCCGTGTGGCTTCGCAAGGAGCTGCGGAGCGTGGGCGCCGAGGTGAGTGCAGCGGGGGGGGGAGAGGGGAGGGGAGCGTGCGCGGTGCCTGGCGGGCGCTGGGCTGCTCCGCGCTGGGCCGCGTGGCGGCTTCGCGTCGCGTCGCGTTGCGCGGGGCATGGCCGGGCCCGCGCAGTGCCCCCCCACCCCCACCCCCTTCCCCTCCCCTCCCCCTCCCTCCCCGCCCGTGGCTTGGGCGGCGGCGACCGCCTCGCGCCGGCTGCGTGCCTGGCGCGGGAGCTGCGCAGTACAGGAGAAATGAAGCCCCCGAAGACGCGCGGCCGCGCGCGCCAGTGCGCAGCACGAGCCGGCAGGGGAGGGGGCGGGGCGGCGCGCGCCGCTGCGCCCGCGAGGCGGGCTGTGCGAGTGCGGCCCGCGGCCTCCGCCGCACCGCGACTCACACGGGAATCTCCCGTCCGCATCCCGCCCTCACCCCACCCCCCACTTCAATTTCCTTTCGCTTTTCGTGACCTGAGCAGGCACAGCTCCACTGCATTCCGTTTCGTGCATCCGGGGTTTCGGGAGAAGTAATTGTACATTATGAATCGATGATGGGTATTATTAATACACGAGGGTGATATTACGATACGAGTGAGGGACGAGCGAGTATCGTAAACGTTACACGAGTGAATTAATGTCCAATACATCGAATTTCATACGGTACTTTTTCTACGACTTTTATAAGTTGAACTTTCACATTGAATAGTTTCGTGTCAGTTCATTCAGCCAAGGCCACCTAGCAGACAGCTTCCTAAATCTACCCTCACATGCGGCCGCAGGTGGCTGAGGTTACCTGTCCGCTTGCCAGGGAGTAATGAGCAAGTCAAATAAGATCAGAGTGAAATTACAATCCAATTTCTTTTAAATAATATTGCACGAAAGAATACTAATAATAAAATAAATTAAAACTTGAGCATAATATAATATAAAATGCAATTTTAATGTACACAATCGAACGAAACATCTGCTAAAACGATTCTGAATGATTGTCAATACTTGATTTGTAAACTTCTCTGAGATTAGTCAAGAACCCTGTATCATAATGAAAAGTGTATCGAAATGATTATCATGCAATTGGTTGCATCCATCAAATGACAGCGTTATACAAAGGGTGTAGAAAAACATTTTTTTAATGTTTCTATTCACAAGAATAACACGACTACATCCTGCGGTCATCCCGCCTCACTTTTCGTCAATAGACAGCCCGACTGCATCCCATTTTCGTCTTGCGGTGTTTCGGAAGGAGTAGACATTTTTGTAAAGTTTCTATTCATAAGAAGCGCGAATATTACAATGATATTTATTTTATATTGCGTGTACAGTTTTGTGGGTGGGGCAGTAACCTAGGTTTTAATCCTAATCTTTTAATGAACTAACAACTGCTATTCACACTCCCGCTGTTGATCTCGCACCAGTTCAGAGAAATCTTCGAACGCAGGTGAACATTCGGAATTGTCTTTCTTAAGTCTAGAGGTAAGAAGATGCTACTATGGGCGGGATGCAACCTATGTTTTTCTTTCGGGAGGTAGGTGAACGGTTTAGGAGAAGTTGAGGGCGGGGTGCAGTGGGTATACGTACTGGACCGCACGTTTAACCGAGGAAATATAGGAGAAAAAATAATTTCATTTCATGCTCGTGCTGTTTTGCTCTCTTCTGATTGGTCATCGCATGCATTTAAGAGTAATCGCATGGAATTAAGAATCTCGAATGATTTGTTTATTTGAAAATGTGTAAGATTTCAATTAATAAATATAATATTAAGAATGCTGGTGGAATCAGTGCCATGTGGTCCAGGACCTGCTCCTGAGACACTAGACGATAAGGCGATAAGTTTTGTGTGGATCTTTATTAATTTAGAATAATATGCATTATTCTTGTATTCTTAGATTATAAAATGATGCAGATTGCTGTGCTTGACAGAAATCATGTTTTAAAATCTTAATTGTTTTTCAATTTCGATAACTGTGTTTAAATCATTTTTCATATTTTTCGAAACATTGATTTTTCATCAATTATGCATGATTAAATTAATTTAAAAATTAATGAAAATATTATTTACATTATCATAAAATTTAACTAAAATAATTTGTTGGCTACGATAGCACAGCAGTCACGAGTCTCTCGCTTCGTTAATCAGCACATACAGCTTCACAACTCGACAGTGGAATATTCTCGAAACCAACCGCCTTAGCTGGGACTGTTAACGAACTAATGAGGAAGAATTCTCGAGGCAAGGTGCACTGATAAATCGTTTCCGTGGTTTCCATGAATCAATTCCAAGTGAATGCTTTTGCACTACTCCAAGAAATGGTATCCGGATTGCCTGCGATCCGTCGCTCTCTCGTTCTTTTCTTACCCGTGTCCTCCTCTTCATTCCCCTGCAAACCCTCATAACGCTCTTCTCTGCCTTCGGAGAACTTAAGGCAGAACGCTTCTGATTGTATTCCTGCTAAGACGTAATCGAGAAGACATTCCCTTTAAGTAGCACGAATGTGCATGTTCCTGACCGCTAGAACTACCAAGGGCCATTTAAAAAATTCCCACGTGGCTCCATTAATCTTGGAAGGGCGGAGAAGATGTAGATAAGATTTAAAATAAATTGTCGTGTATTTAATTTAAATATTTTCTACGGAATATTTCGTTTTACTTTCTTGTTACGGAGTAGAGAGAAAGGTATGTAATGCTACGAGGAAACGTCGAATTTTCGGTAGAAAAACTCTTATTACAGGGACTGATAATGAAAAAGTGAATAAAAATAGTTGCTAAATTTAGAAAACAATTCCTCTAACACCAGAATTCACGTTCTGCAGCCAGAATTCACGTTCTGTGGGTCCTTAATACCGAAAAATCGAATGACGGCAAAACGTCTGTGTGTGTGTCCGTCCGTGAGAAATGCTATCGACTAAACTGTTCAGCCGATTTTCTCCAAAATTAATACTCTTCAATCTATCTGGCTGATGTCGCAGTGCCTCGAATTCGAAACCGACATTTTAATTTTGGCGGCGACATTTTTAATTTAAGCGTTCGTAGAAAACCCTGATTTTTCGAAAATTGCAAAAATTCCAATTTTTTTCGGCGTCTTCCTACAACCACAAATATGAAGAAAGAGATTTTTCCTTAATGAAATCTGTCCCTTAAAGATAGATTTTATAATAAGGCCATGTACAATTTTTCGAAAATTTGAGAACTTCTCGAATAATTTTGCTTGAAAGTACGGGAGAGAAAGTACGCACTGTTTTAGCTCCACTAGTTTACGTAAGTATTATTTTACACAACTGCATTATTTTACAAAAATTTAGAATTTTGTAGTTAATTTAAACATTCAATTTTGTCTCCTTTCAATGTCTTATTAATTACATTTTTAGCTAATAGAAAAATAAGAAGTGATTTCTTCGTTTTTCTAAATTTTATTGAGTCTGCTCAATAAGTTCCTTCCGTAACAGTCACAATGAAATCAAGTAAAACGAAAAAACACATTATATGATACATGTTGTCTAAGGCATGTTTGCTTAAGGCAAAAGTTACTTCAGATGAAAAGTTGCAATAGAACACATTGCAAATAAAGAAGAACCTAGTTAGTAAGAAAAGCAATAGATGAGAATTTCATTCACCTGACAAGCTGGTCCTAAGGACGGAATTTCGCGACTGTGCGTGCCCTTTGTTTCAACACCGGCCCTCGGCCTCTGCTGCGGGGCCGGAAGTGGCGCTCAGGTTGCCGGTCAGCGGGGCACGCGCCGGAAGTGAAATCGAAGAGCGAGTACAGCCCAGCGACTCCCAGCTCTCGGCTTTTCGTCCGCAGCTGATTAAATTAGAAGACCGGGGCGCGGGGCGGCAACGAAAGGAGAAAAAACAGCTATTGTGTTTCCCGCGGAGTCGCGCGAAAGGGCGAGAATAAAAGGTTTCACTGCCTTTCAAGGGAACGTTTATTCGATTAGTTGTACGGTATGTCACTTGTTATTAGATCTCATCTTACCTGATGGTTTTGTTGGCCACTTTGCTCTTGTTTTTAATATAAACTGACAAAGAGCGGAGATTTCTACGCGCTTTCAAGAGGATGTACTAGTTTGACCGAGAACGATCAGATCGATCACGAAACCAAGGAAAGTGAAAAGTTCTTTTATTGAGTGAAACGTGACTCGTGGGGTACCGAAGTAACAAATGTAGATTCTGAAGCCACTTTGTTTAAAAGTTACTCGATCTTAATACTGATGGACCTTTTTTCAAACGATCAAGCAAGACTATTAGTTATCTTTTTCTTAACTCCCTTTTAAATTAGAAAATCATGCGTTTGTAATGAATATATTGTGATTATCTCGTATCGCATTCGTGGGAATGGAAATGAGTCGAGAACTCCGCACATCGTGCGACGGTCATAGATGTCGAGCGGTGCACGACGAAAGACATGAAAAATCGTATTCCTCGAAAATATACTTATATAATAAAACGGCGGAACATTTTCGTCTTTGTGGCTTTATTTCTCCACAGTGAATCAATTGTAACGTTAATATATTACTGTCCAGTGGAAAAAGTAATTGCCATCATTAACTATCCCATCTTCGTATATTAAAGCTATTGTAATGCTAGGATGATAAACTAGTGGCTATTAAAACGTCCTACACAAAATGGTTTTCCACAAAGTAGCATGTACACTCCTCAAGAACAACAAATAAAACACACTCGGATACATGCAATAAATTCGATATTTTATTAAAATCAGTCTGCACCGATACAGCAATAATATAGTGCTTTTATAAAGAATATAAGGATATGAAAAAAGTAGATGTTCAACACTATACCACGTGAATAACAAATATTTATTGGCAGATAGCATCCTTCCTAGAGCCTTGACGTCTGTCGCAACGACGTCATGAATCCTAAGCAGTAACGCATTCAATACCGGAAGAATCAGTTGGTATGCCCAGTATGAAAAAAAGGAGGTAAACAGAATAAAATATTTTCATTTCTCAGTGAAAATCGAAACAGTTTCATTACTTTTACATTTTTCCCGACTACCTGGGTATCTAACAAACCCATGGAAACATCTCTGAAGGCCCCAGGATGCAAAGTCTTTCCTTAATTTCTGCCAGATTAGTAAATAAAAAGAAATAACTACTATCCTAACATTATTGAGAATGAATCATTGTTGGATATAAGTGTAAAACGTTTCTCGGGACATATGTGAGGTAATGTTGGATTACAAGTTCAATTTACTGAATTACGAATACTCAATAGCTTTGTTCCAATTAATAGATCAGGCTTCGAGCAAAAAGTTACACCGCTTTATTTCAGACAGAAACTATTACATAGTTATAGTTAGCAACATTCATTTTTATTTTTTTCAATAGCACATTAACTATTAACTACACTTACTATTTAACATCACATTCTGAATTGAAATCGACACTTTTTTCTTTGTAGTTCACGACCATTTCAAGAAAAAAGTTGCATTGCGAACCATTTGCAATAAGCGAATTGCTAATAGTATCAAATATTCTAAGGCCTTTTTCATCGAACACAGTTTTGTCCCTTTCCACAACACTGGGATCTGATTAGAGTTTCAAAAGGGTACATGCAGCACTTTTTCTAGATTAACTTTAACGACATCATTTGATTTAGAGCTAAAGTACACAACCACGTTTCAGACGGCGTCCGAACATATTCTTCTTGATTCTACGGTCAGTATTTCGGCTCACGCTGGCTTCTCATTTCTCTGTAGCCCGTCTCTCCACGTCGTGTGTGACACGCAACCTAAGTCTAACCAAGGGCGGAACCAGCCGTTCATTTTGGGTGAGGAGATCATAGATTTTTGTTAAATAATAAACATATTTACTATATTGTATATTATTTTTGTTGTGTATGTATGATAATATACAATATTATTGTTTCAATAAGTACTTAATTTTAAAATGAATGAATATGATGAAACGATTAAAATATGATTACGATACGATAATACGATTAAAATAAATAAATAATTTAAATACTTGTATTTAAATCAATTGTACCATATAAAAAAGGTAACAAACGAAAATCCTTAGTTTGGGGGGGAGGGGCATGCTCCCCATCCCCCCCCTTGGATCCGCACCTGAGTGCAACAGACATCTAATTTTGCTTCCATCGCTCTTCCACATGTCTTCTTAATTTGCTACCACTCCTTGTGTCTTTCTCGTGTATCTGGTTGAACTACGCTTTCGATGATTTAAATTTCTTTCTTTTTTCAGTTTTGCAAAGGTTTCGCTGCTTTTCGTATAACGGTTTGATGCAAATTCTTAGGCTTGTTTTCTGCTTCTTCGGATTTGTTTTCATATCCGCTTTTTCTATACCGGCAATTTGTTGCGATGTGGCCTAGTTTCCCGCACACAAAGCAATTAATTTTCCTGAATTTTTTGCCTTGTATTCTATTACTTCCTTGTTCACATTTGTTTAGCACATTTTTTCTCGTGTCTTAACAAGCTTTGTATCAAAATCAATGTCTTATATCATTGGTAAGCCGTCAATGATGTTAAGTACCAGTTCGTAGTCTTCAATTTTTGCCCCCTAGTTTATTTATTTCGGATAATTAACCTCTCGTTTTTTTTTAGAAAGTCATCGACGTTTCTTTGCCGCGTTTATCTATTGTCGCTAATTTTGCCTTTAACGATATCAATCTATGAATGTGCACCACCCCCTGTCTTTCTCAAAGGTCTTTGCACTCGTTATACCCCTGCACACAAAAAATTGTTCATTAGAGAGAGTTACAATTATCATCCTTATCACCTCATCATATCATGTTCACTCTCGACACTTTCTTTCGCTTACTTCATTTCCAGGGGATTATCTTCGGTTCTTCGTTTAATATGATATCTTCATATAGGTGTTTGGCTTTAATTAAAACGCCCATTTTTATACTCCATAACTTACAATTTGTGCTTGTAAACACCACGATTTTTCCGAATGAGACATTCGTTCCTTTAGCAAGGCTTTTTTGGAAGTACTCTTTGCCACCAGTGTATTGCATTACAAGCTCCGTTTGTCGGATTACGAATACACAGCAGCTCTGTTCCAATTAATAGACAAAGTTTCCAGGAAAAGGTAACCCGTTTTATTTCAGACGGAAACCACTACACAGTTACAATCAACAACACTCCTATTGTTTTTTCCAATAAAATATTAATGTGCCACAAGAAATCTATCACATTTGACATGTGATCAACAGTTAACAAGACCTGAGAGGAGAAGTTTGCTGTAGAGGAGTTTCTCTAAGAGACGTTTTTAACAGGTTGGGAAACAACTACTATATGCAGATCTCTGGCATTTGCAAGAGATAGCAATGAAGCCGTGTTGAAATGAGCGAAGTGTAAACAAATGCAGTGGCAAAATGAGACCATGGGAATAATCTGCAATTATACCAGCAGTGGCCAGTTGCCAAACAGTAGCTGTCAAAGCGTTCTCTTCTTATAGTAATCACTCTATATACAGAATATGTGTAAAAAGAGGTATTTAGTAGGAACATGTTGCGCTGGCAGAAGAAGACGTCTGCCGCGAGTCTCGAGTGGCGAATATACTGCGATTTTCGTAACTTTGCCCCTGACAGGAATCAGCTGTTTCGCTGCCATTCAGTCGGGAGCTTATATTTCGCGACAGTGACGTCACCGTGTTGACGTTCGAGCTGCCGATTGGATGAAACCGTCAACAGCTGATTCCTGTCAGGGGCACATTTACGAAAATCGCAGTAAAAAGGGCACTGGCGCGCGTGCGGGCGCCGCGTGCGAATCGAAGGCCCCGCGCGCGCGAAGCGGCCGGCGGCGCGGCGCGTGGCAGCGCGGCATCGCGACCGTGGGGAAGGGGAGGGGGCGGGGGAGGGGGAGCGGAGCGGCTGCGCGCTGTCCGCGGGAGGGGGCCCGCGCCAAGGCCACCGCCGCCGCCGCCGTCGCCTCCGCCACCTCCTCGCCCGAGCTGGGCGCCGCGCACCGGGCGGCAGAACGCGCCCGCGCCGACGGGCCGCCGCCCATCACGCGGCCGCCACCGCCGCCGCCGCCGCCCCCGAAACGCCCGCTTGCCCGCTCGCTCGCCAGCCTGCCTGCCTGCCTGCCCACCGCCCAAATAGCCCCGAAGAGCCCTGGGGGCGGCGGCTGAGGCGGCCAGGCCCGCGCAGCCCCGATCGCCCGCGCCGCCGCCGCCGCCGCCGCCCTCGCCGCCCTTCTTCGATCGCGTCCCGCCCGCCCAGCTCTCGCGCGCCGCCGGCGCTTTCGGGCGCCTTTCCTCTCTCTCCACAATGCTAAATCGCCAACAAAACGTCGAGGTGGAAAATTAAAACATCAAAGAAAACACTCCAAAACACGTTTCTCATTATGGATACAGTAGAACCTCGTTAACTCGGACTTCTTTTACCCGCACGTTCGGATAACCCGGACCAGTTTTGAAAAAAAAAAACAAAAAAAACAACAAACCAACAACAAATGTTTAGCGTAGTAAATGAAGATTTGTTTTACAGACCATAAATCGCTATTCTCAGTAGGTATATTACAGGAATTCACTGTACAGCGACAAGTTCATCGTCCTTGTCCCACCCACCCACTCACCCGCCCTCGGGCGTCCAGAGACGGCCGCCCGCAGAAGGGCAAGGGGAGGGGAGGGGAGGAAGCGCTCCTGGCGATGCCCTGGGCATTCTCAAGACCGACTAGTTTGTACGGGCGGATGTAGAAAAATTGTATACAGAGAAAATACATACTCGCCTCGTGAGTCATTGGTTAGTGTGCTGGATTTCTATGACGCGACCGCAGTTTCGATTCCCGGTCGGGCAGGATTGTAGTGCACGTTTTCTTTCCAATGTCCCAGTATATGTTGCCTTGTGACGATGAGACAATTCACTTCTCAGCTTGAGAAGACCAGAATACGGCGTAGGGATGTCTATGTGTTATCAACACGTACCCCTTATCCCATGGTCGCGAGGCCGGGACGCTTGCTGGTGGAGCTTGGCCTGTAACGAGCTATCACGCTAAGTACAGAAAATGAAACTTCATTAAAAATATGTTGGGTAAGTATAGACGTTTTTTTCCCCATCGTTTATACTATATCATTCTGTGGATGACCCGAAATTTTGTTATCTCGGATCAGCCCTGGCCTCAGTTGATCCGAGTTAACAAGGTTCTATTGTATATGTATATGTATTTAAATTTGTCTTGTAACAACTTGTGTTGCGGGAGAAATCTGACATTGGCTGGGTTTGTTAATTATAATATTTCCAAAACAAAATAAAAAGTACTGGGGCTCCAACATCACATATTCTCGCATTATTTGCTTGTTTTGCACTTTTCGAAATTCAGCGTGTTTTGGGAAAATGTGACGCACGTCATTTTTATGCATCCTTTACGCAATCCGAGGAAAAAAAGTTAATCAAAACATTTGGAACCTTTCTGGAGAAAATTTTTAAAATTTTTTTGGGCTTCGTGCATAGTACCCCACACAATCAAATTATCCATTTCAAACTCTCAGGGTTCAGGTCAATCGGGGAATACCAATATTTTGAAGGAAACGGACGGACGGATGGACAGACATACTGTAGTCGTCGACTTTTCGATATCAAAGACCCAAAAACCAAAAACGTAGATTCCGGTTACATACGTGTTAGAGGAAGTAATTTGCTGCTTGTAAGTAGTTGATTTATCCCCTTTTCCGTAACCAAGGCCCCGTAATGCGAGATTTTTCTCTCGAAAAATCCGTTTTGTGCCACAGCATAACGATACTTCCTCTTTACTAAGTAATTTTGTAGTCATGTGACAGCCATAGGGAAGGACTCCCGCCCTCAAACCGACCTCTACACCCACAGGCCGATCGTGAGAGAGACCCGCGTCTCAAGGGTGGTGCGACACATTCGCTATTTGACGAACAGCGAGCAACTGCTCGCCGAATCCCGAGTAGTGTGGATGAGTTGCTCGCTATTTGCCGAATGACGAACATTTGGTGCTCGCTCTACCCACCACGTGTCGGTCGTTTGGACACATCAAAGGAAGCGAACATTCGCCGAATACATCAGCTGTTCGGGATTGGGAGAGCAGTAGCTGGCTGCTCGGCGAATCCCGAATGTATGGAGCCGCCTTTCCATGACGGCGGCCTGCGACCCAGAATGCAAGGAGCTGTATCAACTGTTTCAGCAACCGGAGGCTCCCGAGTAAAATACGTCGATGGCAAGTCGACGGTTCTCCAGACAGACTTGGTGAAATGAAACTCAGAGAGTGAGAACACACTGAGTTTATTACAGAAGTGAATAAAATACAGGTTATACAAATTTCTATTACAAAGTCGAAAATGGTTGTGAACCCTTTACAGTGTTTCCTTACGAACTATATAGACTACATACCCACTCCTGTTTGTAAGTACATGGTGGAGGGGGAGATACTTGTTATGGTCAGAGACGCGAGTGCGCTCTGGGTGGCCCTTATCACGGGCGGAGGGGGAACTCCGAAGCGCGGGTCTTGGTATCACGAGGACTGTGCCCCGAAGTGACCTTTCATGATTACATGGAGGTTAAGGGGCAGGCGTTAATTATTGGAGCCTTCGGCGTCTTATCTGAGCGCAGGGCGCAACTGAGATGAAATTTATTAGTATTTATTAGGTGCTTAAGATAGAAGTGCGTTAAAATTATCGGGGACACGAAAAGACGCCTTCTTTCTGGTTCCAAGATATCGGTTATCGGGCCTCGTGCTTTAATTAAATTCATAAGCCCTGCCTTGCTCCGGAGTACATTGCGTAATGCTATGTACAGCCTGTACGCTCTGTACGTGGGGATATAAGTCCCGCACGAAACTCGGTGGTAGCTCGCCCGACCGCAATTACACTGTAATGTGAGAAAGTACAATTAGCTTGTTTTGTATTTCTACTCATTCTGCATTAATTCGACGTTTTAATAACCAAGAAAACTGGGTGAGTTGCTTGCTATTCGCTGAGTGGTGCTCGCCCCCACCAGTGTGTCTGTTGGACCTCTTGGTCCTCGAAGGAAGCGAATGTTCGTCAAGCACCTCGCTTGGGTGAACAGTTGTTCGTTACTCTTAGTGTTGGAAAACCAAGTGTGCGTAGCCAACTTTAAATCCCGCTAAAGTTGTTTCATGTTTTGAACAGTATCCTTAAATCATTCGAAAACAGGTGTGAATTATTGCACTGGCAGACTAGCATGCTCGGGGCCTGGATAGGAAGTCCCCAATAATTTGTTGAAAAAGCATTATAAAAACTGATGTAAAATATTTTATTCCTTAAGATTCAAAATGCAATGTTAAGCTCGATTTGCACATTAATTTTAATTACATGTATTTAATACATTATTAGTCTCCATACTTTGGGCATGAATAGGTATTAATCTAACATTGGTTTTAATGGAAGTGTTTAATGTGTGTTTTACAAAGTTAGAAAAAATTTGAATTAGTAAAAACTCATTACATTTGTGTAGAAAACATTGAAAAATGTAGAAACATGTAAAACAATGATATTTTAAAATTTAAAATGCAATCTATTTCTCTGAGTTGCTTTCCTGAAAGCAGCTCTTCTTTATTTTCCTTAAAGCACAAGTTATATTTCTGTTTGTCTCGTCAATTTCTTGGTGCCTCTGGAATAATTTACAGAAAGTTTACACACCATCAAAACACATTGAACACTTTTACCGTGTTTTACTTTCTGCTGAATATATTATTTAAATTGCGAGTGTAATGCGCGTACCTATTGATTGTGTAATGCGCGTACCATTGTCTCTATTTTTCGCCAATGTCATTTGAAAAGAAAACAAACAAAAATAAAATAAAACATGAAGCAAACTTGAGGTAACGAGAAAAGTTTGAAAGATGAGTAAGGGAAAGATTGTCTACGAGAGAAAGAGAAGAGAAAGAGAAAAATGGAAACAAGAAATACCAATTTCCCTTTCAAAACGGGAACTCTAATCGCTCAATTCAATGGAAATTCCCAGGGGACTCGGAAGGCGAGGAAGTTACTTGGAATCGTCTGGAACAGTTCTTCTCGTATTCGATTGATTGATTATTTTGCGTTTCCAGACATGGAAATGGCTATGAAAATTGCTCCCGTAACTATAGTTTATTATATCCCTGGAAGTGGCAGTTTTCCTCTTCCACCCGATCTTAAGACTAACAATCTAAAAAAGAAAGGGGAAAAAATCTATAACATTGGTGTAAATTTTACAAGCAGGAATAAAATACCAAATTAAATCCTCAAGTGTCTAATAAATACCATTAGGTTTCAAAATTTCTTTGAGATCTTTCATCGCTCATCTTCCCTTTGTTCACACACAATTACATACTTGGACTTCGAATCGATTTCTTGTTCCTGTACTTTATTAAAACCAGAGATGTGGACCAAACCTTCTCGTTCATCAACCTCTTTTAAAAGAATTGTTGACACCATCGACCTTGTTACGTTATTCTCTAAACATTTATGAACATAACATAAGAATTTTCCATAAATGTCTGAAAGATAACAACTACTTCTACTTCTGAGTTTCTACTCGTAGTTGTGCAATGGTTATAAACTGTTGATAGTTTTTTCCTAACTACACAGCGCATATTGGAAGTATTATTTTCTTCCTTGATAGGACATCGTTATCAATACACAGTTAAAATTTATTTTTTTCTAAACATCATAAGCACTTAAATAGTCCGGTTCTGGGATGCTCCAGAACAGAAAGTCAAAATTGGGGCCCAATCTTCCATTAACGTGAAATTAAGAGATTTAAATGTAATTGGCGTAACAATATGGTGCAATGGAGAAAATATGCATGAATGCAGTTTGTTTTATTCTTTGGCGATATGCGTCCGTGGAGGTCCTTATTAACAGCCCCTTACGTCGGGGGACCGGCGCAGTGCACCGGTTGCTCCAGCCTGGCCCTAAGGAGCAACGACGGATACAAAAGAATTTCAGTCCTTTTATTAAGGAGGGGAATCATATATGGAAAGGAGCTGCGCATATTTTTAGAAATAAGGTGACGGAAATGATTGAATTGATAATATTTTCGTTTAAAATATATGTAATCAAGTTTAAAATAATGAAGGTTAATAGTATTGATGATGTTATGGCTTGAACAATAAAGTATTTTATTGATGTTGATGTTATATCATATTTTGATGAAATTGATGGGATAAAGGCTAATAGGTTAATTTCTAGAAGAGCAAATTTGTAATTCTTCTTTCTTTTAGCCTTTGTACTGTAGGATCTTCCTGCTTAGGGTTACGGAGGTTAGGACACCTGTCTATAGTGTGACTTTTATAATCCTGCTCCTCAAGTCCCTATGGTCGCGATGGAATATCACACGGCATTTCGCGTCTTTCTCGGTTTTGCCGGTAGAAGTTGCGTGATCGCAAGCACTGCATGATACGGTCGCGATCATGGGATACCTGGGAGTACGACTGAGAACATCGCGAAATACCGTTACATATTCCATCGCGAAGATGGGCCTTGAGGGACAAAGTTAGAAAAATCGCAGTATACATCGAGGAATGCGTTGCGAGAAATGTGCGATGACAAATGTGGGAAACAAGGGCCACTAATCGACTCCCATACTTGACCCCCATACTCGACTCCCATACTGAACCTTTTTGGCATTCGTTTCCCCACCTCCAGGGCCCTTTCGATTAACTAATCATAACTTATCTTAACGGGTCATAGAAGATCTTATAAGCATTTCTGGAAGTGGAAGAAGATTAATTTACTGAAATAGAGATAAATTTGTAATTTATGATTATATGTTTTGTGCTCTACAGAAGAAGATAATTAATACAAAGTTTAATTTAATATTTTTTGTAATCAGTAGGATCTTTATTATACTTCAATTGTCTGTTCATATTCGGCTATAGCCCCCAATCGATCACTTGATCACCATTGACCCTCTTATAAATTTCGTCGATCCCCAGAGGGTCTATACCGACCCCGTTGGGAACCCCTACTCTACAGAATGGTCTTGAGTGGTTAATGTGTCACTAAAAGTTTCAGTTCAATGAACAGAAATGTGCAGAATATACTTTTAACCAATTATTTTTCTGAAATAATCAAATTCTGAATCTTTAGTTTTCAGTACGTTTACCATTCTAGTTAATTCTCTAGGAGATACATTAGTGATAATTTTCCAAAAAGAATTATCAATTTACATAAACTTGTTGCGAAGATAGGATGTCTGGTGTAAAACCTTCATTTTGGCCAATTTATATTTATACTAATATATAAAGACAGAACTGCACTGACTTACAGCGCGATAATCTCTGAATCTACTGAACCAATATTGATGAAACGTTTGTACTAGCTTCCTTTAAAGGTCTGAATTAACATAGGCTATGATTTACAATCGCAAACCTTACTATATTCACAAAATAATTACTTTTCCGGACATTTTTCGCCTGGCTTTACATCACAGATTCAATAGTGGATCAATGTCAATAGTTTAGCTGTGGATCAATGTCAATAGTTTAGCTGCACACCACCAGAGAATGAGGTCTGCGATCTTCTACTGTTTTCATCAATGACCAGAATTATTACGAAATTCATTGGGGTTTGAACAACGCTATGTAAAATCCGTCAATAATCGTTGGTGATTTGTTTGTTTTCAACGTTGGTGGAACATTATGAACGAAATCCTTACAGAAAGTAGTAAAGAAGTCAATGTACAAACATTGTCCTTAGTCCGTTTGGTACACAAATTGTGGTAAGAAAACATGTGAGTTTTAAAGTTTTTAGAGAGTTAAAAGTACAAAAATATACTACAAAATATACAGTAATGTACAATGTACAATATGTAGATATCGTATAGAGGTATCGTATATTTTCTAAACAACCTCTTCTTTTACAGAATTTGTGAAAATTGAATTGTTTGGAACAATGCCGAAACAAAAGTTACAGTTGTCAAAACAGAATACAAGTGCTAAGAGATGGGCTGCCTATTAAAATTCGGAATCGGCTACTCAGAGGCAAGAGCGACTTGCAGAAGAACATGCACCATTGAAAACAATACAGTAAAGAAGAAAGCAAATGTGAATAATTCTCTAGGAAGCAGGGCAGCTTTGCGTTATGACACTCGATTTGACTATTTACACATATCTCATGTTCAAATTGGTAAAATTAAAAATATTTGTATGTTTTGGTCAACTCTGTTGAACATTTTTCTTCAATATGGGCAGAAGACTATTACAGTGGTATATAATTAAGTAATGGTCTTTTACAAATTTAGATTAATCTTGCTGTTGTTTCGCATTTCAGTTGCTCCCAGTGAATTAATTCATCTATTTTTTCCTATAAACTGGCAAAAATTAATTTATCCAAAATATTTATGTCTAATCTATAACAAAATTCTGAGCCTCCTTGGTTTCTATAATTCACATTTCAAAATACATAGTATCAAGCACTTCAAATCAAATAACGAAGCTAATGGTGTTTTGTTAAGTGGTTCAGTACATTGTCAATTTATTGTGTATATATAATTTACAGGTTGATGGATCAGTATTGCTGTTATGTTGCGATGATATGATGAATTGATTTAACTAAATAAATAAGTTTTATACTACATGTTACTAGCACATAGATCTTTAAACATACATATTTCTGTCATCTCAAAATAATTATAGAAACCGGCAACTACATTTCAGGATAGATATTTTCATTTACTTTTATGATTACGATTTATCAAATACGTTACGGGCCTTAGCTGACCGGCGGTGACACAGCCTCTCGTCCACGGGTGTTAGAGTGATTACCACGAGGACATCCCTTTACCGTATACACCGCTCTTCTTATCCTTCGGATGGGCTTTCTCATCGTCACACAGCAATCGATACTGAGACATTTGTAAGGAAAGCGCACAGTTCTAATTTACCCGGCCGGGAATCGAGCTCAGAGTTGTTTCGTGGAAAGCGAGCACGCTAACCAATAAGCTACCGAGGGCGGGATATAAAACTCCACAAAAAGAATATATGTGAGTCTACAATTTGTAGAATTATTTTACGAGTATTTTGTATTAACAGTTTAGATTTGCTTATTGTTTTTATTTTTAAAGTGAGGAATGTTTGGGAGCTGAAACTTCCAATTAAAAAAATGTTAACTTTCTTTAGTAAGAAAGTGAACGAGGCACACAGGAAATTTCCAAGTAGGGGGAAAGACATGACAGGGCTAGCTTGGCGGGGCAGATATACAATGGAAGAGAAATAGGCCCCACTGCACGGCATGAATAAATGGAATTCCTTTTCCTGGCTAAAAATTTACTGTAATAAATGCCTGGGCAACGCCGGGTAGTTCAGCTAGTTAGTTATAGAGACAGATATTTAAAAAAAAATAATCTCTTACAGCAAATTGAAATCAAATGTACAAAGAAAAACAAAATAGAAACAATATAATTGATATTATTTTCTCAGTTAGACAGCTACCTTCATTTAGTTTCGGTACAGTGAACTGGTATATATGGTTATGGTTTATATGGTGGTGGAACTGGTGTATATAGTGGTTCGATATTTGTCATTTTATTTCCTTGCTTACAGAATGTGTAGTACAGCGAAAGTTATGTATTGGTATGTCAAAAAAACCGAGAGAAAAAACTAAGAGTTTTTGGCAGTAAAATTCGTTTAGTTGGTCCCCGATACCGAAAAAATCATTCTTGTTCTTATAGTAGTAAAAAAGCTTCCTGCAATACGATGTGTTGTCAGAATTCACGATTTGTGAGTGCTTGATCCCGAACGTGGTTGTGCCCTTCCACATATGAAGAGCGATAGCGGGTAAACCGTATGCAGGATATAACCCGAATTGATCTTTCTGAAACTGATCACTGATGACGTCTGATAAAGCGTTGAGGGTAGATTTATTTTTTCTTAAAAATGGCACCAATTGTTTTATTTATTAATTTTCTATAGATTAGAGGACAGTACGATTGTAAAAATGACGCAGGTCCGGTTATCGTTGAATTCTCTGAATTTTCGAAAATTGCAAAAGTTTTAAATTGTTTATATTGGAATTATTTAATAGTTCAAGGTGGAATATTGTAAGCAGTAATTAACTAAATCTTGATTATGCGCAACAGTTTTTTAGTACGAAAACCTTTCACAAAATACGCACATTTCATGCATCTTAATCGTGGACTTTTATTTAAATGTGCCCTGACGAAGGCTTCATGAAGAGCCAAAATTTTGGCTCAAACAAGAATTTCTGATCTGAACTAATAGGTTAACAGGTAATATTTTCAATAAGGTTTTGAGGTTTTGGTAATGTTTTACATTATTTTTTACTTCACAGGCAAGTTTCAAACTGTATTATTAAATTTATTTATTTATTTACTGATTATTTATTTACTATTTATTTATTTTTTATTTACTTACTAATTTACTATTTATTTTTTTATTTATAGGAAATCATGAAAAACTACATTATAGGAATAATTGTCAGTAATTGAATCAAATCAGTTTAAAATTTACAAAAAAGGTAATGACGCATTTTTCAAGATATAAAGTATCAAGATAGTGTAGTAAATCCAGAAACAAACTTTATTTAAATATATTGTCTTATTACTTTGCTTCGTTGCTAATGCTTTGTACTTGAGCCTCTAGTGACAGATTTCTCCTTCATCTCAAGTGGCAATTAAAAAATTCGAAAATGTATATTAAAATTTGCAAAAAAAAGAGAAAGTTTAAGCTGGAAAGTGAAAATGACTCGCTAAGCGGAAATGAGGGGACATTGCTGTGAAAATTATGGATTCACTACACCAGCAAACGGTCGAATGCCAATGGTAGTGCAGGCTTGAATGCCGCTATCGCAAAACCCTGAAATTTCTGCGGATGAATTTGAAAATATGCAGTCGCATATTGCATTTCGTCCGATGGTCAAAATATGCAAAAGGCATTTACGGGTTTAATGTGAAATTTTCATAGCAAGTACCCCGTTCGCATCTAAATGCGTTATCAACATTTTGCAGCGGGTACCTATAGTGCAGAGGGTCATGTGTATCTATTTGGAGCTCTGATCACTCTACAATTTTCCAGTTCATCGTTTGGTGTTTGTTCCACTGCTCTCATGGCAACCATTCACAAGGGTGACGGTTGAAACATCGAAACGTCACAGTTCACCATTTCTTTTTATTGCCGGCTGTTACGCTAAAATTCCGCATCCGGGCCTGTTTTTAGAACATTCCCGAACGGGAATCTGATCGTAAAAAACGCTTTGAAAACCAGAAAACATGAATCTTTTGTATTCGCCAGCGCATATCCGTTGAAATTTTTACCTTCTCGTACCTTTATATCATCGGTCTTTGTGCTCGTTTTGGTGGCCCCGGCGAGGACTACCGCCGCCGACCTACCCCTTCGCGTTGCCGACACCGACCATGCTGAATTCATTATGGGGATGTTGCGCAATGCTTTAAAATATGCAGTATAATTTTTCAAGCTGTAGCCCTCCCCCACCGATTTAAATTATAATAGAAACAATATATATTTCGCCTAAAATACGAGTCTGGCGAAATGAAGCTCATTTCTTTTTACAAACGATGAATATTTTAACTTAAATTACTGCTGTATCGAGTCGTTTACGCGGCGGTCGCCGGAAATGAAGCTGGCAAGCGGACAAAAGGGAGGGACGGCCGGTGTAATGATGATCCCCAGCTCTCTCTCCGGTGGCAGGAGCGATTGGGTTGAGTAGACAACTCCACTGAAAGTAGGCGAAGAGGAGAAACCAAGGCAGGACGAACTACGACGGTTTGATTGGTTCAGTGGTGTCAAGGTCTTCTACTGGTGGCAGTGGCACGCCTTGTCGCACCGCAGCATGCCACGAGATTCTCTGCGCAACTAGCGGCGGGAAAGGGAACTATTTGTTTTACAATAGGGATGGCGTTGACTCTGGTGGCGGGGTAATGAACTGCGTGGAGGGGCGATTTCGTGGTGGCACTCATGCCAAGGACTCCCGCTCATGGCATCGACCTTGACAACACCGGATTGGTTGATTATTTATTGTTTCCGGGGGTCAACTGCTAAGGTCATTAGTCTCGTAAATATAGTGCACATTTCTTTCTCTAGAGGTGCCGGTGATCTTCACCCGCTGGATGGCGAAATCCGACGCCGGCCTACGTTGGACTACCCGGGGTTTCCCTCAACCAGGTATCTTCCACCAACGAGGCATCGCCTGAGTTGGGAGAAGCTCTAAGCGCCCGACTGGTCTCCCGATTTGTGTGGTGTGACATGAATATTACTGTAATTGCGTAAGAGTAAAAGGGTGATGATAGGACAAGAAACGGCAAGGTCCCGTATCTCGTTTGTTAGGATACTGCTCCGGCGTTCATCTGCTAACGAGCGGAGAAATGACGGAAAACTACCGATCAGAGTAGCCGGCAGCTAGAATTCTCTTTCAACCAGCACCTGAATTCGACTTAACCCACCTAAACAAGTAACTACGACGGAGTTGATAATGTGAGAAGTTGAGGATTAACCGAATAAAGGTTCTTTAGGATACTAAAGGAAATAAATAGGAATAAATAAATAGGTTAAATACGAAAGATTAGGCTGATTACGGTAACAGTCTCGTAATGAGCGCAATGAGGTAAAATACGGCATAACCCAGCAGCACACAAAAACCGCGGGAGAGAGTCGAGGCGGAAAATAAATTGCAATCATTTGTTTGACAAGCCACTATCGATCCATAGACAATTTGGCTAAAAAGCAGTTCAAGGCTTCAGATTTCACCAACCGCGCAACTCCGTTTTTGAGGATTAGGAACCGAACCCACTTGTGTAGTGAATATAAAAAGTGTAATGCTGAGACGTGTCCAGCTTTTGTCACAAAAACTCGCACTGTGAAGTTTTGATGGACAAATCTTGTCATCAAATCCAGAATTCATATTCCCCGATCACTATGTCTTTACTCAAAAATTTGCGAAATTCAAATGGGTATTTTAATTTTGGGGAAGATTTTAACCAAAGCCCTAATATTTTCAAATTTTACTAAAAAATGGCTCGAAATATTTGGAATAAATATTTCTCCCGAAGAGAGCAAAGTATGCCTGAAATGGTGCAGTTCGCATGGTTGCTGACTCTGAATTTTCTGAAATTGCGGATTTTTAATATTTTTGCGTTCTCTTATCACTACAAGATCTTAAATAAAACCTTTAGGTAAGCTCATGTAGTAAACCTTTTCCGAGCGGGGCCGAGCGGGGCCGAGCGGGGCCGAGCGGGGCCGAGCGTGGCGGGGCCGAGCGATTAGGCATGACAAGGCGTTGTTGAGAGGATGACACGCGGCCCGAACGGGTGTTGCGAACAAGGAATTAGTCCTGTAGGCGCCCAAGCAAGTCGCTGCGAAAACATTTTCCCTGACACAATAGGCAGCCTGCGGGAGGAGATTAACAGTTGAATGGTGGCGGCGGCGGCTATTGACAGAAAGTTTTAATTAGTGCGTGGAGGCGAGGAGGGCGGCGGCTGGAGGTTGCTGAACACGAGCCAGAGTTGCGAATTTGTAGAGTTGCATTTTTGGAGAAGTGCAAGGAACAATGTAGCTATTGCAACTATGCCCGGAGCATGCCTTTTTAAGACCGATCATTAGATTGTGAGTTTATAGATATTACTTTAAAAATAGAAACCCCATTGCGTAATCTTGCCGCCCACCGTGATACCAAGTTTTGCTTGTTTACTGGAAAGTAGATTGTTTTCATGGAATCTGTTGAATGATGGGGATATTCAATACGGAAAGTTAGGAAAACAAATATAATAAAATGAAAATGTAAGTGGAGCAAGCATGCTAATCCAGGGCTTTGCAAAAAATATTTGTAGCGACGTTTGCCACGAAGGCGAGAGCAGCAGGGCTCAGCCAGGGATGGCTTCGACGACTGAGGCGACAGCAACCGAGCATAGCCCAGAGCGGTGACAACGGGCCATGATGAGACCAGCGTTGCTGATGGCCAATGGGGAAGAGAGGACAGCGTAGACCCAGGACCCAGGCGAAATGTTTGTTGTCTGCAACATGCCTGTTAATTTGTTGAGACTCCGTGCCGGGGATAACCGAGGTATACATAACTAGAGTCCGGAAGTATCATAAAATACCTTTTTTTATTTTTACTCTTTTACGTCTTTTAATAATAATAATCACTTGAATGTACTCCTCGAGTCGTATAAGTATATTTTAATTTATCCTCTTTTTGCCTATTTTAGCTTCTGATGCATATTTTTGCCATTTTGCCTTTTTCTGCCTTTTATGTCATTACTTATTATCTCATTACTTATGTCATTACTTTTATTTCTTTGCTTTTTATCTCCTGGCACCGAAGTCGATCAAGCTTAAGAGACATGCAAGATCTTCAAGATTTTTGATTTTTTTTTCATTGATGGCTACAGGCTGTTTTCGCTCATGAGGAATCCCATCCAGTTCTTTAGTATGGTGTCCAATCTCTTTTGAGGACAGCTCTCTGTGTTCGATATACCCATCTCCATGCTGGCGATTACACAAATGCGAAGAAAGAAAAACATAATATGTTATCACTGATGCCTTTGCAAGATTCAAAAGCTAGTACACAATATACTGATTTCAAAGAGACAGCGACGCGAGTAAAACAAATTCGAAGCCGTCGTACAGGATGGTTATGTCTTATGTGGAATCAAGAGTTAAAATTTAAAAAATATATATCGTTTCCCTACCCGTTAATTTTAAAATTAGAATAAAAATAATAATATTTAAAAGAATTTTAAATACGAAGATTTTACAATTCCTTTCAAACGTGATTTTTTCATTCTTTATATGCCTTTTAGCACTCCTACTTTAGATAGAATAAATGCTTCTTCAAGCCTATTTTCGTAAAAATAAATGCCTTTTTGCCTGTATGTTGCAGGTAAAATAAATACCTGAACTTCTGGGCTTTGTTCTTAACTATCTTGGAGACTTCGCTCCCCGTACAGGGACGAGGATGGGGTGTTCGAGTAGTGGGAAAGTGAGTTATTTTGTAAGGGTGGTCTGGACCAACAAGTTGGAATATCCTAGTACCTATACAGTGCGAAATGCACTGTATAAGATGACATAAAACTAACTTTGCTGTATTCTTTTAATTTTTCAAAAATTACACAAATGTATTTTTTTGAATACTCTCTCACGCCTTTACTATGCACATTTCCAGCGATTTGTATACAAGCTTCTCAGCTCAACTAGAGTCGGGTAAGGAAATTATCAGTTGTAACCCCGCAGAAAGTGATGGCGGTGCAGTGATTGTTCAGACAGTGATGGCGTTGTCGAAAACTCCAGCAGGGTGTTTAAAAAATTTGCTTCCAGGGAAGGAACGTTCCTGTGTAATCCGTATATAGTATTTGAGTAAACTCTTCGTGTACGTGCGTGGAGAAAATACGGTTCCGTGTCTCACTGTTAGACCACTTCCCGTTCACCAATTGAGACATACGAGGTGTCCGGAGGTGTCATTTGATGCGTCTCGTTCTCCTAAAGGGGAACTGATAATTTGTTTTCAGATACGGCCACAAGATTCTAAGAAATTTCTAAAAAATGCTTTTGCATGTTTTAGCACTACGATCTTAGCGCATAAGTGGAGAATTAAACCAGGACCACCAAAATAAATAGATCGATGTAGGAGGCATTGAGTGAACCCCAGTGTATTCCAGCCCGTATATTAGGCCTGTCGTTGCATCTCAATATGCAAATTAAAGGCACATTGCGATGCATTATCGAAAAGGAATTTTGCCTAACATTAAATCATCTCCTGTATTATTTCAGTAGTATACCTTTCTGTTGCGGCTCTCACACGCAACCAATCTTTATAAATGAGGTCTCTAAAGAAAGAGAATTTCACGGAGACTTGACGAATTGCCCTTTGACTTTAAAAATATGAAGGATTTTTTTAAAAAAAGACGCATCTAAATATTCGCGTCACATGCAACCCGCAACACTTGCCAAAGCTTTCGACAAATAAGTCCTAAACCAAGCATTTTAAGGCCTTAAAAACTAAAATTTTGAGGCCAAAGATCTCAAAGAAACGTTTTCACGCCATAATATATAAGATGAAACATTCCTCGGCATTCAATTAAATTTTCGATTCCGCGCTTCAATACTATCAAGGCCACCTCAATATTTCAGCCCTAGATGCTGCTACCCATTTTTGTGACGACACGCTTAGAAAGTTTAGATACCTCAATCTTATATTTACGCTTTCTGTATAGACCGTGGTTTGTGCAGTATGATTAGGTTTATTTGCAGAATCATTAATTGAAGATTTGCTCTCCAGCAACCACTAGAAGTACTATTTTAGTTGCTTGATACCTATGAAGATTGTTTCTTATGCGTGTAGTGAAACTATTCAATTAACGTTTTTTCATGGTCTGTAAGCGCAGTGTTGTTGCACTCAATTGTTGAGGGATGTGAGTGAAGTGTGCAGTGTAGAGTGAAGACTGTGCTTGTGTTTTACCTGTCCCAATATTTTCGTTATCATTCGATGGAATTTTCAACTTAGCGAGTTCAGGCACGTAGCTTTCTCAAAAGTAAAAAACTAATATTTTATGTTACTAACTGTTAGCTAACTGTCAAAGAATATTGAATAATTACTTCAAATATCTTAAAGGAAGTGTTCTGAATTGTCCCAAGCAAACTCTCCATGATACTGAATAAATCATTATTGAAAATTTCTTTAAACATCAATTGCATTGCTTTTTATTTTTATTTGATATTGTTTTAGTACATTGCAAGTTACCTTTAAGCAAATAAACAAGTTTCGTGAACAACTTTCCTTCTTAGAATGGAAATAGGAGTATACGGATGAGTGTGGGGGGTTTAACATGCGAGAGTTCTTGCACGGTTACGCGGAGGTAGTAGGGGAAAACTTGTGCTACGGCACAATATAAAGAACCAACATTTTAAATTAGCTAAAGTAAAATAGCTTGAAATAAATGAAAAACAAAAATAAAAACGCGCTAGCCTACAATACCTGAGTAAATTTATAATTATTGAAAGAATAGCGCAAGTCACTCGACAACTAGAAACGATCTCAGCCCAAACGCACGATTTAAATGTTGTCGGTATCTGGAAGTATGTTCATCAACGCCCAGGTGCAAACTCATATTGTAAATAATATAGCGTTTGATGTTAAACTCGGTTCGTTAAGATAATGGAAACACCGTTTGAGCAATATTCCCATGTACCGAAGTGAAGTCGAAGCCCAATTGTTTCTAATGGTAACAAATGGTATTTAGTACCCAAAGGTGAAAATATTAGTTTGATTATTTTTCGTCTCGAAATTTCTTTTCTTGAGATACGTAACAACTCAGAAAATAATCCAATGCTTTTTAGTATACAAATAATTTTTCAATTTCCGCACCCTAGCAAGCTGGCACCCTGACTCTCCAAAGCCCCCTCTATTCCTCTTAACAAATCAAGGAAAGTTAAATAATATTGCAAAGAATAGGGTTGAACTAGTCCGATCCAGTATTTCGCACTACTTTAGGCTTTCTCAAGAGTAAAAACCTTTTCTAATGTTTTTGTGACTACGAAAGAAAGTGAAAAGCTAACTCTCAAGGAAGAGTGAATAATTTCTTCAAATGTTTTTTAAAAAAGTATGAATTGTTCCAAGAACATCTCTCTATAAAACTGAATAAACCTTTCCTGACAATTTGTTTCCAACATCAATTGCATTGTTATTTTTGTTCAGTAGTCCGTAAATACATTAGAATTAAGTACAAAAATAAATTCGAAGTTACATTAATACATTTTTTAAACAAACACGTTTCATTAACAACTTTCCTTCTTAATGAAAAGGATAGACAAATGTATAGGGGCTTACCATACGATAGTTCTCGCACGGGTACGCTAGTAACACTATATTATAATCAAAAGGATTTCGTGTCGGTATAGCCAACTTATAAAACTGTCACTCCGTTCAACTCGCTTTCTTTTGTTTGTTTACATTCACTCCTCAAGCGATTTCAGACTCCACAATACAATTATGTATGTCTGGTTTTTCGTTGGAATTAAACAAGATTTTCGTCGATAAACGAATATTAACTCGATGAACAAATAAGCTAATAGGTAAGTTATAATACACCAAGTTGTCATTATCAACAAGTGAGATGATGTGTGAGATGTTAAAAGTGCGGATGACTGTTGTCAAGAGCACATGAAAAACACAAAATTAAAAGTTATCTGTAGTCTGACTTCTTGTTATTAATGCTTTTGAGATGTTAGTATTATCAATATATTCATGGTATCATCTGTTAATGATTTATATTGAAAAATAAATACTACAATTTGTTAAAATTATTCTTTTAAATACATGTTAATATTTAGGATACTTAATGAATAATTGTTTCTAGCAGTCCAGTGATATTAATGAAGATGCAACCATTTTGTTTAGGTGTTTAATTATTAATTTCTTTTGAAAAGTAATAAATTGTTTAAAAAATAAGAAATTCATAATTAATGTAAGTAGTCTTCAGTAACTTGCCTCTTCTTACCAGTGACACTTTCCCTTTATAACTTTCTTCTTCTCCATTAAATGATGTGTGATACATGCCATAGAGATACTTATAGCAATAAATATACCTTCTTGATTTTTTAAAAGTTATTTATTGAAAAAGGAATATACTCTGTGAATATAAACGGCACAGTAAATTTAGAAAGTTGCACAATGATTTTGCATTACAATACTATAAACGACTCCCTGATCATGCAGTAATTTCACAGTAAACCTTTTCATCAACTTGCTAAATACATCAAATGAGGATGATTCTATACTCCAGTTTCCATTGGCATGTCAAATTATTCCCTGTAGACCTCCAAGCAATACAAGATTAATATATTTCACTATCTTTAGACTGTCATTAAAATTTTATTATATTTTTTGTCCAGATTTTATTTTACACTATCATATACAGATTGGAAATCTAATTTTTGGTTTTCTGTAGATTTATCACAGAAAGTGTTCAGAAAATTTACGTATAAAGTTAAATGACACAATGAATATGAAAGTTGAATGTGGTCAAATTTCCAGTATTTATGACGCTGTGCTTCATAAAATGAAAGATAAAACATAGCCATTTTGAGACAAAGTATACAAATTTTCATCTTAGAAAGATGTTACTTTCTTATTCACATTAAAAATGCAAATATCAAACATCTCTTAACATTCTTCCAATACCAATTTGTTTTCTCCTCCCTTCTCCTGATCAGAATGGTCTCTGACACTGGAAGTTATTGTTAAACTTGCTTTCTTGTAAGATTAACTAATTGTACATACAATAAATTAGATTTCAAAAACGAATGTCAGAATTTATTAAGGTGAGTTCATTTATATCTGGTAAATTATTATAATATATTTCAATTTGTGTTACTATAATATTAAAAGTTAGACATTTTAAATTTAGTTTATAATAATTTCTGTTTACATTCAAATTAGAAGAGGATACTCCTTTAGAAGAGGGTAAGTGCTTCTCGAAACAATGAGAAATGAAAAATGTTTCAATAATTAACAGAACATTTCAATGATATTTCAATCTAAATGATATAGTTTATTCATTTTTTGGATTTCAGTATGTATATGACTGTCAAAATTCGAATCTTGACAAAATAATTAATATAATTATTACATCAGTTAAACACACTCTTGTAGTGGCTGTTTGGGACTGTGAAAAAGTTGAAGGTAAAACTATGGTTATTTTCACTACTAAAAAAATGTGTTATGTCAAAAAGGATTTTGAAATTCATGTGGGATTTGGGGAGAGAGATTAGGTGCCACTTGCTCAAAATCAAATTACAAGTAAAATGGCTAACGTCACCAACCGTTAGAAACAGGTTACGAAAAAAATGAAACAATATTAAAGTTAATATTCCAGAAAAAAGTATAAAAAATTACCATTCACCTATATAGCCATGCTTTATTAAAAAAATCAATATTTGTTGTGCTGGAGTTCACTTGCGTTCTTAATATAAATTATTAGGAAGCACTCTCTTTTAAAAATTGTTTCACTTTCACTCACATGGGCAAATTGGATTTATTGCTATTAATGTATAACAAATGATAATAAGTAGTTAAAGGTGATAACTGTTCCAATAACTATATTTAATTATCAAAATTACACCTGTCAGTTTTAAAAGATATGATTTAGAAATAAAAAACAATAATCGTACCTGTAATAATGTGGCCATTAGATTTGTCAAACAGGTATGAGTGACATGGACCTCTTCTTCCACTCATTCCTTCCACAATCCACAAAATAAATTTACAATTCCCTTTTCATGGAAACTTTGAATTTGCTTTAACCTTAAAGACAAAATACTTAGAATAGGCCCAGGTGTGGTTGGCCTATCCATTAATTTTCAATTATTAATCAATTGGATTCAAAAAATTAACAATAAATAAAATTAAATTAATTTTAAAGAAAAAGTACTAAAAAAGATAATTAACCTTTACTACCAACACTGTCTCAACTAGTGATGAAAACAATTGGAAAATAATAAATAAAAATAATAAAAGCGTAGTACTAAATTAATAAAGTAAGCCAAATCACTTAATGCAGATTTATGAAAAACAGCAAACCGCAAAATGCGAATCGCTAGCAACATTACCAAACTAGCACAGCAAAATCAAACATTCTTGTCTTGAATATTGGCGGAATCTACGGAAGTATAATGAGGGTGTAGTTCTACGTAATACGGAAGTAAGTAACATTTTTGAAAAGTAGTTACGTTTGCTGGGCAGCACTATATCCCGTGGTTATTTTCAGTCTACGGCACCATACTTTCTTCCATAAGGATGGCACCCAGGTTGTTAACAAACGAGCAATATGAAATGAAAGTAGCGCGTGTTATGAATTTGAGAGATTCGAAGTATTTCACGGGTATTTTTTTAAGTAAATTTGTAAATTGCCTTGAAACTTTGAATTTGAAGAATATTACGTGAATTAGAAGAAAACCAGAATTGTAAGTGGTAAAATATAAGTGGTTGGTTCTCAAAGCTGACAAAACATCTAAACTGAACAAAGAGGATTCTGAACTGAAGAAAAAAAGAAAAGTCAAATAACCAAAGATAGTAGAAAGCGTCGGCGACGCCACATTCAGCTGGTATAAAATATTCGTACACATATAAAATGTTTAGTGTGTGATCAATTTCTTCAAATAAAGAAGTTTAACATACGAAAACACTACGGATTGACACATAAGATTAAAAATAAAAACGTGGTTTGTGAAGAAAGATTAAAATTTACTACAGCGTTTGAGGCAAGAGTATTTGAAAGTAAAAATATAAATAAAAAATAACAACAAAGTTTTATGAACTAGCGTACCCGTGCGAGAACTCTCGCATGTTAAACCCCTTTTCCCTATTCATTTGTCTATCCTTTCCATATAGAAGGAGAGGGAAGGAGAGGAACTACTAATGTAGCGACAGAATATTGAACAAAATAACAATGCAATTGATGCACTTGATGTTGGAAACAAATTTTCAATAAAAGTTTATTCAGCATTATAGAGAGATGTTCTTGGAACAATTCATACTTCTTTAAAAACAACATTTGAAGAAATTTTTCAATCTTCCTTGAGAGTTAGTTTTTTTCGCTTTCCTTGATAGTCACAAAAATAATAGAAAAGGTTTTTACTCTTGAGAAAGTCAAGTAAAGTAGTAGGAAAATACCGGATCGGGCAAGTACAGACTCACTCTTTGCAAATTATTTAACTTTACTTGATTTGTTTTGAGGAACCGGGGGATTTTGGAGAATCAAGGTGCCAGCTTTCTGGGATACGAAATTTGAAATATTATTTGTATACTGGAAAGTATGGGATTATTTTATGTACCCCAAGAAAAGCAATTCCGAGCCAAAAAATAATCAAATTAATATTTTCACCTTGGAGTACTGAATACCATTTGTTGTCATTAGAAACAGTTTAGTAGGTTTAGACTTCACTTCGGTACATGGGAAAGCTGCTCACACGATGTTTCCGTATTGAATATCTTAACGAACCGACACCTTGCGTTTAATGTTAAACTGTGTATTATTTACAATATGTGGTGCAGCTGGGAGTTGATGTACAGAATTATTTCCAGATACCACCAATATTAAAATCGTTTGGACTGCGGTCGTTAGCAGTTGTCGAGTGACATGCGCTATTCTTTCTATAATTTCAAATTTAGTTGTTTTTTTAATTAATTCACGTAGCATTGTAGGCTAGCGCGTTTTTCTGTTTTCCTTTTATTTCAAGCTGTATTACTTTGGCTACTTTAAAAGTTTGTTCTTTGTGTTGTGCCATAGCACAAGTTTTCCCCCACTACCTCTGCGTACCCATGCGAGAACTGCATGTTAGACCCCACACTCATCCATATCGTATTTTCATTCTAAGAGGGAAAGTAATTGAAGAAACGTGTTTATTTTTTCAAAAATCTATAAAGGTAACTTGCAATGTAGTAACACAATAACAAATAAAAAAATGCAATTGATGTGCAAAGAAATTTTCAATAAATATTTATTTAATATCATGGAGAATTTTCTTGGAATAATTCCTCACACTTCCTAAAAGACATTTGAAGTAATTATTCAATATTCTTTGTCAGTTATGTTTTAGATTTTCGTGGTAGTCACTAAAGCATTAGCTGTTTTACCTTTGAGAAAGCTACGTATCTGAACCCGCTGACTTGAAAATTCCATCGAATGATAACGAAAATATTGGTACAGGTAAAACACAAACACAATCTTCACTTTTCACTGTTCACCCACATCCCTCAACAATTGAGTACACAGCGCTTACAGACCATGGAAAAACGTTAATAGAATAGTTTCACTACACGCATAAGAAACAATCTTCCAAGGTATCAAGCAACTAAAATAGTACTTCTAGTGGTTGCTGGAGAGCAAATCTTCAATTAATGATTCTGCAAGTAAACCTAATCAGACTGCACAAACCACGGTCTATAGAAAAAGCGTAAATATAAGATTGAGGTATCTAAGCTTTCTAAGCGTGTCGTCACAAAAATGGGTAGCAGCATCTAGGGCTGAAATATTGAGGTGGCCTTGATAGTATTGAAGCGCGGAACCGAAAATTCAATTGAATGTCGAGGAATTTTTCTTCTTATAGATTATGGCGAAAAACGTTGAGAGCTTTGAGACCTTTGGCCTCAGAAGTTTAGTTTTTAAGGCCCTAAAATGCTTGGTTTGGGAGTTATATGACGAAAACTTTGGCAAGTGTTGCGGGTTGCATTTGACTTGAAAATTTAGATGCGTTATTTTAAACAAAACCTTCATATTGTTAAAGTCAAAGTGCAATTCGTCACGTCTCCGTGAAATTCTCTTTCTTTAGAGACCTCATTTATAAAGATTGGTTGCGTTTGAAACCCGCAACGGAAAGGTATACTACTGAAATAGAAGGTGTACAACTTTGCTTCCGCCGTTTTTCAATAGTTGGTTACAGTGGTAAGTAACGGTCGCGATAAACAGATCGCAGACGTCAGGCAGTTAGCTGGGAGCTTCGGCAACATAACCCCATTCAAACATTAGTGGATTTGTGTGTGCAACGTAACGTTGTTCGCGATTGAATATGTCTGTGTACGAGCCGAATTCTCGTCATTTGCGAGAGGCTTTGCTTTTTTGTTTCAATATGAAGAAAACTGCGGCTGAGTCTCATCGAATGCTCTCCAGTACTTATGGTGAGGACTGTATTAGTGAGATAACGTGTCGCGAGTGGTTTCAAACGCTTCAGGAATGGTGACTTTAACGTGGAAGACCGGCATAGTGACGGAAGAGTGAAAGTTTTTGAGGATGCAGAATTGGAGGCATTGCTGAGTGAAGACTCGCGTCAAACTCAAGAAGAACTGGCACGATCATTGGGGGTGACACAGCAAGCCATTTCAAAACGTCTCAAAGCCATGGGTATGATTCAGAAAGAAGGAACTTGGGTCCCATATGAGTTGAAACCGAGAGACATTGAAAGGCGTTTGTGTGTTTGTGAACAGTTGCTTCAGAGGCCAAAACGGAAGGGTTTTCTGCATCGTGTTGTGACCGGGGACGAGAAATGGGTTCATTACGATAACCCTAAACGGAAAAAATCATGGGGGTATCCCGGCCATGCTTCCAAACCGAACATTCATGGGTCCAAGATCATGCTCTGCATTTGGTGGGACCAGCTCGGCGTCGTGTACCATGAGCGTTTAAAACCAAGTGAAACAATCACAGGTGATCGATATCGAACGCAATTAATGCGTTTGAGCCGAGCATTGAAAGACAAACGCCCGCAATACAGCGAGAGGCACGATAAGGTGATTTTGCTGCATGACAATGCTAGGCCCCACGTTGCAAGAGTGGTCAAAACGTACCTGGAAACGTTGAAATGGGACGTTCTACCCCACCCACCGTATTCTCCAGACGTTGCTACCTCTGATTATCACTTGTTCCGATCAATGGCCCACGACCTGGCTGAGCAACACTTCCGATCTTTTGAAGATGTCAAAAAGGGGATTAATTCGTGGATCGCCTCCAAAGATGAACAATTTTTTTCGACGCGGCATTCGCACACTGCCGGAAAGATGGGAAAAAGTTGGGGCCAGCGATGGACATTACTTTGAATAATATCTGTGTAAGCATTTTGTTCAATAAAGGGTCATATTTTTGAGGAAAAAACGGCGGAAGCAAAGTTGTTTACCTTGTAATAGAGGAGACGATAAATACCACCTAATTATATTTCAAATGTAAAGCGTAAAAGTGTCTATGGCGACTTTGACTACCTACTGCTCTCTTGTGGCGAGGTGATTAACTGCATGGGGGAAGATGTCGTCGTGATACCCGTGGACTGCCGATGGTGGCTTAGACCTTACTGCTCTGTAGCAAAATCGATCTATAAACTCATTTTTAAATCAAAGAGCACCCGTCGAGTGCTATCACTGGCTCTAATTACAAGCCAGGCGTCTTTGTTCCACTTCCACTACAAAATGAAATACGTATTACTTTTAATTCCATAATGATTCTGTGGTGATCAGTGTCATCCACAAGAATTGCAACCAGATATCTTGGTTGACGAGGCATGCAAATTCTGTTTACCTCTTTGACCGCATATTTTAAAGGTTTTTATTCTTGTAGTATGTCAGTTTCTAGGCCTGACGGTGGAACATGGCGTATTATTTACTGATAGTGGCTCGGATTCAGAAAGAGAGTAGATATGTTGTTTGATTCATTGATTAGTGGTTCCGGGAGCGTCAATTGCGATGGTCATTAGTCCCGCAAGTATAGTGCATGTTTTTATCGCGGGAGTTAGCGGTGATCTTCCCCTGCCGGAAAATAGAGCAAGCGCCGACCTACGTCGGCTTGCGGCGATTTTCCCTACCAGGAATCATCCAGCAGCTGGCCACCGCACCCTATCAGGGCAAGCTCTAAGCCAGTGTTGTCAAGGTCGATGTCACGACCGGGAGTCCGTGGCACGAATGCCAAGACATCGCCCTTCCACGGAATTGATCACCGCGCCACCAGAAACAACGCCATCCCTATTTTAAAATGGCGGGGTTACTAATAGTTTCCTTACCTGACGCTAGTTGCGCGGAGAAGCTCGTGGCATGCTACGGTGCCACGACGCGTGCCACTGCCACCAGTAGAGGACCTTGACACTACTGCTCTAAGCTCTGAGCTGTTCTCTCGACGTGTGAAGTAGTGTAATGCATGCAAGTGTAAGTGTATGTAAGTAATGGGTGGGTTTAGGACAAGGAAGAGGAAGGAAAAATCGCGCGTGATCCGAGCTCCGTTTGTCACGACACTGCTCCAGCATTCGCCTGTCATTGATAAAAAAAACACGAAATCTCTCAATCACAACATCCTGCCGCTAGAATTTTCCTCCAGACAGCGACTGAATTCGACCTAGCTGTCTAACTAGTATCGAAAATCCTGCCACCATCGGGACTGGCACTCAAGGACCTCCTGGTCAGAGACACTGCAGTGACATCATTGATGCATAAGCCACCTTTGTCAGTAGTAGGTGTGTAAGTTTAAATTGTGTTTTATCAGGATGATTAATAAGATAAAGAGAGTCGTCACGAATTGTTGGTTGTATTTTTTCCAAATTTCTTCGCAGTTCACTAAAAATAAACTTAGATTTTACGATTTATTTCAAGAAATGTATAAGCATTTGGCAGTACACAGAATGGCAGGAATAGACGGGGGTAATTTGTTCAAATGTTTGTGTTGGTGGGAATGGAGCTTCTTGCTCATGGACTAATTCTGCTAGAGCATCAATGCAATTTTGAATTCGGACGCTTGATTGCTATTGCGGAATCGTACATGCAAATTGCTTTGGTTTTGTTCAATGTCTGCAGGGTTGGCTGGCATTTTTTGCAACACTGAAGCTACGGAAGGAGGAACATTTTGCAACATTACATATTCTAGATTGTCAGCAATAAGATACGTTTCGCTCCTCTTTTTTGGCATTATTAACGTTACCACTGTTGTATATTTTGAAGTTGATCCATTGATGGTAATTGGTTCTGTTGAAGCACATTGCACATACTTCGTCGGTCGTAACGTAGTTTGTGGTCTTTCTTGCGGTTTGACTGAAAGGCCATAAAATAAGACTTGGGTTGGCTGAGGCAGCAGAGTTGGCTGTGAGGCTGAGGTGGTAGCATTTGCCGGAGTTATTGGTTTTCTAACACGAGGGTTGGGGCAGAAGTTATGGCAACTATATTTTACTTTCCGGTATACGTTCGTTAATACGGAGTAATATACGTAGTATAAGGAAAGTTATGTAATACTGCGCGAAAAATTGGCGAATTTTTGGCAGAAAAAAATTCGTTGCCTGGCCGGGATAAAAAGTGGATAAATCCAGTTGCTATATTAAGAAAAAATTCCCTAACACATAGTGCAGACAGAAACCCTGTTTTGTAAGTCCTTGATACCGAAAAATCAATTGAAAGCAAAACGTCCGTCCGTCCATCTGTCTGTCCGGTTAATGTGAACAACACTAGCGCCTAAATTATGCATACGAGTTTTTTTTTCGAATTGAAGAAACCCGTGTCCATTTGGCCTGAGTCGAAGCTCTGAGATTTTGAAAAACATTCATTTATTTTTAGGGGTCCTTTACATGAAGCCCCCCGGTCATTTTCAAATTTCCTCAGAAAGGGCTCCAAACTCTTTCTTTACATTTCTTCTATGAATAGAGTAAAATACACTTATTAAGGTGGCGTATCTTCGATTTTCACGGACTCTGAATTTTCGAAAATTGCAAAGTTTGAATTTTATTCGGCCTCTTCCTACAACTACAAAATTAAAGATAGAGATTTTTCCTTCAAATAAAATGTATTCTCCATAGTAAGTTCTTTCATTAAGGTCATGTACATTGTTTTGAAAATTTTAGTAGTTTTCGCGCAATATTGCGTGCAATATGTGTTATTTAAAAAAATACAATAGCAAGATTTTTTCAAAAACCGCTCCAATTTTTTTCTTTAAACTTTTGATAGGGATAATGCTAAGTGTACTCTATTAGATGACATAAACGCCATATTGCTCTATTCTTTTGTCTTTTCGTAAATTGCAAAAAATTAATTTTGTTGACGTTTTTCTTACTTAGTTAATATTTACAGTAGCGGGCGGCGATTTGTTCATATTATTATATTTATGAGTACATGTGCTTTAAATACTATCAAGTAAAGTTTTTCGAAAACTCAACCGTTTTCTGTAAAAACTAACTAAAATTTCTGCATTTTCAGAAATGCTCAAACGCCATATTCTCATAAATGGCTCTACATTTTTTCTTCAAACTTTTGGAGCGGATAGTTATAATTGCACTCCTTAATATGACGTAAAGTTTATTTTGAACCCTTTTTTTCATTTTTTCAAAAATTACACAAATGTAATTTTTTGAAAGATCTCTCACATCTTTAATATGCACATTACCAGCAATTTGTAAAGATTATAATATTTTTGAGTGTAAGTGCTTCAAATGACTGCAAATGAAGTTTTTTGAAAACTTAAAAACTTTCTGTGAAAAAGAGCTTCAAGTTTTGCATTTTTTGTTGCGCTTAAACGCCATTTTCTTAAAAACAGCTACAAATTTTTAAAAGAAAATTGCCATTTAGGCCGAGGTTTTTGTGCTTTTTAATATTCTAAAATTAATATTTCCGTTAGGAAACCATTAGGAAACCGAAAAATTAAGGAAATGTCAAAAAAATGTACTTTGGGCAGCGATAGATAGCAGCTTGCAAGTTTATACGGCAATTTCAAATAGCTAGCCCAGATACAAGGAAACAGAAAACAAATACGGGAAAGTCTGTGCCATTCTGTAGCACCACTAGTTTCTAAAAGAAATGTTATCGGATCACACAATTTTATTTTTCATGTGAAAGAAATGCTACTCTAATATATATCCATAACAACAGATGGCTGTGGACATTTTCCTATAAGCCCTGAGGGGAGGAAATCAGTTGTGTGACTATTGCCGTGCGAGATGAATGTAACCCGAGCAGCTCGCATACACCAAGCTGTTCTCCTCAGGAGAAATGCCCAAGAATGTCACAGGGTTTTAGTGAAATTTGTTGGGAATAACACCCTTCCACATCGGACAGTCGCAGATGAGCAGGGTAGTTACTGCGAGATCTCGTAGCGAACAATGTTCAGCAACGCACGAGGCGACCTGTGAGTGTGCGGAAATGTGACTTGGCTTCGCGTAATTTTGCGTGAAATGTTAAAATCAAGATTTTCTCAAAAATTACTTCAAAATTTATCTTTAAACTTACGGTTGGGTAGTGCTGAATTCACTAAATTACGTGGCATAAAGGTCAATTTGAAGTATTCTTTTGATTTTTCAAAAATTGTACAAACGTATTATTTTTAATATTGCTCATTTGAATTTGCAAGTACATGTGCTTCAAAGTATTTCTTTTAGTTTCTCGACAACTCAATTTTTCTGCAAAAATTAATTCGAAATTGCGCATTTTCAGAAACGCTCAAACGATATTTTTTCAAGAACTGTTCCATATTTTTAAAGTAAGATTGTATATAGGATTAGGTCGGATCTTTTTTAATATTTTTAAAGTCATATTTCATTCCATTGACAGGGAAACGAATAATTGAGATGTGAAAAACTGTCTTTTAGGCGCCGGTAGTTAGCAGCTGGGAAGACGATAGGGCAATACCGAAGAGCTAGCCTAGACTTAAGTGATTAGAAAACTAGCGAGACAAAAAAGCCTGTGCATTCTATAGCTCCACTAGTTTAATTTTGCTTTATATGTGATACCCAAAGAATGTAGATTTATTACCAAAGGCACACATCCAGTCACTATTTTTGAAATGGTGACATTATTTTTAGCCAGAATGTATTCGAGAGTAATTGTAATAATTATAAATAATAAAGAAATTTTTGATAAGAAATGTACACGAAATCTGAATACAGAACTAAATAAAGAAGGTAAACAGTATGTGCTTATGTGCTGTTAGTCTCGCACGATTATGAAACTGTTTGTATTCTGCTAAATATCATAAAAATATACATTCGTTTCATGAAATCTATTCGTTCATGGATTTATTTAAAAAACGACAAAACGTAATATTATTCAATTTTTGAGGGAAAATTTAATTTTGGAGATAGGTTATCAAAATCTTCCCAATAAATTAGTGGAATAATTTACAGAGAGGTGTCGCTAAATAGTATAAATCTAAATTGTTTATGAATGTATTAACATATATTTGTGTTGTGTTTTGATCGTATTAAATATTTGTTTTTTCGTAATCCCAGTATTGGGAAATAGATTGGACCTGCTGATTACCTGGCTTATATCTCTAATTTATATTTTATACCTTGAGCCATATCTGTATTTCCGCTAATGATTCTCATTTCCGTGTACGCTTGAACCAGCTATAGAAGGCTCCCCGAATTACATTGGTTAATTTCCAATTTCCTGATCGCCGGTTTAAGGTGTGGAGTGATTCAGATCTATTTCGGGAATTATCACATACGTGTTCAGAAATCACACACTTCTGTTTCGTTCTCATCTTTTCCTTCAAATTTAGTTCCCACAGACTTGCTAGTAAAAGTGCATTTGCTGTGTGAAACAATCAGTGGTTTTAGAAGGGTTTCGTAAGGTAAGCCAGTTCTAAAACAGTGAATATCGATAAAGTCAATGGTTGGGTTTAGTTTACGTTGGTTTAATGTCATTTTTAATTTTAAAAATTGGAAACTATCGACCTTCAGGAACTTTAACCGTTATTAAGTAGGTACATAAGTGAAGCAGCAGATCCCAGAGAACTCGAGCGTGCATATGTTATAGGGGAGATTGGTTATTTAAAACCATACAGGAAATGCACTAAGGAATATTAACACCTTTAATTAACTGCCCATGGTCGGTTGCGAACCACCATTAGGTACGGATCGGTGCAATGCTGCGAGTTCCGTCAAGTTTAGGTTAAGTGAGTTATCTTGTTTTTTTTTCTTTTCAATCTGTTTTTGAAGTGATAGTGACTCAATCAAAAACATCAAAAGCACGGTGCAATGCTGCGAGTTCCGTCAAGTTTAGGTTAAGTGAGTTATCTTGTTTTTTTTTCTTTTCAATCTGTTTTTGAAGTGATAGTGACTCAATCAAAAACAGTTCAGTAAAGTTTACACGTAACGGGGGCAGTGTTTTACTGCCTTCCACGAAACATCAGTGAAAATGGATACTCCAAAGGAAATGAAAACTACAGTGACATCAGAACATCAACATAAATCGTATGCCAATGTATGCCAATCGTATGTCAACAATTTTCCAAGGACATCTTGTTCCCCAAAAACGAAAGTGCTATAATTATTGATTCTGTGGAAGGAATATACTGTAGCAATAGGACAAATAGTTGGACCTGAAAATATACGGTAAGGTAGGCTATGTTTATACCTCGCCAATCCAAGTACAGCAGATAAAGTAACTACAGAAGTCGCAACAAAATAAGAATTAAAAATCATGATCTGGAAATAAGACCTCTGGTCACTAAGACCAAAAGAGTAATATTTTTTAATGTTTGTCCAGTCATACCAAATTGCATACTTATTGAAAAACTTAAAGAATTTGATATAAACACCAGTGCAACTATTACATATATTAAAGCAGGTATAAACAGTCCTGGGTACCAACATATTTTAAGCTTCAGAAGACAAATATATCTACAACCAAATGAAATAGACAAGCTTCCTGAATATATGCCTGTCATCTATGATTCTACAAAGTATTATGTATATATCTCCACAAATAAAATAAGTTGTTTCTTGTGTCAGCAAGAGGGTCATACAGCCAAATATTGCACACGCTCTAGCAATGACCAGACAAAAACTGATAATGTACATTTGGAACCTAATGAAATTGAGAGTCAGGACAAAAATATTGATGTAAGCAATGATGTACAGGTTATGGAGCAGGAGAACAATTTGACTGCTGCTAGTAAAAGCAAGAAAAGTAAACAAAAGGAAAATATGGAGGATGAAAAGGATGCTCCTACTATGTATCAAGAAAACATTGAACATAGTGGTACAATTTACAACTCATCTAGTTCTTCCTCAACAAATATGGAAAATGTGGAAAACAAGTTACAAACAGGAATATATGCACCCAGAACCCAGGAGGTGGACAAAGGAAAAAGATTGCATTCATCAAATAATTCCAGCATCTCAGATAGTAATGAAATTCCAGTACGTTCTCAGAATGTTAATAAAGTGAAAACTTCTTCAGTATCTGAAGATCTGGTACAACACATCAGTGAAATACAAAACCAAATTGCAGATTCATTAATTTCAATTTTCCCCATCCCAATGGAAAGTGCTATTGATTTTATTGTCAAATCCAATGATCATGCATATAGTGACATTCTAATGATTGCCAAACAATACACAGACAATTTACCTGGTTTAGTTCTCGTGTTACAAGAGATACATAGATATATAAATAAAAGAAATGTTAAAAGAAGATTAACTACAATAATAAAAAAATTGTTAAACATTGAACATGAGTCTGATATATCAGCTGACGAGATTGAAAACAAAAACTATGACAGGAAGACCAAGCCAACATAAAAGCACAAGCTGTGATTTAAAAATATTATTTTGAAATACAAGAAGTATCCACAGAAGAACACAGGAACTGCAGAAGATCTTAGAAAATATGGACATTGTTATTTGTGTTGAGACTTGGCTTTCAGAAAATAGTAGTGTAAGTACAGACGTGTTCAAATTATTAGACTAAATAACGTATTTTTAATGTTCCTCGGTTCAATGATGTAAAAATAGAAGAGAAATGCTTAATATCAGATTGTTTTTACTGGGTACCTCATTCTTGATTGTTTTTTAAGAAATTTATCTTTCAGGGAACTCCCAAATCAATTTACTTTTCATTGTTGGTAACATTTGTCAGTTTTCCTCCCAAGTGTGGTAGTGTAAGCTTGCGGCACATGTGCTTTGCAATTCTGTCTACAGTGTGATTGGGAGTTCCTATAGTGACATTCGGTGTGGTTTTCATTTTCCATACCTCTTGCTACATTTTTCTGACATTATAAAGTCTGATAACTTGATTATAATTAATATAGGTAGAAATATTGAAGAGTGCAGTATAAAGTAAGGTTGTGGGAAAGAAAAAGGACATTTCACCTCGTAAAACTGCTGTTGTGGCAGCACTAATTGTTGAAAACTGTTATACAGAGCAGGAAATTGCTAACAGAATAAAAATATCACAGAAAACTGTTAACAGAATAAAAATCTCAAAGCAGGAAATTAGTGAATGCAAACCAAAGAGAGCAGTAAAATGAGGACGTAAGAGAAAAATCAGTCCTCAAAAAACAAGAAAACTGTTGATGATGGCAACATTGAACCATAAACTGACGTCCAATGACTTGAGTCAGCAGCTAAAAGGTTTTGGGGTTGCTGTGTCTCCTGTGACAGTGAGGAGGAGGTTGTGTGAATAAGGTTTAAAAGCATGTCGATCAAAGAAAAAACAGAAAATCACTCTATCAATGAAACACAATAGACTACAATGGGCCAAACAACATCTAAAGTGGACAGGTGAGGACTGGACAAAGGTATATACAATTCCATGACAAAACTAGAGGGGAAAAGTACTGCAAAATAAAATGTTGTGTTGCAGATTGTGATGCTTTATTGGTATGCAATAAATGCATATTTTAATTTTCGAGTAGTTGAGGTCTGTGCTAGGTCAGAAATTTTTGCAAAAAAATAATTCACATCTTTTTTTTAATTTGGAATTCTCTAAGATCCTTCTAGTACGCTTCAGTGACGAATCTGTATTCACCGGGGTTGCAGAAAGGAGTCAGTACGTTTGTTGGAGACCAGGAGAAGCTTTCAAGTCTGAATGCTTGCAACAATTTATGAAGCATCCAACATCCATTATGGTAAAGAGTGTGATGTCTGTGAAACATCCGGACAAATTGCACATTGTCGAAGGGACAATGAGGCAAGATCAATACAAAAGGAACTATTTTCCCAAATTAGAGAGTGGTTCCCTAATGAACATGCCATTTTTATTCGCGATGGAGCACCGTTCCATAAAGCCAAAAGGGTCTCAAAATATTTGGAAGAAAAGCAGTTGAAAGTGTTACCCTGGCCAGGTAATAGCCCTGGCATGAACCTCTTAGAAAAGTGATGGGGTACTATCAAGCGAAGGATAAGGAAATATAAATAACTACCAAACAAGAACTCTTGCACAAGCTAGAGAAAATTTGGTACCGCAACAATGAAATTAAAAACTCACGTAAAAGTTGGTAAAAACTATGCCAAACAGGATAAAGTTGTTTATAAAGAATAAAGTCATGCACACCAAATATTAAACGTATCAAAGTAACATATACACAGATGTAATCTTGCAATAAATGTTTTTGGTCTAATAATTTGAACACCTCTGTAATATTGATTTTCCAGGTTTTGTAATATTCAGAAAAGATAGGGTTCAGCAAAGAGATGGAGGAATAATTTTCATTGTCAAGAAAAATATAGCATTTATAGAGATTAAAGATCTAAAATATCCATACAGTATGTGTGAACTATGTGGAATTAAAATCACTAAAGTCAAAGAGAACCTGAATATTATTGCTTGTTACAAGTCTCCAAAATATAATTTAAGTCAGGAAGATTGGGACTCAATAATGGGAAATGCTTATCCAAACAGTAAAAGTATAATCATGGGGGACTTTAATGCTCACAATCAGTTGTGGAACTGTCGTTTTAATAAAGCAGATGGAAACATGTTAAATAATAGTGCTAACAAACATAACCTGTTTATGCATAATTCAAATTCCCATACGTATGTGGACTTTACTACAGGTGCTAAATCTAACATTGATTTAGTTTTTTCTACAACTGATATTGCACACCAAATTCAAGTGAAAGTAGGAAATGAAACCTGGGGATCAGACTTCCCAGTATATATAAATGTATGTGTGGAAAGAAAGTACTAGGACAAGAAAACATTTAAAATACATACAAAGAAAACAGATTGGGAGAAAGTGAGAAAACATCTTCAAGAAAATTATTATTAATTTGGAATGCCAGAATATGTTAATTCCACTGGTACTGGTAAATATAATATCTTCGTTGATATTGTGACAAAGACAGTTCAAGTCAACACTCCTCTGGTTAAAAAAAGAACTAATACAAATTATCAAAATCCGGTCCCCTGGTGGGATGAAGAGTGTGATAAAATGAAAAGGTTAAGAAAGGCAGTAAATGGGAATTTACCAAAGAAATGAAAGATCTAACTGAATATAAAAGAAATGTAGCGTGTGCAAAAAGACTATTTAAACGGAAAAAAATTGAAAGTTTTAGGAATTTTGCAGAATCAATAAATATTAATTCCAATCTAACATATACATGGAATAAAGCAAAAATTTTCAAGAATAAATGGGTCAAAATTAAGATTAATAATGTTCATGAAAATCTACAAGAAAAAAAGGTGGTAAGTGCATTATCAAAAATATGCCCACCTTGGGTTCCCACAAATCCCAGTATGCTGCCTGTTTGTCAATATACTCCCTTTCTAGAAAATCCCTTGAACTATGAGGAATATAGCAGAGCTATGAAAACTAGGAATAAAAACGCTGCTCCTGGCATTGATGGTATTAATTATGAATTACTAACCAACTTACCTGTTAAATATCACATTATTCTCTTAGATAATTTTGATAGAATGTATTTAGAAAAGAATTACCCAAACAGTTGGAAGGAAACATATGTTCATTTCATTGATAAGGCAAATGAAAATCTAAGACCCTTGGCTCTTATATCATGCATTTGTAAATTATTTGATAAAATGGTAACTGAAAGGTTAAAGTGGTGGTTAGAAAAAAAATAATATAGTAACAAAGAATCAAACTGGGTTCAGACAAGGTATGTCTTGTGCTGATAATATTACTGCCCTGAACTTATATGTTGAAGATGCATTTATACATAAAGAAGATGTTCTTGCTGTTTTTTTAGATGTAAGTGAAGCATTGATAATGTTAATAGTGATTTACTTATGGAAATGTTAGCTGACATAGGATGCTCTGAACGTATGATAATATTTTACAAATGTTTGACCAGTAAGAGATATATATACACTAATATGATGAGGAATGAAGCTCGTAATGTTTACAAAATGGTGTGGCCCATAGAGGGGTGTCAAGTCCTTCTTTATTTACATTGCATATATCTAAAATAATGAATGATCTTCCAGAGTGTATTCCAATATCTCAATTTGCTGATGATATTGCTATTTATATGAAAACTAAAAGACCAGGCATTGATAAACAAATAATGGAGAATTCTATTGAAACTATAAAAAAGGGTTATTAAAGTTAGGGCTTGAGCTTTCACCTCACAAAACAGTTTTTATTGAGTTTAATCAAAGAAACATACTCTCTGGGGAAACTGAGATTTGTGTTGGAGGTACTAGAATAAAAACTGCTGAATCTGTTCGGTTCCTAGGTCTTATATTTGATTTTCGAACAACGTTCATGCCACATATAAGATATATACAAGAAAAATGTTGTAGAGCAATAAATATTATTAAATTTCTCGGAGGTACATGGTGGGGTGCTGAGCCTGTTACCCTGCTAAATTTTTATAAGAGCTTTGTCAGATCTATAATAGATTATGGCTGTTTTGTTTTTTATCCCAAGCAAAAACATTTAAAGTTCAAATTAGGAAGGATACATTACACATCAATTAGATTAGCCCTAGGATATAGAAATAGCACTCCCACTAATGTACTTTTGGCTGAATCCAAATTAATGAGAATTGAGGATCGTGTAAAATATTTATGTAATAAATTCTTAATTAAGTGTATTACTCACAAAAATTCAGTAACATATGAAGGAATTCAAAACTACTTTAAAAATATTACAATGGATCATAGGAAAAAGTCCATGTATTACAGCACTTTGTGAAAAATATTATATGTCTAGATAAAATAGTTTTAGCTGATCAAAATTTTCCACTTTATAAGTTTAATTATGATACCTTAATGTACCATGTAGACATGGATAAAGAATTTGGAGAATTGTTAATGAGAGCAAAGAATCCTAATGAATTATTTCAAAAATCAAAACTCAGTTCACAGGCTATGTCCATTTACACTGATGGAAGTAAAGTTCAGAATGCCAAAGCAGTTGGAACTGCATGTATCTATCTTGATATCAATGTTAATGTAATTAGAAGTCTACATCCATATGCATCAATATTCACAGCAGAATGCATTGCTGTCAGAAATGCAATGGACATAGCTTTGGAACACAAAGACAGAGATGTTCATATTTACACTGATTCCCTTAGTATGCTATTAACTTCAGAAAAAAGACAGTAAATATAAGAACTAATTATTATTTACTGGACATCAAAAAGAAGTTAAAGGAATTTCATGCAGAGTAACTTTAAGGTTAAAATTACATGGATACCTGCACACAAAGGAATTAGGGGAAATGAAATGGCTGACTTGTAGGCAAAAACAGCTACAACGAAGACTCCTTCAAAACTGAAAATATCTTACACTGACTTACATTATATTTTTAAGAGAAATGCAATGAAGGGAACTATTAAAAGTATTAAGCAAGCAGCTAACATCAAAAGCAAGGAATATTTTGCATCATATTATAAAGAAACAGTGATACCTTGGTTTCATGGAAAATCCATTGAGAGAGATTTTGCTTCTGTGGTAAACATATAAAGCTGGACATTATAGTTTAAACTCTTCATTATTTAGAGTTAAATTGATATCTGATCCAACATGTCATTGTGGATACTATAATCAGGATCTTAATAATGTAATATGGGAATTTTCAGTTTACAAAGAGAAAAGGGTATATTTAATTAAATAACTACAGAAGATTAAGATATTTTTACCACTAGATGTCAAAATGTTCCTTGCCCAACCCAATAGCAGGGGTATGAAATACATGTATACTTTTTTAGTATCATATAAACTAAAGGTATAAGATTGTTGGAAAATACTGTAATGTTGAGAAATTGATACTTTTTTCTTAATGTAAGAGCAATAATGTAAAATTAATACAATGTATAAAAGTGATGAAATGTATAATTTAAGAAAAGCAAATAACTTCCTTAAGGAAGTTAAAAAAAGCTTTAATAAAAAAAATTAATAGCCCATAAAACAAGTGCAGTCATTTTTAAACTGCACCCTCAACAGAAATTCCACTCTACTTGCAGAAATTTTGCCACTTATCTATGAAATGATAAGACTCATAGTGATAAAAGCATGCCCAGTAAGGCGGAACATAGCTCTGACAAACCTATCCGTTTCCAAACCTATCCGACCTCCAAAACCAATTGTCACGAGTTGATAGGAGAGGGGGAAATCTTATACCATCCCAGGGCCGCTCAAGCAGAGCAAATCGGCAGCGCGGAGCCGTGTTGTCAGCCGAGAGCGGGACACCGGAGCCCGAGCGTTGCGCGCCTGGCGATAACCTCTGACACAGTGTCCCGGTAACTCCAGTGGCGGAAACATGGAAGTCGACGCGAGCACTTCACAGACAAGAGCACCTACACCGACAATTTTCAATGCAGTATGGGAAGAAAAGTATCTTTTCGCCGACTACGGCAGCTATGCCAAATGTTTTTGTTTACATAAAGGTTCAATCACGTGAAGAAGTTTAATTTGCAACATTATACATTAAATCATGCTGATGAAAATGAGAAGGACGCTGAAGAAGAACAAAAGGAAGTTTTCAGTGTTCTGAAAAACAGTGCCTCTCTAGAAGTAAGTTTTGGATGTATTTTGATGTTCTTATGTTGTTTTGGCTGTAAAATAACACAATACAAAAGAATTTTATTTTATTGCATACCGATACTACAACGTGAGCATTTAGGAAAAAAACTTCCTACAAAACCGTTTTCCAAAACTGCATTGGTATGTTGCTCAATTGTTAAGCACGTTTGAATCAGCATACAACTGTGAGCAATTTTTTGCTTCTTTGAAAATTTTTAAATCTGGAATGAGAAGTACAATTACAGATCACAATCGGAAATGCATGTTACGCCTCAATAGCACCATGTCATCTCTTCCAGATATAGAAAGTATATTGCGAGAAAAAACACTTAAAAGTGTAATTAGAGTATTTGATTTTCAATCAACTTCATTTTTTTATTTTAATTTCTTTTACTTTTGGTATTTTTATTACTAGTTTATTTCATAATATTTGTTGTGCAACCTTTATAATTCTTTTCATATTCAGCAGCATGATAAACTGTGTAATGTCACCGCTATTAAATGTCTATATGTTATTGAGCACTTGTTTTGCAACTAAACATTTGGCATTGCCGGCGTAATCTGCAAAAAGATACTTTTCTTTCCATGCTGCATTGCATATTGTCGTGTTTTTAATTTCCAAATCACACTAATATGTTTATATCTAGTAACTGTTACAATAAATGTTACAAAAGTATTTTACTATTTTTTCCGTGGTAATATCCTTTCCCAGAGCAGAGAGACTTTTTCATTCCGAACAACGTAAAATACCCCGTAGAAATACGACGCGACCCACTGTGCCACAGGCCGCCGATCGATATTTGATGACGTCATTTGCTCTTTCTGCGGCGAAAGAGAAGAGAGCAACCGGCGGCTCCTCCTCGGAGCAAATGGTTGAGCGGCCCTGTACCAACCCATGGCAAGAGAGAACGGCTCTTTTCACAGTACTTACATTAGACATTTTTTATATTTACATGTCCCAGGCAGCGTGGACTTTGGCGAGAGAGTGGATTGGCAATTAGGCGGTATGGTCGAACGATGACGGAAGGCTCAAGGTAAGAGTGAGGACGCCGTACTCATAAGTCTTGCACCTTCTGTCCATTTATATAGGCGCCCGTTTATACGGGCTACAACACCGGAAATGAATGATTGGAACAGGGCCCTCCAACTGGCGGGAACCTAGAACTAAAATTCATTTCTTTTACTGTAAGGTTTGATTACTGATTATAGTATTTAGAAATGGCTAATTTAGAATTAATCAAAGCAAGCTTGAGTGAAATACTATTCTTTCTTTTCTCTATAATGTGCTGCAAATGCTGTAACTATTCAATTTATTCATGTTTGTTTTGTTTGTAATAGTTAAAAATGACTACTGTCCCTGGCTAGCAAAATAAACGCAGATATGCGCCAAAAGCGCTTCGTTTGAATTGATTGAACGGGACCTTTTCAAGTTATAACTGAGTTTTTAGATTGGCAAAAATTACAATATTTCACTATTACGTAACTAATTCTAATAATGCAAGAAAATATGTGCTAGTGTAGCACTTTCAGTTCGAAAAGTGTTATTTTTCACTTTTACTATCCCCAAATACGTTTGTCTGTACGAACTGGTGACGATTTCATGGTGTTGCATTAATCGGAACCTTCATTAAGCGTTTTCTGGACCGGTAGTTTTGGAAATTAAATGGTCGATCATACATCCCTAATTGCTTCTTACCCTGGATCTTCTCTATGATTTTAAAAGTGAATTTGTATTTTACAATATTCACTTGCAGTTAAATTTGAAGATTGGATTATGTTGAAATGCAATTAGTGTGTAAAATATAATTATGGTGGAAAGTGTAATTTACATTACGTGTATACGGCTTTATAAGGAGTGTCATTAAGCGTATTTCCATAATAATAGGTGACTGAATCGTATTTCATGTTCCTGACCGTTATAACCTAATTTTCTGAATTTCATCGAGCCTGAACGTAGTATGTTTGTTGGCCCAAGCGCTCCGCCCTCTTCACGTACTCGTTCAATGTTTCTCTCAGCGCGTAATTAAGCGCTCCATTACACCGGCGTCCGCCGTGCTCTCGCCGCAACCGCGCGAGCTCGCGCGCGCGTTTGTTTTGAAATACGCAGCGAATTCGCCCACTTTCCGCGGGCGCCGCCGCGCGCGCTGAACGCAGCCGGGCCACGTGGCGTGGGGCGCATAACGCGGCTCCGAATCGCGCGATGATGCGCTCCACGCGGCAATTCGGGGAGCATTCGGCGCAATTTAGCTGCTTTGCACCCGCCCTCTCCCACCCGCTCACAATCGCTACTCCGCCGCCGCAAAATGGCACCCGCACCCGCACGTTCGCAGGCGTTCAGGGAGGATGCGAGCGGACTTCTCCAAATGGAACCACTTATTAATTTCAAAAGTAACATTCCTCTGAACAACGCAATAGCTCTTCGTGAGCATTTTTTTATAAATGTTGCTTTTTAACAACTTTGTCATCACAACTTGTGATTGTTTTCACTGTAGGATGAACACCTAAGGACAACACGAGTGCATACAAAGATTCATTTCCGAGGCGGGATTCAACCCCGCGACCTTTCGAGCCGACCGCCGGCTCCTGAGTTTTCGCGACCTCGGCTATCCAATAGCTCTTCACAAATGTATAACCCGACTTATTATGAATGATCCGTACCTTATCGAGTTAAATACTTCAAGAACTAATTGAAACAAAATACAAATCATTCAAAATAAATACCTCAGAACAATTACGAAGGACTCATGGTTCGTTTCAAATTTTTCAATTGCACAAAGAATTAAATATCAGGGTCTCATGGTTCATTTCAATTTTTTCAATTGCACACAGAAATCAAATTCAACGCATAATTCCATTCGTTAGCTAGATCTCCAGCAAATTTTGCTCATGTATTAACCAAATTGAATACCTATCCTAATTTAACCTTGCTCAACTCATAGATTCCCGGACAAGAATTAAAAACAGGATCCTATTCCAAGCATTTGCAACATTCAGTCTGAATTGGAGAATAAGTAAGGCAATTTTTATGAGCTTCCTTACTCTTGAGCAGTTAGATTTCGAATTAAATTAGTTTTTAAGGTTAATTTAAGTCGCCATAAACAACATATGTAATAGTACTGTTGTACTGCTCCACGTACCTTGTAATTCCAAGAAATGGAAAATGAAATGGAAGCGGGCGAAAGGCAGAGGGACGTTTTCGGACCAATAGCTCACGAAAATTGACTTATTTTTCTCGGTTGTTCTTTGGTGGGTTTTAAAAACCAGTTTTACTTTTCTGTAATGAAGGCTAAAGTCATATTCCAATTGAGGCACTCAGAATAATAACGGCATATTCCAACCGAAATTCATTTTGAGAACAATGACTATGTTTTCGTTCACGTTTATTTTCATTCGGGAAACGATTTTGAAGCTGGAATTTGAGGGTTTGGTATATCTCAATTCATTTGATATTTCAGCATATGATAGATACATGGGAGGAACTTACCCTCAAACTTCCATCTGAAAGTACGAGGTCGGTTGGAGTGTGCCGTTATTGTCCCAAGCTCTTCAATTCTACAACTAACCTGCCTTTGGTCGAGGGGCAAGCGCCGTGCTCACATGTGATTTCAATAATCTCTATCACAAGTTACAATAACAATAGATTCTCGAAACTACATCTATCCTCCTAGAAATGTTTTAGGAGTTCGCCAGTAAATTATCTGCAGCATCTGCACATCAGTTGCCATCCAGCCGTTGTTTTTGTAGCTGCTATGCAAACGAGAGCGTCACACTGACCGTTGATCCTCCGTTGGAATAATTTGAAGACCTTGGGGCAATAACATGCTATGCCACATTTCTGATGGAATTGAAATATTAGTGTATTTACACACCCCTTAGATGTATGTAGAAGTTGGGTTATTATTTTAAAGATTCGTCGCTAGATGGCTGTGTAATTCATAAATTAATGTTCTTTTATCCCAATGTGTAGAATGCAATGTCTAATCCTTTATTTGCCTTTTTCTCAAAACTTACTTACAGTTGTATAGCATGTTATTGCCCCAAGGTTTTCATTTTTTTAATCCACGAGCATTGATCTCAACACAGAAGTAGTTTATCTTTTGGTCTGTAATGAAACTGAAAATCACTAACTTTTCTTCAGATTATTCATGTTTACTCCTCTCTTGTAGGTTTTCTACAAGTAGTGGTGCTAAAACAACACGTTATCGCCCGTATTTTCACGCAAAATTACACAAAAGTCTTCAAATCAAAAAAAAAAATTGTACATTATTTCTAAATCTATCTTTAAGAAACAGATTTCATTAAGGACAGAAAAATTGAATTTTTGCAATTTTCGAAATATTAAGTTTATCAACGAACATGAGACCTGCCCCATTCTCTTAAAAATCCTTCACATTATCCAACAAAAAATATAATCAAAAACGATGGAGCCGTTTTTTTTTAATTTAAAAATGTCCCAGGTGCTTTATGTAAACTACCCTCAAAATTAAATTATCGGTTCCAAATTCAAGAAGCCATGGCATTGGACAGATCGTTTCTGGAATATCAATTCTGGAGAAAATCGGCTGACTTGTTTAGCACTAGCATTGTTCAGAGACGGACGGACAAACGGACGGACAGACGTTTTGCTGTCATTCGATTTTCCGGTATCAAGGAGCCACAAAACATGTATTTTGACTACACTGCGTGTTAGAGAATTTTTTTCTACATTTAGCAACTGGATTTATGCACTTTTTCGTTACCATGACCCTGTAATAAGAGTTTTTCTGCAGAAATTTCGCCATTTTTTCGCGCAACATGATATAACTTTCTCTCTACTCCGTAGCGAGAAAGTAAAATAAAAATCAGACGACGTTGTCGGCGGTCATGCGTCATTTTTTTTACATTTCTTGTTTCATTAATTTTGTTTATAAAACAAGACACAACAGTCACACTAGAAACAAAATGAAAGAATTAAATGTACCTTTTCTTGCAAGATGAAAAACGGGAAAACCACAATGCGATGTATGAAATGGAAGTGATTTTATGTCGTAAAAATATTTTGACTATTTAGAGCCATTATAATGAAAATATTTGAATAATTTTGAGACTTCAGAAAAGTATTCAGAGAACACACAAAATATTTTTAATGTTTTTTAAATATACATTGTAATAATTCTAAATTTATTTTAAAAGAATAAATATTATTAAGTAAGATTCTAATTGTAGAGATTTCCATTAGAAAACCTGCACAAAAAAATAAAAAATTGTGCAAATTTTCATCAAGACCATGGATAAGCACAGTACTCACCGTCGACCAAACCTTCCGACTGAAAGGGGTCGACCAACGGAGGGTAAAGAGACCAAAAAGTCACGAAAACGTGCAAAAAATATATTTTAATACCTTGTGGAAAGCTGTTGAGAAGAGGGTGGGGCAAACGTGAAAATCTAGCCAAGACTAAATAGATGAGGAAACTACGAGAAAGTCTGCAATCATGTAGCACTAGTTAAAATCTGATTTATGTTTATTTGTTTTGTAAGGCATGGAAGTGTAGACTTTGAGTTACAAAGAGCGAAATTTAAAGTTTGAATGTTACCGCATTCGTTGTTTTCAGTATATAACGCATTAACTATTGCGTATAAAATAAGCAAATATGAAATTGTATTAATAATAATAATTTACAGTACAACAAATTACATATTTGTATTCCGATTTAACGTGTTTTATTTAAGTTAGAGAGAAAAATATTGCAAAGAAAAAAGTATTTTTTTAAATTCAAAGCATAGTATCGTTAGGTATTGATAAAACGTTTCAGAAACAGAAATTTGTCATATCGCAGAAACTGGCTAACTGGAAAATACGTGAGTCATTCAACTCCACAAATGGACCGTATTGGTTTCGTTCCAGAAGGTATAGGAAATATAGAGTATGGTTCTAAAGAGTTACAATTCGGCGAGTAATTTCAGTTCCTAAATGTCTTTCTTCGGATTAAAAATGTTTGTGGCTGGTTTCCTAAAACCAAGAGCGCAGTTCTCAACGTTCGCGGAAGAGCAGCGTTCTCGCGGGCGCGAGCAGAGCAAATGGAGCCGCGAGGAAAGCGGATCGGGCGATCGGACGGGTGGCGCGAAATGGCGGCGCGGGTGAATCGACTGACTCTCGCACGGGCGTTACAATTAGTATTATTACTGCCTCACTTCCAGTAAGTCAATTACGGCAGGCGCCATTCGAATTGCAAGTGGGCCCCGGCAGCACTGCACGCGTGCCGCGGTCGCCCCCAAATATTTATAGCATTTTAATTGATGCGGAGCTCCCGCCCCCTACGCACTCGCGGCGGGCACTGCGAACTGCTCGTGGCAGCCACCAGGATGCGCTGCTGCTCTTGCAGCAGCCGGAAGCGGTTTCGATTAGTCGGTGGGCAGGATATTGAAGCGATGTGACGCGGAGGGGAGAGGTAGGGTACACGGAACACGCAGCCTCGGCAATGTAAATACATGGGTCTTTTTATCGTCTCGTCTTGACGCCAGTTCGCTTTAAAAGTTCATCCAGAAAGAATATGATAACTAAGAAGCGGATTTTGACGATCTAAAACATCGCCAAAAATGATCAATAAAATGCACTTGAACGTTTTGAAAATGCTCTGAAAACAATGAAAAATGAGATAAACAATTGTTCAAAACCAATAAATGAGAACAACTGTTGGATATGTTACTGATCGACATTTTGACGTACACATTTTCGATTGGTTTGGACCAGGAAATATCTGTCTAATTATCGTGAAATAGGCCGAACCGACAATGGCGTCGATAGATGCTTCAGGGACCTTAGATAACATACAACAGCTGGCATTACAATTTCTGAGAGAAGAAATCGAACAGGTTACTCAGGAATTCTGGGAAGAAAGTTTTGTTAAATTTCATAAATAATATTTGTAGCAAGTACCATTAGAAAGATGTTAAAATCGATGAAATGAGCGAAAAATGATTTAAAAATGTCGGGGAAAAGTAAAAAAAAAGTTGAATTCAACGAAACATTAAGAAAATCATATAAAAATGGGCCATTTCCTTTTGTAAAACATGAAATTAATGTTTGTATCAAAAGGTTTTGTTCTAAAGTGTACAAATATAAAAGTTCATTAAAATCCGCGCCCTAGTGGTAACGTAGAAGTAGAAGCGTTAAACCATTTTTCCAAATTATTTTATTAATGAAACTGATCGTGCTCGTGGTTCTCTGAGCAGAGTTTTGTTTTACTCAGGAAGGGAGCTAAACTGACCTGAAAACCTCCTCCTTTCTCCGGACTTGGGATCGACAACGGCGGCTGCTAAGGTACTCGATCCCCCCAGCACCCACCGCAGGCGGTGTTAAAAAGATGTGAAGGAAGCCAAGATGAAATACATTATGAGATGTTGAAGTGTGGAGGCGAGAGATTGAAAGAACAGATGAAAGTATTATTTAATAAAATATTAGAACTTGGAGATGTATCAAGATAATGGAAAATCAGTATTACGACACCGATCTTCAAAAAAGGGAAGAGACATGATCCTAACAACTATAGAGGTATGGTAACTTCATCATAAGACCACCACGTCTTGAAGAGGCTGGGCACGCAGGCTGCCGGCTACATTGGTCGGACAAGAGCAATGGAAAATGCCGTGCCCCCCGTGACGCAAGGCGAGCGGGCAGTAGATCCCCCCGGTGGGCGTACATGTGGGCTAGCGGCGCTCTCGCCTTTTGATTATATTTTTTGACCGCCAAAATAGCTTAACACAGAAGCAGGAGCAGGTAGTTCTTATTGAGAGTTCATCGTGAGCAGACGTCCGCTATCTAAAGCTAGCAGCGCCCAGAAACCAATCTCAATAAAACCATATCCAAAATTTTAGGGTAATTTTAGGCTAATTAAATGCTCTATTCCCGAATTTTAGGCTCCTCTGGATTTCCGAAAATCGTGGGCGCTGCTAGCTTTAGATTAAAGCTAGCAGCGCCCACCCAGAATCAATCTCAAAAACAATTGCAAAATCTGAAACACTTCCCAAAATTTAAGAATAATTTTATGCTCTTGGAAAAAAATTATCCCCGCGTCCAAATTCCAAAAATCAGGGCTGTACAAAGCGAAACGATTAACATTGATTCTTATGGGCGAATAAACACCAAAATCAAAAAACCTTAGGAAAAATCTGAAACCCCTGCCAAAAGTTAAGAATAATCTTAGGCTCTTGGTAAAAAATTATCCCCATGTTCAAATTCCAAAAATAAGGGCTGTACAGCCCTGATTTTTGAAATTTGAACGCGGGGATAATTTTTTTCAAGAGCCTAAAATTATTCTTAAATTTTGGGAAGGGTTTCAGATTTTGCAATCGATTTTGAGATTGATTCTGTGTGGGCGTTGTTAGCTTTAGTCTAAAGCTAGGATATGGATATGGTTTGGTTGAGATTGGTTTCTGGGCGCTGCTAGCTTTAGATGGCTGCAGACGTCCATGCTCGCCCGAGGCGGGTGTGTATTCCGAGAGGCACGACGTGCGCATAACACGGGTGTCGGGCCACCAGCGCTGTAAAGCGGCAAGTTGGGGGATGCACAAGCGTAAGGGACGGGGAGCAGGTGCGTGGGAGTCACGGAGGTAATGGTGAACGTAACCTGAGAGTTGTACATATTGTAAATTAACAGATTGTACTAGAGCTCGTGTCTGTGTTGTCAATTTGTTACCACGACGCCAAAGTATAACCCTACTGAGTATCATATTAAAATTACTGACGAAAATAATACTGGCAAAATTGCGACCATACTTCGAAATCAATGAGGAACACAAAGATTATGCACAAACAGATCAATTACAGACGCTTTATTCATTGTCCATCAAATAGTCCAGAAAGCGGTCTAAAATAATAAGCCCGCCTTCTTGTGTTTTGTACGAGTTTTTTTCGTAGACTTCAAGAAGACATTTGATCTTGTAAGGCTACGAGACGTGATCACGTTTTTGAGGAACAAACTAGTGCCTAAGAAATTGACAGAAATCATTGAAGCTATATAAGCAGACGTCGAAACTAAAGTAGAAATAAGATGCCTAACTACAGATGAAATAGAATCTGCGGGTGGAAAACGCTAGGGCAACTTCTTAATGCCAGTAATCTTCAACTTGATAGTGAATAAACTAATTGACAGCGTAAAAACAATGGAATTATGGGTAATAATCAGATAAAAATAGTCTGTTACGCAGATGATGCTGTGCTTATAGCAGACTCTGAAGATAATCAACAGAGACAATTGTATAAAATCATCACGACAGGAACATTATTTAATATGATAGTCTCAGCAGAAAAAAATCGATGGTAATATCTAAGGAGCCTGTAAGATGTAAGTTGAAAATATAAGGAAAACACCTCGAGAAAGTGATGAAGTTCCAATACCTGGGAGTGGACATCTACATTGATCGCCATGCATGCAAAGAAGCAAAGGAGCAGGCCATGAAAGGTGCTCGCGGATACTTAAGAGAAGTAACTTGGAAAAATAAATACCTTAGCATAGAAGGTAAAGTTAAATCTACAAGACCAATTCTGACATATGGAGCTGAAACTCGGGCTGATACGAAGAAGATAAAACAACTATATCGATCAGTAGAAATAAACCCATTACGATCTACAGGAAAGGCCAGGAGTGATAGGGTAAGAAATCATGATGTAAGAGAACAGTGTAAAATAATTGATATAACAACATTTGTGAAAGGAAGGAAACAAAAATGGAATAACCATATCACACGAATGAGCGGTGATACTTACGAGGTACCACTAGATCAAAAACTCACTTGAAATATCATATTAATGAAATAGAAAATAAGACACGTAAAAATAGCAAACCTATATCCCCTTATAAGTAGTCACTCTACACTAAACATAGAATGTGGGATGACTTCATTCAAATCAGCAGTTGAACCAACTCTTGTTTACGCTTGCCCTGTCTGAGGTGGAGCAGTCAAAAGTATTTATAGTAGTAAATCATTTATAGTAGAAGATTATCTGAAAATGTGTTTTGAGCGGATTGTGTCAGAAACTTCACACTAGGTCGCTCAGCAGAAATCTTAAAAATTAATGTAGGGTACCCAAAGAACAAACTACGACCAACATAGATACACTCTTCAATAAGCATACCAATTAAAAATTAAGGGTTTATAAACACTCAAGCGTCCCACTAAACAATAGTGTTTTACAAATTCGAAATCAAAAAAATTTAAAATTCTTATTTAAGACAAACCTACCAAAAGTAAGACGGAGCTTCGCACAAAATAAACTCCTCGCCTGATTATGCCCTATCCCAGTTCTTGTAACACTGCATTTCAATACTTCGTAACATCTGTATGATTTACCAGATAATAAATAAAGATATTAAAAAAGCAGTTTTGCCGTCAAACAATTTTTCGCCTCAATGCCTCAGAAAACATGGATTCTGCCTACACCATATTTTAGAGGTAGTGCTTCACTGCACTTAGAAACAATATTTATTCACTTTTACATTATTAGGGCCTTGAAATTTTATTGAACTATTTCTATGGAACAATCGCCGTTTTATTCACAGCATTACAATATACTTTCACTATATGTCATAAACAAAACGCGAGAAAGTAAAATTTGGAGCTGTTTTTAAGAAAATAATTTTCTAGATATTGACTAATTTTTATTCAAAATTACATGAAATCTTCTTAAAGCTTAGAAAAAATTGTCATGACGTTATTTTAAGATCTGTTTTTTTCTTTCTTCATATTTCTTGTAAAAAAAAACACCTATTTTCAATATTGTACTTGTAGGAAATCACCGAAAAAAATTGTTCATTTGCATTTTCGAAATATCGGAGATTTCAACACACTTGGTTGCGATTTGCACTTCATAAATATACTGCAGGTAGGTCCTACAATGTACCGTCCGTGACTGGTCGGAAATCAAACATATCCGTCCCTTTGATGAACTGGTTGACAAGACTTACTTGCCTATTACTTATTGATTGGATTCTTTCTTAATTCATTCATGATTTTTTAAGCACGAGTGTCACATTTCGTTTTCCCATTTTCCGCCTGCTTCGGAACAAGAATTGACCACTGTGTGGCGGCCAGCTTGCCGCCTCGACGCGTTATTAATGCTGATGTCCCCCGGAGCAGTGGCAGAAGCGACGGAGGCGGCAGCCGCGGGGACAGAAAGGCGTATTTGCATTTTTACGATGTGGTGCAGACGGAGGCAGCGCTGGCAACGACAGCGGCAGCCGACGCTCGAACTGTTGTGGAAATGGCGGAAGTGACACCGCTCGTTGAATTGGCAGCAGCATTGATGTGATATTGAGAGATTACTATAACAAGAATCCACGGTGATAGTACGGTGATAGAACTGCTTGGCTACTACGAGCAACATAACTGCAGGTCATGTCCACGCACTCATTTCATCGATGCGTTCCTTTACGGCAGTGTTGTCAAGGTCAATGTCACCAGCGGGAGTCCGTGGTACGAGTGCCACGACGAAGTTGCTTCTCCACGCAGTTCATCACCCCGCCACCAGACAACGCTATCCCTATTGTAAAATGGCGGGGTTAATACTACTCGTAATAGTTCGCTTTCCCGACGCTAGTTGCGCAGGGAAGCTCGTGGCATGCTATGGTGCCACGATGCGTGCCACTGCCACCAATAGAAGACCTTGACACCACTGGTTTACGGTCAGCTTGTTTGTAAATGGTTTCATCACTATATCTTGCAATGTCATCGCTCCATAGACATTCATTTCTTTCACGACCTGTCAAACTAGTCCTTTGTTCGAGTAACTCCTTTCCATCACAGGTCGTCACGTAGCATAGAGCCTATGGTGTTGTATTCACATCCAGAAGGGTTCAGGGGCTTCAATTATCCCTTCACGTAACATTTGCAAAGGTAAAGTGACATCGCCTCAGATTTTGCCAGAGTTTTTCGTCTTGAAAAGTAGTATTTTGTAAGGGCCTTGTAATGCACTTCTGTAAATTTTATTTCATCGCTACAATCGATTTCTCTTGATGGATATGAACGCAGTTGGTGGGTATGCAGTAAAGTGATATTAATGAGTAACTTACTCGATCGGTAATCAAATGTACGTTGTAAACATTAAATAATCGAAAATTATCCTAGAACAAAATGATGAAATATTACAAAATGAAGAGAAATCATTTTTAAGGGGTTCTGAATGAATTATTCATATTTTAGATAGTGTTTCCTTTTCAGTGAAATTTGTGACGCAACCGCTATCTGTAAACAATCATTGATTAGACTATCGTAAAGAACAGAATAAGGGATCTATTGCATATCTGAGAAAAAACACAAACTTAATGGAAGTAAAAAATGTCGGAATTGAAATAACACATTTTTGAACGCAGAGAAAGACGCTTTTACGAGAATCTATTTCAAATTGTTTCACCGTTTCTCAGTGTTTACTGTAGAAGTTAGTTGACAATTTTTTAAACTTCCGATCGATTCGATAAATTGCTAGACAAGAAGGAGGATTTGAGAATGTACCGTACAGTGGACAACTGCGCCTAGCTTTCACGATACTCTCTGCTACTGCGTTGCTTCGCATTCGGAAGGCCCAGGTTCAATCCCCGTGCTGACCATCCTGACCGAGGTTTCCGTGGTTTCCCTCGGTCACCCAGGCGAAAGCTGGGATGGTTCTACTGAAAAGCCACGAGCACGAAACCGGCGTTGCTAGCCGAATTCGTTAACTAATACGTGAAGTCACGATGGTTAAACGAATTCGAGACATCGCGGGTTCCTGGTTGGGTGACCGACTAACGACTGAATATAAATACAAAATAGGCACGTGAAGATGGCTGGTATGATTCAAGTTCCCGCTGACTACAAGCTGCGCAGTGCTATTCATCAGGAAGAACGGTTTAATGCAACAGGAAGTTTTGGAAGAATAGCTGAGTATACGGTGTAAACTTTCAAACAAAAGAATAGAAATACTAATTTCGAAATATGGCATCATTCATAGCACCGCCCTTACTTACTGCTGTAACTAAACAACTTCTAGGGCTGATGGGAGTACTTGATCACCCGCTGATAGCCACGACTTAGTACCGAGTCTTTTCATCCCTTCTTCAATTTGAAGAATTGGCTGGGATGCCAACACTTGTGGGGACCAATGAGGACCTTCAAACCAAAGTTCCTGCCTATCTCACATCATTGACAGCAATGTTCGTCAAATAGAAGATCAAAAATCTCGTCCGCGGAGAAGAGAAATGCCTGAATCTTTTTGGCGATTATGCAGAGTGGTAGCAATGTTTGTCCATTAATTTACGTAATGAATTCACTTTTTCTTCGCTGTTATTTCTTATTTATGGGCCATCGGAGGTTAAAAATAAAACGGCACTCGAAAAAAATATTTTAAGTAATTATGACATTATAATTTATTCAATTTCCTAACGCTTGTTTTTAATTCTTGCAAATTAGATTTTTAATCATTTCAGATATTTTTAAAATATAATTTTTAAATGATTTGATTTTACGTGAAATTAGTAAAGTGGTTTTGCTAAAGGCCAAGGCAATAAACAGAAGCATAAATCAGTGCTGTGAATTGTGAAACAATATGGCTTTGTGAACGCCCTAAAGCAGTTTTGCGTACAGACGCCATGTCAGGGGAACGAAGAATGAGTCATTGCAATTTGGACAATAGTTCAGTACGGTTTAGTGAAATGCAGGCCTGATAGATTTTGTGCACATTTACAGTTCAATCAGCTAGCTTTGGTGCAAAATTCCCAACTCATGTATTCTACAAATTTATTTATATCAACGAGCATTTGTTAATTTGATATTAGCGTGAAAACCTCCTGTAACAGCGAGATTTATGGGGTTGTGTATTGCCTGGTGTCGAAAAAGGACAAATGAATCCATACAAATTATGTTCACGCTTTTGCTTTATACATACACCCTTTAAAACTTCATTGGAAACGTCGTTTTTCTACAATATAAGCTGTCTAAATTGATGCTCATTTTAAATAGCACATTTAACGTTTATGGTAGTTTGTGGTAATTTTACGTTGATAATATTTTGATCCAAACGTTTTTAAAGTCGTGCGTGCGTTTGCCGCGCGAAAAGGGATTAGCACTTTAACACAAATCCACCGCACGCTGCCTATTTATCATTTTGGCTGATGGATCTGTTGGGTGCGTTCTAAACACTGGGTTTAGCAAGCATTGTTTGTTGTACCAATCACTGAAAATACCACTTGAGAAACATTAAAGCAGGTGACACGAAACGTCCGTGGTGCATAAGAAATTTGATCTGCATTCATTATAGATTCCATACTCATTCAATGATTTGCCTTGTAAAAAAATTAAAATGGAGTATTTTGCAATGGAACGCTTCTGTAGTAGGGCACTTCAACATTTTGTTCGGGCAGGGAGCGATGGAAAGGGCCCACAAATACACAACTTACATTTATTTATGCATTTCTTACCTCACACGCGGAACGTATGTTAATCTTGTGGACTTTTTACGTTCTAACACCGCTACTCTCGTCGCTCCCTTTTCGTAATAGCCACATTTGTTTTGAAAGGTCGCTCTTTTATCTGTGAATATGTAACGCGAAACTAATATTACATTCAATTGTTATGTGTGCAACAATGGCACTATGTCCTTACATGACACATCAAAAGTGTGGAAATCCTCTTTTGCTACACGAGTCTATGTATGGGATTCCCAGAGGGCCGTGCCAAGTAATCGGACTGTTTTCGCTCGGAGAATCAATATATTTACAAAATATTAGCGAACCAGCCTGCCACTGGTAAGAAAAACTGACATTTATCATAAATTTGTTCAAATCAATTGCAGACATAAATAAATCCAGCTGTAACACACTCTGTACGTGTTTCACAGTTTCCCCTCCGGGGAGACTGTATTGGGCATTGAAATTATATGTTCCATCAAGACCTGCAAATAATGCAGAATAATAATTCAAACTTACCTGAAAATATTACATCTCCAAATTTGTTATCACAAGATATAATATATCAGTCACAAAATGCTTCTCTTCAATCAACATCGAATGCTGTCAATGTACCTCAAGCTACTCTCGGATTGATAGAAATGCAAACGGACAACCAGCCTCCCTTCATTTACACAGACATTTCGTATAATGCAAATAGAAGCCAGCCTCCTCTACAAGAAACAAATCCAGCCAAACGTCAAAAGTCATTGCCTCAAGATGTGATACATCAACCTCAAAATTCCTCTCTGCAATCAACATCTTCTACTACCATCAATGTTCTTCAAGCTGCTCCCGGATTAGAAGAAATGCCACCTAATAACCAATCTTCCACAATCTTTACACACACTTCAGGTAATACAAATAATCAACCTCCTCTTCAAGAAGCAAATTCAGCCAAACGTCAAAAACAATGTAAACCAACCTATTCAATTCCAACATACTCCAGATACGACATCTTGAATGAAACTGCCGATCCTGATAACGAACTCTCTAACTCTGAAGTGAAAATTCCACCGTTTACAGTGATTGGAAAAAATTACCAGCTATTAATACAAGATATATCAAAAATTGTGCAACATGAATACACCACTAAGTCTCGCAAAAATGAAATAAAAATACAGTTCACATCTATTGACGACTTTAGGAACTTTCGCAAATTTAGTGAATCAAACAACATTCAATTTTATACATATCAAGATCCATCAAAAAAGTGTTTCCCTGTGATGCTTAAAAACATTCCTGCTTCAATTTCAGAAATAGACATTTATAATGAACTATTTAGGTTACAATATCCCATAATCAGTGTTAGAAGACTTTACGACAAATCCAGAAAACCTCTTCAAACGTGTGCTTTAGACCTACAAAACTCCAAAGAAGGTAAAGAAATTCTACACCTGAAAACCTTATTTCATTGCTTAGTGAATATTCAACCAAGAACTCAACGTTCTTCACCCATACAATGTAAAAACTGTCAACGATTTGATCACTCACAGGCAAACTGTCGTTTAACTCCCAGATGTGTCAAATGTAATCAGAATCACCACTATTCTCTTTGCAACAAACCTCAAAATTCACTTCCGATTTGTGTTAACTGTAACCAGAATCACACTGCCTAATTATAGAGGATGCCCTTTTTTTTAAACAAGCACTTAACAACAAAACTTCTAAATTCAATAATACTGCACAAGATACCATACATAATTTGGAAAATACAAATACACAGCCTAAAACCTTCACATTCCACAACACAGACTTTCCCCCACTTCAGAAACCACCTAATGCCTGGTCAAATACATATTCCAACACAGCACGCAATTCTCAAAATATTAATAACATTAACACTTCTTCATTAAATATCTCACAATTAATTACCACAATAGTTACGCAAGTTATATCTTCACTAATACCACAAATTCAACAAATCATAGAATCACTTCTGAACAAACAAAATGTCTAAGAAAACTAACAGCATAACACTGCTCAATTGGAATGCCAATGGAATTAAAAGGCAGCATCAATTATTTGAACATTTTCTTTATTCCCACAACATCCAAATAGCATGTATCACCGAAACGCATCTCATCCCCAATGAAAAATTTTATTTACATGGATATAAAATATACAGATATGACAGAATTGACAATATAGCATCGGGTGGCGTAGCTATTATTATTTCTTCCAAACTCAAATCTTTTCTTATAAATACACCTATCACTCCCTCCCTCGAATTCATTACAATAATAATCAACATCAATCAAATCCATTATCACCTTACAGTTGCGTATAAGCCTCCGAAGTATAATTTCCCGCTGACATATTTTAAAAGCATATTTAACAATACAACAGATAAAATCATACTGCTCGGAGATCTAAATTGTAAAAATCAAATCTGGGGAAGTCTTAATAATAATCCAAATGGTATAAAATTACACAAATTTATTGCTAATCATAATCTTCAAATTCATGCCCCTAATGAACCCACGTATTATTCATATAATGAAAATATCATCCCAGATATTTTAGATATACTAATCACACAAAACATAAACCTTCCAATTACTCAAAACGTATTACCTGAGCTTGATTCAGATCATTATCCAGTTATTATAAACATTTATTTCAACTCTCATATCACCTATTCTAACTCTTCTCCTATATTCCAAAAAGTAAATTGGAATAAATTTACATTAAATATTGAAAACAGCATTCAATTCCCCACAAATATATTATCAACTCATGACATAGACTCGTACATCACTTATTTCACGGATGCAATAAATCATAATTTACACATAAGTTCTAAATATATACCAAAACTAATTTCGTAAATTATAAACCTCTACCTTTACCTATTATTAACCTTATTAAAACTAAGCACTCCCTAAGACGATTCTGGCAACAAACCAGGCGTAAAGATATTAAAACTAAACTAAACAAAATATCTAGGATTATAAAATCGAAACTGGAACAACATAAATTCAATGAATACAAAAACTTTATTAAACAAATTCATCCCCAATCAAAAAAGCTCTGGTCAACTCTTAAAAGAATCTGTAAAGAAAAAACATCTATTCCAATCCTTAAGCAACATTCTACTACAGCAATAAATGACTATGACAAAAGTCAATTACTAGGTCTTCATTTCCAAAATACGTTTACTCCTAATTCAACTACTAATATTCACTTTTACAATCTTGTTAGCAATTTTCTCTCTCTTCCAAATTTTAATGTTCCCCAAAATATTGATTATATTTCCCCTTCTGAAATTCATTCAATTATTAAAACACTAAAAACTCGCAAATCTCCAGGATTGGATACTATCAATAATCAAACACTCAAGTCACTAGGTAAAGATCAATTGCTGCTTTTACTTCTATTCTAAATTCCGCATTGAGATTTAATTACTTTCCAACTACCTGGAAAACAGCAATCGTACTTCCCTTTTGTAAACCACAAAAAGATCCTAGAAACCCATCGAACTACCGACCTATTAGTTTACTTTCCTCTCTTTCCAAGATATTTGAAACCCTTATACATCACAGATTATTACACTTCACTACAATTAACAAAATTATTCCTCCCACTCAATTTGGCTTCACTCATCAGCATACAACTACTCATCAACTTTTAAGACTAACAGAACATATTGAAAACTCCTTTCACCTAAAACAGCATACTATTGTATTATTACTGGATATCGAAAAAGCATTCGACAAAATTTGGCATCATGGTCTTATTTATAAATTATTCCAAATTGGAATTCCTACTTATTTGTTCAAAATAATTCAAAATTTTCTTTCTAATCGCACTTTTCGTGTCAAAATTAATTCCTCTTTTTCTCAACTATTTTCAATTGGCGCGGGCGTGCCCCAAGGGTCCTGTCTATCTCCTCTTCTTTTTAACATCTATTTCTCTGACATTCCCAACTTTACGTACTCAGAATTAGCCCTTTTTGCTGATGATACTGCATTCTTCATTAGTCATAAAAATTTAAAAACTGCCAAAAATAGACTACAATCCGACCTTCTGCTTTATACAAATTGGACTTCTAAATGGCAGATTAAAATTAACATGAATAAATGTCAAGCTAAAATCTTCACACTCTGTAAACCAATCATCCCTGCAGAAATATTAATTCTTGATCAAGCTATACCCTGGATATCACCCAACACACCTATTAAATATCTTGGACTCCTCTTAGACACTAAACTTAAATGGAATGCCCATATTAAAAACATTATACATAAAACTAACACTAAAATTTATAAATTACACTCCCTTATTAATTATAAATCACCTATAAACATTCACTCAGCAAAATTAATATATACCACAATTATTCGTCCTACCCTTACTTATGCTTGCCCCATCTGGTCCAATGCTGCCAAAACCCATATAAATAAATTACAAATTCTCCAAAATAAATTCATCAGGAAAATATTTCACGCACCCTGGTATATTCCCAACTCTCAACTCCATAATGAACTGAAAATTGACACTATCAACTCCCTAATTCGTTCACAGAGCCTTAAATTTTTCAACTCCTTAGATGACTTACAACAGACCCTCACTTTCAATTTAGGTCAAACATATCATTTTCCTCGACGTATACTATCAAAATTTCCTAAAGATATATTTCATCCACCATAATTACTACATTTACAACATATTATCCTTCTATTCAAAATCCTTTTTACAAACTTCTTTTTTTTTTTCATAGCATAACCTTTTCAAAACTTTAATTGTTAATAATTCCTACTACAGGTTCCAGTGAGTATCAAATCGCCAGTTATTTGTTTGTAATGTCCAAACCCCTGAAAGACAAATATGTCGAACAGGTAGAAATAAATTAAAAAAAAAAAGAGTCTATGTATGTATGTACTTGGCGCGACAGCCCGTGAACGGGCTCAGGCCTATCGGCGACGTGCCAGACAGATAATGCAACTGGTAACTCGAACAGCGTGGACCACGTCCGAAAAGCGGCCCTAAGGGCCAAGAATGGGGGAGGATGCCTGTCTTTTAGATATACAAAGGGAATCTTTACTTTCGATGAAGGATTCCGAAAGGACTCTTATTCCCTTGGTGCCCTTGGCGTTAGAGGCAATTTATGGCGGGAAGATGGTGCGATCTTGTGACTGAGCTATGTAGATATGTAGTTAGTCTATGTAGTTAGTGATTCCGGGTGCGTCAACTGCTGAGGTCATTAGTCCGGTAAGTGTAGTACATTTTCCTTTCGGGAGATGGCGGTGATTTTTCCCCGCAGGATGGCGAGATCCGACGACGACGTTCCAGTCCGTTTGTTGGGTTTTCCCTCCACCAGTTATCTCCCATCAGTAGGGCATTACCCCAGCCGGAACATGCTCTACGTTCGGGACTGGTCTGCCGTCATGTGTGTTAGTGTAGTACATGTAAGTGTATGTGTAAGTAAGGGTGAGGGTAAGACAAGGAAGGGAAAGGAAAGATCATGCGCGGTCCCTGGCCCGTTTGTTAGGGTAATGCTCCGGCATTCGCCTGGTGTTGATCGGAGAAATCACGGAAAACTACTTTGGTCTACCCCAAAAAATGTTTTCTGTAACAAGAACAAAACAAAGCAAGCAGCAAAATACAAAAAAGAGCATTTGTATCTGTAACTTTTATAAGCTAATCTGCTTTCCATTGGTTCTAACAGAATCTTATAGTCAGAGAACATAGATGAGATAACGTATGAGTAAAATTATCTCTCATTGGTATTGTGTCTTTTACACTGAGTCTCAAAATACCTAAAGATAACGGATGCAATACTTATCTCAGATCAATATGAGTATCGCCAAATGAAAACATCAAACATTCTTGAAAATTGAAAAAAAATCATTAATAATAAATCTCTTGATCGTGGTATCATCGCTCAAGTCTGCTAAAAAATGAGAAAGCTCAATAAGAACTACGATCTTCGCCCTCTTGGAAGTTCGGCAGCAAAAAGACGGACGGGTGGTGGGAGAGAGGGGACGGGCAGGGGAGAAAGAGGCCGCTGGTAGACGGGGGTGGAGGGGTTCGGCACGAGGAAGCGGTTAATTCGAAGGCGCAGTTCATTAGGGCGCGGCTGGCGCCGGGTAATGAGCCAATAACGGCGCGGCCGCAGCGTCGGGGCTGTAGCGGGCGGGGGCGGACCGGGTCGAGGCGAAGCGGGGCAGGGCGGGGCGCGGCGGGACGGTGACGGAGAGGGGCGGGGCAGGATGGGGCGTGGCGGGATGGGGCAGGGGAGGGCGGCGAGGAGTAGCGGGAGACGGGTCGGGGCGGAGCAGAGCGGTGAGAGTCGAAGAGGGGCGGGGCGGGGCGGAGCAGAGCGGAGAGGGTCGAAGAGGGGCGGGGCGGGGTGGGGCCGGGCAGAGGCGCCTGCTTCAGAGGGACGATAAAACGCATCTCGGCAATCGCCGCGCGCTGTGCACCCTCCGCACCTCGTTTGAGTTACGTGCGCCTCTCGGTCTCGAGATAAACCGTGAGCTGAAATCTCGACACCGATGGGTACTCCCCCCTCAGACCATGGCGTTATAGACACTCCCTGTGTGTGCTGATGCGGGTTCGATCCCGGCCGAGGCGCGTGGATTTTCGAAGGGTGGAAATCCACAGTAGCCGTGTCACTCTTGTAGCATGTAAAAGATGCCCCAGAAAATTAAATCTCTCCTTCAATATGTCACCCTAACGAGATCTCACTTTCTTCCATTAAGATAGTTGCATATAGTTAACTGAGACCGACAACTGGCGAAGGGGATGAGAGGCATACCCCAGGCGTTATCAAGGGACCGCTCGCAAGGCGCGCCTGCTCGAAAGGTCCCCCAATTCGTGTTAGAAGTGGGCTTCCAAGGAAGCCTGGGTCGATAAAGAGGCTGGCATCCCACTGCTTTGAATATCCTCTGAGAGGAATCGCTCAGAATTCCATGCGATCTATGCATTACTACGCATGCAGATGTGAAACATACCCATGTTGTAAATAATACTTCTCGTAACTCGACGCGTTTTTATTTCCAACATTTAAAAAACTTTAGAATATCGTTAACTAACTGACAAATAACTACACTTCCATCCCTGTTGTTCGCTTTCTTGTATACTCTTAGTGGTATTCAGCGTGTCTTGGAATACATATTACAGAATTTTTAGAGCAAGAAAAAAGTAAAAAGTGATCACTTTTAGTTTCCCGTATACATACGTGTATATATATATATATATATATATATATATATATATATATATATATATATATATATATTAGGGTGTCCCTTATATTGCCCAAAAAATTATTTTTGAAAATTTGTTTGAGCTCACCCCCTCAATATTTTCTATTGGGACCAATTTACTCAAAAATAAAATTTCATCTCAATAGGTTGATATTAACCCGTGCCGACTTGAGCGCGAATTTGAATGTTAGGGATCATTGGTTTTGCTGGGTTAAGTCAATGGAAAACTATTGATACATTTTTAATATATAATTTTATATCATAATTTAATTCATTTTCACTCTTTAGACTGTGTTATGGTTTTAACTTTTATTATGGGTACTTTTTTTCAGTGTTTCTTTCTTGCAATATGATTACAGTGAACGATGTTCTTGAACAACTCAACAAAAATTGCTTTTGCTTCTCATCTACATTCAGTAGTCCACGAAAATCTTTCATTGATTCAACAGGTCTTTCCGCGCAGTCACTCACAGCTTTTCATCTTTATAAATAACCTTTTAGCTTCTAAATATGAAGTTGCTTTTCAAGGTTAAAGGAAATCTTATTCAATTTAATCTTCATTGAAATGAAGATTAAATTGAATAAGATGTATTGTTTATTAACGAATTAATAATATAAGAATGGTCATCAGTGTACAATTACACTTGCCATGTTATTCTTCAATTCTTTTCAAAAAGGAATTCTCTTCCATGTGTAGATTTTCTCAGTCTAAACTTGCCACCACTTTGACTTTGATTTGTACGCCTGTTTAATCAGAGAGTACGACAGACAATTCTTCTAATAAATACTACATACGGTGTCTCAATTGTTTTAAACTTGCTTTTGAAACTGTGGAATCTATCTTTTCATGCAATTTTAGAAATTTTATAAAGTATCCCGATAAGGACCTTTTACAGCTGCACTGCCCTAAAGCCACGGTTTGACATAAAGTTACAATCAACAGAGAGCCATTATTTAAGGAATTTTTAACTACACAAGATAGTTTAGAATCTGATCTGAGCAGAAACATTTTAAATATTAAATATCTCTTGCCATCTATCGAGTTCGATGCAATGCCCCGGGGAAATGTATCTTTAGTTTGTTACTTTCATAAAAGTCCAACATTTCTTTAAAATCGGACTCATTAAAGAATATTCCCATATTCTCTTTGCCACTTTGAAAATTAATGGCGTTAAATCTTTTTAAAATTTCCTTAAAATGCTAAAAAAGTGGTGTCAGGGTTGCTTGCTACATTATGTATTTTAAATTATAAAATAGGTTTTTATATATATTTAATGACGGCACGGAAAGAATAATGCTCTGTTCAAATTTTCTTCAAGAAAGACGTATACTCCTTCAAGACGTCAAGTGTTTGATGCAGTTGTATCACATCGAAGAATTTGTTATCTTTTTTCTTCTTGTAATGTTCTTTGTCTCGCCATTTCTTCTTTATCCGCAAGATGTTCGTCCAGAACTTCAAGATAACTTTTACATCCTGGCTCTCTCTGCCGCAATAAGAACATCCTTTCTTCTTCCAACATAATCATTTGTAAAGCATTCGGATGTGCAATTTCAAATAGATTGATCAATTTATTTCTATACTCATCTTCACGATGCTTAAAAACATCTTCACACTTGTTTGCGTTTTTTGTAATTTTCTTCACTCCGAATAGTACAAGTTAATAAGTTTTTGCGAACAATGCTGATTAGCTCTTGTTGAAATTCTTGCTTTCTCGCAAAATATCATTCTATCACAAACCACAAGTTTAGCGCTTGCCCTAACTTTTCATTTTACTTCCCGTATGTTGTGAAATAAAACATCAAGCACTTGAGTGATGGTCAATTGTGTCCGTTTATTTGGTGTTTTAAATTAATAGTTAATATTATCTCCTAACAAAAACACACGTTCTTCGGCACTGCATATGACATTAACATATGACACTGTTAGATTAGCAACCTCTGTACACGAGTAATACGATCGATTAAAATTCATGCTCTGGACATGTCCGTCATGCAAATTCGCGCTCAAGTCGGCACGGGTTAGAATACTCCGATCTCAAAAAAGTTTGTATAGGCATGTTTTAAGTACATTGGAACAAAATTGGAGGGTGAGCGGTCAAAAATTAGAAAGTCGGAAAGAAGGGACACCCTAATATATATATATATATATATATATATATATATATATATATATATATATATACATATATATATATATATATATATATACATACGAGTAATATTCGTAGTGTAGAGAAGTTATGTAATGCTGCGCAAGAAAACGGTGAATTTTGGGCAGGCAAAAATTTATTGCGAGACCTTGATTACGAAAAAGTAGATAAAACCAGATACTGAATTAAGAAAAAATCCCCCTAACACGTGGTCTAGCCAGAATCCCTGTTTTCTGGGTTCTTGATACCGAAAAATCAACTGAAAGCAAAAACGTCCATCTGTCCGTCCATCTGTGAACACCACTTGTGCCTAAACCATATATACGATTTCTCCCAAATTGAAAAAAACCCTGTCGATCTGGCTTCAGTTGAAGCTTTGAGATTTTGAAAAAGATCTTCAAAATTTATTGTACTTTACATGAAATCACCCATTTTCAAAATTTTCTCATAATCTACCCCACATTTTTCTCTAAATTTATTGTACGAATAGAGTAAAATACTCTTACGAAGGTGACATAGGTCCGATTTTCACGGTTAACTCTGAATTATCGAAAATTGCAAAAGTTTGAAATTTCTTCTCCTCTTCCTAAACTACGAAATTGCAGATAGAGATTTAACCTTCAAATACATTTTTTTCCATAGTGAGTTCTTTTATTAAGTTCAAGCACATTTTTCTGAAAATTGTCGGGTTATGTCGGAAAATAGTTTTCGGGCAATATTGCGTGCAATATGTGCAATTTTAAAAAATTACAGAAACAAAATTTTCTGCAAAACAGCCCCAAATTTTGTCTTTAAACTTTTGATAGGGATAGTGGTAAATGTACTCTATCAGATGACATAAAAGCCATTTTGCTGTATTATTTTCTTTTTTTTAAAAAATTGCAAAAATTTTTGTTACCTTTATCTTACTTCGTTAAATATTTACATTAGCGGAGATTTGTTGGAATTATTATATTAATTAGTACATGTGCTTTAAATTATTTCAAGTAAAGTTTCTCGAGAACTCAACCATTTTCTGTGAAAACTAACTCAAAATTCGACATTTTCAGAAACGCTCAAACGCCATTTTCTCATAAATGGCTCCAAAATTTGTCTTCAAACTTCTCGATAGTGCTAATTGCACTCTTTAATACGACGTAAAGTTCATTTTGGGATATTTTTTGTTTTTTTTTCGAAATTACACAAATGTAATTTTTTAAGATCTCTCATACTAATAATATGCACATTTCCAACAATTTGTAAACCTTATTGGATTTGTGAGTGTAAGTGCTTGAAAAGACTTCTAATGAAGTTTTTTGAAAATTCAGAAATTTTCTGTGAAAGAGCTTCAAATTTCGTATTTTTAGTGGCGCTTTAACGCCACTTTCTTAAGAAAATTGCCAGTCAGGATGATGTTTTACTGTTCTTTAATATTCTTATGATAATATTTCCGTTCTATTATTAAGAAACCGAAAAATTAAGAAAATGTAAAAAAATGTACTTTGGGCAGTTGGCAAGAGTATGTATCAAGTCCTAATAGCTACCCGAGACAAAAGGATACAGACAGCTAATACCGGAAAGTCTGTGCCATTCAGTAGCACTTCTAGTTTTAAATGTGCAGGTGGCGGGAAATAGCTTGAAACAAAGTTTGAGACATTTTCCCATTTCCCCCGGGATGCAACGCATCATGTATTGGCGAACGACATCTCTTGCGTCAAATCCTGACCCTCCAAACATCAGTGCGTGTAGAGTTGCGGTCCAATAAAAGCCAAATGCCGCATGTATAACTCATTAATGAAACATTGCCCACATCTTCCTCTTAAATTCGTTGTAATTCTGAAAAAAAAATTACTGTACATAATACTGTATATATTTTTTTAAATCTACTTTTTAGCCCTGATGAAGGCCGATTAAATGGCCTGAACTTCGGCACTGTAGTTTCTTTTCATTTACCCAAACTTTTAGGTGAGTGGTCAGTTTTTAAAGTGGTGGCTGAAATATTAGGGAGTTAGAAGTTGCAATTTGATATTATGTAATTCTTACCAATAGTACGAGAAAGTATGTGTTGTAGCACCACCAGCGTTCGTTTCTTGAACATTTTTATACGTATAGAACGAAACAAATTAAATGCAATTGCAGAAATGCTGTTTTCATTAAACATTTTAAAACATGAAAAATAAAGTACAGAATTTTTTAATAAAACAAATAATTTTTAAGGGTCTCGGATTGATGGATAATTCTGCGCGCGTCAACTGCGCAGGTTATTAGATCCATAGGTGTAGTGAATGTGTTTTCTTTGGAAGGCAGTGGCTATTTTACTCAGCTGGATGGTGCGATCCGGGACTGACGAACCGCTAGCTAATGGGGTTTGCCTTAACCAGCAGAGCATTACCCCATATGGGACAAGCTCCAAGCTCCCGACCGGTCTCCCGGCATGTGTGGTAGTGTAGTGCATGTAAGTGCATCTAAGTAGGGATGAGGATAGGACGAGGAAGGGGAAGGAATATTCGCGCGAGATTCACGGCGCGTTTGTTAGGGCGCTGCCCGGGTATTCGCCTGGTGTTGATCGGAGAAAGCACGAAAAACTACCGATCAGAGCAGCCGGACGCTAGAATTCTCCAAACAACAGCTGAATTCAGCTTAGCTTTGTAGGGAATGTCGAAAATTCTTCGCCACCGCCGGGACTCGAACTCTAGGACCTCCCTGTCAGAGGCACTTCAGTGACCTCATGCCCAGTCATTGGAGACACCGTTAGCTAGTCAGTGAAGTCAGACAATAAATATACTTAGTGGTACTAACTTTCACACGTACTTTTTTCTCGCCCGTTCTTTCAGACACATTTACGCGAAAAGAACTCAAATTTTCGAAAAATTGTACTGGACCTATTTCAAAATCTACCTTTAAAGAACAGATTTCTTTAAGGAAAAAATCTCTATCTTCAAAATTGTAGTCGTAGAAAATCTCCGAAACAATTTTAAACTTTTGCAATTTTCGGAAAATCAAGATTTTTAGCAAACATTCTCCTCAATATCCTTCACACTATCCAACAACAAAATTTAATCCAAAAAATTGGAGCTTTTTTTATATTTGGAAAATGTCTTAGGGGCTTCACGGAAATAACCCCCCAAATTTAAAATATCGGTTTCAAATTCCAGGAGACGTGTCATCAGCCTGATCGATTGGGGAATATCAATTTTGAAGAAAAGCGGCTGAACGGTTTAGTCGCTAGCGTCGTTGACGAACGGACAGACGGACAGACAGACAGACGGATAGACAGACTGTCGTTTTGTCTTCATTCGATTTTTCGGTATCAAGTGCCCACAAAACATGGATTCTGGCTAAACCACGTGTTAGAGGATTTTTTTCTAAATTTAATAGTTAAATTTATACACTTTTTCGTTATCAGGGCTCTGTAATAAATTTTTTTCTGCTGAAAATTTGTCGTTTTTTAGTGCAGCATAGCATAACTTTCCCTCTTCTGCTTAAGCGGTTAGGAGAAATTAAAAATATCAAATACATACATAGATTATTTAAATGTTTTGCTTGAATAGAGCAATGTTCGCCTAATAAAATTGCGTTGATCGGATTTCCTTTAAAATTAGTGCACAGAACCGCAAAATTTCAACGTCCCCTTCGTTGCAAGCGCTGGGTTACAGAGCCAACTGTCCCATGATACGTTGCCTAGTCGTTGAGTTCGGGCGTTCGGGCGCCGCTCTCCAGGTAAACATGATGTGTGCAGCTTGGAAACTCGCGAGTTGAACCATTATCATAATATTACTTAACCGTTACGAGAAAGTACGTCCTGCTGTTGTATCACCCTTAGTTGTTTTTTTCTTAGAGCATCGTATTCCTGTTCAATTAGCACAGAATTAGTTTAATTAGCATCCCATAGAAAAATATTTCTCATCAGAAAGTTTTTGGGTTTTGTGGCAACATATATACTCCGGAGTACAGTTCTAACGAATAATTACATCAGTGATTGTCACGTTATTTACGAATTTATTGTGTAAAAGTCGTGTAAAATATCATAGTGATTATTAATATTAATATCAAATATCAGACAATATTAGTAATTGAATTTAAAATTTATGAACTATTCATATTTGCTTTTCTTCCCCAGTAACCTTGGCAAAGAGCTTCTCTCTTTAGTTCGCGACGTGACCAAGAGAGAGCAGCACAAAGGCAACGAGAGTGACCTCGCCCCCCTCATCGAGCCCAGCGCCACTACCACCACGTCGTTTGCTGAAGCCGCCGGGTGTCGCTCGCCCAGGGTTCTGCTCTGACCCCGACGCCCACAGCGCGGCACCCATGTCTCCAAAAGCAGCCCCTCCCACGCACTCGGGACTCCCTTGCTCCTCCACGTCCCTCTCCGCCACCATTCCCACCTTCACCACAACCCCCAGTTCCACCCCAGCAGCCCCGCTCAGCACCGCCTCGCTCCAACCCACCCCCCGTCACCCCACCCCGTCTCGCGCCGCTCTGCACCGCCCCTCCCCCTCCCTTTCTCCTTCTCCCCCATCCTGCTACTCACGCCAACCCGCCCCGCTGTCCCCACCACCCACGCCTCACCCGTCCCACCCCTCTCCGGCACTCACGCCCTACATCCCCTCCCCTCCACACCACCCATCCCCGCCCCCACGCCAACCCCGCTCCGCCTCCCACGCCACCATACATTGCCCCTGTCTGCCCCGCTCCTTCCCTTCTCCTCCTCACCCCGCCTCGCCCCCCATGCGACCCTCCCCCTCCCCTCCTCGCTGCGACCCGCACCCCTCCTCGCCACGCACGCCACGCGCCGCGCCGCGTGCCCGCTGCCCCGCCATCGCACCACCTCCGCCTCGCCCAGCTATGCCCCGCCCCTTTCCTTCCTCTCCTCACCGCTCCCCGCTCCCATTCCACCCATCCTCGTCACGCCCCACCCTGCCCCTCCCCTCCACGCCGCGACCCGCCCCACCCCTCCCTGCCGCCCACGCGCCGTGCCGCACCGCGTCCCCGCTGCCCCGACCCCCACGCCTCGCCCTGTTCCCCCTGCCTTGCCCCTCTACCCATGCAACCCCGCCTCGCCCCTTCTCTTTCCCTCCACATCGCGCTCCACCACCCACCCCGCCCATCCCCTCCTCACCACGCCCCACCCTCCCCTTCCCCGCCACCCACGCCACGAGCCGCGCCGAGCCGCGTGCCCGCTGCGGTCTAATTAGGCAAGCGCGCGCGCCGTGTTTGTTGCCGTTGTGGGCCTTGTGATCACGTGTGCAAATACGTCAATAGACCGAGGCGCTTGCTAGCGACCTGTTGTCCAAAAGGCACTCCGTTTACCGTCTAATAGAGCGGCGCCTAATACGTCTCGTGCTGCTTCTGCGCCCCGAAATAATTAACCCACGGGCGGCTCCTCCCGCGTCTCCAGCAAGCGCGCCCGCCCGCTCGCCCGCCCACGACTTTGATTGTCCGCCGCTGCCTCCCCCACAACCCTCCCGCCCGACCTAGTTTCAATGCTACATGTCGGATGAGGTGGCTCCGTGGTATTGTCTGTAGCCTACGAAGCATCGCTGAACGGGAGTTCCTAGGGTTCATGATTGGGGCAGATTTTCGACAAATTTCGACGACTTTTAGCTACGCAGCTAGGTCGAATTCAGCTATTGTCTGGAGGACTCTATGGCTCCCCTGATCGGTAGTTTTTCGTGGTTTCTTCGACCAATACTAAATTAATGCCGGAGCAGTGATTGAAAAAGATGGTTGAAACGTCGGCTACACAGCCTAGTACGCGGTGTCACCCGGACAGCCGAGATCTCAACACTGGCCACGGAAGCCAAAGACCTTATTTATTAGGAATCTACTACGTTACACTTTCCTATTTACACTTTCCTATTCCTTTCCACCATCCTTTTCCTTGTCCTATTATCTCCTCTTGCACGCACTCACGCAAACACGTAGTATCACTACATTACCACACATGTATGACGATCAGTCGAGAACGCTTGTCCCGACTGGGGCGGTCCCTTGCTAAGGACAAGGTAGTACCTCAAGTGAGAAACTCCGCAAACCGGACTGGATCTCACGTTGCAGGGGATAAAGAACGCTCTCACCCCTCGAGATAAATCTTGCGTTACACTTATGGTACTCATAATTTTAATGGTTCACGCTCCCAGAAACTCTAAATCAAAAAAATCAAAATCGATTTGTCAAAATCGATGCCACGAGCGGGAGTCCATGGCACGAGTGCCATGGTGAAATCACCTCTTCACCCAGTTCATAACCCCATCGCAAGACACAACGCCACCACTATTGTAAAACGGCGGGGTACTAATAGTTTCCTCTCCCGACGGTAGTGGCGCAGAGAAGCTCGTGGAATGGCACGGTGCCGCGAGCCATGCCACTGCCACCAGTGGGAGACCTTGACACCACTGATCTAAATAATGAATCATTGCTGTATTGGCCTAATTATTTTAGACTTTTTTTGCTGTTCCTGCACTAGAGGCCGAAGTTTCATTTCCAAAAAAGTACCTCTATGGTATTTGTGCATTAGACCATCTTTAAACCAACAAGTGCACACACTGATTTGAAAGAGTGAGGACTACGAGGAAAAGCATTGCAATAGTAATATATCCCAATATTTTTAACCGCTACGCAATATTACAATGCTGTACTAACATTCAAAAGTGTTTTTCTCCGCCCAGGATACGAACACACGTTCTTAAAGTGAGCACGATATTCTTACTACCTCTTCACCACTAGTTACAATGTATTGTATTCATCCTCCACAACATCAGCCATTCATGCCTCACAGCTAAGCTAAACCTTTTTGGTGCTTGAACCATCAACTGGCATGGTGAGTTTTTGTTACATAACCAGCTTCGTGGTGACATTTTGACCACACATTTTTTTTCATTTCGTTATGAAAATTTGTAAAGAAATTTGAAATATATCTGTTTAAACACAATTTCAAAGGATTATGGAAATAATTTAGATAAAATAATTCATATTTAATATATTTTCTTACTTAACTGAATAATAATTAACTTTTTTGTGACATTACTGATAAATAATCCAATAAAACCAAATTTTAACCTGTACATTTTGAAAGCCTTATTTATTTATTATTATCATTTTCTGATACAAATATTTAACAATAACATATGAACAATGTTATAAAATAGACTAGAAGTCACTCCTTACAAATGTTTGCCTGACGTTCATTACACATTGAGCTGCAAAATGTATCACAATTGTGATTTTCGGTCATTTTTTCGACCCATATTGCGTATTGCATTCTTTTTCTGACTTCTTGTGGATTTCATTTAGAGCCAGGAATTGATTTATTCAATATTTTGAGACGGTTCCATGAAGTTCTCTAGATAGTTGCACATTCAAGAGTCTGACGTTCATATGAGGTTCGGCAAGATGACGTGCCAGTATCTTCAAGAATTCTTCTCTTCACAGTCATTCCCTTTTTTGTCTTTAATGCCACTATAATCGCGTCCGCCCAAAGTACAGTCTTCAGTGAAGAATCTATTTCAAACATAGTTGAATAACTGGCGTGGTGGTGCCGCTGCGACCCCGACAAATCTTTTCACTCACGCCACTGCAAAATAACTGCACGAAATTCAGCAATATTTCCCAAGTCAAACGATAAGAATGTATTTGAAGGTAAACGGCATACTAACGTTCTCATTTGAAAAATAGGGAGGATATCCAACTTTGAAATTCGAGCGGAGTCGAAATGGCACCACGACACCAGTTGAGAGAAGGTGAAAATTTGCATTTGCAATTTTCAAAAATTCAGAAATTTTCATCGTAAAACTGTACTTCACCTTACTTAAAGATCTGCTTTAGAGAACAGGTTTCATAAACGAAACTAGAAGTGCTACAGTGAGAAGGTATGTGATAATTATGAATGAATTCTGTTCTTCAAATGTATATCTTTGGTTCTGTTTTTCTTTAAAAACTCTGAATCTTTTAAGATCGCTAACATTAACATTCTTTTAGAAGCTTTGGGAATGTTCGTATGACAACTCAAATATTTGGAATAGCATATCAAGTTCTGACAGAACGTAAATCCTTATTTCGGAGCCTAACTTGAGCAAAATACTTTTGTTGTTGAGAAAAACATCAAGGTTTCAATTAGTATTGTACTACTAGGTGACCTTTACAAATATTGCGAAAATATAATTGCTGTTATAACACTGTTTTTTTGTAATAAAACAATTGAGTAAAATACATCTCGGCAGTAAATGTATTTTCATTTCAAACAGATTGAACATTTTAATTCAATGAGCTACGTTCACTGACATTATTACGCCGATATTTTCCCTTTTTTGGAAGACAATGAAAATTAAAGAACTACCGAGAATTATGTCCTGAATTTACTGACGAATACTGAGTTAAAGACAAACCTTCAAGAGTTGATTAGTGGTTTGCAAATATTTTCAACCAAAATAGCATTAAAGGATCCAATAATTTTATTTCTCAAGAGCTTAATTATTTGACTGAAAAATTATTTTTTGTGATGTGGTTTTGTGGATAATCATATATTTCATATGTGTTTTATTTTTTCAAGTCTAAGTTTTGAAAGTTTTGAGTCGGAAAATGGAAATGAGAAAAGCAATTCGTCAACGACCTTTAATTTGGAATTTGAAACGGAGTTGTTATATTTCTATAAAAATCGCATTTACTCGTCTGGCTTCCTCACTTGTTTTGAACTTGTTTCATAAAATCTTGATCTTTAGGTGGTTGTCGCATAATTACCGTAACTCAGGGAATACAAATGTTCTTAATCATCGAAATTTTATTTAACCTGAGAAGTACTGCATATATGGTTTTGATTTAAAGATATAATTACGAAGGTTTAGATTGGTTGCCTACCCTAGGACAGTATTACTTATTATGTATTAAAAACCAGAGAATTGGGCATGCCAGAGAGTCTGCGTATCAGATAAAAATATGAAATGTGCTCTGAGATAAGTTGTGCTCAGTTAGGTGTTCCTAATATTAGGCATGATGCGCAAGGCAAATAAAATAATTTAGAAGGTATTAAATCAATGAAATTAACATTCATTTAATTTGTAGTATAATTTTCTCTCACTGTTGAGTAAAAAATAGATTTGGAGTTTAACTTTGATTATTTTATTTCTATTTAACTCGGCAATTCCCATTGTTATGATATCGGAGATTTTAGTTTGCCATTCTAAATATTTGTTGTTTATCTTTTCCCTTAACCTTTTAGTAGGCTATTATCTAAATCAATACTACGGTTTTTGTTTTATAGGGATCTTACCTGTAGGTGACACTGGGCGTTGCGGGTCGTTGGACGTTGGGCTTAGCGATTATAAAATGCAACGAAATGACTTACGAGCATTTGCATTCTATGTATCATATGAGCTTTAATTACTTGGTTCTTTTTACACAAGACAATAAGAAACAACACATGAAATTGAAGTTAAATTAGAAAATCAGTTTTTTTAGAATAATTTATATTATGAAATTTGTACTAACACTAAAAATGAAGGGCTACTTTCCACTTTTGGCCCATGATTCTTGTGGATTGGTGACACAGACTACATTTTCTCTAAGAACAATATATTCTAATGTGGTTTATATCAGAATCTTATCTTACTTCCGGTTGCACTCAATTTTTGACGAGAGCTCCGCTAGAGGAGACTTCGACGCGCCTTTCCGTAAAACAAACAGCAGTAAACTTGAACAATCACCTTCGAAAGTCGCAGTATGTAAATTCTCTGGCATTTTGACTGTGTTTCATTACAAACCAAGTATTATGCTTGTTTTGGGTTCGAAGAATGTTCGTAATTTTTTGTGTCTTCATCTCTCTTATCAGATTTAAGATGAAAGTAACTTTCATCTTCAACCTATTGTGTTTGAGGTTGATCCAGGGTTTAGGGTGGCACGGTTCCTTTGGTTCCTTGTGTGATTCATTTACTGTCGTGAATCACCCCCCACGGTTCACTTACGGTTTACTTCAGAGCTGGGGAAAAATTATTTTGGCATTGACTAGCTTTGACGGATCAAAGCATAAATATACATGAAATGACCATGCGTCAAAGCCATACATTTCAAATTTACGAACAATTTCTTCTTCATCGCGACACTTTTAAAATATAACTTCACTTTGAAAATTACACTTCACAACACTTTTTTAAAAAAATAAAACTTGTTTCTATGCTGCTTTGCTTGCTGTTTGAACTCGAATATTAATATAGAAATGTTTTTAGATTTTAAAAAGCCTCGTAATATCCCATTCAGTTGTTCCCATAACAATAAAATTATTTACTTCACTACTTAATGCGAGACAATAAGAAACAACACATGAAATTGAAGTTAAATTAGAAAATCAGTTTTTTAGAATAATTTATATTATGAAATTTGTACTAACACTAAAAATGAAGGGCTACTTTCCACTTTTGGCCCATGATTCTTGTGTTCGTTCAACAAGTTATTTTGCTCGTAGAATTGTGTGTTTTATGGCAATTCAAGACCTCATTGAATAGATTTTGTATGTCTACCGTGATGGAAGGTGTAAATGCAAGATTCTTTTATGTTTTGCGCCGAGCGGGAAGTTTAAATGTTATTCGGTGGTGTCAGAAAGTGGGATTGCTTGCGTCTCGACGTGTGTGTCACGTATGTAAAGGAGAAAAGTGGGATTACGTGTTTTTTCGTATTTCAAGACATCTTTTCATAGATTTTGTGTGTCTACTGTGATGGAAGGTGAAATGGAGGATTATTTATGATAAACATATTATGTAGTATTTGCTTTAAAACATAGACGAGTTGTTTTTAGTATTAAAATGGAGGATTTGAGATGTGATAGTCTCCCAATAATAAACGTGTAAGTAGCATGTGTTTGTGAAATAGAATTGATTTTAAATATTTATTTTATTAGCATAATGAACTTTACAAGTTAATTTTTCTATTTCTTATTAATTTTTTAAGCTTCAGTTCGTAAAAAGTATGTATTTTTTCCAGAAACAAGCTTGACTTTTTTTTGTGTTAGGTAAGACCAGGGTTTAGGGTGGCGCGGTTCCTTTGGTTCACTGATCCGGTTCACTAGGGAGGAATCGACTCAGTGAACCGAATCCTTGTTTACTATTCGTGTTGAACATGGTAACGCAATAAATGTCTTTGAAAACACATTCTATTTAAGAAGCGCGTGCTACTTAAACATTCTTTACTACTTAAGCCACTCATTTTGTGTTACTTATGCCACTCGTCTATTTAGTTAAGCAAATGCTACTTATTACATTGCTCTATAAGCCACAGAATATAAATGGGAAAAGTATAACTCACGTATTTGTTGGAATTTTTATACATTTATTTTAAGTTATGAAACAAAAATATAAAAACAACAACAACAATAATAATAATAATAATAATAATAATAATAATAATAATAATAATATAAACGTAGAATTTTAAGAACCTGGAACCAAAAAAAGTATTTTTAAAAATAATACAATATAAAATAAAACCATTATCAAATGATATTATTAACTCACTATTAAATAGAATGAAAGATAAATAACGAAGGAAATTGAATAAAAGCGAAGAAAAATTTGTTGAAACAGCGTAATTTCTATAACAGAAAAACAAACTTTTAAAAAGAATACAAACTAAAATTTATAAAAACCAATAGGAAGTAAATACTAATAACTCACTTTTGAATGCAACTGAACGATGAAAAAAATTAATATAAACAGGAACTCATAAATTTAAACAAAAAAATTAACGTTGAAAAAGATTTTTTAACATCACAATTGCTGTAAAAATAAATTCACATTGAAAATAAATTCCATTTCACAAACTCATACTATTTAAACTTTTGTCCCCCAAACCCCCCATTTTAATACGAATAAACCAACTCGTCTGTTTTTTAAACCAATTCTACTTAATATATTAAAGAAAATGGAATTTTAAAAGAAAAAATCCACTCACACAGTCGTTGAAATTATATAATTTTAATAGTATTACCACTACCATAGTAATACTGAAAATTAGTGTAGTGTCTCGGCACGAATTACACCCTCAAAACACGAATAAACGTCAAGCTTGTTTCTGGAAAAATAAAATACCTATTTTTTACGAACTGAAGCTTAAAAAATTAATAATAAAAAATAACTTGTTAAGCTAATAAAATAAATACAAATATTTAAAATCAATTCTATTTCACAAACACATACTACTTACACGTTTATTATTGGGAGACTATCACCTCTCAAATCCTCCATTTTAATACTAAAAACAAACTTGTCTACTTTTTAAAGCAAATACTACATAATATGTTAATCATAAATAAATCCTGCATTTACATCTTCCATCACGGTAGACACACAAAATCTATTAAAAGATGTCTTGAAATACGAAAAAACACACAATTCCACGAGCAAAATAATTTGTAGTGCGAACAGTTACAATAGTGCCAGTAAATAATTTTGTTGTTATGGGAACAACTGAAAGTGACATTACTAGAAGACTTTTTAAAATCTAAAAACATTTCTATACTAATATTTGAGTTCAAACAGCAACGAATCAGCTTAGAAACAAGTTTAATTCAACAAAAAAAGTGTAGTGAAGTGTAATTTTCAATGTGACGTGAAGTTGTTTTAAAAGTGTCGTGATGAAGAAGAAATTTTTCGTAAAATATGAAATTGGTCATTTCGTGTATATTTATGCTTTGACTCATCAAAGCTAATCAACCCGAAGATAATTCACTTATTATTTATCGCCACCTCTGAAGTGAACCGTAAGTGAACCGTGGCGGACGATTCACGAGAGTAAGTGATTCACTAAAGGAACCAAAGGAACCGCGCCACCCTAAACCCTGGTTCAACCTTTGTGTTATAAGAGGTAATTCGTGCCGAGACACTAATTTTCGGTATTACTATTGTAGTTGTAATACTATTAAAATTGTATAATTTCATCGAATATGTGAGTTGATTTCTTTTCTTTTGAAATATTGCTTTCTTTAACATATTACGTAGTATTGGTAAAAAAACAGACGAGTTGATTTATTAGTATTAAAATGGGGGGGTTTGGGGGGGCGATAGCCCCCAATAACAAAAGCTTAAGTAGTACTTATGAGTTTGTAAATAGGATTTATTTTAAATATTTCTATTTATGGTGTTAACATAACGAAGTTTTTAGAGTGAAAATGGGGGGATTGGGTGTCGATAGCCCCCCAATAACAAAAGGTTAAGTCGTATGAGTTTTGAAATAGAATTTATTTTAAATAATTATATTTATTGCGTTAACATCATAGCTCTCTTCAGTTTTTTATTGTTATTTAAAACCCATTAATTAATTTTAAATCGCATTAAGAAGCGAGTTATTACTATTTGTTTGTAAAATTTTAAAAGTACATTTTTGTTCCAGATATTACAAGATATTCTCCATTTGTTATTGTTATTTGTTCACATGTTTGTTAAAATTGAATTGTTTTCTTTACAAGATTTCATTTTTAAAAAATTTAAATAAATCTATAATAATTCCAACGAATACGTGAGTTATACTTTTTTTCCATTTATATTCTGTGGCTTATAGAGCATTTAAAAATGTAATAAGTAGTATTTGGGGGCTATTTTAAATAAAAATGTGTGGTTTAAGTAGGAAAGAATGTTTAAATATGCGCTTGTGAAATATAATGTATTTTAAATACCTTTATTACGTTACCATGTTGAATGCTACTACACGCGAATAGTAAACAAGGATTCGGTTCATTGAGTCGATTCCTCTCTAGTAAACCGAATCAGTGAACCGAAGGAACCGTGCCACCCTAAACCCTGGTTCAGCAGTGTTTGATATTGAGTTGTTTTATTCTTGTAATATTTCTTTCCCGAAGAGTCAGATTTCATTGCTGTTTTCTAAAGTATTTCTTCTCATGCCACATCTAGATGATAAACGTTTCCTGCGCCAGAATCATCTTTCATCGTTCCATAAACTTCAACAACTAAGTTCAGAAGTCAATCGGGCAGATCATTCCCGTCCGTTTTAGTTTCGTCACCTGTTTCTTCATCGATTAACAGAGCAACATCAGAAAAAAACAACAAAAGAAAATTATCATCTTGGTAATGCTCATCTATTTTTTCTAAACTCTCCTGCACTGCTAGACCACAAACGATACAAATAAAACGCGTAAGAATGCCTGCACCCGAGATTGATTCCCTACTATCAAACAAGCTCAACGACCTGCACGAGTGATTTGCTTTCCTTTACTTTAAAAAAAGTAACTTCGACCGGAAATGAACACAAAAACTACTAACTTTTTCAAGAAATTGCACTTGACCTTATTTAAAGATGTAATTTCTTAGATCGATTTTATATATTTTGAAAAAATATCTCTCATTGATATTGTACTTCGGCACAATTTTGGGGGGGAATTTTCGAAAATACAGACAATCAAAAACGGTGACAGTATTTATTTGTTTTACCCTTCTTTGCTACATACTAGGGAAAGAATTTAGAGAAGAAATCTGAATCTGATGTTGAGAAAATAATTGTTTAACCATTGCCTATGTTTCACGTAAAATTACGCAGAAATTACTCACACTTTCGAAAAATTACATCGACTTTTACATTATCAGGGCCCTGCAATACGAGTACTGTAGAAAAATCGCCACTTTCCGCTGCAGCATTACAACACTTTCTCTTTACTTCATAAGACTGTAGTGTGGAATGTAAGAAAAAGTAAATGAAAAAAAACTATGTTTATCTTCTTTGACAGTGTTTGCGACAACATGCCTTCCTCCACTTCTCATAGCCTCGCTACTGGACAGTGGCGTAGTTTCAGTTGGTGTCACCCGGAACAAAACTAATGCTTTCAACTTCACCCTCCCTAAAATAAATATAAAAATATCTCTTACAGAATAGTTTATACATTATTTAATGAAAATATAAGTAAATTTGTACCCATTTATTAATAATATATTAAAAATAATGTAATTCAAAATAGTTGAAATATAATATTTATATAAATAATTTAAAACGAAGAATGACGAATTAACAAATGCATGCTTTTTTACAAAAAACGCTTTTTCAGATTTAAGGGTGGCAAATTTATGTATAATTTCATCAAAATATATGCTATAATTTATACACCTATGCAAAATATATCAAAGTTTGTAATTGGTGTCACCTCTAAAATTGTGACACTCGGGACTGACCGCCCCCCTTCCCCTCCCTAACTACGCCACTGCAACTGGATGTGACAGTGTTCCCTGTTGTACGTCGTCACCAAGTTCGCATGCGTCACGCATGCACCCTCTCTCCGCCGTCCTCACCCCCGCCTCGTTTTACCCTTCTTTGCTATACACTAGGGAAAGATTTAGAGAAGAAATCTGAATCTGATGTTGAGAAAATAATTGTTTAAATAGTGCCTATGTTTCACGTAAAATTGCGCGAAAACTACGCACACTTTCGGAAAATTACGTCGACTTTTACATTATCAGGGCCCCCAATATGAATTCAGTAGAAAAATCGTCACTACTTTTATCTCCTTTGATAGTTTCTGCGACAACATACCTTCCCCCACTTCTCATAGCGTCACTACTGAATGTGACAGATCTTTCCCTGTTGGGCGTCGTCACCAAATTCTGCGTCACGCGTGCACCCTCTCTCCGCCGTCCTCACCCCTGCCCTGCCCCGCTTCCGCGTCTCGTCCGAGTGCTCGATTTACGGAGGCGGAGCACAAGTGTTTTAGAGCTTCCCGACCGCCGGAGGCTGAGGGGGGGGCGGGGAACGCGCCGATCGTCCCTTTGAGAAAGCTTTATTACCCGCCCCTTTCTTTTCTGGTAACAAGCGTTGTCTTTTAACGAGAAAAATAAATAACTCGACCCCTTCTCTCCACTCGCCTTGGCCCGGCAGTCGTTTAAAAGTCTAACGCAGCCCTCGGTCCCCGTCGCAGAGTTCGGGAGCGGTCCGCCAGAGGCGTGACACGATGCCTTGTTACGAAGGAGAGTTGCCAGTAACACTCGCATCCTCCCTGACTTGAAAATGGTAAAAGGTTATTGATACCTTGGCCTTCAGTGGGCCTCACATTTATAATCAATTACCGGTGACTTTGAAAAACAGTAAATCCTTGAATATTTTCAAAACACAGGATAAAGATTTGTATTTTAAAGCATGGTGATATTGATATAAACAAATTAACTGAAATATTGCATTAAAACTATGTAAACTAACTGTTGACTGTGACTTTGTAAACAAATCTGTTGACTGTGTAAATTAAATTTATTTATGGAGCTATATATTTGCCTTTAGAAATATACCTATTGCTGCAATATCTGTAAATTTTCACTTTTTTATGTTTTAAGGCTATGTTTTTTATGTTTGTATGTTCACAAAAAACTTGGATAGTAAATTTACAATAAAATATTCCAAAAACACCCCTCACACAAACAATATTAATAGTAGAAGTAGACAGATAGCTTATAAATTCAGTATTGCTAACCATTATAACTGATTATCGATGGCTAGAAATTCCAAGAAAATTCAATTTAAATTATCTCTGTAAAACAAGATGGGAATAAAATTATTATTATTATTATTATTATTTTTATTATTGTTATTATTAATGACCAGCTAGTTAATGGGTCATTTCAATGTCAAATACACTAACTTTTTGACTATCGCGACAACTTTCTGCGTAGTGAAACAAATTAAACATCAAAATGTGCATTAACAAACAATTAAAAAATTCATTCACTGCTCAAAGGAATTCATATATTTCTCAAGCCTCACTTTTAGAACTAATATTTATTTTACAGGCATGTGTCTTAGCTAACAGCGTCCGAGTTCCCATTAAAATACTCTGAGGTAAAAATTACCTTGAGTGCTTACACCTATACTAACTTTCGAAATAACGCCTCTGTGTTACTACTTCCAAATTTATGATTTCCGTGTCTGCGTTTACAGTTCGCAAAATAATAAAGCAATTCAAGACAACTGCGGGCAGTGCGATAACTCTCAACACCGTTCCTCGTTGTCCGTTGTTCCTGTGCAGTTCCAAGTGACAGGCTTTGCTTAAAAATTGTTTGAAATTTATTGTTACATAACATAATTGTTTTTTATTCAAAATTCATTACACCTTCAATTTAAAGAACTTTAAAATAAACATTAAATTACAATCTACATCGTAAATGTTTTAATAGGGATGCATACCGAAGGGCGAGAAATGCAAATAAAAATTATCCGAATTCGAAGAACTGGTCGTGACTCAAAATTAAATATTAATATAGCACTACTATGAAACAAAAATTAACGAAGTATTGGTGCCAGTTCGGCACTTCAAAAAATAGAGCAATCAGTAATTTTACAATTTTAACATATTAACAACCTTATAGCTGGTTATGTAGATAGTTGATACATGATAACCTAAATTGTAAATTTTCAGTTGTTAAAAATAAATACGTGTTCGAAGAATGAAATTAAGTGTGCAAAGATAACAGTAAATAAACATTAAAATGAATGTAAACCAGGCATGCCAAGGTCACGGGCAAGGAAACAAGCTTACTACAGAGCTCGCGGACACTGCGTTCAGAGAAATTGGCGCGAGATTTAAAAGTAAGAGTTGTACAAAACTCACGGAGAGGCGGGAGGTCATTGCATACCTGGCCCGTGACTATCTTTGGAAGAAGTTACGCGACAGTTATTGTCAGAAATTTAGCTACGTTAATTTCCATTTTATCTTGAAAACAAAGAAATGATCAATTAAACTGAAATAATAGATCAGTCCGACTTAAAATGCTCAATTGAGAGTAACATTTAAAGACAGTAATCAGAAGTATCTTGATTTTGTAATCCTGTTTACTTAAGAGTGATATAAAAGCCTAAACTTTCTACGTTCAGGTTAGAAGGTTTAACAGATAAATAATCTTGCCTGTTAAAAGGGCTACCAGTCCGTAAGCGAGAATTGTTAACTTGTAGGAACTTGTTAATTTATTTCACATTATTGCTAAATAAATAAATAAATAAATGAATTATTAGTAACACAACACAAAACCAAAACATATAAAGAATTCGCCATCATAAACCTGTCACTTCACAGATGCACAAATGTTTATATGAGGTTAGCAATATGTGTATATAAGGGAGAATTTAGTACGGAAATAACCATGAAACAGTAATAAGTAGTGAAGAATATAAACATAATACAATTCTTGGTTATTCACAAAAAAATATGTCAAACATGTTTTCCTATGAAGACACTATTCGCCGCCTCGCGCCACTTCAGCTTGCGCTTGAAGATCTCTTTCTGCGTTTTAAAGGGAAATGAGTGCAGAGTAAGGGGAAATTGCCTGTGTTCATATGAGCGCTGGGCTCCCCAGGCGGGCAAGCAGCTCGTGCAGGCGAAGTTCGACGTTCATGATGTGAACCAACGTTAGGGAGAGCAGTGCTGATATTGAGACCGTTCACTCAAACATTTGATGAGATGGTTGGCTCCTGAAGTCAGAGGAAGAACACTGACTAGCACAGTATACAGAAGAAGTTCGACTATGAGAAGGGAAGTCTCTCACGTGGTCTAGAACACCACACTACGAGAGGGTTTACTACACGGAGTGGGCACTTAAGCTTTCAGAACCCTCGTCGGCGCACAGGAATTCTGACTAGGTGGTACCTGGATCCTGCTAGAACGCTGTTTACTCTCACGGTAGCCTTCTCATTGAATGCTTGGGTCGAGCCTTCTCGCCAGTTCGGAGCTGCCGGCTTTACAGGCAGGTGACGTGGTCGAAACGATGCGCCACTCTCAGTGCTGTAAGTGTAAGATTTGGACCATTTCGAAGAAGCCCTTCGCCTAATCCCGCCCAAAGGTCGACGTGTCAGGGGTCCAACTGGTGGGTTACCTCGGCAACACGGAGTTAAGCACTACTCACTGCTTCCTCCTTGAAACTAACGACGTGAGTACTGCCGTGAAAATTAGCATCCGGTTGACCGTTTACAAATCTCTACCAGAAAACATTCGTTCTTGTCACACGTATTTTTCTCGTCGCCTTAAAGTACGGACTAAATGTACAGTGTGGCGTCTGAATCTACTTCTTGTCAGAACAAGAAACTTTAGAAACTATGAATCCGACCACCCTCTGGTTGATAGAATTCATACAGTTGTTTGTTGTCCTCGTCTGTCAGGGTCAGACACTCTGCCATGAAAGTCTTTTTTGTTATGTGATAATCCTTCTGTCCCGTCTTTCGTTAGAGTGAAACATCTCATCCGTAAACGAGCGTGAATTGAGTGCACTACTAAATGAAATAAGACTTCGATTTCGAGTAATGGAATTGACAAGTGTTTTGTGAGAATAAAAATATAACCTTTAAAGTGTTCTCTTGAAAAACGTGTGTCAATTACACATTTAAAATGTTAGTCCTAACAATGTATTTGTATTTCTCATGTTAATAACGTTTGAAAATATGAAAAACCAAATAATGGAAGAATTTTAATAAAATGAGTAAAACTAGCAACGACATGTAATTAATTACGTAGTTCATTCTTACCTGACAGATACTTCCTCTGGTGGTTTTATTTCTTCTAACATAAATAAATCGATGTATCATTTGGAGGCTTATAGTAACAACAAGTACTATACTTAAAAATAGTTTATTGAATCAATTGCAACCAGAAAAATACTATCCTCTTAAAAAGATCGTTTAATAATGTTTTTATAGTAATGTTACTATGAAACTACTATATGTAACTACTATAGTAACATTTATAGTAGTTTCCTTTTCACAACTATGGTTACATGCAATCATGTAGAAATTACATTGATTTAAGAAATTAGAAATATGAAGATAAACTTCAGTTCTTTTCCATTAGGCATTTATGTAAAATAATTTCTAATAGACAAACAAGCAGTACAGATTACTAATTAAATTACTTTTAAGTCAGTCATGCAAGTCACTCGAAATAATGTCAAATGATCACAATGTAGATGCATGGTTGAAATGTTGGCGGAATCTCTGGAAGTCGTTATTTTATGTTGCAAACGCAAATCAAAAACTTGTCACTATTCGCATTATTACGATATATACGTATATATATATATATATATATATATATATATATATATATATATATATATATTGTGATATACCAGAATATGATAGATTTCATTTAATGATGTTAGCTATAAATGGGTATACAATATGGCGGTATATGCGGCCTTAGCAACGTCAGCGCAGAGGTTGGCAAGGTCAACAAACTATTCACGGGCCTTGATGACGTCAGGACGCCGGCTAGATGGCTGAAGAACCTAAGATGTAATTGGTGCAAAAACGAATGAATGACGGAAGTCGCGGCTACTCGGATTTGTAAGAGACGCACGGGTTGGCTATTAAAGATCAGATAGTCTAATGTTGCCGCCGTGTTTTGAAATAATAGAAGGATGGACGCCTACCGAGCCATAAAGGGTTTAAAAATGCATTAAACAGAACATTCCGTCTCTGGGTGTCGTGGAGTGTAGATCGAACATTCTCTCTCTGGGTGCCGTAGCGTAAAGATCGTTGTAGACAATATAGTGGGAAAGTGAGACTTGTATAGTTTTCTTGTGCGAGAAGTGATAGTTTGTTTCCGGACTTTGAAAATAATTTACCAGAAGTGATTTCGCGGCGGACTTGTTCCGATTTTCGGACATTGCAGTTGGACTTCAATAGTTTACATAACCAGTGGGAGAGACTAGGAACCGGGGAGCGTCGGATAAGAACTAACAAATAGTTTAGGCAGTGTGGACTGGACGTGTCAGCAGCGGCGCAAGAACGAAGAAAGAAGCGGAAATTGGAATTAACAACGGCCAAGTGAGAAGCGACCACGGAGCGTTGGCATGCACAAACGGTAAAAAATACTGCAGTATAAAAGAGACAATTTATTTCAAAAAGGGTCATGACCATCAGATTAATTGTTTAATTTAAAGTTAAATAAATTGTTGAATTTTGTTCTTTGGAAAAGAAAAGAGTTTTTCATTTGTCAATCATAATTGTTAATTAGTTGGAAGCATAATTATTACATTTCAGATTCCACGCCATACTGTATAGTTGGCAGATCAGGTAATCGGCTATCGAGGCGATAGCGAGTATTTGTATCCGGACCCATCGACCCAAGCTAGCTGGATGTTTAGATAATTTTGTTAAATCAGATAGAAAAACTTTGGTAGTAATTCATGTAACCTGTTTCTGGCGCCCAAATCTTAATAAATTTGGAACAGGACATGATTACAGCCACGCTTTTGATGAGACGTTGAGAAAGGTATATTTCAATATGCATATATTGAAACTTTCCTCTTTCGAGTTCATTTCAACAATGTTTTTTTGGGTGGGACAGGTGATCTTTGTTCGCAAATGGGCTCTGGGTTTTGGCACATTCATCAAAAATACACATCGAAATACAAAGAACATGAACAATATTTTATTTCACAGCGATTCAGTACACTGTGTGACACTTCCCGCTTTTCTAATATTAAATGTTAACAAATCACAGTTACACTTTCCATTTTCTAATATCACATGTTAACAAATCACAACTGTACTTCCCACCTAATATTAACTGTTAACAAATTACAGTGACACTTCCCATTTATTCCTAAGACACTATTCCATACACAAAGGAAAAAGACAACCTGATATTTCTATGGGCGATTCATTTAGCTTCCAGGCGAGGCAGGCGAGGCGCCGTCCCCCCTCCAGCTCGGCACTGCTCGGCTGCCCTCGGTCGGCGTCGTTACCCGGAGCCACGGCCGGCCGCCGTTGCTTGCAACTCGGGGCCCACGCGCCTTTGTACGATGCTCCCTCCAAAACACTTTTCTTCCAGGCACTATTTATGTTTATTTTTGTCCATCCCTCTCACACTGTCTATTCGGTGAACACGCTACGCATAAACACTTCATCTTCAGTTGTCGCCAGATGTTTCATCATCATTTACACCGACACGTGGCGAAACTCGCTTCCCGACTGATATTTCGCACTTGCCCAGTTCTGTATATTGCGAGCTCCAGTTAGATGTCGAATATTGTTCATCGTATTCATCCACACGCTGGTTACTGCTATGTCCACTGTCCGATATCACACTTAACGTTCCCTCAGTCCCACGATTACTATCAAAATTACTCGAGCCAACGCGTCCGCCCCGTCTCTTACCGAGTTCTCTTACACACTGGCTATTCCATGACCACGCTCACGCTCTCGCTGGCGCGCTGTCTTGACCCGTTCGGAACGGGTCAAGTGGCAATGGCCATAACTGCCGCGCTATTTGAACAGGGTCGGCCGCCGCTTCATTTTGCTAAACGTATAATAATAATAATAATAATAATAATAATATAATAATAATTCGTTTCAATATATATATATATTGTGACGATTGGTACACGCACCAGTCGTTCCAGACGTCCCGGCGGTCGCAAAGACATTTAAAATGCGCGGGCTAGACGCAGGCGACGAACGGCGGTGGCGCGAGCGCGCCCTGGTATCGCTTGGCCGCGACATTGCGCGGGTCAGCAGAGCCTAGAAAAGGGGTGTGACGCCGATTCCCTCCCCTTCACGGAAGGGGGAAGTTCGCATAAATACTGCAAACGGTAGGAAAAACCTTCTTCTTGACCAGACCACGGGTGCGAACAGTTAGATTAGACCACGGGAGTGAATAGTTTTCGTTAGCAAATGAGGTGAGGTCGCCATTTTCTGCGGCGAGTATGCGTAATGTACGGCGCAGAAAAGTTCAGTATTGTGAGAACGCCTAGTAACATTTTGAACAGTGGAGTACTGCAGAAATGGCGGAAACGGTAGTTAAATCCAACAAGAAGTAATAGGCGACGTAATCAGATTCGGCGGTTTAGTGAACTGCATTAGAACACAGGAATTAGTCGACCAGATTCGAGAGAGGGCAAGAAACCGCGCTAGGAGACAGGAAAAAAACATAACTTTCCTGAAGTGCATGAACTATAAATATGCGTGCATGATCCTGTGAGAACGAAGACGAACGAGGAACGTACGAGAGAAGGACGTGGTGAATTGCTGTAGCGGAACGAACAGGAGAAGGGTGTGGAGGAACGAGGAACGTACGAGAGAAGGGGATGGTCATTAGAACTGCAATTTAACGGCAAACGATGCGAGACGACAGACCACGAGACTTGGGCGACCAGCGTGTGGCGGAGGCGGTGTCGGCGCTATGCCCAGCAGTGCGCTCCAAGGGCACTTCTAGCTACCCCGGACGGCAACGAGGTGGTAAGACCCACGCGCCGTCAAGGTAACAAAATCAATTTTCCAGCAAAATTCGAAGTGTAGGACAGTCGTGCGGAGGACTGTAGGAAATTGTGTAGAAGAATAAGAACGGAACTGTGCGAATAACTGTGTCGCAGCGCGTGAATCGTTCAGGCGAAGTAAAGCAATGAAAGTTTGAGAGCAGAACAGGGTTCAAAGAAATGATGTACATTTTAGTTTGTGAAGCCTTGTAACTTCCATAACACGTGCTTAAAATTTTGACGGTGGATTATCATCCCCAATTACTAATGTGTAAAGATAGTAATGTAAAGGAAAGGTTTTTTCTGTAACTCGACGAGTGCAGAAACAATTTTTGTAAATTTTAGTTACTTACAGGGTTGTACATAAATGTATAATGTTTTTTTGTTCGTAGATTAATAGGTATAGTACATCTTGAAAGAGGCTAGTTACATGAGTAACAAATGTTTAATGTTTGAAGATGTATTGTGAATCTAAAGGTAATAACCGTGCACGGAATAAGTCAACAAAGTAATGTCTAATTTCATTGGCAGATAGAGAGAAAGAGCGTTTGATTAATTTATGTGTCATTTTTTTCAAGAGTTGATTTAAATGTTATTTTTTTAAACATCGTCTCTGTATTCTAAGCCAAAAATATACGACCAGTGAATTGAATTGTATTCGGGTTTACTTTCTCACCCCATAAAGATCCTGTATATGTATATGTGTATATCACATGTATATATACATATATAGTAGTGTAGTATAGACCTCGTGGCAGCTCTTGGTCAGCGTGCTCGCTTTCCAATACGCAGTCCCGGGTTCGATTCCCGGTCGAGGCAAGACTATAGTGTGCGTTTTCATTGCAATGTCCCAGTTTATGTTGCTGTGTGACGATGAGAAAATTCACTTCTTAGGTTGAGAAGTCCGGAATACGGCGTGGGGTGTCTACGTGCTAACGACACGAAACCTCTTAACCCATGGCCGCGAGGCAGGAACGTCGCCGGTAGGCCTGAGCCCGTTCACGGGACGTTGTGCCAAATATCGGGTAACTCTGGTAATGCTGGCAACAACATTGCTAACACAAAAAGAAATAAAAATACCCTTTGACGCTATGCAGCACATATATCCATGAGACAGTAACGTTTTTCATAAGTTGAATTTTAGTCCCTACTTAAAGGTGGCGAGAAAAATAAGCCGTTTGTTTTCAATATACCCCCATCTGACTGAGATTGATTGTTCCGAATGGATTTGTCAATGTTCCTAGTCATCGCTCCCATGTGACTCGTCAGTCCTTGTCGGTGATTGTCCGTACAGGTTAAGAATGGCTTGTAAGCCCACGGACCTAGGCTAGTATTAGAGGAAGGGAAAAAAAGATACTCCAAATGGCGCTGATCTAGTGGATCTTATGCCCTTTCTCGGCGCTTGAGCTTCAATCGTTCACCACACAACCTACCGAAAGGAGAGAAGAAATCCCAGTACGATTTTAGGATCAAGGACACAATACACGGGCTGCTATGAATGCACGACACACATATAACCATGACACCAATATAAACATATGTTCCCGAGTTGCTACGACAGACTCATAAACATCTTTTCCCGAGGCAGGTTTCAAACCCGTGACCCTCCGAGTCGAGACTTTTGAGGAGTGACCGTTAGCAATACTCGCTTTCCGGGACGGTACATAGATATCCTCTTAGTAGTATTTTATGAAAAATGCAGAAGACCGGAGAGACGAAATCTTTGGGAGATGGAAAAAACGTTGTGTAATTCCACCAGTTTATCCAGGTGGTTAATGTCCGTGTTAAAAAGACACACTCCCTCTATTAACTCCTTTCAATGTAATACATATTCAGAGATTTGCTGAGATTTCGTAAGTCATAATAGGGTATAATGGCTCTGGTTTTCTATTATTAGAACCCATTACACGTGTAGGTAGACCAATTATATCATATAGGTAGTATAAGTGATTGCTACACGAATGTCATACACCGTTTAGATTAGATATATTCTTACAGTAATATCTAATTTTTGCAATTTTTGATCTCATTATTGAAGTTGATTTGAGGGATTCTCATTTTGCGTCCCCATTAAAGTCATCTTGTAAAACTCTGAAATATAGACTGTTGAGAGGCGGATACGGGGGCTGGCAGTGCTTCGTCGAAGGGCTGCGAACGCGGCAGACGTGGCCAATCATATGCGAGTTGCGGCGCTGGCGACGGCGGCGGGGGCGGCTGGAGCCCGATCATTTGTTTCGGCGGCCGACTCTCCTCGCTCGCGCCAGATCGTTTGCGAGCGTTCGATTTTTGTCGCTGGAGGGCGCATTGCAACTCTACAGCCGTCGGATACACTGACGGCCGGATATTCACGCCAGAAAACGCAAAACCGGTTCTCAAGCAGGATCCGAGATTACTATACTGCAGTTTGTTTAGTTTGGTGTGTTACTATACTGCAGTTGGTTTAGTTTGGTGCAACCGGTTCTCAAGCCGGATACGAGGTTACTATACTGCAGTATCTCAACCGAAGAGTCTGATGAGAGACTGCAGTTTGCCTCCAAGAAATCACAAATTATCGACTACAAGAACTGAATTCAAAGAATAGCAGAAGCGAACATAAATAGTGGCCAGATTTTGAGAGATCATAAATTTTATAAAATGCCATGTCTTATTTTAGATCAGATGTAAGAATTATAGAATTTATTACGAAGAAATTGGAATTGAAAAGCTCCATATTTGTAGTTCGTGAACGGTACAAGAACTCCATCTTAAAGAGTTGCTAAATTTCATCATCCAGATTCATCTATCAACGATACATCCTCTTTTATACATTCTCAAACCCATAAGATGCAGCTTCATCAGCACGTTCTGCAGATGCAGCCAGCAGCCAGCTGCACATTCATCTTCCATTTGCTACTCCAAGTGCTAGTGCTTCCCTTCATTTACACAGTCAATTTGTCTTCCCTACGCAGAGATTTTTGCATTAATTTGCTCTGGATAAATGGATCCGAGGATGCTCCGAGGATTGCTCTGGATAAATGGATGCCATACCACCGCCGTTCCTTACCTCTGCAGCCCCGTCACCACATAAACGGCGCCTCATGCTAGAAATCCTCTCGCTAGAAACACCCAAGACGAGAAATTGTGAAAAAGATTATCACGCACTTCGAGAAATTAGTAAATTGCAAATTTGGTTTTATAATTGCAGTTCAAAAACTGAACCATTCTTCGCGTTTCATGCATCAGTTTCTTCCACTTCAGAATCTATATTGGCCTGCAGAATGCAAAAGCAAGAGTGACCTGACCTTTTAGTAATAATAGAATTAAAGCACAGAAAGTTTTTAGCGCAGACTGTTTTAAAAGCGGTGATAAAACAGTCCTTAGTAACTACAGACCGATAAGTCTCACATCAGTCGTATGCAAACTCATGGAACAATTAATTACTAAGTACATCCGGAAAGAATGGAAGGTCAAGAAATGGCTGTATCAAGGTCAACACGGTTTCAGGAACGGTTTCTCATGCCAAAGTCAGCTTGTTTCCCTTCTACAGGACCTAGCCGATGAAATTGATAATGGGGAAGGGTAGACGCGGTAGTCATAGATTTTGCCAAAGCTTTTGATGTTGTTCCACACGATCGTCTTGAAAACAAATTAATAGATTCGGGTATAGTCACAAGGGTGGTGGCTTGAATAAACGAACTACTACGTAATAGGAAACAAAAGGTTCGAATAGGAAGCTATTTATCAACCTCCGCTAGTGTTACGTCAGGGATTCCACAAGGAAGTGTCATTGGACCTCTCATGTTTCTCGCCTTTGTGAATGACTTGCCAAAACATTTAGCTTCAAATGTAAGACTCTTCACCGATGACTGTATCATCTATTGGGTTATCAAATCAGAGGAGGACGTAGATATTTTGGAGCGAGACACAGACAAATTACACTCCTGGGCAGAAACAAACGGCATGGAAATAAACAGTTCGAAGAGCAAAGCTATCACGTTTGGTAGGGGTCGATGTTATGGTGAAACATTGTACAAATTGAATAACAATGTCATACCTACAGTTACATCTTGCAAATATTTAGGAATACAATTTGACAATAAATTGAGCTGGGAAAATCAAGTAAATTTCGTTGTAGGGAAAGCCTGGAGATCTTTACATTTCGTTATGCGGATTCTAAAGAGGAGTACGATGAGAAGTAAAGAATTCGCTTATATGTCACTAGTGCGACCCGTGTTAGAATACGGCGCGGTATGCTGGGACCCGTACAGAATATCACAGCAAGGTAATCTAGAAAGGCTCCAGCGGAGAACATCAAAATTCACTTTCAGGGGTACAAAAAATAAAGGTGCATGAGAGTCACTAGAAAAAAGGCGGATTAAGTTGCGAATCTGTGCTATGTAGAAAGCATACAAAGGTTATCCTGCTTGGGGTGAAATTAATCGTCGTCTAGGAAAACCTACATACTTCGATAGAGCGGATCACAAGCACAAAATTAAGACAAGAGAGCAGAAAACGGACGTTGGGAAATTTTCATTCACAAACAGAACTATTAGAGACTGGAACAGTTTGCATGCGACAATCTTTGAACCCTTTCCTCAAAGTTTGAGAAAATTTAAAAATAAATTAGTTTCCTAACTATTTATCTATATTTTAGGTCATTGTATTATTGTTAAGTTTCTGCTGTGAAATAAGTAGAATTTCCTATTAAGTAATTTGTCTAATTGTTATTACTAGTAGTAGTTGTAGTATTGTCATTATTATTATTATTATTATTATTATTATTATTATTAGTATTATTATTATTTATATTCGTGTAGTGCAGTGCAGTGCAGTGCAGTGAAGTAGAGTAAAATGAATTGGAGTAAGGTTTGCGCTGTGAAATTATGTACTATTATTCTTAATTATTGTTTTTTTCCTAAATTAAGTACTCTCTTGTAATTTAAATATTCTTCCACCAAGTAATGATACTTAATTGCAGAATTAATAATAAATCTAATCTAAAAGAATTGTTACTAAACAACTAAATAACTACAATTATAATTTATTAAAAAATCCAGACAATGTTCGCACATGCTTATGACACATTCCTTATAGCAGGCTGCACTCGCCTCCCACTGTGAAGAAAATTCAGCAAAGTGACATCGATCGAAATGGGAGATTTCAATTCTCAGTTGTTTCAATTCTAAATTGTGTAGTCTATGTGTGGAATGTTTTGAGACGATTCGCGATTGTTGTAGATAATTCATATTTTCAAATTCTCAATATATCCGAAAGTTACTAGGCTTACATTGTCTCTCTAGATCGGCGGAGCGTGGTATAAATAATAATGAAGCAATAGGGGATACAGGGGCTAGTTGTGACAGGGGCAAGTTGTGACATCGTGTTTACTGACCGATCCAATTGAGCTCAGCTCATGATAGTTTACATGCACGTTTCAAACCTTTGCTTAAGTTCGCTCTTTGAATTGCTGCTGGAACCGTTGCTTGATTTGCTTATTTACGAACATTTTGTGTTTTACACTTACTGAAGTAAAAATCTATCGGATTATTCCAGTCTACCTTAGCAACAATAAATCGGAGGTATGTTCAACTACACAATATCATTGAAAAACTTACTTTTTAAGCTATAATTTGATGTGTTTTCGGTTTATATGAATGGCAAAATAATTTGAAATAAAAACGGTTATTCGTATTAGTGCCTCTCGGGGCTAGTTGTGACAGGTTCTAAGGGTTACATTGTGACAGTGTCAATACTTGCTCCAATATTGTTTAAAAGTAATAATTTTAATTCCAGGAAAAATAGTAAGGAATTACGTAGCTTAGTATATGATTTTTTGTGGAAAACAAAGTTCCAGTGCCAGAAAATTGAATAACATAGTAGTCTGCAAATGTTGATTGGATGACGAAGTATATGCAGCGACACTAAAATTTCTCTTCGTGTTCCTAAAGCTACTCATTTGAATAGAAACAGTGTTGTCAAGGTCGATGCTACGAACGCGAGTCCGTGGCACTCGTGCCACGTCGAAATCGCCTCTCTAGGCAGTTCATAACCCCGCCGCAAGAGACAATGCCATCACTATTGTAAAACGGCGCGGTTACTAATAGTTTTCTCTCCGGACGCTAGTGGCGCAGAGAAGCTCGTGGCATGGCATGGGGGCCGCGAGGCGTGCCACTGCCACCAGGAAGAGACCTTGACATCACTGCGCTAATCCAACCTGCCACCTCAACAAGGAGCGGAGGCGACTGCACAGCCAGCAGGAGAAAAAGTTTGTAATTGGCTCTGCGGCGCGCGGGGCTTGCGAAACGGCTTGCGATGGGGATTGCGAAGGGGATTGCAGAACGGAGCGCCCGCCTCCCTCCGTCTCTTCTGGAAGTTCTTTTTTCCATTTATCAGATCCTCATCCCGTTTTAGCCAGCTGGGTCACTTCAATTGTTCGTTGATTGATTAGTGATTTCGGGCGTGTCAACTGATACGGTAGTAAGTAAGGTATTGTCAACTGATAAGGTAGTCCTGTAAGCGTGGTGCCGGTTTTTCTCGGGAGGTTGCGGTGATTTTCGTGACTGGCGAGATCCGGCGCCGACCTTCATCGGCTTGCGGGTATTTCCCTAACGAAGTATGTCCCACCAGCGGGGCACAGCCCCAGTCGGAACAAAGTCTAAGCCACCGACTGGTCTCCCGGCATGTGTGTAAGTGTAGTTAATGCTAATGTAAGTGTGAGTAAGGGGTGAGGATAGGACAAGAAAGAGGAAGGAAAGATACCGCGCAGTGCAGCTAGAACTCTCCTTCAGGCAGCGGCTGAATTTGACCTAGACAGTATCAAAAATACTGCCACCGTCGGGACTCGAATCTAGGACTCCCGGTCAGAGGCACTGCAGTGACATTATTCGTTGCCCTGAGCCACCTCTGCCGGTTTAATTCACAGATTAATAAAAGTTTTGGAATGGTGGACATTTTCCTAAAATGTTGCAAATTGTTGTCCACCGAAATATTTGTGTACTCGTATACTTTATTGAAATTTTAGATCAACTCCTCTTCAATTTGCGTTTGTTATCCGCATTCATTTGCGCAATATTAAACCACAATATTCTGCTCTTTATTTGTAAAATTTTCAAATCTTTGTAATGTATTGGAAGAAGAACTTTTTGTTCACAAATGACCGTTGAATCGTTTGTAAAAATATTTAAGTCAAAAATAAATTTTACATCGCTGGAAATACTTCGGGATATTGTGCAATGCTGTATGCCCTGTGACAGAAAACTCTCTATCCCACCGCCAACTAGTCGTTGAGGAAACCCCACATTAAAGTGAGATGAGTGACTGCCAATAGAAAATCCCTGTCTTCCAGCGGCCTTCACAAATTGGATGGTTGATATATCCGCACTTACGTGATTACTTTTGTGAGGAAACTCTCATAAGATTAGAATAGCAGAAAGTTCTAATTAGACACAGACACCCTAAAGAAAGGAAAATAGGATGAAATTGTCTCAACGACTTGGCCATAGAAACTTAAAAATTGACCCTGTATTAGCATTTGCGATGTAAAAAGATAAGGAATCAGGATATTTAAATTTAAGAAGTGAGTTTTGTTATGGGCATCGTAGCTCTTACAATAAAAGAATAGAAAATGTTGTGGTGCTACAACAGAACATACTTTCCCGCGTTATTGGAAACAGCTTCATAGTATTGAAATATTGCACTTTCTGCGCTACTAACATTCCAGTTATTATTTGAAGACATCTAATTCAATCAAGACGCGAGCAACTCACAGTTTCCATCGCAGAGTTGTCACAATTATGTGAATTCTACAACTGCATAAAAATATAATAAACAAGTTTTGTAAACTTGTATTGGAAATAGAAGCCTGATACCCCGGACAATACAGAAATGCATTCATAGGACCGCGATTAGAGAAAGTATTTTAAAACAATGCGACAAATACTTTACTCATTACAAATGGCACAGCATTTAGTGAAAAAGCAAAATATTTTCATGCAAATATCTACATTAATTTGACTATTATAATTTCTTTTCATACAGCTATATAGTCCCAGCAATAGCTCGCAATTCACAGAAATTCGCGATCGCGAAACGGGATTTCATTGTTGCATTTCCTGCATTGTCGAAACACCTTTGAAGAGCTAGCAATTTTTTTTCAAATACCAGCTGGTACCCGGCGCGTTGCTGCCGCAGAAGAAATAATTGAGGAAATATCCTCTCCCCCTCTCTCTTTCTCCACTCTCTTGTCCCCTCTCTCTTTTCTCTCCTGTCTCTCTTTCGCCTCTTTTTCCCCCACTCTCTCTTCCCCCGTTTTCCACCCTCACTCATTTCCCTACTCTCTGTCTGTGTGTCTCTTTTCCCACTGTGGTCTCTTTCCCCCCCTCTGTGTCACTTTTCCCCATCTGGGTCACATTTCCCCCTCTGTGTCTCTTTACTCCCTCTGTGTCTCTTTTCCCCATCTGTGTCTCTTCCCCTCTATGTCTCTTCTTCCCTGCTGTGTCTTCTTCCCCTCTGAGTCTTTTCTTCCCTCTGTGTCTCTTTTCCCGTACTCTCTGACTCTCTTTTCCCCTCTCTTTTTTCCCGCTCTGTTTCCTCTCACTTTCTCTATTTACCCCTCTATTTTCCCTCTCTCTCATTTCCCCCTCTCCATTATCCCTCTCTCTTTGTCCCTCTTTTTCCCTTTCCTCTTATCACCTTGCGCCCCCTGCTCCTCATATTCTCCTCGACCGTTGCCTCTCTCCTATTCTCCTCGACCGTTGCCGTGTGCCCCGGCACATGGCAACTCTCAGCAACAATGAAGCTCACTTGAATTGGGAATTACATTTACCTGAAGCGCTATCTTGTGCTGTAGCGCCATCTAGTGGGGTTATAATAATTTTACTACGCCCATGTTCTTCCCGCAAGTGCAAGCAATAAGTTGACAAGTTTTATCGCAATTGGGTGCACGGTTCGACAGCGCATTAAGCACGAACCAACAAACATTGCTTTTATATATTTGATTCATTTTACGTACACATTTTTTCGTGAATTTTTCCGATATTTTAATAGTTATTCTGCTATTCGAGGTGGAGATGAATCCAACAAATCGGAAATAATTAAAATTGATCGTATCGCTCTTGAGTTATAAATGGTTTAATTAACCCGACTTTATTTTATTTACTTATATTCTTCACGACTTTGAGCAGGTGGGGTAATATTGAAAAGCGCCGGAGCGGCAAAAATGTAAAAAAATGTTCAAGAAGGTCTTATCCTGTAGATTACGCTGTGAAAAAAATTTCTTAATATGTATTACTTTTACACAAATGTATGTTTTAGTTTTAAAAACCAATCTTAGTTTTTATTGTCCGAAAACGCTTCATGTAGGAATTATTTAACAATATAGATACAAACTGAATAGCGAGTTGCATTTGCATGAATATCTAATTACTTTCCCACATACATACATATATACAGAGTAATATACGTAATATGGGTGAAAGTTATGTTATTAGTTATGTTAAATTAAGAAAAAATATCCTCTACGTCGTGGTGTTGACAGAATCCCTAATTTGTGCGTCCTTTATACCGAAAAACCAATTGAAACAAATATCCGTCTGTCCGTCCGTTCGGTGTTGTGAACAACACTGGCGCCTAAACCATAAGTACGATTTCTTCCAAAATGAATATTCTTTCGACGATCTGGTTCCACTAAAGGTGCTACGATTTTGAAAAAGTTTCAAAATTTTCTCAAAAACGGCTCAAATTTTTTTCTTTAAATGTATTTAAGAATAGAGTAAAACATGGCATAGGTACTTATTAACATGGCATAGGTACGATTTCATGGTTAAATCTGAATTTTCGAAAATTGCGAAAGTTTGATTTTTATTCGGCGCGTTCCTCCAACTACAAAATTGCAAATAGAAATTTTTCCTTCAAAAAAAGTGTTCTTCATGGTGAGTTTTTTCTTTAAGGTCATGTACATTTGAAAATTTTAGTAGTTTTTGCGCAACATTCTGTGCAATATGTGCAATTATAAAAAATTAAAATAACAAGATTTTTTCAAAAACGGCACCAAATTGCTCCTCCACCTAATCGACTTGCTGGTCGATCTTTCACTTGAACGACTTGCTGGTCGATCCTCCACTTAATCGGCTTGCTGGTCGATCCTTTTGTACATAGTTGCATACCGTGTGTATATGTCATTTAAACTCTGAGATTTAGGGAAAATATATTTATAAATATTTTTTATGTCGCCGATGTAAGTGCATACTTAAGTGATAGACATTTTCTTCGTTGGGGTAGTGAAACGGTAGCTATTCTCAAAGCTTCGTTGTGGAGTATGTCCAATTGTTTGAAATATTTTTCCTCTGACGTTACGTACAGTACGCATCCGAAATCTATTTTTGTGCAAAACATTTTTCTATAGGTTCAGCAACGCACATCTTGACCAGCTTCTCAGGTTCTGAATGCAAGAGATTTCATGATTTTATTTCATTCGTTTGTTATATAGATGTGTGTTTTACATGTTAATTTGGAATCAAAATACAGCTCTACTATCTTTGTGTTTCTAACAATGTTACTGGTTTACCCCCTAATATCAGAGTTGGTCAGTTTACATCTTTATGATGTGATAATATAATATATTCTGTTTTCTGGGCAGAGACCTTGAATTCAGTTTCTTGGGACCAGTCATGCAGGTTGTTTAGTGCATTTTGAATAGTGTTTTTGGTAGAAATAATGTTTTTACCTTTACATAGAATGCTTATATCGTCAGCAAACTTCCTTGCAATTAATAATAGTTTAAACAAATGTTTTTCCGTGTTTTAGAAGGTGTGGGGCAGTGCCTTGCTGGTGGGAGATACCTGGTTGGGGAAAATTTTGCTAGCCGACGGTATGTCGGCGACAGATCTCACCATCCAGCAGGAGCGAAGATCATAGCCACCTACTTAGAAAAAAAATCGCACTACACTTACGGGACTAATGACTTAGCAGTTGATGTACCCAGAATGAGTAATCAATTAATCAACAATCTCCAATGACATCAAACAGTTAACGATTACCTTCAGAGTTACAGTCGGTCTTCTACCACCTTACAGAGGATGTAGATCCATCCTCACAATGGGGCCGCCTATAAATTACGCAATGCAAATTTGGAAAATTTTGTATCCCCCTCTTCCTCTTGAAACGTACCCGTAACGCACCCTTGAATAACACTCCCTAAATAATTACGTACCGCTTGAGGCAACAACCGCTTCCCTTGTAAATGCAAAAAGTGAAAATAATTTACAACACAATAAAAATAATTTGTATTCATTTTATTTGTGTTGCGTATTAAAATGTATGATAAAAAGTCGGAATTAGTTGACGAGGCTGACAGCACCTAACAATAAGATTGGCAACAAATTGTGAATGGAAGACGCATAGAGGAGAAAATTTTTTATTATAATCTCTGTACACGCCGTCGTGGATGAATAGGCGAGAGTCTACTGCGCCAATTGAAATGAATTCTAGAATATACTACATAGCAGTTATGAATGTTTTCTAGGTAATATTTCAGATTCAATAAAAAACTACATCAACATTATTCCGTATTATTGTAACAACTTGCATCTCTTAACTTGAATTTATTAATCTTTTGAAAATTAATTAGTTAATATTTTAATGTTTTAGTGTAAGACTAAAAAAGGAATTATTTCATCAAATGTTGAAAAGTGTAAAGAAATAAATATTAATGTTTTGTAACAATGAACTAATATCCCTACGAAGCACATCGCAATGCTGTCTCAAACCCCCTCCTTCTCTTTAGCGTTACGTAATTTAAGGACGACCCCAATGATCATTTACATTACACAATGTCCAGAAGCATGACGATACAGGTCTTTTAATAACAACGTTAGCCGGTGTAACCAAGGATGTCATCGCTGACCGAAATATGTTTCAATCAACTTTTTTACTAACTTAAGTAAACTCTTCGGCGATTAAAAAAACGCACCGCTGCATATCACCTGGGGTCGAATGGAAAAGTTGAGCGATACCAATACACCTTGAAAATTGCCATTCGTTGCACTGAAGATGATAATCCATCGAGATCCCAACGTGTGACCGCTTATTTTATTAACCGTACGTTATAAAAACGCGAATAAGACAAGAACTGCAGACGTTTTTTAAAGTCCTAAACTATTTTTGCCAAATAAAAAAATATTTTCAGTCACTTTTAATAAAGCCTATTTTGAATCCTCATCCGTAGCAATTAAAATTTAATTTTTTCTACAACAATATCTCATCCAAAACCAAATTATATTTTCTTTCGGAAATTTCATCATAATCTCGTGCGCTTTACGCTTTGAAGAACAAACAGACTTTTCTTTCACATACTCCGGACCACACAACTGCTTGCACTTAAACACTAACAAAATTGGTGGGACCACGAAAGTTTCATTAGATCGCTTCGAAACTGGATTTATTTGCGCAGGAAATCCTTAACAACAACCGGACAGGTTGATCTCGGGTTGACGGTGCATCTTATAGTTGGCCTCTACCATTATTATACAGGAGCGGGATAACGTTGCCTTGACATGATCCGATTCTTCCAATCGGTAGGCCGGAATGTTATCGTTCACAAAACAGGAATGGTGTATTTTATTTTGAGGGAAATTTAAATTAACACTTACAATTACTAATCACTTCACAATATTATTCTGATTTTATGATTTATAACATCATAGACGCTTTTAATGCAAATCACTTCACAATATTATCACTGATTTTACGATTTACAACATTGAAGACGTTTTTAATGCAAAGAAAATAAAACGACCTCCTACCACTCTATGAGAAGCTACAGAACGATAAAAAATTAATTAATTAATGAAAATATGACTACTATGATTTATTTAGATCATTTTTCTCTGCTGATCTTCGCATAGATAGTCTCGTAATTGACGAAAATTCTCGTTTTCCGACAAAGTGCGTCGACTCACGAATACGATATCAGCAAGGTCATCTGTCCTTGCGCGCTACAGCGTAGCATTTACCAAGTTCTAATTGCACTGTTTGTGAAACAAATACTTTTCAAATATTAACCATATTTATATCATTGCATTGCATTTTGAAAGATTTTTAGAATGTTGGAGAAAAAATATATACTTTCATTTAAAAAATCCAAGTTCTGTCAATATCTCTAAAGTTACATACATCACAAATATCATCTCGATACCTCGAACCGTTTTCAAGATATTTGCTGTGGACAACTTAGGTGCTCCACTCTGTGTACAGTTTTATTCTAAACCTACTGAAATTTTGAACAAACGACTTTCAGAACAAGAGAGAAGTCATTTCCACTTGAGGTTTTGTAAATACTACTCTTATCTCCCTTTAACTCTTAAGTCATTTTAAATAGCACACCCTCATATACGAAAATTTCGAAAAAAATGAAAAAATATAAGGGAAAACATTAAACGTTCCCTTGAGTCTACATAATTTCTGCCAAAGGTTTTTTAATTAATAGTAGTGCCATTACGCTTTGAGCAGTTTCAAGTCAAAATTGTTACTGGAAGTTTGCCTGAAACTTTCAACAATGCATCCACTTACAGCTGCCCTTAGCAACGATGGTGGTAACAACGGTAATCGAAGGGAGCATGGCAGGCATTGGCGGCTGCTCCTAAAGGGCTATAGGGCGGCACCCTCACTAGAAAAAATCCTAAGAAGAATTTGCAAAAAGTATTAAACTTGCGATAAATCGAGTGGTTTAATTTATGTATACTACCAGCGTAAATTTTGTGGTAGAATTTAGCTTTATTTGTCCGTTTAAACAAAATATAAATGTTTTTGAAATGGGTTGCATCGTGGACTATCGCGAGTCCGTCCGTAGCTGGTGCATGCGAGACACTGGAATCTGGAGGAAGAGTAAGGGTTCTAGGAATTGGGTGGGCGCAGCGTTTTGCTATTAGAGTTCGCCCCTATTAACTAAGCTAAGAAATCCGACCCTTTCATTCTGATTTCATAAATTACTTTGTTTGCTAGAAATATTTTTTTAAAATCTCTTATTTTCGCGTGAGCATAATGATAGCTTCTTAATTTTGTCCAAGGAATAAAATCCCGAATTGCAAATCAGTTGTGCAATACATGCTATAGTTTTTTTCGTTCAAGAATTATTTTTGAAAGGTAAAATGAATGTGATTGTTCGAACGAACACTTTTTTTTGTTTTTTGTTACTTTAGGTCGCATCAGCTACTCGGTCATTAGCGACCAGTATTGGAGTAACATTATGACATGAAGATGACACGATATGGTGATGATAGGGGGGGTGAAAGAAGAACACATACAACTATGCCCGAGGCGGGACTTGAACCCGCGACCCCACGGTCCAAGACCACTAAGGTTCTACTGTTTTAGCGATTTCGGCCACGGAACCGGCGAACATCCACACTGTCTCTCCTAGTTCACAACCCACCGGCCGCCACTGATGGCAGGGGCGAGGCCAGGTGAGGAGGGTAAGGCCCGGACAGTGGGAAGGAGCAGGAATAGGAGCGCAGGTTATGAGTTATGCAGCGGAGGTTACGACAGTCTGTAGTAACTACAAATAACAGTTACACAGAAACAACTACTTTCTTCGATACTAATATTGCCGAAAGATGACTTCGTCCAAGGAAGACTCAAAGACTCTAATAGAAAATTCTTGTATGTGACGGTTAGTTACGAATAAATTATGATTAATAAGATATTGTTCATTTATTTTGTATTATTTACTTAAAATATATAATAGAATATGTCACAGATAGCAAAATAACAGATTAGTATTTGAGTGACAAAACGAAAACTTTGCGGAGTCCTGTTTGCAGCATTTGAGTCTTCCTTGGACGAAGTTTTCTTTCGGCAAAATCTTAGAAAGTAGTTGTTTCTGTGCTCAAATAAATGAGCGCGTTTGTCTGAGGAGTGGACTCACTAAGTTCCCCATTTAGTTTACAGGAAAGGTAGAATTGAAAATCGCCGCTTCAGTGGAAAAATACGTTACAAGAACACATCAATTTCTAATAAACAATTCGCTTAAACACGAAGATGTACACATATTTGATATCGTTCTTTCAAGGCCAAAATTTAGCATATAGTTCCATTAAAAAAAACAAAGTTGACGTTATATCTTCGTAGTAAAAAATAGTGCAAAGATAAAGTATGCTATAATCAAGTAGCCCCTGCTTATGCAATCGACTGTCCAAACGATATCCTTGTATCTTGCACGGTTGAGGAGATACAAGGGGTGTTAACACTTAGTTGTTCCACTCTGTATACTATTATACTTACTAAATACTTGTGGTGCTGATTTTTAATGTACCGTGTGGCCCACCTAAGATGTTCCCTTCAATTTTCTCCTGAACCGTTGCAGATACTGAGAAGCGGTTTTCACTAAAACTACTATAAGCAAGAGGCATATATGGTCATGCATAATATTATTCTATTGCATTTTTTATTGCAGAGATATTGACCCAACTTCGTTTTTTTAAATGGAATCCTATAGATTTTTTAGCTCATCATAACAAGCGTGAAGAGACGAGTTCATAAATGTGCATATCGTCATATGTTACATAACAAAATTTTCGAGAAATTAAGAGTTTTAAAGACGCACTTCGACTGCTGGTTTCCGTAATCTGAACGAGAAATTCCGGGTGATATGCGGCGAGGCCATTCCCTTCCGTTGCGTCGACCCTGCGGGCGCGGTGCTGTAGTAAACTGGCCGGCAAGGTCACCTGATCTTACGCCCCTGGAGTACTTTCTATGGGGAACGATAAAGAACGAAGTTTACTCACAAGTATCAACAACATCTGAAGATCTCAGGCGCCGCATTACAGCATCTTGTCATGCCATTTCACGTAAAACTCTAAATTCTGTTCGAAGGTCTCGTTATAAGCGTCTTCAAATGGGTATATCCGTTGATGGTGCACGTATTGAGTACGTGTTATTAACCAAGCTATTTCTAGAACTGTTAGTATTTTTCTTACTTTTATTTACACGATATTTTTGTACCGGCTGAGGTTTTCAGTCTTTCAAAGAGTAAATGTTTTGTTTGTGACAGCACACGCATTTATTATTTCAGTACATATTCACTCTCCAATCTTCCCTTGCTTTCTCTAGGGTTAATAATTCAAATATTTTCTCAAATCTGGTAGTATTTCATGAATTAAAAAATAGTACCTTGTGGCGTACAGATTTGCTCAGAACATGGCTATGGGCGAATACATTGTCTCCAGAACTAAGAGGATGTAGTCTTAAAGGGCAAATCGCGGGTTTTCGTGAGCTCCTTTGCACGTAGCATCACTACATTTACCGCAGGGTCGACGCAAGGGAAGGGAATGGCCTCGCCGCATATCACCCGGAATTTCTCGTTCAGATTACGGAAACCAGCAGTCGAAGTGCGTCTTTAAAACTCTTAATTTCTCGAAACGTTTGTTATGTAACATATGGCGATATGCATATTTATGAACTCGTCTCTTCACGCTTGTTATGATGAGCTAAAAAAATCTACAGGGTTCCATTTACAAAAAAGGAAGTTGGGTCAATATCTCTGCAATAAAAAATGGCATAGAATAATATTATGCATGATTATATGTGCCCCTTGCATATAGTAGTTTTAGTGAAAACCGCATCTCAGTATCTTCAACGGTTCAGGAGAAAATTGAAGGGAACATCTTAGGTGGACCACACGGTATATCCATATTGCCTCCGGTGCGTCAATTATTGTCAGTTTAAAAGTACAAGGTTACAATTAATGTTTGCTTTGGCTCGTAATGAAGAAATCTATCAAATTATTTACGAGTGTAAACCAAGTAACTCAAATAACAATAGAAAATATGTTTTCAAACAATGTGAGAACTTTTGCTGAGAAAGAAAATACAATTTAACCGGATTTACGACACATCAAAAGATAGAAAATATTTTAAAAGATTGGAGCGTTAATATGAAAAAAAAAAATAGAATGGAAAAGAATACAAAGAACAATTTATCGTAAAAACGACAAAATTATCATCTACATTAAAATTTAGCGAACAAAACACGTTTCCTTCAAATTTAAACTTTGAAAAGTATTTAATAATTGTGCCTTATGCAATTTCGTTGTTTTTGTTTGGTTATGTTTATTTTCTTTTTCGTCGTACTATGTTGTTTACATTTCTTTGTCGTACAATGTTTATAAATTCATTATAAACGCAGTACGTCGTATTAAAATTACATTGTTATATTAATGGAATTTCATCCATGAAATAGTGCCATTAAATTCCACTTGTACTTCAGAAATTCTCAGGTAAATCGACAGATTTATCGACAATTTCTAAAGCATTTGTGAAATTACTTATAAAAATGTCATTCATGATGAATTTAAAATGTTTGTTTGTCGATTTATATGTGTTTGCAAATAATTCAATTGAGAAATAAATTATTTGGTTATATATAAAATTATTTTCCACCAAGTATCGATGGTGGGTGGGTTTTCCAATCCCACATCGCATTCATTTGCACAAAAAGGGGACTGTCTGGGAAGAATTAATTCCGGGAAAAGTGAAGTTTCCTTTTAAAACGCAACACGACACATCTTCCCCGCCGTATCCGGGCTCAATCCCCGATCGAGAGAAGGCCGCGTTGTGAAGTTGCTCATCAAAGGGGCGGCCGGCGCGCGGGTGAGGAAGGTCGTGGTTTGGCCGCGCCCGCCCGGCCGCACCTGCGGGCGCGCCCTCCTCCTAGGGCCCGGCCCTGCCCTGCCCAGCCGCAGCACCGCCAAGGGCGAGGGCGGCCGCCCGCCCGCCCAGCGTCAGCCAGCTTCGTTACGTCACGCGGGCGCCGCTCATGCGCGGGGCGCGGCGGCGGCGGCGGCGGTGGCGGCGGCGGCGGCGGCGGGGGCGGGGGCGGCGGAGCCCGAGCGCGGCGCGCGGCTCAGTCGACGCTCGCCCGCGGTCTGCGCTGCTGTGCCATCGCCGCTCCGTGAGCGCGTCGCGACGCCCGCTGCTGCCGCCGCCGCCGCCGCCGCCACCGTCGCCGCTGCTGCCTCCCCCCTCCGTGTCGGACACACCCCAACCTCGCCCGCCGGCTCGCTTCGCGGCCCCCCTGCGGCTCGCCAGCTGTCATGACTGTCTCGTTCTCCGATTCCCAATAAAGACACATTTTTTCCCCCTCTTCTCATTTACGAGAGGACGTGCGACTCCCAGTCACCGGCGGCGACTGACAGCGAGGCGCACTCTTTTTCGCTTTCGCGGCGGGCGGGCAGCGCCCGGCGAGCGCCGTCGCGTGTGGGGGGCGTCGAGACGCCGGCGCGGGGCGTCGCGTGCGAGGCAGGAGGAGGCTGGGAGGGCGTGTGCCATGTGAGAGTGTAGTGCAGTGCGTGTACAGTGCGTGAGTGGTGCAGTGCGTGAGCCGGGGAGCGGGCAAGAGGACCAGGAAGAGACGCGGTGACATCGATGGAGCGTGTCGTGGTGTTGTGGGTGCTCGTTGCCTTAGCCGGTGAGTAAAACGGGTGGAGAAAGTGGTGCCAAGTGTTGGAGAGTCGTGCGTTGTGATTTAGATGGAATGATCTGTGTTGTTTTGATGGAGAAGCGGATGAGTGCTCACGGTTGCCGTGGTTGGTTGTCCCCTTTTCCCCCAGAGGCATCTGTGCCCGTGTTGTGCCGGTGTGTACCTGAGCCCACCGTCCAAAGACCAGAAGTTGCAGTCGTCTCCACGCCACGGGGACCTTGGCGACCTTCCGCCGTGAGGGACCGCGCCCCGCGGTGCCTTCGCCGTTCGGCGCCTTAAATCTCGACGCGAAACTTCCAAAGAGGCATTTCGTTATCCTGGGATTTCCAATTTTGTGCCGCGGGTGGAGGAATAACGAACTGCGAGGGGTAATGATGTTCCGGGGATTTTGATTCCCGGAGTTGGGTCACCCCTGCGGGAAGCGCGCAGGATCCTCTGGCGATAAACTGCCGTCTTCTCCAGCAGCCCGCGTCCTCTACGGAAGACGTCGAAACAGTTGCCATCTCCCCGAGGACGGCTTTTCTGCTCGATTGGCAATTGTTCTCCAAGATTTCTTTTTTTGTCTCCTATCCACTTTCCATGTTCTTTCTTTTTTGGGGGATTCCATAACCGCAATGTCTGCATTTGAAGCTAGTTGAGCGAATAATGACGTTGAAACTTGAACTTTTAAGTTTGCTATCGCGCTGAGGTATTTACGCATTGTTTCATCAGAATTTTACTCGTACTGTGAACATTTTCTAAGGGATTTACTTGCACTGTGTACGCTAATTTTACACTAGCTGGAATAATTAAAATTACGTGTTTCTCTCTTAATGGGAACGTTCTAGTGAAGTTTCTAATGATATTACCGTCTCCAACTATCGTTCTCATTTTAGTTTCGAAATTGTGTGAAACACGAGCTATTTTAAATCAGAGTAGTCAATATATTCCTAACAACCTGAACAAATAATAATAACAATAATAATAATAATAATAATAATAATAATAATAATAATAATCCGAGCGAACATCTGCGGGCTCTTTGAGCGCTCTTCTTTGCGTGGCGTCATGACGTATCGAGCGCACTATACGGCACACCTGCGCCGCTCTACGTGCGATTATGCCCCTGCCATTGCGTGCACATTTACGTCTCTCCGGAATATTGATGGTTTCCAAAGCACGTAAATCATCGTAATTGTTATTTAATTAGTGTTTAAAATGAAATATTTTACTCTGTGAAAATGTATTTCGAAAATTCACTTTTATTTATTAATTTTTTATTTTGTTGTGGAAATCCTAGTAAGTTTCTTGCCTTGATTTCTTTCTCTACCATGAAGTTGACCAATAACTACGTAGTGATATTTTTTCCCTGTGAGGATCAATGTATAACTGTTCTCTCGAACGAAACAAGTAGAATTTTACCAATTAACTTGAACACAGTGCAAAATGAGGGATTTAAATAATGTTCATGATATAAGTATTAATAACAATATTCAGTTAATTTATTGTGAAAATAGTTTAGAAAATATTTTTTGACTTAAGAGAAGATTTTTTTATTGTCTTGTTCTACAAATATGAAAATATTTTTGACAATTATTTGTGAAAAACAAACTACATTTTTTGTTACAGGAAAAGCAATCTCTCTCTCAAATCAATTTATATATATATATATAAATATATATATATATAAATATATATAATATATATATATATATAATATATATTTAAATTGATTTTCGTGGTTTCCAATATTGTCCCTCTCGAAAAAAAGCTAAAAGAATTAGTTTTCTACCGTCGATCATCTGTGATCTAAGGAAAATATAGACAAATAAAGAATCAGAGATAATGTGTTCTTTCCACGTCAAATTAAGTTTATCACGAGCATTTTAATTTTAAAATAAATCGTTAATTCATATCGCCGTGCATCGAAGCTAAAACATAAGCTCAAGAGAATTTGAGCCCCTGGCGACAACAGGCAGATTCGAGCCCTGAACGTGGGGCGAAGCACGTATGTTACAAAGCTGCCTTATCCAATTTAGTAATCTCTATAAACTCGGGATGTATAAATTTTTCGAGTGTAATTGAAAACGTCACAGACCCGGATTTCATTTAAAACTCGGCAGTTGTGTGCGCATTTCCGCCGCAGGCGGTGAAAATGAATTTCCCTTCGGCCGGCGCGGCGCGGCGCCGCGCCTTGAGCGGCGGTGTCGCGAAACGGCGCCGGAGAGCGACGTCGCCTGGGCGTCGCGACGCCTGGCGTCGTGTCGGTGGAGGGTTAGCAAGTGCCGCGACGTGACGTGACGCGACGCACCTCAAGGCCGCTCCACACATTCGGCATTCGCCGAGCAGCGAGCTATACTGCTCGCCCAATCCCGACCAGCTGATGTGTTCGGCAAATGTTCATTCGCTTTGATGTGTCCAAAAGACCGACATGCGGCGGCGAATCTTTGTCACTCGGCAAATAGCAAGCAACTCACCCACACTATTCTGGATTCGGCAAGCGGTTGCTAGCTGTTCGCCGAATAACGCATGTGTGGAGTCGTCTTTACTGAGTGCGACGCGACGCCGCTGGCACAACTTTTCGCGGACGCGTTTTGGAGACGGAGGCAGCGTCAGGCTCCATGGCGCGCTTCATTTTAATTTTCTTTTTATTGAAATAACGGTACATTAGTACTAAAGTACTTTTACATATGTTATTTTTATGTCGACTTACATTAACCTTGTAAACTAACTTAATTTTAAATCGAAATACTTAAGGGTAAGGAAGCTCATAAATCGTCTTACTTATTCTTCACTCGGACCGAATGGTCAAAAATGTTTGAATCGGGAATTAATTTTTTAAAATTCTTGTCCGGAAATTTGCGATTTGGGCAAGGTTAAATTGGGATAGGTGTTCGATTGGGTTGATGAATAAGTAGAATTTGGTGGAGATCTTAGTAATGAATGGAATTATGTATGGCATATTTAATTCTTTGTGGAACTGTAAATTTGAAACGAACCATGAAGTCTGTGTAATTGTTCTGAGAGATTTATTTTGAATGATTTGGATTTTGTTTAATGTAGTTCTCGAAGCATTTAACCAAATATGGCACACATAAATCATAACAGGTCGGATGACATGCCTATAAAGAGCTATTGATTATTCAGATAAATTTTACTTTTGAAATTAAGTGGTTTTAGTTGGATGATCTTTACTTTTCCGTGGCGGCCCGGCGCACTGTGTGCGCTCGCTACCGTTTAAAAGAGGCGTGAATTAGTGCAGTGGAAGGGAATACTCTAATGAAGTGGATCCAGGTACGCGGAGAGAAAAAAGGCTATCTCTGCTACAACGAATATGCGTGCCCCTATAAAAATCTTTTGTGGATACGTACAGTTAGAAACAGTCTTGTTTTTACAGTCCATAATTTGCTCGAAAATCGTTAAAGTGGAAAATTAATACTAATGAAAAATACATTATAAGATAATTGAATTATTGTAGTTGAATAAAATGTAACTTTGTACACCAAGAAACGGCCTCGAATTTGAAGTTCACCAGCACATTTTGTGCTTGGAAACCTTCCTAGCGACTAGCTCCCGAGCGACTAAATGCGCTGGTGAATTTCAAACTCAAGTCCGTTTCGTCTAGGTGTACAAAGTTACATTTTATTAAACTGTAATTATTCAATTATCTTGTAATATATTTTTCATTAGTGTTAATTTTACACTTACAATTAATATTTTTAGCACAAATTATGGACTGTTCTAACAAGACTGTTACCAACTGTATATGTCGCATAAGGCCTCGCATTCTGCTGACCCCAGACCAGAGGAGCCTGCAGATGTGTTGGTGTCTAGTGTATGGTCGAATAGGCGTTACACAGGGACGTAAAGGGTAACCGCCTGTCCGCTGGATGAAAAAAAATATGCAATGACTTTTAATTTTGAAAATATAGTAGATTTCAAAATTGAAAAAGGTAAGATAATACACAAATTAAATGAGTTAAATAAACGATCAATTTATAATAAAAATTAGGTGAATTATTTGGCTTCTTTAGAGATCTTGATCTCTATAGCCACCTGGAGATTCGAAAGCTGGTTGCACCCCCCTCTCCTCGAGCTTGAGTGTGTCCCCCTCACCCTCTTTTTTTGGTCGTTTGTAACTGCTTGTAAATGTACCGACCACTCGGATAATTAACATCAGGGTAACTGTAAGGAGAACACATAAGGACAACATGAATACATACAGACATCAGTGTCCGGGGCGGTATCGAACCCGTGACCCTTCAAGAAGAGGGAGCCACGGCCCTCCAGCCTTAGCGACCTCCCTCGTCATCTTTTGTAGAATATTCATTGGATCATTTTCTGGCTAGGGAAGTAAACCGCTGGAAATTGTGCAATTTCTATTGCGTAATCACATATTTCAAGTATTCTTTCTGCTCTGCAGAAACAATGACCTACTACGTTGTGTTTCGCCAGTTTTCACATATTTTAAGTGTTTTATAAATAATAACCAATGTTATTATTTTAGAATTTTCATAGAAGCATAATAAATAGCTAAAACATGACTAAAATAATAACTTTAAATTGAACAAAATGACATCATGTACGAGAAATTGGATTGCTTTAATTTTCAAGCTTCGGATGTAACTGAAGTTTCTCATTTATGAAATAAGATTCGGATGAGAATTGAAGACATTCGCTTCTGAGAAATTCCCAGTTCAGCGGCGTCATCTCTTCTAAGTCTCTTCCTCTTGTCGTGCCTTGCGAAGGCGTCATGCACAAGTTGAGATCTTTGGCCTCGAAGGAGACTGGACTTAAATTATTACATTTTTATTATCCAAATATATTTCTAAATTTTTCTTTTAAGGTAAATAGCACGAGTGTGATTAAATGCGCATTTAGAAGTAATAAAGATGCTCACAAAAGCATTTATGGGACTGACATTCTTAACATATTGGACTCCGACTGAATTCAGAATATACGTTTTGCTTTGGAGTAGCGTTACTTAAAGTTAAATTATAGCTCTACCACACACCATCATCAAAGTCAAAATGAATAACGTCTCGAAAAATTTTCGCTTGTTGCACTGGATTAACTACAGCAGCGCTGACCCAACTTTTTACTATCTCTCCTTTCAACGTACTAATAAAAGAAAGAAATGTAATACTGCGGCAAAGGAATACGATAAAGTGAACAAATCGTGTTCCTATATATAGTAAGGTACTTTATTAACATGATGACTAGTCAGCAACTTTGTTTCGTGGGTCTTTGATACCGAAAACTTAGCCGGCAGAAAAACGTCTGTCCGTCCGTTTATGATCAACGATAGAAATAAACCGTCTAGCCGAATTTCTCCGAAATCATATTTCTCTCATCGACCTCAACGAACTAGATGTCATGTGAAATTGAAAGGTATATTTTGATTTTGGGTGATACTTAACACGAAGCGTCAACAATATTTTCAAAATTTTCTCAAAAATTGCTCCAAATTTTTTGATTATGATTTTTCCTCAAAAAGCGCAAAGAATGCTTAAAATAACGTCTCATTTTCATTAATATCCCTTATTTTCCGAAAGATGGAAAAGTTTAAACTTTTTCGGCGTCTTTCTACAACTACAATATTGAAGCTTTTTCCTTAATAAACTTTGTGTTTCAGAGGCAGATATTTAAATAAGGTCTTATAAAATTTTTCAAAAATATGAGTAGTTTTCGAGTAAATTTACGTGAAAAGTAACCAATCGACTTGTTTTTCAAATAGGCTTAGAAATGGTTCTTTATTATTTTTTTCGAATAAAGTAGGGTTGTAAAAACGGAGGAGGACCTATTCTTGGTGAAGCCTATTTCTAAAAACTGCAGAAAGTTAGATTTCCAAACTACATGATTGGTGATACTTTTTTCTTAATTACATCTGTTCTTGAAAATGATATTTATATAGATCATGTACAGTTATTTCAAAATACGAGTAATTTTACGGATTTTTTTTCTTCGAAATTTCAAAATAGAATTTCCCGAGCTCCTTTTGATTTCTTCCGCGTGTTTTTCACGAGATTTCAAATCACAATACTATAATTGCAGCGCCGGGGCACGACAGCAGAAAATTCTTCGAAACCCTTTTTAATGGTGGGCGATGTTTCTGGCTATAAGCAACGCAATTTTGTATTGTCGAATTAGTGTTCATGAATTAGCTTTAAAATAATTCGTTTTCGCACCTATGACGCAGCGGTTGTTAATGAGTTTTACAGGTGATTGCGGAGATGTGTTAAAGTGAACAAATTGCGTTATTAAATTTCGTAAAGTTAGATTAATATTTCGTATAATATTACTTTACAGATCGAAGAAAGTACGTTCTATCGTACTTGTGTTCTTCTTATGCACTGATTAATTTCTAGAACTAGAGAGTAGGTCGCCATGTCTCATTTATATCACCCTCTCTCTACAACTAATCAATCGACAACAACAACAATAATAATAATAATAGTAATAATAATAAAAATAATAATAATAATAATAATGAAGCGAACATATTTCATAAAAAAAAGTAACATTTACTCACGTGTAGTTTTGTGTAATTAACGTGAAGGTTGACACTGCGTGCTTGTTGCAATTTGACAAAACTATAGCTTCTAGCTAGAACAAGCCACCCCAAATAGCTTGGAGATTTGAAATTGAAGATTTGACCCAGAATTTGCAGTTAACTTCACGTAATAACAAACAATATGAATATTTTATCACAGTTCAACAAGACTGATATAACATACTGTAATATACAAAATATTACAAGAAAACAAACACCGCGCTTTACTCTGGACGGTGCGAAGCGGTTACTAGGTGACGAATGTTTGTTGACAGGCATCGTTGTGGTAGCTGCGCAAAAGTTGTCTGATTAATTTAAGTGGGACATCGCCGTTTTATATGAAATAGGGGGCATAGAATTTTGAACATTAGTGGAACAATTCTTGTAAGGAATTAAATTCAAACATCGAGAGAGAAGCAGATGACTTCGGCGACGACCGGCGCGAAGAGGGATTTTCGGCGGGGAAGCCAAGGTTGATGAACTGCGTGGCCTCATTTCACAACACCTAGACAATTCGGTACCGTTATTAACTAGATGCATGCAATCAATCACATTGATACTGTTAAACAAAATTCAAGTCATTTCAATAAATGAAATTATTGTTGTGCTTTATCTTACGCAATTCTTCGTAATAGTGGAAATAATTTCAGACTTCAAGCTTCTCTGTACAGAGGTCAACCCGGTAACAACCAGCCTGCAGGTAAGCGTGATCTCATCGTATCGAACCCAAAACTGAGCTAGCAAAATTAAAGTAAATAATTCATTATTTTATCACAATACAGTGCGCGAGGAAAGTCTTACCGCACCGAGCCGAATGAGGGCCTCCCGTAGAAAATTGCAGTTATGGTGGTATCAACCAAATCACTGGAAAAAAGGTGAGGGGTACAATTATTCCAGCATCTGTTATGATTGTGGTGAGTACGCAATTTCCATTTTCTAATGTTGCAAGTTTCAGTTAATGCGTCCACCATTATTTCTCGTGCCAGCACTCTCAACAGCAAGGTGTCACTGCGAAGACCCTTCCCTGGTGCATGTTATTTTTACAAATGCCGCGCTGGTTCTTGACAAGTCATTTTGCCAGATTCTCTATTCTTCTCTGTCACAAAAGGCCCTTTTCAAGGTCATCGTACAAGAAGCTAAGTGTCGAAAGTGAGATTTCTTCCCTTACGTCCGTTAAAGATAAATTTCTGAATAACGTTCTAGCATTGTACTGTCATCAAAAGCAATAGAATGAATGCAATTGAAGTGTGCGAGACCTTGCTAGTTGAAAAAAATTAACTCTCATTCAGATTTTAATAAAATGCTTTCCTTAAATGTTTTATTAATTTACAAAATTGGCAGAATTGAACTAGCATATGAACAGCGTCAAGAAATATCCCACAGAAGTCGCCTTGGACAGGGTTGCACTAGAAGAATTCTTCAGCCGTCGCTTCTAAGGCAAAACCTGGAATGTGTTTCACTAGGAAAGACAATTTTTGAAATTGCTCGGTTCGTTAATCAAGGCTAATGTTTTATTTGATGACTTCTGCACAAAGAAAATGTAACCATCTCATAAATGCCAAAAATACCGTACATTAAAATTAGAAACAATAAATGAGTATTGCATGCCATATTAATAGTTTTATTCTTTTACGCAATAATAATTATATGAAATGACCATAATGAATAGTTTTATATCTATTATTTTAGTACATAAATTATCAGAAAGTTAATCATAAATTATATAAAGGTATCTAATGGTTTGATCATTGTTCTTGATAAAAAATGTCATTTACCAAAACCAGTTGCATAGTATTATTAAGTGATATTGACATTTCGACTTGAAAAGTATTCATAAATAGTGGAATGAAAAAAAATGGATTTCTGTGATAACATGAATATAGGTTGTGAGCGTATTAAAACACACACTTGTTTAATTTTAGGCTGTCGCCTATGAATAATTTGCGCTAAATTATAGCTCCTTCGACAAGGGGAGAATTCACCGCGATGTGACAAAGGAAGAGTGAAAAATAAAAAGAATCTTATATACTTACTATTGCAGTTCTTTCACGTGTTTATGGTTTTTTAATGCTAGGTGCGGGATAACGAATTACTCTAGTATTTCGTTCACTGTGATTCGATTTCGTGTTTAGGCAAATTAGTAGATGAAAGAAAACTGTGATTTTGTTACAGCAATAGTAGATGTTTCGTGGTGTAATCATGTTATGGGAAAATGTGAAGTTATTGTTTCTTATGAAATTAGTTGTGGTTTTAGACAGAACGTATAAGAAGGCGATAACAGTTGTTCGCCATATCTCAGAATTCAGACTGCAATCTCAAGTTAGAATTTGCTATTCGCCACAAATGTGCAAAGCCGATAGCATATTTGAGAAATATTCAGAATGCACTTTCCGGAACTTTTCTTATCAACCAACTAACCGGGCAAAGCAGCATCTGGTAGCTTCAGAAGTTTTCGCCTTAGAAATGAAAGAACCTAAAAAAAACACATACCAAAAAGAAAAGTTAGAAAAATTAGAAAATGTGCATATGCTAGAATGTCAGATAGAGTTCATTGTCAAAAGCAACATGCATTGAAGACCTTGGGACAATAATATGCTACGCCACATTTCTGATGAAATTGAAATATTAATGTATTTTGTCTCATCTTAGATGTATCTAGATGTTGGGTTTTATTTTAAAGATTCGCTGCAAAATGGCAGTGATATTCGTAAATTAATGTTCTTTATCCCTATGTGTACAATGCAATGTATAAACCTTTACTCTTCGTTTTCTCAAAACTTAAGTATTGTGGCATAGCTTGCTATTGCCTAGAGATCTTCAATTCTTATGAAGTGTACCTAAATTCCGGGAGTCAGAAGAGATGTGTGTTCTTAACTACCAATACAATGGAAGTACTCGGATGAGATAATTTGAGCGGAACTGGTCTGCAATGCAATCACAAATCAGAAAACTAGTGGCGCTACAACAGCACATACTTTCTCACATTATTTCTAACTTTTGCAATTATCGAACGCTCTAAGTGATTCGCTTGAGTTTAACAAAACTGTTACCTGTGATCTTTTCAGGGTTCCTTTCACTATCTAAGAAAAAATTAAAGAAATAATTTGGAGAGATTCTTTAGAAAATGTTTTTTATGCTAATTTACATTAATATCCAGCAGAAATGGTATTTCAAATAATTGTACATGACCTTTTTGTAGATTTGATTTTTTTTGGATAAGATTTCATTTCAGAGAAAATTCTCTTTAGACAATATTGTAGTTTTGCAATTGTAGATTTTTGCTATTTTCGAAAATTCAGAGAGTTTGTGGAAAATAGGAAAAGCACTAAAACATACATTCAACGAGAATATTTTCAGAAAAAAATTGGATCCGTTTTTGAAAAAATAATTGGTCACACGTTCCTAGATTTTACACAAAATTACTGGAAAACGACTCATATTTTCGAAAAATTGATTGATCTTATATCAAGATCTGACTTTGAAATACAAGAAATAACTTTGAAGATCTGGTTTAGAAGAACAAAGTATTAACGGAAAAATTCTATTCTCTGTATTATAGTTATAGGAAGACGGCAAAAACATTTTGACTTTTTTTAATTTTTGAAAAATCAGAGATTGCAACGAATGTGTTTCACGCCATTGTTTTAAACGTCTTTCACGCTAACTGAGGATCAAGTCTAATCAAACAATTTGGTGCCATTTGTAAGAGAATTTTGAAAGTGTTAATGAAGCTTCGTGTAAAGTACCGGCAAATATCAAAATACCCGTGTCAAAATCACTGGGCCTCCAGGTCGTTGTGACCAATTGCGGAATATCAGTTTTGAAGAAAATTATCTGAACGGTTTATGCACGTAGGTGGGAGATAACTAGGTTGAGAAAGTGCGCGCAACCCAACGTAGGACAGCGCCGGATCTCGCCGTCCAGCGAGGGAGATCACCACCACCTCCCGCTGTAAAACATGCAGGACGCTTACGTGACTAATGATCTTAACTGTTGTTGCGCCCGGAATCACCAATCAATCAACGGTTTAGAATCTAGTGATGACTATGGGCAGACGGACGGACGTGTTTTGCCGTCAATTGACTTTTCCGCAGCAAGGATCCACAAAAACATGGATGGTGACGACACAACGTGTTAGAGAAAGAAATGTACTACACACAGGATTTAACAACTTTTTCGTTGCCAGGGTCCGGCAATAAGATTTTGTTGAAAATTCGCCGTTCTCTAGTATACGATTACAATACTTTATCTTCTTACGAAGTGAAGTGAGAACGAACGTAAAATATGTTTACTAGTTTAGTGTGTAACTCAAAAGAAGCTTCTAATGCAACTTGCCACGTATTCTATTCTTTGAAAATAGTGAATAGTCTTTTTAGTAGGCAAGTCTAGCTGTAGCCTTTCAGCTGAAATAAAGAAATCTACTGGGAATACTGTAACGTTTGTGGTGGTGAATTAAAAGCACAGATTTATTTTAACAGAGAAGTTTATTTATGTTTCTTAATACTACACTAAAATACTTGATTTATTTACAGATTGGCTTCAGAGTCCTTGTGTTCTTGACTTAGTTATTGCTTTCTACACGACACAGTTCTCTTGATTATTTATTTTTCTCTGTTCTCTTCTCATGCATTGCTGCACAGTCCGATGCACTCACCGTTGTCCGATGCACTGATTACAGTCAACTGCGCTGACCACAGTTCACGGCGCCGACCACAGTTCACGGCTCGGACCACAGTTCACGGCACCGACCACAGTCCAGTACACTGCCGTCCACAGCGATGCACACACAAACTTCACAGCTCTGCTTCCTGACTTAGGCCAGACTGACTAGCGGCTCCCGACAGCGGCGCATTCATACCTGGCCGGCGTCCGCCTGGACCCTTCCGAAACTCGCGGCACACTTCTTGGCTAACCGCGAATACCCCGGAATCGTCCAGTTTGGGGGTGGCAGCAGATGATGCAATACTCGTTACAATACCATCAACGTGGAACATCGAACGGCAACACAATTTAGCAGTTTCCGAAATTCATTAGTTTTTAAAACTCCGTTTATAAGATGTTGCACTTTTATACTATAATACTACAATGTTGTACGTTTATAAATCATTCTACTTCAAAAACGGACATTACTTAGCACGAATAATTTTCAACGCAAAACTAGAATAACAATGCATATACAGGTGTCCCACCAACTATGGACCACCCCCATAACTTCTAAACGGTTCAGGATATCGAAATGCAGTTTTCGATTAACAATGCGGAATAATGTGGCAAGTAACATGCCATAGAGAAATTGTCTATGACATTTTTAGTTTTCATGAAATTTAATCATCTTTAATTTTTTAAATAGAACTATATATTTTTTTAGCAGCAATGTATAGATCATGAAAAGAGAAATAAAATGATGTATCATATGTCAGTATTTTGATGGTAATTTGAGTATAAAATTAGATTTTCTGACACGTGATTTTTAATATGATATACCAGAATATTACAAATCTTATTTAATAATATTAGCTGTACATGGGGTGGATAAATGGGTATGCAATATGGCGGTATACGGCCTTAGCAACGACAGCGCAGAGGTTGGCAAGGTCAACAAACTGTACACAGGCCTTGAAGATGTCAGGACGCTGGCTAGATAGCTAAAGAAAATAAGATGTGGTTGGTTCAAAAACGAATGACTGACGGGGTCGTGGCTAATGGGGTTCGTAAGAGACGCACGGGTTGGCTAGTGAAGATTAGACAGTCTAATTTTGCCGCTGTGTTTTGAAAAAATAGAATGAGGGACGCTTACCGAACCATAAAGGGTTAAAGAACACATTGAACAGAACATTCTGATTCTGGGTGTCGTGGAGTGAAGATCGCGGATTTTGATAGTAGATGACGTGGTGTAAAGATCGTTTGCGGACATTATATTAGGAAAGTGGGACTTGTATATTTTTTTGTGAGAGAAGTAATAGGTTTTTCGGACTCTGAGAATTATTTGCCAGAAGTAAATTCGCGGAGGACTTGCACAGTTTTTCGGATATTGCAGTTGAACTTTAATGTTTTACATAACCAGTGGGAAAGATTAGGAACCGGGAGCATCGGATAAGAACCGATAAATAGTTTATGCAGTGTGGACTGGACGTGTCAGCAGCAGCGCAAGACCGGAAGAAAGAAGCGAAACTTGGAACCAACCACGGTCAAGTGAGAAGCGACTACGGAGCGTCGGCAAGCAAATCGGTAAAGAAATACTGCAGTACAAAAGAGATAACGTATTTAAAAGGTCATGACCATAAAATTAATTGTTAAAAACTTAACGTTAAATAAATTATTGAATTTTGTTCTTTGGAAATGAAAGGAGTTTTCATTTGTCAATCATAATCTCTAATTAGTTGGAAGCATATAATTGTTACATTTCAGATTCCACGCCATACTGTATAGTTGGCAGATCAGGTAATCGGCTATCGAGGCGATAGCGAGTATTTGTATCCGGACCCATCGACCCAAGCTAGCTGGATGTTTATACAATTTTGTTTAAATTAGATGGGAAAACTTTGGTAGTAATTAATGTAACCTGTTTCTGGCGCCCAAATCTTAATATAAATTTGGAACAGGCCATAATTACAACCACACTCTTGATGAGACGATGATAAAGGTATATTTCATTAAGTAAACGGTCTTTTCTTGTAGCAGCCCTCGCAACAGTAACTCTTGGTAAGATGGCCTTCGCGGCGTCGAGACTGTTTCGTGGAGACAAGGTGTGTGAGAGGGGCGGTTGTGAGGGATAGAGGCGTAACTACAGCAATTCATGGTCTTGACATGAAGATCTTACGAGCAAACATCAACATTAACGATCAGAATGAGAGATTTTTGCCATTTGTTCATCTGAATTGAACGTTTCTTCTACTGAAATTCCAAAGCAACGATAATCAAAAAGAACAAAATAAAAATAATTTGTAGCGGAAGGACGATAATAATAAAGGTTCTTTTCAAACTTACAAGAATCGAGCTCAGTGTGTTTGCAGAAACAAACTCTCATTTTAAAACATGGAAAGGGAATGAATGATTAAAGATTTTTATTGTAATATCTCGATTAATTCATTAAATAATAGGTAGACATTTTCTGTTATTATTTACTGTTAATAAACTTCTTATTTAAACACGTACAAAAGAAGAAAGCAATAAAATTTTTGAAATATTCTTGACTGACTCTCAGTGTAAATTTAATAAACTTTAACACATATGCACATCTGCAGTCACAACTGCTAATACTGATTGGAGTGTTTCTCACTTCATAACACCACGTGCTGCCACAAACTTGAAAATCCACGGCAGAAGACGGAAGTGTAATGCTTTCTTTTCCATTTATGAACAACAGTTGAGGTACGGTTGCACAGTGGACGAATTATTCATTAAAAATTAAATTTACCAACGAAGAGACGGTGGTTGGATTCTTGGCAAGTTTGAAAATGATATTTATTATTAAAGAAGACAAGTTACATGCAGATAAATCAATGGTAAAAAATTTCTTATTCTGATCGTTGAAATTAGTGTTTCTTCATGTGACCTTTGTGACAAGAGCCTGGATTGCTTTAGTTAACCTCTTATCCCTCATTGCACCCCTCTGTCTCCTCTCTCCACGCAAGTCTTCACGCCGTGAAGGTCACTTTTCCCGAAGGCGAGAGTTGCAAGGGCTGCTTCACGAAATATTGTCCGTTTAATTCAAAATCACATATCAGAAAATTTAATTTTATATTCAAATTACTATCAAAATACTAGCATATGATACAGCATTTTATTCCTCTTTTAATGATCTATACATTGCTGCTGAAAAAAAATAGTTCTATTAAAAAATCAAAGATGATTAAATTTCTCGAAAACAAAAAAATGTTATAGACAATTTCTCTATGGCATGTTACTTGCCCCATAATTCCGCATTGTTAATCGAAAACTGCATTTAGATATTCTGAACCCTTGAGAAGTTATGGGGGGGTCCATAGTTGGTGGGTATATAGAAATTCCATTGATGAGATACTACAAAATACGAGCATCATAAAGTTTGCTGGAAACACGTTACGTATTTGCTGGAAACACGTTAAGAGTGAAGTATTCAAAATAATGATACAATTGCTACTCTTACTGACGCTTCCAAAAGAAGGAAATCATTAGGTTGTCAGAAGTAAATATCCGTAAGTTGACAAGTAAAATAATTTTAAAAAGTTAATGAATAAATTATAAGCAAAATTCTAAACGATTAGATAATGATATATCAATTATGAACCTTGATTTTTGTAAATAAAAACGGGATAAAATATTGATTTTCATCTCACATTGCCATGTTGTTCTACACACACATTCTCAGTTCATGAATTTGCGTTAATTCGTAAAATTTTATTTTATTCCTAATAAAGTAAGATTATGCTGCAATAATGCTTTTGTAGATAGATTTTTATAGGCCGTTGCTTAGAAGAAAATATGGGAATTGATAATAAATAAGACTCTCAAATGCGGACAGACATGTTAGCACATTTTTCACAAAAATGTCTGCGACGCACGACAAATTACACAAATATTGTTCGAACTTATTGACGGTGTCATTGCTCATTCTGTTCTTCCTGTTCTTATCAGTTTACATGTGTTATCAATTTTCACTAATTTTTGATACAAGAAATATGTCCATTTTAGGTTTATTAAACATGCAAATAGAAGTTTAGTGTTCAATTAATTTAATGTTTCGAGTTATTGTTAAAGTTATGTCGAATGAGAATAATTGAGTGAAATATTGAAGTAAACATGTTGTGAAGAACAAATAATGAACAATATTTCCGTCAGTAAGATTTTTTACCAAAGAGGATAAGCTGCCTGTTATCAATTCAATAAATATTTTTTAATTTAACAAGTGGGAAAAAAATGCATTGACTGTGTTTAGTTAAAATTAAATTACTGATCAGTATTTAAAACTTTTACATCCTGAACTCAGAATAGATTATTTTTCTTTCATCGTCCTAATTATAAAATGAAGTTACCATTAGAAAAATTATGTGTCATAAAACGAATATAAACGCGAACATTAAGAATGAAAAATGTTTCTAATTAACTCATCCCGATTTTGAATATGAATATGGAAATTATAGTAATTGCCATTCAATTAATTTGAAATTTTAAGTAGAACTGTATGTCTGATCTGTTTTGAATTTAAATAAAAGAAATATTTAGTATAGGAAACGCAATCCTCGCAATTTTCATTTAATGAAATAAGTACGTTCTTGTCATTCAAAAAATGTATAAATAAAGTACGGCTTTTACTTAAACCCAATTGTAATTTTCATTCTCTAAAATTATTGACATGGATGAAATATCTAGAGCGAGATTAATTCACTTTTACCAGAAAAAAATCACTCTTCTACTCCAGAAAATATTTTAAAACGCACGGATTAACATTTGTTATAACGTCCCAATAAAATGTTAAAATGCAATATTTTAACGAGAATGATGGCGAATATATTCTTGAACGAATGCTTGAATAGAATGTTTCTTTTCTTCAGTGATGGTCTACTTTGTTCGATTATATCTTTAAGATGTTTCTTGAAGATGTTTCTTTGTATATTTTCTTCTTTTGTGCAACCACAAAATTTCATCACAGAGCAGAGTATTTTATTTCAATTATGTTAGCATGTCTTTCACGTTTCATGTAATGTTCTATGTAGAAGACTGAATGTAAATATATTTTGTGCTTTTTTTCTTAAAATAATCATGTAACATGGATGTAGTATCCCATGAATGATGCAGAAGATATAACGTGAAAATACCCAGGCCACTTTTACGAGCGTATTGCAGATTCAGATCCAGGTGAATGTATGAATATTTGAAATGAATTTCACAGTGAATATTCCATTTATTTTCGTGTGACATGAAAAGAGTCACAGAAAGTGAAGAATTTTACACGTTTGAAAAGTTTATGTGCAAACATTTACTAAACCAAAGTTAAAATTCAGTTGTATCTATTACCGCGACAGTAGAAAATGAACCTACAGTGTTCTTTATTCAGCTCTGATAGGCATCCTCACATCAGAGGATAGCAACTTTTTTATTCCTACTGTTTTTGTTAATTTGAGCTGGTTCATGGATTAACATTACAAAAGTTACACCAAAATTTACATCTCCCTCGTAATAAATTTGATGTTACATACTTAATATTTTGGAATAGTAAAACCGTTTTAGACTTTATTGTGATTTTTAGTAATACTGTCAGTGATCACTTCTTTAATTCATAAGTTTTTCTCCTTTGAAAAGTATTGTTTACTCTGCTCTATATGTATTTTTTGCATAGAGTATGCAAAAATGGCAGTATTTTTTCTCGTTCAATTTTGCAATGGATTTTTTAAAAAGTTTAGTTTACTGATGAGTAGAGTGCCTAAACTATCGACTGTAATTGCGAGACACTGCGAGACAATTTGACTTGATTAATAGTCCAACAATATCCATCTGATATTCTTGTTGCAGGAACACATTGATGTTGTTCCTTTGGCAGAAAAGACAAAAAAAAAAAAAAAAAACGATAAAATTACGCATTCAGAGTTCCATTGAAAATGTATTTTTGATCAAACACAATACGCGAAATCTTCTGTTTCGCTTTATTACCTACGAATGAATTATTACCATGTTAGAATCCTATTTTTTTTTCTACTTATTTCTTCTTGTTCGAGGAGCTTTGTCCTTCGATGAGGATATTTGTACAGTACACATTTTTTTTTACTTTTTGGGAATGGCAATCCTTAAGCAGTGGTTTTATTTTTCAGACGAAAGTAACCTGCTAAATTAAACGAAGCGAATTTGAAGTATGATTCGGTTTTTATTTCATTTGAAAGACTTGGGAAGTTATGGTGGTTTGAATCGGTCTTTGGGATACATGGATTGGATACGTGGGTGTACGGCATCGTGACGTGGACAGAAGATCAAGGACCTCGGGGAAGATTGATGGTTTTGATAAAAACCGTGAGCTATTCGTGTTAGGTGATCGCTTAATGAAGGTATATTTAATTATCCGATAATCTGGATGTTTAGAATGAACCAAGGGACATTTAAAGTTCTCCTTGAAAATGTTTTGAATGGCTGTTAATTTTTGGAGATAGCTAAGAATAGCGTATCCCCAAACTGGACATGCGTAAGTTATGGTCGGAACAATAAGGATTTAAATAACTTCAGCCGCCACTCAACAGTCAATGAGAGCGTGCATTTGTTAGAGGAAAGCGTTTTGATATTTTTACTGACACTTTGTTGGCCTATTGCATTAACGAGGTTTCCTAGTTAACCTTTTGTCAAGCAACACTCCTAAAGTATTTCATGGGTGATGACATTCACGGTATTGTGAAGTATTTATTCGGTAGGATTTTTGGAATAGCGTAATGGAAGCATTTTTGCTTGATATTTTAACGGGTTTATTTTGATTCTCCATTTTTGGGGCTAGTTAACGTAATCGTTTTGTATGTTTTGTATGAAATCCTTGGCTATGGCAATGCCGTTGTTTATTGCTAAAAGGGCGATATCTTCTGAACACAACGCTATCTTAGTAACCCTCAGTTGGGATATCATTGTTAAAAATATTGAACAGGATGGGAGATAATACTGAATCTTGAGGCACATCAGCAGCAAGAATGTGCGGATTAAAGGTCGAAATATTGATTTTTACAATAAATGATGTTAATGAGGAAACTTTCGATCTTTTGTGGGTACTCGAGGATTCCTCATTGTCGCATTTTATATATTAGGCCCGAGTACCCAATTCTGTCGTACGTCTGACTTTTGTTCACGAAAACTGTTGCTGTAAACTGTTTTTTTTATGGTGGCTATGCGTTATAACTTCAGTCAATCGTAATAGTTGGTGCATTGTTGAGTGATTAGTCCTGAATCCGAACTGAAACGTCGGATTAGTGTTGATAGAATTTATGGATTTAATAAGTCCAGTCAGTATTAGTCTTTCAAATATTTTGGACAGGGTTAGCAATAGACTAATGGGTCTATTGCTTTCAACGTATCTTGGGTCTTTTCCAGCTTCACAGAACGGAATTATTACAGCTTTTTTCCATGCTGACGGAAAATAGGGACACGGCATTAACGTCGCATTAAAGATTGCCGTGAAGGATGCAATAGACCGCCTGTTCAAACTGTTGATGCAAACGGTATTTAATGCTATCAATTCCAGGTTTTTCTTAATTTTCCGATGCTTGATTTCGAAGGCTGTTTCAGATGGTGCAATGAATTTATTGAGTAGTGGCGGAGTTTGGAAATGTAGAGTTGACGAAATTTTCTATTTCCATGTTAAATAGTACATTTGTCACGGGATGAGATTTGAAGGTAGATTCGAGGTTCCGCCATTACTGTTGACTTGTCCTCCTCTGAGTATCCCCGGTTCGTTTCTCTTTCCAGTGATTGGATGTTTGCTTTTTCTTGGCTTGGTCAAGTATGTAGGCCGACTAGGCCAGGCATATCAAGGTCGTGGGTAAGGTAACGAGCTTACTAGTGCTGGCGGGCATTGCATCCAGAGAAATTGGCGCGAGTTAATACATCAGTCCGATTTCAGATTGTCAATTGAGAGTAAAATTTAAAAATACGAATCAAAAGTATGTCGATTTTGTAATTCTGTGCCCTTAAGAACATGAACTTTCTACAATTCTCGTTTATTTGATAGAAAAATCTGGCAAACATATTTTTGTACGAAGCCACTATTCCCCGCCTCGCGCCGCTTCGGCTTGCTCGTGCACACCCCTTTCTGGATTTGGAGGGGAAATGAGCGCGGAGTCAGGGGAAGCTGCCAGTGCTCTTAGAAGCGCCAGGTTTCTCAAGCGGGCAAGTTAGCTCGTGCAGGCGCGGTTTGAAGTGCCTGGACTAGGCGATTGACCAACGACCATAGGTGACTCTAATTTGGATGAATTTTGACTATATTATTATTGAAACTTGAAATTAGTAATTTATCCAGTTTGATTTTAACTAGCCTTGTTAACTTATTTACTTTCGGTTTGATGTCTGGCATTCCAGAAATTTGCCAATAGTGTCTCATATTGTTTTTGGATTTAATTAAGTTTCGAATGTTTACTGGGATCGGTTTAGCGTTTGGCCAGAGACAAGGTCAGGTTGACTGTTTGATGGTATTAACAGCTCCATCGCAGAATTTATCGACTTCGTCATCGATGACGTGCGTATTACTGATCCTTTTTGAAATGTACATAATACGATAGCATTAGATTCCGTACTTGCTCATATTTACGGTTTCTCTTACTTCATGAACGAAATGAATTCTATCGATTTGAATTGATAAAGCTATTAGTGTAATGGGCAGTGGTCGAAGCCCTGTTCCGGGAAATAATCATTTCCCCGAACAGGGTTTTGATAGATGAATAGGAAAATTAAATTTTTTTGTGAGTGCTACATCTAAAATATGAAAAATGGTGTTTGGATTGGGTGCATGTCTGGTTGGTTCATTTGAAGCTAGTATATTGATAGTAGGAAATGGTGTGGCATTTACGATGCTATCATCGAAATCAATATTAGATGTAGGCTCCCCATCGTAACTGTTTATTGTGGCATAAAGCTTTTTCGGCCGCATTGCGGCCATCTTCAGTGCTACAAAAATAATAATAATAGTAATAATAATAATAATAATAATAATAATAATATATCTAAATTACAAAAAATTTTAAAGAATTAAAAACTTTTTACAGAATATTGTCAAGAATTGGTTTTTAAGAAAATGTAAAATGTGAAATGGACATTAAATTTTTTAAAAAATGACAAATGAAAATTAAATTAAATAAATGGAATCTATTACAAATAATGTTATGAAGCAAACTGGAGTGAAAGAAAACTGGAAAATTATAATATAAAATGTGTAAATGGAAACATAATTTTGAATAACAAATGTACATTTTGAAGAGAGGTGAAAATAGAAAATGAATAAATATGTAACTAAATAAATAAATGAATTAATAAATTTAGGTGAGCAAACTGACATACCTATTAGAGGCGGCTGTGGACCTCAGTCCAGACAAGACAGCGAAGGACGAAGGCATTGTACGCTATTTAAAGGAAACGTTCAATGGAGGGAGGGGGAGAACGCAGGGTTTTTTCTAGGAAATGGCCATTGCGGGAAAGGCCCAGGCGGGTGGCGGAAAAGAGGCAGGCAGAGGGATTAATGTGCTTTGGAAGCGGCCAGTTTCAGAAGAGGGGAGAGAGAAGGAATCTGTTTATTCAAAATAGCGTGTTGGGGATTGTTTAATAAATTATTAATGTGTATTGCTTCTAGTTTAAGTCTATGTGTGTATCTGTTTTCAATTTCTAAAATTTTGACGTCAGTGTCTGCATTGAACGAGTGTCCTTGTTCTAATAGATGGTTGGAAAGTGTGAATATGTCGTTTTTTGTGTGGGAGCTTGTCTGTGTTCTTTGATCCTTTGTTTAAAGGATCTTCCGGTTTGGCCAATATATTTAGCATTGCAACTACCACCGGAAATGGAGTACACCCCACATGATACAGGCTTGGGGATCGGATCTTTGTTGTGGGAGAGTCTGGTGTGGAGACAGGTTGGTGTGTTAAATGTGACGTGTATGTCGAATTGACTGAGCTTTTTGGCAATTTTGAGTGACAATGTTCCAAAGAAGGGGAAGGTATATCTGGTGTGCGTGTGTGTTGTGTGCGTGGGAGTCAGTGAAGTTAATGTTTTTGTGTTAAGGGAGATAGTTTTTCTTTTGATAAGATTGTCAATAAGACAGTCGTTGTAGCCATTATTGGTAGCTATTTGTTTAATGATAAGAATTTCTTTCCTGATGTTATGGGGGGAGAGAGGAATTGAGAACAATCTGTGAACCATACTATGAAATGCTGCGTGTTTGTGAGAGGGATGATGTTGTGAACTGTTATGAATTACTGTGTTGGTGTGTGTCGGTTTCCTCTATATATGTCAAAAGCGTGTTTGTCATTCACTAAAGTGATGGATAGGTCTAGAAAGTTAAGGGTTCTGTTCTCATTTTCCTTCTCTACTGTAAATTGTATATTAGTATGTATAGAATTAAGGAAGTCAGTGAAGTTTTTCAGTTGTCTGTGAGTGCCGGTCCAAAGAACTATGATGTCATCTACGTATCTATACCAATAGGTTACATTTTTTAACTGAGGGTGTCCAGAATTAAAAATTTGTTTCTCTAGGTTGTCCATAAAAATGTCTGCTAGTAGTGGGGAAAGTCAGGACCCCATAGATAGGCCAGAAGTTTGAGTGAAAAATGTATTGTCAAATTTAAAGTAATTTATGTCTAAACAGAGAGATATCAGGTTGTACAGCTCATTTTTTATAGGAATTGGACTCAAAGAGTTGTCAAGGATGTCCCGTAGAATATGTTTGCATTCCGTGGTCGGGATGCTCGGAAAAAGGTTCGTCACGTCTAAGGAAATCAGTTTGCCATTGGGTGGCACAAGTACGTCTTTGATCTTGTCTACTAGATTGATACTGTTGTTGATAGTGTGAGAGGGAGAGAATTTGATGTGTTTGGCAAAATCTTGGTTGAGTTTCTGTGCGAGTCTGTGTGTAATGGAATTGGTGTATGAAACGACAGGTCTTATCGGTGTAGAAGGTTTGTGAATTTTCGGGAGGCCGTGGTAGTGGAAGTGGAAGTGGATTAGGGGGGATGATTCTGTTAGGGGCGGGGAAAAGAGCTTTGGATTCTGCAAGTTCTTTTTTGATGTCGCACAAGTGTTTGCTCGTGGGATCTTTTTTAATAGGTACGATGTTGTTATTGTTTATGAAGTCGAAAATTTTTTGGTGACTATTTCACTCATGTCTGTGCGCGTCGTAAGTAGCCAATGGTAAGCCTGGATATATTCAAATTAAACCAATCCCAGATGTTTATCGCCAGCTTGTTTACCTTTTTTATCGCTGTAAAACCTTTGTTTACCTTTTTAAGAAAACGATAGCAATTGTTTCACCTCCAAAATAGCTCTTGTGCATCAATATAATATTAAAATGTGTGGTTTTGGTAATGTTTAAAACTCTGAAATAGAATCTATTATTAAAGATTCAGTGCCGAAAAACAGCAAAGGGAACAGAAAAAGTGTGTAAAAGAAATTTCAAGAATTTTGTCAAGACAGAAAATACAAATGGATAGCACAAACTACAAATGAAGAAATTACACATGTTTTAGGCAATTAATATACGAAGATTAGATTGTGAAGAGTACAAAAAATATGCCATCAAAACTATGTGGAACGTTACAACCAAAATTATTCAGGAAAATATTTTAATGAGTACACACGTGTGTTCAATTCATTCGAAATTGACGAATTCCGCTGCTAATTCATCTTGTACTTCTTCCATTTCAAAAACTTCTATGGAAGACCAAGACGTGGAAACCAACTTCCTACAACTTTAATGATTGTGCTTTTAATAAATGTTCTTGTCGGTAGCCTTGTTACAATTGTTTTTTGAAAGTTTTATTACCATAAAATTGAAACATATTTGAAATCATTTTCTGCATTAAACTGTTATTCACATGTTACTTGATTATAAGTTATTCCAGGAGGCAGTGATAAGTCGGGGCTGAATGAAAGGTTTTCATTTTTCGGTTGTACTTTTGAGTAATATTTCCCTTTTTCGTAATTCCTGTGATTTAAATTATCCTTTCAAATCATGTAATGTGTTTATTCGTGAAATAGTCGCACTAAATATCACTCGAAGTGCTGTGCTAGCCGGTAAATTCACTCCTCGCTACGCGAGTCGTGAATTTACCGGCTAGCACAGCACTTCTCGTGATATTACTTATGATAATCAGATTTGTCCAGAATGACTACAGAATTTCCTTTGTCGGCTTTAGAGATGAGTAAACTATTGTTATCTATTTTCTGTTTTAAACTGTGTTTAGTGGAAGACTCTGACTGTGTGTTCATGTGTGAGTGATGGCTGTGTTTTAATTCCTCTTTGATGTTGTGTGTTGTATTGTGTTTCAATTCATCAGAATTGGGGTGATAGCTAATGATATTGTCTATCTGTACGCATAGAGTTTTAATTTGAGAATGAGTTGGGGGGTGTGGCCCACTATAGGCCTCTAATAGGTATGTCAGTTTGCTCACCTAAATTTATTAATTCATTTATTTATTTAGTTACATATTTATTCATTTTCTATTTTCACCTCTCTTCAAAATGTACATTTGTTATTCAAAATTATGTTTCCATTTACACATTTTATATTATACTTTTCCAGTTTTCTTTCACTCCAGTTTGCTTCATAATATTATTTGTAATAGATTCCATTTATTTAATTTAATTTTCATTTGTCATTTTTAAAACAATTTAATGTCCATTTCACATTTTACATTTTCTTAAAAACCAATTCTTGACAATATTCTGTAAAAAGTTTTTAATTCTTTAAAATTTTTTTGTAATTTAGATATATTATTATTATTACTATTATTATTATTATTATTATTATTATTATTATTATTACTATTATTATTATTTTTGTAGCACTGAAGATGGCCGCAATGCGGCCGAAAAAGCTTTATGCCACAATAAACAGTTACGATGGGGAGCCTACATCTAATATTGATTTTGATTTAGTATATTGATGTTATTTGCGGTTGGGAAATTAAATACTTTCTGTCCTTACCACGATATCGGGTTGCCACGATGTTGAAATCACCTAGTAATAATATCAGGTTGTTAGCAATGAATACACGCCTTATGAGTTTTCCCGTTAGGTTCTCTTAGGAGGTTTTTTATCCTGAAATAATAGTTGAATTTTTACCATTATTTCAATTTGTACTCTTGCGGATTCAAGGTTTCTTGACGTAGGTGTGTCGGAACTTGCGAATGTTTAACGTTCTTCGACATAAGTATAGCTACATCGCCTGACGCTATATGCGATGTCTCTCAGTCATTACGAATTGCGATAAAACCCGGTATATTGAATTGTTGATCTGGAATTAGATGAATTTCCGTGATACAAGCAATATTAATGCGATGTTTCAGGAAATATCGGAAAATATTTTCCTGTCATTTTAGACCGTTAGCATTCCAGTTTAATAACTTATTTGCCTCTAGAATAGTTGTCATTATTTATTATTTATGTAATTATAGTCTGTACCATATTTTGGACTTGTGGAAAGATAGCAGACACAACTTGGGAAACTATTGTTGACATAATGTTTGACCAGTTAGTAGGTTGGACAGTAAATATTGTTTGTCTATTTGCACTTAGCTGTCGTGAAGGGAGGGGTAGAAAATGTTTACTAGACTGTGGTGGCGGTATTGGAGTGGATGTAGGTTGTAAAGTATAATGTTTGTTTGATTGTTACTATCGATTGCATTTTGCGAAGTTTTATAAACGGCTGTATGCATTCTTTATAAAGGCTACAACCTCTATAATTTGGTGCATGGTACTCATGGCAGTTAGCACATACTGGTAAGGAGTCTTTAACATTCTTGCATTTTTCTATAACTCGAGAAAGAAATATCTAGTTTTTCAAATGTTGATGATCTCGCGCTTTTTTGAACTTTATTATTAATATTATATCTTTTTTATATTTTATTCTTTCAACCATCGTATTTATAGTTAAAATGTTGGGAAGAGATTGTGGAACTTAGGAAAAGGTCTGCAAATAATCTTCTCCCCCAGACGTCATATACAGTTTTCACTGTTTTTTGACCAAATAAGGAAGCATTGAAAATTACACTTGGTTCAAATTTTACAAGTCTTTCTAAAAAAGTTATTATTGCGTGTAATGTTTATCGGAGAAGTAAGACTTGAATTTATAACATAATTATAAGTTACACGCATCATTTTCAAATTTGTAAACTAGCTTCATCATTTATTTTAATGGCTACGACGAAAAAACTTTTCATTTAGTCAGCCACTAATAAATGTGGTTCTTTCGGGAAACACACAGCGTGCCAAAGATCAATTTTTAGCACTAGTGCTACAAAACTACAATCTACAAATAGTTTAGAACTGGTGCATTGATGCTGAAATGTTAAGATAAATTCGAAAATGCAATGATCACAAAATACTTTCGTCTGAACCTTTCTGCTACTTCTGACTTAAATGTATCATTAAGAGGTTTGTTTACTTCAATAAAAGTAAAATGAAAATTAGTAAGAAAGTCTAAAAAATAATGTGTAACACATGTGGTAAAAGTGACATTATATCAGTCGTAGGATTGTACCACTCGCCCTGTTGGCCAAGTGTCGCAAGCATTCCTACTCGCAAAATGAAACATCACTTTTACTTCCCTTGTCAGAAATAACAATTAAAGAATACAAAAGAGGAACACAAAACAATAAAAATATGAATACTACATACAAACTAATATTAATGTAATATACAAACTAGTATGATTTATTTTCCCTTCTTTCTGAACACTTTTATGAAACATATTGAAGAGATACAATATATTTTACGTCGTTTTACTAATATTTTAATGAATTTAAAAACTCTTCTTTCTGAAAAACTTTTTAGTGATGAATTAAATTACTATTCGCACACACGTTTTACTTAAGGATCTATTTGCTGAGAAAAATATCGGGTAAAAGGTTTTCTGTATTTTTATGTAAAAAAATTAAGACAAAACTACAAAAACATTTGCCTCTATGCATGCATAAAATTTTGTAACACAGTTTATGTGATATTCACAATGAATGATATAAAATATCAAAATAATTATTTAATGGTATTAACAAAACGTAAATAATAAAATAATACTACTTATATCATTTTAAAGATGAAATGTAGGGGATGTTTTATCTGTAAAAAATAATATTTGGGCTTTTGTAATACTGGTATGAATATTTAAAACAGATTTGTACATTCATCTTTAGAACACGTCAGAAACTCTTGTTTCAGTGGGATAACCGACGTTAAAGCTCGCGAGGTCCACGCGAATCGTGACTGTCGCCATCATTCGCAACCCACCCACCCCGGAAATCGAGTAATTACAGTGCACCACTTGTATCAGAAGTTATCGCTGAGCATCGGTTTTATTTTACAACGCGCAGTTGAACATGTGATTCGGCGGGATCGCTGGTCGGCGTCAATGATGTCCAATAACATTGTAAAAGTTTTGCCTCTGCGCTTATGGGATGGACCTGGCGTCCGGCTCCAGGCCGGGCGTGGCGGGGCGCGGCGAGGAGCGGGGGAAGAGGCGGAACGGAGCGGGCAAAGTGGGGGAGCATGGCGGGGCAGGGCGGTTAAGGGCAAGGTGCAGTGGAAGAGGGCAAGGAGAGATGGGCGGAGAGTATCAGAGGACACGGTGTGTATAGGACGGGAAGAGGCGAGGCGGAGCGGGACGCGAAATGAGGAAAAGGGCGGGCGGGGCGGGACGGGACGGGACGGGGTGTGGCGGAGCGGGGCTGGGTAAAGCGAGTTGGAGGGGGCGAAGTGGGGTGGCGGGGCGGGGTAGGGCGGATAAGGGCAAGGCGCAGTGGAGGAGGACAAGGAGAGGTGATTGGAGAGAGGCAGAGCGGGATGCGAAGGGCATGGCGGGATAGAGGAGAGGGGGAGCGAGCGGGCCGTGGGCGGGAGGGCGGGGCGGAGCGAGGAGGAGCGGGGCGGATGGAAGTGGGGTGCGAAGGGTGGAAAAGAGTGTGACGGGGCGGGGTGGAGCGAGACGGGTCGCGACGGGGCGGGACGGAACGGGATGGGAGTGGGCGAAGCTGGGCGTGCAGGGCGTGGCGGATGAAAGCGGTAAGTGGCGTGGCGGGAAGGGGAGGCGGCGGAGCGGAGCGCAGATGGGAGGGGGCGGGGCGATGAGGCGGCGGGGAGAGGCGGGTACGGGGATAGGCGGGGCCGGGCGGAGCGGGGCGGGGCCATGTGTGCTGTGGTGGCCTGTGGCTAGCGCAGCCTGCCGCATTCGTCGCCCCTAGCGCTGCCTGCGGTGGCGAAGCTCTCTGCACGGGAAACCTCAACAAGATGTTTTGGCCGGTTCGCATTTCATTTCCTATTTTGTCCCGTGATGCTGTGGGGGTTGCAGCGATGCCTGCTGTTTGCGCTCCTGTTAGAGTGTGCCTAGGATGCATTCAGTGACTGTAATACCCATTAGGCACCCGTTATTGAAAGTGAATAAATATTGTGATAACATTTTCAGTTTGTAATAGCAAAATTAAATGGCACATAGAAAATTATTGTTTGGAATAGAAATAAAATTCAAAGCAGACTATTTTGATATATTGTGAGGAACGTATACATTGCAACTCATTATTATTTTTTATTTAGAACTATTATTTCCATTATATTATTACTATTCGTCTATTGAAGTGTGCGACCGAACTACCGGACAAGCGTCATCTTAAACAAAAATTGGATGTTAAGTTAAATATCAAGATTTAGGAATCCTCTGTTGCGCCTCGGCATGTATAATCAAGAAGTTTCTAGATAGTGCGGATGCACAACTTAGTTGAAGGAAATGAATTTTCACTTCTGGGGAAGAACAGGTCACGTAAAACCGACAGACTGTTAAATTCGTTTCATGTCCCAAGTCCGATCCGTTTTTCCTTATGTATAAAAGTTTGATCTTGTATGGAAAAAAGTGTTTTTCTACCAAATATACGAGTACAATGTTTTTTTTAGATCGTCTTATATCATTTATACAAATAGAGCTTCTCAATTATTATTTGAACACTTTTCTTGCGCAACATTTAGTGGAATTACGGAAGGCGTGCAGTTTGTCCTACGTGGTTAAGAGGAAGTAGCGTAATCTGACATTTTTATTTCATTGTCTCTCCTGCTCAATTCACCCAGTGGTGGTTGTCTCGTATTCCGACTGCACACTTCAATTAAATGTTTAACAGTCAAACATACGTAACAATAAAAACGCTCAAGGGCGGCTACTAAATGATTGAGGAGAATTGGAAACATTTCTGGTAGGTTAATAGTCCTTTCCAGGAAAGCTCGATTAAATAATAATATTGCCAGTTAGGTTTTTCAGAATTCCGACGTAATGAGTCCAGTAGCCTCGACAAGTCTCAATAACGGCGTTATTATCAAACTGGAATAATATGTTCCATAACATTGGGATATTTGTGTTGATATGGGGTTTTGAATTTCTCATATTCTCGCTGACGATAGACAACCTTGTATGTGGCAAAAACAGTTTTTGATGTCAATAATGTACAGATCGCTAAGTTAACGCATGTGCACTTTATACATAATAGTATTAAATATTTTCTTATTGTAATATTTTTCTGAAAGTACCTTACGAAAACCTCCCATGTTGCTCTTACCACATACGAGATATTTTATCATAGATACATTCTAAAGACACAGAGGAGATTTTCTATTTTTTATATTTATACCATAATTTCGAATTTTCTTTGGAAATTTTCTTATCAAACTAACGAACAAGAAACTTTTGAAACATTGATGTCAAAATGTAAAAATCGCCCTTTCCGTCACAAAGAGTGTTGTTCATCATCAATGAGGATATGCAATATTGAGTAACGTTTATTTGAAAGGGTACGATTGCTCTCATCAGGTATACCTCTACCTCTGCAGTATCCAAGAGATCCCAGTTCAAATTCTGGCTACGGCGGATTTTCGCCACTATAGTGTGATTTTTCTACCTCTGCCCCTCAAGCCCCTACGGTCACCATGGAATATCATACATTTCGCGCCTTTCTCCCTTATGCAGGTAGAAGTCGCATGATCGCAAGCATTGCTTGCTACGGTCGCGATCATGCGGTATCTGGCGGCACGACTGAAAACGTCGCGAAATACCGTGACATATTCCATCGTGAAAATATTCCATCGTGTTGAGGAGCGAAGTTAGAAAAATCTCAGTATAGTTACATAGTGGTGTCGAATTGAACCACACTCTGGAGGAGAATTCTAGTGCCCGGTTGCGTTGATCGGTAATTTCTCGCGGTTTCTTAGATAAATACCAGGTGAACGCGCGAATGGGCCAACAAACTAGCAACGGACAGCGTGCGCATTTCCTACCATTTCCCCTCCTCTCCCCTTGCGCCACTTACGCCTAAGTGCACTTCACAACTACCCTTGCCAGCAGACCAGACGGGGGCTTAGAACCTGTCTGCAGGGATAGAGTCCCGCCGAGGAGACGCCTGTAGAGTATAAAGCGAGCACGGTGACATATAGGTCGGCAACATATCTCATGTTCTACTGGGCAGGGGAATCGGCAGCTTCGCAGACTACAATAATTGACTCGCTCGGAATGAATAATCTTTCACTTGGTGGTCAACGGGCTATTGTCAAAAAAAGTTTTCTGAAGGCTGAGAGCTCGAAGCCTATTGAGTTTCAGTTGGCTTCTTATACCACCTCGAACCTTTCTCCTTTCTCTACGTAATAATTTATTACCCATTCACTCAGTCTCCAACAATAATTTCTTCCACTCTCATAGACACGCGGAATATGACAGTAAATCACCACTTTGCTCATCCGTCAAAGAAAGAGCATAATGACGTAGGTCCCCTATAAGGATCAATGAGTATGTGAAAAGAGGCATAGTACAAATATTCACCACCTTTATTATTTATTGTTTTTTCAATACAGTTCTGTGTACGAGAAGACAAATCTCGAGTTTGAAGGAGATCGGTTAATATTTTTTTTCATAGATGTAACTGAAACGTGAGTGGAAGGATCTTCATTTGCTTCAAAATACTACTCATTATTATGCATTGAATGTTGTGCTTGTAAAGAAAGAAATATAACTTACGTCTACATTTGACACTTTACCGCCGAAACATTTTTCGAATAAAGGATGTTTTTGGCATTTGCTGTTGCCAATATGAGCTGACTAATAATGCTATGAATTTTTCAGTGTATCCTTCAAATGTCAAAAAAAATCGAAATATATAGATAATGTACGGCGCAATTTCATAATTGTAATTTTATTTTGTAATTTTAATTTCAATTTCATAATTGTAATTTTATTTTGTAATATTCTTCTCTTTTTGCATCATAAATATCATGTTATGTTAAGGTATATAATTTGCAAAGGTTAGTAAGCCTTTGATGTGGTTTCAGATTTGCTACTCTTTGAAACAAAAATTTCCCTTGAAAGTAATTAGCATTATCATGACAGAAGCTCGCAGTATTACTCTCCATTTTTACGCGCAAGATTTTTTAAATAAAAAAATCTTCTGCAGCTCTTTTTATTCTAGTTTTTATACTTTGAAAACGATAAAACGATTCTGGAAAGACAAACTTATTATTGAATTTTCAAAATGTTTTCAACAAATGCATATGTGTCTGTTTTGTGATTTTTTTCTAAGCATAAAAAATAATATTTTCTTAAAAATTAATTTTATCCACAATTGTCAAAACTCCGTGAATGAACGTATTTATGTGTATTTTTATCATAGTTTACTTGAAAGCCTGCGAGTATCATTATATCCCAATCACTTCATTTACACGCGGGAGAAACGTGTGTGCACACTTTATCGTATGGATGCTCGAACGTGTTTCTTTGCCAAGTGTCTGCTTAGACCTCGAACGCGTCCACACGGCCGGTAATTTTTTTCCCGTAACGACTGACACCCCTGCACATGCTGCTGCGTTGGCGCGAAGATTCCGCGCGAAATGCAGTCAGTACGCCAGCATCCATCTCCGCGGAAAGCTGCCGTGGGACGGCCTTGGTGGCAAATCTGTTTTCTCTTTCCCCACTAGTGTGACGTGAATTACTCGACAAAACCGTACCATTAGTTTTGGGCTTCTGTGCCAGTGCGTGCCTTAAAGTTCATCTTGTTTCATTGACATCGGCGAGTCCCTTGTTCTGTGCCTATGGCCTCCCGCACTCTCTCAAAGTAAAAGTTGTGCAAAGGCGTATCTAGAACGTAGCTAACAGTCCTGTAGAAATTTTCCTATAAGAATACATTTCTTCATGCACTTAAAAATGGATCTTTCCATATCAGTGGATAACTTATCTACAACAAGCAACTGCTTCAGAACAGATTTATACTCTCAGAAAGTTTCCCAGAATTTCCAGTTTCTCCTCAAGCTCAGCGTAACTATTTACGGCCCTCGTAGTGCACAGCGTCGCCTCATCCTTGCAAACTGAGAGTCCAACCTGCGTCCGTGAAGCTTAATAATGTGCCTCGAGAAATTGGAGTCTTCGTCTGTCCTTTATATTAGAGGGGGGTTTGGTAGCGTCGCTGAACTGCTCCCGTGGGAGGATATAGAATATGAAGGTGAGGAAGTGAGAAGTAATGAACAGAAAGGGAGAGTTAAAAGAAGAAAATAGAGGTTTGACAAGAGAAGATATTAGTGACTGTTTTATTAACTACGGATTCAATTTAATGTTACTATGTTATGATTGTTATTTTTTAAGGCCAAAGACGGAAGCCTAATTGTTCTTTGGCGGCAAAGGCCACTATGACATTTTACCTAATTTGACAGGAAATCAGCCTAAAGATGGTTTCCTTTGTAAATAAATAGAAATGGCTTTATTTTTTCTGATTCTAACTTTGCATTTTAAACTTTTGAGCATATTAATAAATTTTTGACATAGTATACCTTTAGAAAAAGCATCTTTATTGGAATAAGTGAGTTAAAATAGGCAAAAATTCATATTCTTTACGTCCAGAATTAAAAACAGAAGAGATCATGCACTTCAAATATTAGTATCCTCTCATCGCTTGAGGAAGAAAAGTTGTGGGACGTGCTATATCTCTGGTGAAATTAGCCATTTAAACGATGACAGCTGATCGTCAGTCCGCTAAACACTTATATTTTGTCTTCAAAAGACTGGGCTCTGGGAAGCTTGCGAGGACGCGCAAGTTATCTAGGGTCTATCTATCTAAACATTGGGTTTTAGTGCGCGGAGAGCATAAGAACTTTAAATTCTTAGGGACCTTGTTTTACTTGGACTCATTTATTTGTTTTAGTTGGCAAAAAATCCTATTAACAAATTGAAAAATTTAATACAATTCTATTATATAAAAAGTATACGTAATTAGCATTATAGCTGATTAATTACTTAATTGTATGACGTTTTCGTATACCTATTTACGGTGAGTCATTTGAGGTGGAAAGAGCACACAGCTGACTTCTCCTTAGTTTGATGAACAAATTTTACCTATGGCGTTTTGCTGAGAAACGCTTCGTTTCTGTGCAGCAATTGCTTTGTGATTTTTGTTCTTCCATAAAGTTCAGAAGGTTAAACAAAACAAGTCCAAGCGCAAACGATATTTATAATTGCAAAATATACTTATATGATTACACCGGTTTAGGTGGCTCAGTGGCATCAGCTGATGTCACTGCAGTGCCTGTGACTGGGAGGTCCTAGGGTTATAAACCGTACAGTGGCAGGACTTTCAACACTAGGTACTTACATAGCTAGGTCGAATTCAACCGCTGTCTGGAGGAGAATTCCAGCGGTCGAATACTCTGATTGGGAGTTTTCCTTTGTTTTTCCGATCAACACCAGGCAAATGCCGGAGCAGTATACTAATAAACGGGACACGGACTGCGCGCGATCTTTCCTTTCTCTTCCTTGTCCTATCCTCACCCCCTTTACTTACACTTAACTTACAATTACATACTCTACACTACCACACAAGCCGGGAGACCAGTTAGGAGCTTAGAGCTTTTCCCGGCTGGGGCGGTTTCTCGCAGGTGGGAGATACCTGGTTGAAGAGAACCCAATTTGTCGACATTTATGTCGGTTTAGGATGTCACCATCACCTCCCGTGATAAAAAAAAATTGCGCTACACTTACGAGGCTAATGACCGTAGCAGTTGTCGCACCTAGTCACTAATCAATCAATCAATCAATCTATGTCAGAACGTGACCCGAGAAAGCCATTACATGTTGAGTTGCTGCCAATAAGAGGCAAGCGTCATACTAGTCACTTCGTTTTAGGATTTTTCCCACCATATGTTGATTGGTGAAGATAATTTTTTACTAATCTACAAGTTCAAGTCTTCGTCCTTTACGATTTACTTAATCACGAGCCTGTGCAACGCTTACTTTTGTAACATATTTTTAAATAATAATTAATTAAAAAATAAGTAAAGTACTCCTAGACGAAAAATCATAAAGAGGTCGATGAAGCCGGGAATGAAACTCGCAGACCCGAAAACTGAACCGCGGGGTGAATTCTGGAGGAAAGATGCCGCGTAATCGTTCATTATAACGATTTTGAGTTATAATAGTTATCATTAGTCTTAGAAAAAGAAGTGCGTAAAATCATGGATTGTGTATTGATACACTCGTTTGAGGTTTTGAATATTGAGTCGGAATTGTGTATTTTGTATATTGATATCATAATTGTGTCTTGTTATTGTTGAATCGTTACTGGACGATGTGGTTTATAACGATCAGGTTCTTGTTTAATTAACTGTGGAATGAACCGAGGAAATAAAATGATTTTATTTTGTACGTTGTACGTTTACTGTTCTTTTCATACCATGTCCGTATTTATTATTTTGAATTTTCATTTTCCATACTAAACAAATCTGATCAAAAGTAATCGAATTAACAAAATGCAATTAGAGAATGCTATAGCTCCAATACACCATCAAAATGAAATGCATTATCCGTGGTTTTATAAGTGGATTTGAACAATTCGAGAGTAAAAAGTTGAGCATTTTAATGAGAGGAGAGGAAAAAAACAATAGTTTGAAACATTTTGACGCGTTTGAAGTAAATACCTTCGGATACTACTGTTAATGTTTCTTGTTCAAATAATTGACAAAAGTTTACGCAGTGATTTAGAATTCTTTTAAACTCGCAGAATATTCACTGTTAAAATTCACTGACATGACATAATTTTTTGACAGAGATCACTTCACGTTGTACTAGATCTCTGCATATACTTGTTCACACAATAAGCGCAGTAAATTTGAATGATAATCACTTGAGGCTTTATTATAGCTATAACACGAGGAAGACAATTAACTTGCTATTACCTCTCGTCTTTAACGAGTGTTATCGAGATTGTTTAAGTAGAGGGTTTAGAGGCTTTTACCTTTTGTGGGTGCGAAGTTTGAAAGTCGGGCGAGTAAGGGCGAGGACCGCGCGAGCGAAGTCGCGCGCAGGTGAGCCACTCTCAAACTCTGTCGTGTACAAACCCCCTTTCGCGGTCGCTTTCCCTTGTTTCACGCACTTCGATCATTCCAAAGAGATTGTTGCGCGCGTTGCAGCTCCAAGTTTACAGTTGTTGGCTTAAACAGTAGTTTCAGAAAGACTAATGGAGTTTGTAATTCACCGTTTGTTGCGCAAGGCGAACGCGTTATAGAACGAAAGTTGTAACATGAAAGGAATGCCATTGGCTTCAGTTGCCACATGTGGGTCACGGTAAAATTCTTCCTCATACCCCGAGCGCCACCGCGTGGTTCACGGGTATCCTGCCATTTCAGACCACGTGAGCCACCTTCTGTATCACGCGTTTCAATCTAGACGTCTTGTCAACTAGATGTGCATCACAGGCAATCAGAGACATTACCATCTTAGATCGTCACTTCTGCAAATGTGTATATGACAGTCTTTATTGCATTAGATTTATTATTAATTCTGCAATTAATGTTGGAACTTGGTAGCAGAATATCTTGACTTGACATTCAATAATCTTACGTTGGTCAGCAATACATTGATCTGTAAAATGACAGTTAAGTAAAAATAATAAACAATTTCATCGCACAAGTCTTAAGTACTTCATTCGCTTCATTTCACTGCACAACAATGCACTAAATAGTAATAATAATAATAATAATAATAATAATAATAACTCCACCTAGGGAGTACACGACCTTGCAGTTGGTGGTGGAGCTTGAGTACCCCCATGAGCCTTAAAGCTATGTCAGTGGTAGCCTAGCTACCGGTAGGGCCTCCCTTGCTGAATAGGTTGAAGGTGAGGGGTCAGACGAAGAAGTACTCCGTTTTGAGGAGAGTGGGAAGTAAGTAGAGAGGGAAGGGTCATGAACCTTTGGACTTCCTGTTGTCGGCCCATAGAGGGTACAGGAGAGAAACTGGGTTGGCACACCAGGCCACTGATTAGAGTGGAGGCCCGAACCTTGCATTAGCCAGCGAAGGAGGCTGCCTTCAGCAGTCAGTGAAAATCCCGTAGGGTTTAGTAATGCCGACTGGCGATCGGAGGGACCCCTTGCTCGACCCTGCGGGGGGATGCCCCGAGGCCACTGTGGGTCGCAGTAACGGATGGCAGGAAACAACCCGAAGGTTAAGTGTGATCTGTGAACTCGAACTTGCATCCTGCGAATCTTCAATTCAAACCAATGAGCAAAATGGATAGAACAAGCAATGTAATGAACCTTGACGTGCCTTGTTCTACCAATGTCCCATACCTGCTCAGAAACCGAGCTAATGTCACCTTGTCGACGTCTGGCCATCCCACGGATGTTAGTCCCAGGGACCCAGAGCCGGCAGTAGCTCGAAGCCATCGTCAGAGATGGACCCGGGATGAATTAAAGGAGGTGATGTGGTGCTTTTACTATGCAAAAGCGAAAAATGGGGGCTCAGAAATAGAAGTTTTCAAGGTATGGAGAGAGCGGAACCCAGATATCAGACCTACCCTAGACTCAAAGAAGCTTGCCAGTCAACGACGATACATACTCAGCAGTGGAAAATTCACAGCAGAACAACTTGCTGACATTGAGAGAAATGCGGAGTATGTCCTTCGCTCGAACAACCCACATGACGAACATGTAGAACTTCAAAATGATGATCCCGTGGAAGGTTCATCTATTTCCGGTGAAACACACGTCAGTGGTGAAAAATCATCTGGCAATGAATTACACGATAAGAACATAATGCGAAATCTCCTTCGGCGCGAGATAGAAAGAGTTAGTCAACTTCCGTTTGAATCTCGCGAACCGTTGAGGAGAATATACGAAACTGCCAAAGGTAAAAGAGTGATAGAAACAGTGAATTCTGTCTTAAATGAGGTGGTGGAGACCCCAGGCAGAGATCTAGATATTACTGAAATCAATCACATCATATATGCAACTGGATATCTAGTATCTCAGATAATTTTGGGGCCAGCCAAGAACACCGACGGCCGACAGCAAAACAGAGTAAACAGCTCTGTACCCCCATGGTTGAACAGAATTAGGAAACGGATAGCCGACACCCGGCGCGAAATATCACTCTTAGCTGAGGCATCTTCTAAATCAATGCACACCTCTAAAGTTCAACGAAAAATATTCAATGTTGAACAAAAATACCAAATTGAAAATGACACCAGCAGGCTAATGGTAGTTGAAAAGCTAAAAGAGAAAATTCAAGCATGGGCTCAAAAAATTAGACGTTACAAACGTAGAATAGATTTCCGTGTACAGAACCGGTTGTTTGAAACAGACGCGAAGAGATTCTATCGCAGTCTAACTGAAAAACCGAATGGCAAAGCTGTCAACCCTTCAAAAGAAGACGTCGAAGCGTTTTGGGCAGGAATCTGGGAGGAGAGCAGATCCTACAACAAAGACGCATCGTGGCTTCAATCTGAAGTTGATGCTGCCGATGAACTTGTAGAAACAGTGGAAGATGTTCACCAATTCTCGGAAGAGGACCTCTTCCAAGCAATTAAGAACATGGGAAACTGGAAGTCCCCCGGGATTGATAAAATCCAGATTTATTGGATTAAGAAATTAACAGCAATACATTCTCATCTAGCAAAGGCTGTTAATAAAATTTTTGAAACCCCAAAGGAAATCCCGGAATGGCTCACACGCGGCATCACGTATTTGCTACCCAAAGCGGGAGACAGCTCTTTGGCGAAGAACTACAGGCCAATTACTTGTCTGCCAGTACTGTACAAAGTTATAACTTTAGCCATAGCTGACAAAATGTACAGACATCTAGATAAGAATCATCTAATGCCAGCTGAACAAAAAGGATGTCGTAAAGGCTCTTATGGCTGTAAGGAAATCTTGCTACTGAATAAAGTCACCTTGAATGATGTAAAGAAACGCAAACGTAATTTGAGCATGGCTTGGATTGACTACCAAAAGGCCTTTGATAGTGTACCACACGATTGGATTTTGAAGACCCTGGAGATCTATCGATTTCATCCTAGACTTATTGAATTTTGCAAGGCTAGTATGAAGTCGTGGAGTACCAGGTTACTAATCCACAGCGGAAAAGAAGCAGTAGAAACCAGAAGTATTCAGATTAACAGGGGTATTTTTCAAGGAGATTCACTATCCCCTCTGCTGTTTTGCATTAGTTTGATCCCACTGTCGAGACAGTTGTCGCACACTGACTTTGGTTTTAATCTCCATGGTGATGAAAGGCCAGTATCACATGGCACATGGTGTTTTACATGGATGATCTTAAACTGTTTGCTAAGAATGAAGCGATTCTCTCCCAAATGCTGTCTGTCGTGAATGACTTTAGCAATGACATCTGCATGAAGTTTGGTCTTGACAAGTGTGCAAAAATCAATTTAAAAAGAGGGAAACTCACAACGTCTGAGAATATTGAAATTGATACGCACACTGTGATTCAAGATCTTGAGCCAGGTAAAACTTACAAATATCTGGGCATTGAAGAATGTGAAACCATCTCGAATGACAGAATGAAAGAGAGAATTCGTAGGGAGTATTATAGGAGAGTGAGACTGGTCCTGCAGTCCGCTCTGAATTCCAGGAATAAAATTTCTGCAATAGGTAGTTTGGCGGTACCTGTAGCCGAATACAGTTTTGGACTAATGGACTGGACTGAGCAGGAAATTCGCACCATGGATCGAAAAACCAGAAAACTGCTAACAATGCATCATGTTTCCCACCCTCGAGCTGATATACATAGACTTTATGTGTCACGTAAGGAAGGAGGAAGAGGCCTCAGACAAGTTGAGGCCTCCTGGCACAACGCAATAGTCGGGATGGGAAAGTATGTAGTCAGCCATCAAGATGACCCTCTAATGATGCAGGTCATGAAATCTGACCGAAGAATGGGAAACAGAGGCATTGTTAGTGTAGCTAGAAGCATTGCGAAGAAAACTAGGCAAGACACGTCGAATAACACAGACAATGAACTTCTGATGCTGCTAAACATGAAGTGTGAGACACAAAAAATGTTAAAGAAATCGTGGAGTGACAAACCACTCCACGGACAATACCTAAAAAGAATGGACAAGGTGCAGATCAATAAAGATCAATCATTTATGTGGCTTAAAAGGGGAAGAATGAAGCCAGAATCGGAAGCACTTGTAATAGCTGCCCAAGATCAGGCCTTGAGAACACGACATTATGATAAAGCGGTTCTCAAAATTTCCCAAGATGATAAATGCCGCATTTGCCTGGAGCAAGTAGAAACCATTGATCATATTGTCTCAGCTTGTCCAATCCTAGCAAAGACGGAATACCTGAAAAGACATGACAGGGTGTGTAGCTACCTCCACTGGCAGATCTGTACCGCCCTCGAAGTTCCAAACACATGCCCCAAGTGGTACGAACACTTACCAAAACCGGTGACGTCTGTTGGATTGTGTACGATATTGTACGACCAACAAATTCAAACTGATCGCACGATAGCGGCAAACAAACCGGATATAGTTATCCGGGATTTGTCGAAAAAATCGTGTTTACTTATCGATGTTGCTGTACCTTGCGATCAAAACGTCGTTACCAAGGAGGCAGAGAAACGTCTTAAATACAAGAGTTTGGAAATCGAGATCAGCCGAATGTGGGGCGTAAAAGCACAGATCGTCCCGATAGTTATCGGAGCTCTGGGATTTATTCCGCAAAATTTGAGTAAGAACTTGTCTAAACTCCCAGGTAATTCAAAAGACTGGGAAGTGCAAGAAATTGCTTTATTTGGAACAGCCCACATTTTGCGTAAAGTATTGTAGAGGCACTGACAGTCACCGGATGTGCTCCTTAGGTAGCTGGTTGCAACCTGGAGTAGATTTTATATTCAACCGACTCGTAACATCTTTAGTCGTGATGTAATGGAATAATAATAATAACAACATCAATTATTCAACCGAATCGGATAGCAGAGATCGCTAAAGTAGTAGTACACTGGCAATTCAGACGGAAGGATAGCAGGTTCGTGTCCCACCTCGGGCATGGTGTTTGTGTATGCCTGTCTCTGTACGTTCGTGTCGTTCATTTATCCTACACAATCATCATCATTCCATATCCCATCCCTCCAGGACTAGCAATCCCGGGGGATAAAAATTAAATTCAGCAAAAGGATGATCCCCTAAAACAGGAGTCACATCCACTTGCCACGGGATAAATGTAACTGAGCCTCAGTAAATGTAGGTGTATGTCCGCGTGGTTCCTGACGGCCAATTCTCGTCAAAACACACGCACAAACAAACAATGATTCAACTTACTGTATATAAAAGCCTGGTAATTTAACACGAGAAAATTATCAGTAATACACATTGATGTTATGTATACATAAACAGCTCGAAAACGAATTCTTTGGGTGTGTACCACGCGCGCAGAGACTTTGGCGACGAGTTTCATGCGCCAAGCGTTTGCCGTTGTCGATAGATGCTCCCCTCACCCACCTCACCTGCGATTATCGCGGCAACGCGGCGCGGTAGTAATGGGGGGGGGGAGGTTGGGCTGCCCGGCGCGGCGGTGGTGGCGCTATCTGGGATCACGCGGGGCGGAAATTAACCCAGGCGAAGTGACGAGCAGGCGCGGTGTCTTGGTGAGACGTGAACAAATGACGGTGCCGCGCCGGAACAAACGCCTGCTGCCCCGCGCGCTCGCCGCCCACGTGTTTATTCGCGCAAATCGCCAGAGATAGAGACGAGCCACCGCGCCGCGCCGCGCCGCGCCGCGCCGGAACGAGTTAGGGCACGGAAGCGTGCGGCGAATAACTTCGCAGAGACGTTCGCGAATGGATGTTTGAATCCCTCTAGTGTTAACTATTCTCGTCGAATATAGTCGGGGGGATTCGTTGAAATTTGGACTGGGTTGTATTCCGCTACAGGATATTTTTATCTCGTCGTTAAAATCTTTCAACTAGAATTCTCTTTAAACAAACGAACAAAAACATTAATTTGTTTCTCAACTCATTGTTTATACTAGTTGAAATACCCGCGTTGCCTGGCTGTTTATCATTAATAGACATTGGATGTTTAGGGAAATGTCTATTTTTTTCTAGCGAACTTATTTAAATGCTGATAATATGTGTGCACGAATCATGACAAATGATGACATATGACGAAGTTTCATAATGCTTATTTTTGCTTATATAAATGCCTTTTTTGCATAAATGCCTTTTCTTTAGAATTACTGCATGTTTTTGCCTTTTATGTATTGTTTTTATAGGGAATGCTAAGATATCAGAAAATCGGCCATGATCCAACCTGATCATTCATTACGAAACCTTCAATTCACGTATTTGAATTTTGAAATACAAGAGGATTCCTGAAAGTATACCAACATATTTTTCTGCATTTCCCTATTTCATAAATACTAGCCATGTTCTGAGAAAATGGTCGATTGACAATACATCGTGGGCACCTTTTCTGTGGAAATAAATGTAAATTCACAGGTTTCTGTGTTGCTAATGTTGCACTTAAAAATATATGCCAGACACATCAGTAAATGTTCAGAAATCCTTCGCTGTATTCAAACTGATTTTGTCTCCCAATCGTTGCAGATTTGGAATTGCGATCCTTGAAAAGTTACTGATAATATATTGCAATGGAAATTATTTAGAACAAGATGTAGAAGAGTTGTAAATATGTATGGAGTTTTACATATGATTTTTAATTTTATTGTGAATATAATTTATGACAGCGACTTTTTTTGTCCTTATTCTTGACATTTTCAGTGCCTTTTTAGGCGCCTAAAAGGCGATTTTTTAGTGCCTAAACATCCGATGTCTAATCATTAGCATTCATTAGTCAGGAAGAGGAATACCATTTTTCTCTATGGCAGAACCTACTCCTATCTATTCCATTGTATCTCCCCTCTGCGCTACTCTCCCCTCTCTGCCGTACTCCCATCCGGAAATACCCAATCTTTCTCACTAACTTTCTCAATAAAAATATTTGTTTTTCCTTATTGAGGTTCCCGTCGCCAAACTTTCTTTACTTCATAACTGAAAATAATAAACAAATCTAAACTAAACAAATTAAAATGAATGTATTAACATATTATGTTTGTGGAATTTTATATTTTATTCCAATACTTTCAATCAGTTGCCACATTGTGAAACTAATTCTTTTTCATACTTTTTTCTTCACACGTATTTATGAAGAAAAGTTCTAAATTGGTCTTGCCGCAGCAATTGACTTTTAAAGTAATTTTAATTGAATTTGAGTGCGCGTTTAAGGGTCCTTGATCAATAGCGGCTAACCGAAAGGAGCCATTAAGCACCTAGACAAAATCCCCAAACCCCAAAATCCAATATTACAGTGAATCCCGGCTTGACAGAAGTTTTTCTGTCATCTAAAGTAACCTCTTTTGTTCTGTTTTCAACAACATTGAAAACCAACATTGACCCGCGCCCATTCAATTCCTCCAAATACCCATTTACCATTACTGTTTTACTCCCATCATACTTCTTGCCCAACTTTCAATTTAAATAATCATTCGTACACCACCTAAAAGTACATGTTCACTCTCCACTATAATAAAACCCCTATTTACAAAAATGCATCCACCATCCGTCTTAGTTTCAGCAAAACACTTCATCAATGACTACGTTTTCGCTCGCACTGTCGCTCGCAAATACAGTGCAACTCGCAAATACAGAATAATCATTCTTAATTTACTACAACTAAACATGTGTGCGTAACTTTTTACGACAATAATAAGATCCGTCAGAAAATAATTTCTTCCAATCATTTCATGTTTCTGGTTCAATTAATACATTCACGCCTAGACGAAATTAAAATCAAAATCGAAGCTACTTTTATAAATAGTGGGTAAAAACTCAGAATCATTTCAGACAGTTGACAGAGAATATAAACAAACTTGTCCTACAAATATGCAATTCTGTAAACTGATGAACACCATTGAAGATCTGTCATCTGGTGGCGACCAGTGAAACTATAGCAGATTGATGCACTCTTGAATCTGTGATGTAATGCTAGGCGAAAAATATTCAGAATAATTATTTCGTAAATATATTGCGGTTTGTGGTTGTAAATTCCCTATAGTACTCCTGACCTGTAAAGGAAGTTAGCACGAAAGTTTCATCGATATTGGTCCGGAACATTCAGGTATTTTAGCGCTGTAACGCAACGCACTTGCGTTTTTAGTACCTCTAGTTTTTCTTCTTTTCGTTCTTCTTTTTTTCTTTGTCTTCTTCTTCCTTTTCTTTTTTCTTTTCTTCTTCTTTTCTTTCCTTTCTTCTTCTTCTTCTTCAAGCACTGGGACACATTCTGCATGAAAATAAAACCCGCATCAACATTTTTATGATGAATCATTCTTCGACGCAGACGTTTTCGGACATTTTGAGGACGCGACTCCGGGTGGTTGCCACTGCCGTTGGCGACTTTCGTGTCTCGTATGTAACCTTTTGCAATGAGGAGGAGTTGCTTTGTCTCTCCCGCGGCGCCGCGAGGTGAAAGGAGGGACTTCTTGACGCGTGCAGTGGGGCAAAGCAATATAGTTAGGGAACGGAATTGAGATGCTATAAATGTCTAAAATATGTACAGTTTCTTGTTAATAAAACATCCAAGTATATGGGAAGGGTAGGAAATACGGTAAAAATAAAACATATATTTTGCTAATATCATGATAATTGTTGTGTTTATTTCAACTGATAGTGTTTTCAAAACATATCTGCTTTAACAATGGAATTCCAGTGTACCACAAAGGTAATCTTCAGATTGTTCATGGCAAATCTTTTTTCGATTTTCTCGAAATATTGGTTTATAAAGAGAAAAGGGGCGTTTTACATCACACGACATGATTGGGGCGTATTTAAACAACAATTTCAACAATTTCAACAATTTCAACAATTTCAACAATTTCAACAATTTCACAATTTCACTTGCATTCAATTTTTCGATTTCCGCCTCCCTTTGCACTTCCAGAATTCTCAAAATTGTACAAATATGGTGATTTCCTTACTTTCTTAAACATTTCCTTAAATTTTAAGTGCTCAGCGTCAGCATATAGACTAGTATTGTCAAGGTCGATGCCACGGGCGAGAGTCCGTGGCACGAGTGCCACGACGAAATCGCCTCTCCACGCAGTTCGTAACCCCGCCGCAAGAGACAACGCCATCACAATTGTAAGACGGCGGGGTTACTAATAGTTTCCTCTCCCGACGCCAATGGCGCAGAGAAGCTCGTGACATGGCACGGTGTCGCGAGGCATTCCACTGCTACAAGTAGCACACCTTGACACCACTGATGAAAATCTTTCAGACTTGCCAGTTTTTCTTCAACTTGGGATATTAGTTTCACTGCCTGAGACAAAGAATTGTTAAATATTTCTAGTGTCTTTGTAGTCTTGATCATAAAACAGAAATTTGATGGAATCTAGAGCAAATCAATTTTAATATTTGGATCACTTAGCAGTGTCTGTAGATTTTAAATTGAATAAGCATCATTTTTGTTCAGTTCAGATCATACACCATAGATTTGAAAGCTTCAAAATTGTGTGCATAGTAGTTTGCAGCACCACGTCCTCCCATCGCATTACCACTGTGCATAATGTATATAATAAAAATATCAGGATAAATTAATCCTATCTGGAGATTTTACAAACATTTTTCTTCCATTTGAGATGAGTTTATGTACGTTCAGGTAAAGCGTGCGTATTTCTTTACAAACTCTGCGCAATGCATGAACTACGAGTCACATGAATTATTTTGGGTTAACGCATCATGAGAACATCTGTAGCCCTTATCATGTATGCATCTGCATCAGTCACGAGAAGCAAAACATTGTCGTACTTACTCCACAGAATAACATTTTCTCATCGCCGGTAAAACATCTCCGAATTCCGCTGCACATTTGTTCAAAGGGTTCTAAGTCTTCACGTTTACTCTTGACCAGTCGCGGCTCGTGGTTTTATAAATGGGGAAGGCTGCAAATGCATTGCATTTGCATTGCATTCCATTACAGTGCATTGCATTCCCTGCATTGTATTTCTATTAATAATAAGTTTGATACAGACGATTGAGAACGACGTGAAATACCGTGAGATATTCCATCCTGGGGCCCGTTTCACAAAGGTTACAAGTAACAAGTTACTAGTTCTAGTAATCACAAGTACTCGTAAGTTCTGTTTCACAATGATTTTGCCGAGCCCCAGAAGACAAGACCTCATGCGCCAAGATAGAAAAAACCCAAGTGTAGCGCTCCTACCGCATACTGGGAAAACTAGTTGAAGCGAAATGCTGTTCGCGGAGCTGCACAGTAATGCTATCTGGTGAGCCCGCCGTTCTTCAGACCCTAGGCTCCACCGAAGGCTGTCTCGCTGCAGCCCTCGTCCGCTGGTAAGCGTCTGCAGTGAATGCATGACGTCACGCCTCCTCGTTTTGTAGAGGCCTTATGGGAGAATAAAGTGGGAGCCTAACGCTTCTCTCTTCCCTGTCAACAGCTTTAAATGCGTTACGGCCGGCCGCTAACGAACCGACAAAGAAACATTTTGATATGATTGTAACATAATACAACTCAGAAGTCCATTATTAATTAATAAATACATTTGTAAACATATTTTTAAATTTCTTTTGGACAGCGATTTCTCTAGGAGAGGCTCCGCCTTATAGCGTTTAATGAGGAGCCGCGCCTGCTCTTGACATCTTTGCGGTCACGGAATGGGAAGCCAACGCAACGCAATCCCTCCACCGCTGGACAATTGAAAGACTGACTTTCGTCTGACTTCCACTACTCTTTTAAGTATGAACTAAACTCCAGAAGGGTCGGGTGATTCCGTGTCCAGCGATAGCAATTCCGGGAATATGCATGAGCTCGATCGCACCAGATGCTACGATGTCTGGTAAAGTCTCGACTTCAATACTGATTCCAGGAATAGGACCACAAAGGCGCTGCGAGATACAGGCCAGCAGCGCGAGCCGAATTCCAAGAACACGCTGCGCGAGTAGAATATTGTGTTTCCTTTCTGTATTCGGTTCCAGCACGTGTGCAGGGTAAATATCCGGACCCATTATTTGGAAAATACTTTCACAGTTTAACAAGTATGGGAACTGCAAGAATCCGTATCGTTGAGGCACTAACTCAAAGAAAAAGAAAAAATCAAAGTCATCTTCGAAAATATTTAGTTTTGCAGCAGAAACCAAAAATATTTAAATACCATAATTGCGAAAATAAGTGTTTTAGGTGAGACAAAATTCTATGTTTTTGGGTTCAAAATGACGCAAAACACCTTTTGGCCAAGTTCTGTAGGTCTAGAAAGCATGATTCAAAATATATTTTAATCTAAAAATTCGTTCCCTTATTATTATATCCCATTCCATCCCGTGCGGGCTAAAGCTTCCTGAAGATTCAAGGACAGCTTTTGCATTCTCAGATCACCCACTTCTGATACTAGGACACGTTTGGTAACATTTCATTAAAACTTGAGCATATTTTACACACATACACACTTGAAGTTTTCATCGATTTTGGCCTATTACAGTTTTTTACCTATTCCAATCACTTAGTTATCCTACTATATTTATCCAAAGGCCAAAGCGTAGAAGGTATTAAATAACGAATTTCTCTAGATTAGATCTAGATTAGATTTCTCTTGACTCTAGATACTAGAGTAGTGTTGTCATGGTCTCCTACTGGTGGCAGTGTCACGCCTCGCTGCACCGTGCCATACCATGAGCTTCTCTGCGCCACTAGCGTCTCGAGGGGAAACTATTAGTAACCCGCTGTTTTACAATAGTTGTGGCGTTGTCTCTTGTGGCGGAGTGATGAACTGATTTCGACGTGGCACACCTGCTACAACTCCCGTTCGTTGCATCGACCTTGACAACACTGTACTAGAGCATGTTTAGGCACTATCGTGGTTGGTACGAAGCGTCCCAAACTTGAAGTCAACAAATTAATTTCTTAAAGAACATTATTTATTATTTTCAGCTTTTGAAATATTTATTTAAAATTAAATAGCAATGATTTCATTGATATTTTAACAAAATTGGTCGTACATGTGTATGTATTTTTAATGTCGCTTGCCTGAGATAATATAAGTACTTCTGACCAACGCAGACGGAAATTCAATTTCACGTACAATTTTATTGATGTCATTTTTATTTCATTATAACGAACATTTTAATAATATGAAATGTATAGTACTGTTACTTCTATTTTACATGAAGTACATTCTTTCTTTCGTTGTACATCCAAATTCTTCAGTGTACATGTAAAATAATAGAAATGAATGTTATTAATAAGTAATAAAAGTTAATGTTAGGCTTTCAGTCTTGTCATTGAGGTTTTTATAGCTATACTGAAACGATTAAGGAGTACGCCGGAATAGCCCTTTGCTTTGCACTCCAACTCACATTTGCACATCTTCCGTTGTATCAACTTATATTCATGCACCTAGTTAGGCGGAAGTCGTTAAGAACTGGTAAAGACAAATTTATTATTTACATTATTACAATCAGCATCATCTACACGCTCTAAGCACAACGGCCTATTCCGTTTCGATGATCCTGCGTTTTCTTGCCTTCTGGGACTCGTTTTCCAAGAGGTCGATATTTCCATGCCCGTTTACAAAGTCGATCCTCCTCCATTCTATATAGATGTTGTATCCAAGTATCCTTCTCGATTTGATCGAGGACTGATACAATTGCTAGTTCTCTTCGAATATCTTGATTTCTTTAATGATCAGATTTCGTACAACCTTTACAGCCATCAGAAACAATATTATTATTACTATTAATATTATTATAAAAAAGCTGGATGAAATAGGTAGAAACTAGTTGATTTGTTATATCCAATGCAACTTATAAATAATGATTTTTTTTATTAAAATGTGAAGAATGTGTAATTATGGTCTTACTTTATTTTCAATTTCTGAGTTTGAGCTCTGACCGTGCTTCGCCGCGTTGCGCGCACTGTGCTCCGCGGGGTGAGGGGGACAGGGCAGGGTCAGGGGCGCGCGGCGCGTGCATTATTGAAGGCGGGCAGTGCACTATGTGGTGCAGCGCACCTGCAGCGCCCCGCCCGCCCACCGCATTGCAGCCAGCGCCTAGCGGTCAGCCGCGCTTCTTCCCGCCCCACCCCATCTCACCCCTCCACGTCCCGCCCCGCCTCGCCGCGCCCACAGTCTGGCGCACAGACACTCCGAGGGAATAACCGGCTTGGGTGGCTCAGACATTAATTGACGTCATCGGAGGCCCTGTGACCGGGGCGTCCTTCAAGGTTTCCAGTCACGAGGGGTGGTAGGCTTTTCGACACTATGGTCCGATTAAAAGAAGTTGGCGAATGGAAGCCAGCGACTTTGACAGATTGCGTACCACTGAGCACGTGTTCCCGGGACACGAAAATAAACACCTGAAATAAATACTTATTAAAGTAATCAAATCATACACTTGTATTTTATGAAGCTGCAGCGTCAGAAGCAAAACTGTCAATCACCGACTTAATTTAATCGGACCATAGCCAGGGCGAGTTCAGCCACTATCTGGAGGAGAATTCTAGCGGCCGGCCGCTCTCATCGGTAGTTTTCCGTGGGTTCTCCGATCAACACCAGGCAAATGCCGGAGCAGTGCCCTAACAAACGGGGCACGAAACGCATGCGATCTTTCCTTTCTCATCATCGTCCTATCTTCGCTCCTTTCTTACACACACTTACATGCACTATACTACCACATATGTCGGAAGACCAGTCGGGAGCTTGCAGATTGCCTCGGCTGGGACGGTGCCCTGCTGGTGGGAGATACCTGATTGGGGAAAACTTCAAGCTGACGTGTAGGTCGTGGCGCCTTACCCCGCCATCCAAGGAGAGAAATAAGGTCACCGCCATCTGTCGCGATAAAACATAGACTACTCTTACGGGGCAAATGACTTTCAGTTGATGCTCCCGGAATCGCTAATTAATCAATCAATCTGCAAAAATTGAACGTTAATACTTATTTACCATGCTTGCAGAAATTGAAAAAATCTATGAGGGCGGTGTTTATGACTTTGATAAATACATAGGAATTGGGGTAAATACAAAAGAAATTAAACTGTTTTGATTTTAGTGAAATATGTAAATATTTGTATTGTTTCGCCTGTTCTCACACTAAGCGTACGAACTAGATTATTATTTTCGTTACTGCTTGCACCAAGGATATGAGGAAGAGATCACCCTCCATTAAATATTTCCTATTTACGTGCTCCGTTATGGAACGGCAACTTTTTTGACATTCTGAGTAAGTAAAGAACTATTGTGAATAAACTGTGTGTACTGTAATATGTTGTTGGAGTATTCACGAAGAATATTTTTGTTAAAATATTGAATTTATTTTTTGTTAAAGTATTTTATTTGTTGTCTCTGAACAGGCGCCTTCTACTTTTTGGAAAATAAGTTTTATGAGCTATTTGGATATTTGGATAGTAATTAACAAACAGTTGATGAATGACTCAATTTCGTTACATATCTGCATGTCATTTGAGAAGCATGAGAGGTATGCAATTTAAATCTAATGTGAAAGCTTAGCTCGTTCAGTGTTCCATTTAAACGTGGTTTACTACACTTGGCCCCAACATGGATGTCCGCCATAATGTTTTGGTGTAAAGGGGCTTATTGGAATATACTCCCCGATAATCTGTATATTATTGAATCATTGCTCCCAATCATTTGGTGCTGGTGTCGCCCATAAGTCCCAATATCCTTTGTATTGTCATTAATGCCTTGGTCTCCCATTGAACAATTTAAACCAGAGAGCGACTACTATGAGACATGTTCCTCATATTCATCAATGTGTATGACCACGAAATAAATGATTCCTAATAGAGTTTATATAATCTTACTTTTGACTCATTTTCATAAAAATGAAAGTTTTAATTTACAACTGACACGAGAGATGAGTCTTATTTGAAGATTTTTTATTTCAAATGCCAAAGAAATGTATGAGTTATTTCTGTAAGTTCCTTCTTTATTAGTAGTAGTTCATGACGCATATGTTGTACTTTGGTAAAGGTGAGCAAGTTATCATTCATTTTGTAGCAATTGTAGCAATAATATTTCTGCACTTGAATATTTAGAGTTGTAAGGTAGAACTTCATTTTAGAGTAAAAACAAAAATGATTTAGTCGTAAATGACCATTTTGAAAATTCTATGGGTAATAATCGTGATGGTTGTATGGAGAAATCCGGTTCTGATCAGCGCTAGTTTAAATATTTTGTTAAAATGAAAGGGGATGTTAGCTTGTGAAAGATATGAGAAGCGGTGATTATGCTAATAACTTAAATTAACTAATAACTTAATGCTCGCTGAGGAGGAACGGCAAGACTATGGTTATACTAGATTTCTTCGTGAGGCGCAATCAAATATTTCTTGATATGCTAAATAGGTATTTATCATTTCTAAAGAATATTTGAGGTATTTAAAATATGGTCTGTAAGAGGAAGAGGATAGAGAGCGTAAAGGAAGACATCCTTTTGGCGGTGATATATTTATAAATGTGTTTCGACTGACGAAGCAGAAAGTGAATTAAATTAAGTCGAATATTTCGGCTTTAGTACAAACCCGTTCAAAAGTTGGATTGACGAGCCAGTACTCACGGTGGTATGCAAGATGCTCCCAAGTCTCGTGGATTGATCCGTAGCACTAATTGTGAGGGGAAGAAGGTAATCAAGAGAGAACAGCAGAAGAAGAGATATACTGCAAAAAGATACCGTGGCGCAATACTACGTGCCTCTGATGTTTTCTAATATTATCGATCTGAAGAGCCGAGTGAGCGCTGATGGAAGCAACTATGCAGTCAGCCCTTGGCTCCATTTGTAGAACGCACGTGGATGCCAGGAGGTGGATTTTACACGCAGCCACGTCGCATTTAGCCAGTCTGGAGCAAAATCCTTGCGACTGCCTACTCTTATAGGTAGTTGTCCGTGGTTTCTCCGAACAATACTAGGCAAATACCAAAGCAGCACCCTAACAAATGGGCAATGGACCGCGCGCGATCTTTCCTTCCATTTCCTTGTCCTATCCTCTCCCCTTACACACATACTCTTACATGCAGTGTGCTACCACTTACTTGTATGTCGTGAGTTTAGAACTTGTCCCAGCCGGGTTCGGCAGATGAATTTACTTGAAGAGGAAAACCCGCAAACCGACTGTACATCGGTGACAGATCACACGTTCCAGCGAGAAAAATACACCGTCACCTCCAGGTATATAGCTAGCTGCCGAGAGCGGCCGAGAGCGGCCGAGAGCGATCGAGAGCGGCCGAGAGCGGTCGAGAGCGATTGACAGTCGGCGAGCGGAGTAGAAACGGCGAGAGTACGAGAGCTGGCGAATAAGTGCGAGCGTGCGATAGCTGACAAGAGTGGATGAGAGCGGGATGGATCGGGCGAGAGCTGATGAGCGGGCGATAGTGGTCGAGAGCGGTCGAAAGCCGGTGAGCGGACTAGATGCGGCAAGAGTACGAGAGCTGGCGAGCGGGTGCGCGCATGTGAAAGGACAAGAGTGGGTGAGACCGGGAGAGAGCCGGGGGAGCTGATGAGGCGGGTGAGAGTGGTCGAGAGCGACCGAGAACCGCCGAGCGGGCGAGAGCGAGCGAGAACCGCCGGGAGGGCGAGAGCGAGCGAGAACCGCCGGGAGGGCGAGAGCGAGCGAGAACCGCCGGGAGGGCGAGAGCGAGCGAGAACCGCCGGGAGGGCGAGAACTGCCGAGCGGGCGAGAGCGGGCGAGAGCGGTCGAGAGCGGTCGAGAGCGGCCGAGAGCGGCCGAGAGCGGTCGAGAGCGATTGACAGTCGGCGAGCGGAGTAGAAACGGCGAGAGTACGAGAGCTGGCGAATAAGTGCGAGCGTGCGATAGCTGACAAGAGTGGATGAGAGCGGGATGGATCGGGCGAGAGCTGATGAGCGGGCGATAGTGGTCGAGAGCGGTCGAAAGCCGGTGAGCGGACTAGATGCGGCAAGAGTACGAGAGCTGGCGAGCGGGTGCGCGCATGTGAAAGGACAAGAGTGGGTGAGACCGGGAGAGAGCCGGGGGAGCTGATGAGCGGGTGAGAGTGGTCGAGAGCGACCGAGAACCGCCGAGCGGGCGAGAGCGAGAGAGAACCGCCGGGAGGGCGAGAGCGAGCGAGAACCGCCGGGAGGGCGAGAACTGCCGAGCGGGCGAGAGCGGGCGAGAACGGGCGAGAACCGCCGAGCGGGCGAGTGCGGGCGAGAACGGGCGAGAACCGCCGAGCGGGCGAGAACCGCCGAGCGGGCGAGAGCGGGCGAGAATGGGCGAGAACGGGCGAGAACCGCCGAGCGGGCGAGAGCGGGAGAGCGAGTGGGCGAACGGGCGGATGCGCCCGCGACGCCGCCAAGTGGATAATGGGGATCGCGGGGTCGCGCGCGATGTGCCAGTGGACGCAGCCGCGCCGCGCTGACCTACTCGCCAGACTTCGCTGTGGCCGCGGCGCTCCTCGAGAAGGCCTCCTCCAAACAAGTCGCCCCCACCACATTCCTCATCTCCTTTCAACATCCAGTTGCCCTTTACAAATGAAAATTAGCTAGTGGAGCTACACCGAAAAAAAAAATCATTAAAATCTATTAATTTCACTGTTAGGTCATAAAATATGTGTTAAGGGACCACATCATCTTACAAATTCATTTAATTATCATTATTTGAAATTGATATTGAAAATATTATACCTAATTAGAAACGTATATGTACGCATTTAGATAATGAAGCTAAAATAATGTGATAGAATACTTTTCACATAAAAATTTAAAGTAAAAAACGTGAGTATTAATTAAAATTTTGTTTAGCGATTTCCGGAGTTGACATTTTCGATTTACCCACACTCAAAAATTATTGATCTAATTAATAACTAAGGTCTTTGAAGTTAATTATTGTTGTATAAGGAAATAAAGCATGAAAGACTTCCATGATATAAATATTAACGCAACATGAACATTTCTAAATACTTAAAATGAAAGATTTAATTTTCCAAAAATTTCTCGAATATGCTACATTCCCTCTTCCCTTTGCCATACAGTAATTCAAAGTGTATCATGTTGAATTAAGTCATAATATTTATAATTACATTCTACATTCGTAACCCTTCGAGCCGAGAGAGAGAAAAGGTCTTTAATGATGTCGGCTACCCAAGTCGGTTATTTGATTTCTATTAGTATTATCCTTTCGATGACCTTCACCTCACCTCACCTCACGTCACTAGCATGTTTTGTTATTTTTCTATCTATTTATACCGCAGTTCTGGAGCCATTGTCCAGAGCACATGCTTCGACAGCTGAGTTAATTTTCCATTAGCGTGGGCCTTTGCTCACTGTTACTGACTGCTTGTCTCTTGCAGTGACGGCAAATGCCCTATGAACATTTACCAGCTTAGCGGAATGGGTACATTCTGTATGTTAAACCAGAAGTGGTGTATTGTTTGTGAAACATGGTTCTAAAATTCACATACAATTCAGGATTTTCCTTAAAGTAGTTAAAAGTGGGTTGGATAAAATAAATTATGAGAGTAGTTGGGTGCTGGTTTCCTAGGAACGTTGTTTTCTTTGTTTAATAAATATAATGTTAAGTTCGACTTTTACGACCGACATTCCCGAGAACCAAATTTATTTTTTAAAGTCATCATACTATGACATTAAAACTGAAAACATTAAAGAAATAACACTTATGTCAAATCGAACATTCTGTATTTTCTCGTGGGCATACAATGAATTATATCGCAGAAAAAATTGATTCAATACCTTTCAACTATTTTCACTTCTTATATCTCCATTGCTGAAGGGACAAAATTATACAAATGCACGAAAAAGTGCCAATTTTTGCTAATAATTCGGAAGAACAGACGTTTTGTTGTCAATCAATTTTGTGAAGTTTCGAGGACTCACAAACCATAGATTATGACTACACAGCGTGTTAGAAAAAGTAATTTACTTCATGTTGAAGGCAAGATTTATCAATTTTTTTGTTTCCAGGGTCCGGCAATAGAAGTTTTTTCCGTCAAAAATTTGCTGCTTTCCGGCGCATGATTACAAAACTTTCTCTTCTTATTAAGTAAGGTCGAGAAAGTAATATCAACTACTTTTTATGAGTCAGAAGCATTTTTGTAGTAAAACAGCAAGTCTGTTGCTCGCGGGACGTACGTGTCAGAGTTTGAATCTCAGCCGAACACTTTTTATGCGTATTGTAAGCATTTTTTCGAGTTAAGCTAGTATTGTAATATTGGATAACTTATAAATTAATTCGAAGAGTCTTACTGTTGTAGCACCACTAATTTAATTATTGAAAAATAAACTAAAGTTCGTGAATTTGCTATGAAAGGTGGGTTACATCCACGTACAAAAAGGTTCTTGGAATTTCACGTAAAACATATTTTACATATAGGATGAGTAAATTTTAAAAGACTGTAAATATAATATCTTTAAGTACCATTTTCATAAAAAGGTTTAAACTTGAGAAGCAATAACGATATATAAAATATATTTTATGAAGGTTGTTCCTGAATAAAGGGTCCCCCCCGATAAGATAGTAAAAAGTTCCCCTCAACCAAATTACATATGAGTGGTTACACTATAATTCTAACATAAAAATAATATTTTTGAAAGGTTTCTTAGCCTCCGTCCTGCCACCCACACCCCTATACAGCCAAAAACGTGTTTTGTAATTTCATTTTTTTCGACAACTGAACACTATTTTATCAGACTGAAAAAAATATGATAAATAAGAACACAACTTGGACTATCAGAAAAATATTTTTTAATATTTTCTCAGGCCCAAATTCGAACACAAAAAATATTTTCGAAAAAAATATCACGAAATATTTTTTACTGTGTCTTAGAAGCCTGGAACAGGCTCGAAAAAAAATGTCAAAGGTTTCTCTTTACACACAAATTGTTGTGTATTTTTTTCAGATTTTTCCGATTACTGGGCTGCAGTGAAAAAAATAAAAACCATTTTCCCGCCTTTAAAGCACCTGGACTTTCAATATACTTTGAAACTGACTGCAACGGTTCTCTGCATTTATTTTAGTGTTTATTATACATTTGTATACATTGCTGTATCACCCAATGAAGTTTTGATTTTGGAATATACTTACGAAGTATCATTTTTAAAGCTTTCTAATCCTTTGTATGAGAATATCATACGCTAAGGAAAGATAATAGTGTTTGGCAGTTTATTAAATAATAATTCCGTCATATTTGAGGGATAATTGGGGGACATGTGGAAAAATGGAGGCGAAGAGGTTACAACCAGATTTACAAGAACTGTTTTACTTGTCTTAGAACACAGACACTGGCACGAAAATAATCTTCAAACTTCATCTCAGAATGCTTGTGAATTTTTTTCATATTTTTTTAATAGCTGGGTCATAGTTTTTAAAAAAAACTAAGACATTTGTAGTCAACCACTTGGCAGTTCGGCAGTTGCCGCGTCCTAAGCACGTGCGACCTTGCTTGAGGAGGAAGGCCACAGAATAGCAGCTAAAACGTTGACAACTGAGCCTAGAACGCGGCGCCTCCCGGGCAGATAAATAGGAACGCATTGGTTGCGGAAGCCTGTGGTCTCACGTCTGTAGATTGTTTCAGACCAGAGAAAAAGTTGTCTTTTCCTTTACCTAAGTATTTGTTCTTGTATACGTATAAATATGGAGACACTCGTACAATCTGTACACGTGCGAAAACTCTGCATTTTGTAAATAATAATTGTACGAAAATTGAAAATTGATTTAATGTAGCACCCACCTGCAAACGCTCATCCCCCGAAAAGTAGTTTACGGCATTATAGACCCGGTACTGTGCGAGAGAATTCATTCCAATATTGCTGAGCGTTGAGATAAAAATTCGCAGAAAATAAAATAGTCCCGTTAATTTTATCGTGAAAGATAATTTCAGTATTTTCCTTCAATTTAATTTTACATTGATATTGGCTTCTCTTTTCTGTCCATCTGTGCTACGGAAAAGGCGCACCCAAAAGAACTAATATGGAAAATTGTAAAATGGGATGATCATGAAAGTGGTATTTTGAAAAATACATCCCAACAACATAATCGGGGCCTAATATGTTCCCCTTCACTTCACCATTGTCCCCCATCTATCCTGCACACGAAATGTCCTTTATCATTTCCCCATTTGTCATCTACCCGTCACCCAAAACATGTGTGTTAGAATTTACTTGCTCTCAAAAAAAAAAAGGGCGTGTCCCCTTGAGACAAGTAAACCTGGTTTAAAAGGCCTAGGAAGCATCGCTTCCGAGTTATTTACCATTATAATGTGTGTTGCAATAATCTTTTTTTGTATGTCATAATCTGCAAACTTCTATTTTTTCTTCTAAAATGTGTTTGATGTAGGATGGGGTGTAATTCTTTATCCACCACTATCACACTTACAAGGTCTTGTGTCGATTGTTTCTTATAAATTGCCAAAACTATCGTCTTTCCGTAGCATACGATTACTTATGCAAACGATTAGAAAGCTTTAAAAATGATACTTCGTAAGTATATTCCAAAATCAAAACTTCATCGGGTGATACAGCAATATATACAAATGTATAATAAACACTAAAATAAATGCAGAGAACCGTTGCAGTCAGTTTCAAAGTATATTGAAAGTCCAGATGCTTTAAAGGCGGGAAAATGGTTTTTATTTTTTTCACTGCAGCTCAGTAATCGGAAAAATCTGAAAAAAATACACAACAATTTGTGTGTAAAGAGAAACCTTTGACATTTTTTTCGAGCCTGTTCCAGGCTTCTAAGACACAGTAAAAAATATTTCGTGATATGTTTTTTCGAAAATATTTTTTTGTGTTCGAATTTGGGCTTGAGAAAATATTGAAAAATATTTTTCTGATAGTCCAAGTTGTGTTCTTATTTGTCATATTTTTTCTGTCTGATAAAATAGTGTCCAGTTGTTGAAAAAAAATGAAATTAAAAAAACACGTTTTTGGCTGTATAGGGGTGTGGGTGGTAGGACGGAGGCTAAGAAACCTTTCAAAAATATTATTTTTATGTTAGAATTATAGTGTAACCACTCATATGTAATTTGGTTGAGGGGAACTTTTTACCATCTTATCGGGGGGGACCCTTTTGGGCAAGCTCCAAGTCAATACCCGACTTTAGTAGGTCCCTTAAATTCCACTTGAGACTCGCTTTCCCGTATCTGTGAATTCCAATATCAATATTTCACAGTTGTAGTAAAAATAAAATTTAAGAATTGCAATTAATAGAAGTTAAGATGTAGCTAGTGATTATCAATTGAAAATTATCGTAATTGTTGTTTTATGTAATGAATCCATGGAGCAGCGCCTGTCGCGCCGTGGCTTGCGTCCTCCGTGTTTACGCTTGCAGTGATTAACTGTTCTCCGCGAAGATTTGTTCGCGTGCATTATTGCAAGGCGCACCTCTTAGAAATGTCCCGCGTCTGCATATTTCCTGGAGGGCTGCTGTGTAAGGGGCTCATCCCTTCTTAAGGGGGTGCGCTGAACCCCAAGCGGAACCCCGCGAAATAATTGAGCAGCCGGAGAGCACCTCCTTCCATTGCCCCGCCGCAGTCCGTCCCGCCCCAGTCTGCCCCGCCCCAGTCTCCCCGCCACGTACCTTCCCGCGCCACCCCGCGCCACCCCGCATCACACCTCGCGACCGCAGGACGCGCCGCCTCTCCCCGCTCCCCCCTTACTCCCCGCCTCGCCCCGCCCCACCCCGCTCCCCCTTACTCCCCTCCCCGCCTCACCCCGCCTCACCCCACCCCATCCCGCCCAAATTCGCCCCTCCCCTCCTCGCCCCGCCACACCTCACCGTCCCTCCCCGCACCAGCCCCTCCCCGTCCCGCCCCGTCTTGCCACGCCATGCCTCGCCCCATCCCCAGCGCCGTCCCCGACCCCAGCCTGGCCCCTCCAGTTTCCTCCCCAACTCCGCCTCCCTGCCCCGCCCCAAGCCCCGCCCCAGCTCCGACCCCCAGCCCCGCCCTAGCCCCGCCCGCAACCTCGCCCCCGCTCCGCTCCCGCCCTCGTCTCGAGTGCAGCGCTTTGGTCTCTGGCTTCCTTCCGGAGCCCCCTTGCTCCCCGCTCTCCAACGCAGACCGCCGCCGTTGTTTCGCGCAAGCGTCGGACTCGACTGTTGCAGCCCTGTCCCGGGCAGATTCCTCGCCTGCTCTGTCTGACTTCCCTTCTGTGTCAGAGTTCTATTGAGATTCGTGCTCCTCGCAAGCCGTTACTAACCTAGAAATACTAGCATCCGTCGCCACTCTTGCTTTAAAGTGACGAGGAAACATCAGGTATTGCATGTAACACTCTCGGATTGTATTGAATGCAACAACTCTGTATGTACATTTGTGTCCATTTCGCTCTCCCATAACATTTAATCTTTCTTATTTTCATTTATTGTTCACTTTTCTTTGTCGCATTCAGTTTCATATTTTGTTAGCTTACCGTATTTAGACAATTCACATGACTTTCTGACTTCGTAATAACATCACATTCATTGATTCCGTTTGTGGTCTTATACTTTCTCCTCGGTTTTGTAAGAACCATTCGAATTGCATCGTTTTATATCGCGTTTTATACATTCTTTGAATCCATTGTTTTCCTTCAACATGGAGGTCCTGTCTCTTCTCTGATGCCTCCAGTCCACCACCCCACCCCCTCTTCCATTCTGTATTGCAGGCCTGCGGAGCCGCCTCGCCCGCTGCCCTTATACGCGCCTTGGCGAGTGACGTCAGGGACTCATGCAGGTCACTACACAGAATCACTGCACAGAATCATGCAAATCACTGCACAGAATAAAAACATTTCTCTATAACTACTCCAGAATGTATACATATCTGCACGGTATCGGTTGCAGTAATGATGCCGATTCCACAAACCGTGCGAGAATAATATTCTCTCACGGCTGTCGACCAATCACATTCGATTTAGTTCATTATACACCACAGAGGGTTCTCGCAGTCGCCTACAGAGGCGCTGCGTGCTTTGCCGCTGCAGGTTGCAACTGTCGTAAGACAGGTGAAGCACGAAACAATATGCGAGTTGATTTTAGTTAGGGTCAGAGAACATTGAGTGTTCTGTAGCCCTACTGGAAAGTTAAGGCGCCCTGTTAGTATTTTAAAAATATCGATTTCAGAATCGTTGAGAAAAACCTTTTTAACTCGCCGTGCAAAAAGTACGGTTTCTCGTGCTAGTTTTCCATGGGCAAAAAGCGGTATTTTTTCACTCTAACCAATAGTTTGCGAAATCTCTCTCGTTCTTGGCTCGTTAAAAAATAGTGAAGGCAACACGTACCCGCGGTGGTTGGGGCAGTTGTTATGTAACATTCTTCTCTCTTACAAATAATGCGAACGAATATTGTTTTGTTTTAATAACCGCGAAGAGTTGAATCAATTTTTTTCCGTTTATATGCATGATTCGTTTTATGCAGTTTTGTATACGTTTGTAGAAAGAAATGAGTCAGTGAAATGATTGTTTCTTGAATGATCTCGATTTGTTGTCTCCCGAGAATGGCCAATAATCATATCTCAGTCATTACAGCAATATGAAGTGTGTTTCGTACATGCTCCTTTCATAGTTTATAACATCTGAATCACTGCAAAAGATAATTTTTGTTTCAAATTTAATATTAATTTCAACAATGTTTATTCATTATATTTTCATATTTCTCTCTTTTCCGTTTCCTCCGTTCCTCCAAATTGCGTTAGAGCCAGAAGGCCTGCCCACTTGCAGTAGAAGCCTCTTTCGCGATGGAACCGTCCTGTTTTGAACTTCGCGGAGGCCATCTTAACTTCTTTGGCGATTTCAATTCCAGTTAATTATGTAACTTAATTATCAAAGTAATTATTTACTTTCCATCGGCTATTCGAGAATTGACCTGTTTTGAATTTTCAAGAAATTAAAACTTTCTCGTCGCAGACTTTGTGGACGAGAGCAGGACCAGGGAGGGGCTTCCTTTGAGATGAAGCTGGAACCCCAACCCTTTGGCCCTTATAAAAATTCCGATGGAGGGTTTCATCGTTGTTAAAGGAAGATACAATATGAAAGGGAACAATTATAAATCCATATTTCGAATAATTTACTTGAAGTATTGATGCAATTGTGCTACTTGGAATTCAGTGTTTGCTTCCAATCAAACAAGAAGTAATTTTAATGAAAATACGAGTTACATTGAGATATGAAATTGGATGCGCAATTACGTGTGATGAGAATAAAGAATCGTGTTACACGCAAAAAGTGTTGACGGTTTGTGGGTATTGTATTTTGAGAATCCTCAGATTTATTAATTGAATTTACAGTTTTGCTATTCGCATCGACAGTCCTCATTCCTTTTTAGATTATTTAACACGCACGTGTTTGCTCTTCTTTATACTTATCGTATTTGGCAGAATTATTTTGGCTACTTTTAATTTCAGAGAATATAGATGCCACTATAAAATTTTAATCAAGTAATTTGCTTTATGTTGGGAAACAATATATTTATTTAATGAACTTTGTTTGATGCAGCGGCCACAAATTAATGTGGACGTCAAAATTATATTCACAATTCCAATGTTTATCAAATTTAACTATTAATGATTCGTTTAGAATTAATAACTTCAGAATTAAAAATTTATTTTATTTTAGTTTGAGAACAAAAATTAAAAAGGGTGCATTTAGAAATATACAGTTTATCTTTAACTGATCAATTTTTTTCTCCTATGATACCTAAAATTCTGATTCGATATGTGAATAAATAATTAATTTCTAATAACTCAGCACAGGTTTCAATGTCACTCTAGTTCAAACCTTTGTTTTGTAAATAGATTTTCTGTTTTTCCTTAAACTTAGTACTTACGACAATGTCCCGTTGTTTCTCGTAATATAATTATTTTCAAGATCGGCTCTAATGCTTTCTCCTCTCCTTTGCCCGGATATCGGTTTCGGGCCCTGAGCTATCCTACCCCATCTTCTGAGCCGGAAGCTCTTTGTCTGTAAGCTGCGCTCTCTACGTGTCTCAGCTTACTCTCGCTCTCTCGTTTTTCTGGTTTCTTCCTCCCTTTCCGAGAAGCGTCATCGTCCGTCGACGAATGTCAGCGAAGGATGCACCTTTGCCTCTCGTGCATCATTCGGACACGGGGTGTCCAACGTTTTGCTCTACGGGACCCCCGTTTTCAAGCTAATGTGATAGCGTACGGCAAAACTTTTCGGTTTACAATTTTTAGTTGTTAATGGAATGGAAGCGAATAATCAAAACAGAAATGAAAATCTAAACTTAAATAGGAGATAAAATGACAAGAATAGGGGCCGAGTCGTTTCGTATATGAATGAGCACACCGCCGTCTTCTCTTTGATTAGATGAACAAATGTATGTCATATTGCCGTAAAATGCTTTATTAATGTAAAGAATTGACGATTTATTGGTGGCTGTAAACGGAAAACAATTCTGGAAGCGAGTCAAAGCAATAAACTTTTTTCAAAGATTGACAAAGTAAAAAAGTATTTCTTGAGATGCAGAGGATGAAAACCGCAAATTCGTGAATTGATGGAATTGAGATTAATATAATGATAGATCTGTATCACGCGCTGCATTGTTATATCACTCGACCTCGCCAGCCTTTCGCCCGAATTGCAGTGCTCTCGTTATTTGAAATTGACGCAAATCACCTCTCGAGTCGACATCGGAGCTTCGAGTCTTAGAAATATTCACAAAGTTTCCGGGACATACAGACTGCGACAAAACTGAAACAATAGAAACTACTCTCTTTCTACGGGAATCTATGCTAATGATTAATAATAATAAATATAAATAATAAAATAATAATAATAACAATAATAATAATAATAATAATAATAATGAAGGTAATAGTAATATGAGAAAAATTACGGAAAAATTGATATTGCTGGTTAGGAATTTCTACTCAAATTTAAATCAATCACAATTAAGATGCAAATATACAACTATTATAGAATATAGTATTAAAAATATCAGTGTAATTCACAGCACTAGTTATATTTCTGGAATCATTTGATAGTACATAACGCGGAATATAAATGCAGATAGTAAGTAAAAGCAAATGATATGTGAAGCCAAATTCTTTATTTACATAATGAACTATTTCACTCACATTGCAGCCCTTATATTCGCTGCTTCGCTCGTTGACTACACTAGCTAAACTTTGTTATACGAAAAATAGAGAGAACTTCATTTGCGGAGGACGAACTCGAGCGGCAATTCAGGTGCAGGGGACCTAGGGTTGACTAAGGTGGTCAACAATGTTCGTGTAAAAGTGAGGGAACTCGATAAAGACACACACACAAATACACACATACTCATAGACACATTTCTTTTTTTAAATATTTAACTTATACAAACGTCAGATTATTTCTTTCTTCTCTCCATTTGCAATTCAAATTAAAAGATTCGTTCACAAAATGCAGGTGAAGACTGTTTGGGCGTCACTTTTTTAAAAAATTTTAGTTGCTAGACAGAGAATTTTTATCATGCATGCGTATGTCGTGTGTATGTGTGTGTGTGTGTGTGTGTGTGTGTGTGTGTGTGTGTGTGTGTATGTATGTGTGTCTGCGTTCAGAAAAAGGATATGCATGTTATCTACTCTAAATTAAACAATAAACTATACAACGTGGCGGTTGTTAGTCATGTAATAAAGTAAATAACAACAAATGTTACAAATTTACTAAAAGGAGGACATTTAAAATACAAAGGAGGTCGAGAGGACAATAGACGTGAATGGAGGACTGTCCTCCCAATTGGAAAACGGTAGGCAACCCTTGCTAACACCAACATCGTAGTCCCTAAGAATTCCAGTGCCAGTCGTAGAGGCCGATGAGCAGAGAGGGTAAGCAACGTAACCGTACCCAGGGGCGGCGACCGGCGCCATGCAACAGGACAACGCAGCGATGGGCCAGCGCGGAATTCCGAAAGGGGCGGCGCCTGTTTGAGCCACGGGACTCTTCGCCCGAGGCAAAGGAGCAGCAAGAGGCATCAAGAGTGTCGAGAGGGCGCAGGGCGGCGCGGCGCGGCGAGGTGCGGGGGTGGGGGGAAAGGCGCTCTAAGAACAAACAGAAACCCCTCATTACTCGAGCTGTGTTAAAAGCTCTGCGAGGAGACGACGCGACGCGGCGCAACGGCGCTCGCAGTCCAAATTACAAACATGTCAATGTTCTTCGGGCCACATTGTGCGTCGCGGACGCGCGCAGACTAATATCGGCGCCGCCCGCCCCCCTCTCCCCCGCCCCGCCCCCCTCCGTCCCACCCTCCGACGCCCCCGCGCTGTCCCCGCGCCGGCGACCCGCGCCGAGCATTTCGCTGATTAAAACCGCCCTCGCCTAACAATAAAAGGTGAAATAGAATTTTAGGGGGCCATTCCTCGGCTGTGTTGCGAGTTACGAGTTTCCCTGTCCTCGTCTCCCACCGCCACTACCGCCACTACCGCCGCCGCCTGGCGCTGCGGGCGCTGCAGTCCCCCGCACGACCCCCACCCCCACCCCCGACCCCACCCTCCGATCCCCCATCCTCCGATCCCCCACCCCCCGAACCCCCACCCCCGTCCCCCCAAACCCCGATCCCCCCCGATCCCCCCACCCCTCACCCCCACCCCACCCCCTCACCCCTCACCCCCACCCCACCCCGTCACCCCTGGAACCCAGGAGGATGCTGCGCCCGAAGACCCGAAGACGTCCACCATAACACAAACCGTGCTCGATCGTTGCTTTGCGACCAGGGGCTTTGGTCAGCGTATCTGTACTGCAATGTTTCTAACTTTGCTTCTCAAGACCTGTCGTCACAATGGAATATGTCATGATATTTCGCGACGTTCTCAGTCGTGCCGCCAGATACCGAATGATCGCGACCGTATTGATCGCCGACAGTGCTTGCGATCATGCAACTTCTAACGGCATGACGGAGAAAGACGCGAAATGCAGTGTGATATTCCATCGTGGTTACAGGGTCTCGAGGGGCAGAGTTAGAAAAAATCGCACTATAGCGTATATAACGGTTAGCGTGTCGGGCTATTGTACTCAAGTTAGCGGATTCAAACCCGATCTAATCATCCAATCCGATTCTTAAGGGCGAACAATCCTTCGTAGGCCTTCCTTAGAAGGGGAAATGAAGCGGATATCCCGTATTGTACATTTCCTACTCATTGAAGATCCTCGGGCCTAAAACAATCTTCTGAGAAAAATTTAAATCGCCTTTTCGTTGCCTGGATGATACCTTATTTTCTTGCCAGATAGTGAAAGGAGAGAAGCGAAATTTGCGTGGCCAGACGAAAGACCAGGCCTGATGGCCTGAGTCTCGACACGTAAAATAAGGCATCATTGAATTGAATCGAATGTTTATTTCAACGTGTATTCCTGCCCTTGCAAGGACTGTCCCGGCTGGGGTGGTGCGCCACTGCCGGAGATACCTGAAAACGGAAGAACCGCAAGTCGGCAAGTTGCTCGGTAGCGGACCAACCAGCTGCGGAAGAACCCCATAACCCCCTCTCGTGATAAAGACTTGCACTGCACACACTCAATTAATGCACATTAATCAATCAAGCACAGATATTAAATTCACCAATATTTAACTTAAACTTCTGTTATTTAAATTTCATTAATGCAAAGGACATGGTAACTGGATCCAAAAATCGAAGAAATACAATTTTACCGTCATGTCACACTCTTTTTGAAAAACCAACAAGAAAGGCAATAACAATTTAAAAAATATATATTTTCATCATTGTTAAAGTAATTTATTATTTGCCTGGATACTTCGCCCTTCCGAGTCGTATTGCTCGCTTTTGCTATCAGTCCCCGTCAGCTGGCTTTAACATTACTGCTTTGACCATCAGCATACCAGTCATCTCTTCACAAAATCTAATTTTGACATTCACAATCACTTAGGAAGAGTCGTGCTCCATAAGCAGTTCTTCATCCATCATCGTCTCATCTCACCTCTACGATTTCCGAATGCCGCATCGTTTACTACCGCTTGCTACCTAACCTTATCCCCAACCCATCTGCCGATGCGACGCACGTCACCGCTGCCATTCGCGCTCTACGGCGCCTCAAATCCACCTCCGGAGGCGCAGTTACCTTTCTCTGTTCTCCGCCCTTTGCCACCCCCGCCTCCGCCTCGCCTCGCCGCAACGGCATCGCCCTAGCTCGCCCGCTCACTCATACACAGAGAGAGAGAGAGAGAGAGAGAGAGAGAGAGAGAGAGAGAGAGAGAGAGAGAGAGAAATGCCGGGCTCCATTACATAATACCTCGTTGAAATAGGAGACGAAAACATTGTGTGGGAATGCCGGGAGCGGGAGTCCTCGTCGTTCCCTTTCTGGGTGATAATAAATTAGTTGATAGTCCATTACGCGATTTGTTTTGAAAGCTGACACCAAAATTATCCATGACTTTTCGATTGAGTTGTTTTCAGAGTCGGTCACAAATGAAAAAATTGAATGTAACGAAAGAGATTAAATGACTTTAATCACAGAAAATTACGTCTGCGTGTTTTGAACGGAAATAAGAGATGAAATTTTTAAAAGAGCCAGGTTTTACTGTTTCTGACAGGCTTGAAATGTGTTTGTGAAGGTGCCAAAGCAGATGTCAGTTCTTGTTAACTTTTCGGATTATATTATTTTCTCTTACCTGTCGTTCCTCGGATATTTGCATTTCTCGCAGACTTAATCGTCAGAAACATCAGCATTTCAAATATTTTTCTTATTTCTTCCACACATTGGTGGAATAATTAAGAAATAGAAATAAATTTCTGTTAATTCAGTCATTACTTTTTAAACAATTTGTCATGAGATGCAACATTTTAACGAATTTTACATTTTCATGTTAAATGATATATTTCTTTTCGTAAAATATTTTATTATACTTTAGATAACGAATTTGGCCCTGATGAATATTAGAATTGTATTAGGAAGAAACGCGTTACATGGCATTTGAAATTGCAAAAACAGGCCAGGTAAAAGTAGCAAAATAATCATAATAAAAGTTATACAAATGAAACAACACACATAGGACGTAATTTAGTTTGTTTTTAATATTACGATCTGACATCAAATTTCTGAGAGTTAATACAGAAGAAATTGAATATGTTGAGAACATTATCAATTCATGAAAAATAGTATTGATTGCATACTAAAGATCAAAAGATATCACCTTAAACAAATTACTTAAGGAGAAAGTTAACAATATCGTTTCTTTACAGGGCCTTCCACTTTGTCTTTGCACAAGTTCGAAATAATAATTTTTTTTTCAAAATATTCATTTATTCAGTGGAGAATCGTTTATGAAACACACAACGATCATTCCCATCATGTTTGTTATTAATACGAAAAACTAGAAATAAACCAATCAAATTTGCAAATTTCACAGATTTGTAAATGTATTAAAAATTCTGAGTTTGGTAAATTTGCACCCTTCTAGGCTTTCAAAGATAATAAAAATAACATTTGGTTGATTTTGACTCCAGCCCTATTCACTCAGATCTACTATAGTACTTGACTCTCAGAAATTTCGTAAATTTCATAGTAAATTCAGAACTTAACATATATGGATGGTATTTCCTTTCTTTTACTTAGTGCACTTGAGTAGTTGCATGCATTCTCCATTCATTCATGCTTTGTGCTTTGATTCTCTTTAGACCATTCCTTCCACTAGATTATCAAATACTTGGACTCCGTTTCTTCTCTTTTTTTCCGTAGCAACGTAGTCTTCTTTGACTTCTCTTGGTACCTCATTCCTTTCTCTCAAAATAGGCCACATCCAGATTATTTTTCGCCCTCCTCCTTTGTTCTTCTATGTTATGTTTATCACTTCCAGTAACTGCCTTTCCTCCATCACTCTTTCATTTTCCGACTTTTTACATATCTTTCCAAGGAATGCTCTTCGTTCTTCGCCAAGCTCACATTTCAAAAGTCCTAATAAAATCTACCTCAAAGTATGTGTTTAGGGCTAGCATATAATTTACACGAACGAAATCCGCACAAAGCATTTAATAATTTTCAAATCATCAAAATTCTCTATTCTTTTTGTTCTATAATAGTCTCTTCTTTCAGATTTCAATAATGTTCATGTGTAAAATGGCAAGAAATGTGCGTCATTTGCGGGTGAGAGGAATGCGAAATGTCAAAGACGGCTTTTCTTCGCAAGCTGTGCCCGAACGGCCGCCAGTGACAGCGGAGCGTGCAAAGCTTCTCGCTCCCCCAGTGGCGCGGCGCAGCGGCGCGGCGTCGTAAACACAGGGCTGCGGATATACTTGTCGCGACGCCATTATTATTAGCATAATTGCCTTTGCGACGTCGCAAAAAGAGGCGAAGGCGGCGCGGCGAACGCGATTCGGTGGCGGCGGACGGCTCGACTCCCCTCCTTTGAGGCGGCGCCCCCCCCGCACGCCCTCGCTCTTTTACCCGACCCCGCCGCCTCTACCACCCCAGCCGGCGCCCCCACCCTCGCCACCGCCCTCACCCCCGCCGCCACCCCCTATCCCACTGCCGTCCCCGTACTCTCTCGCCACCCCTGTCCCTGTCGCCGCCTCCGGCCCCGCCACCACTCCTGACACCCAGCCCCCGCCCCGCCCGCCGGCCACGCCTTCGTCACCGCCGCCCCCGCCGCCCCCGCCGCCCCCGCCGCCCCCGCCGCCCCCGCCGCCCCCGCCGCCCCCGCCGCCCCCGCCGCCCCCGCCGCCCTCGCCGCCCCCGCCGCCCCCGCCGCCCCCGCCGCCCCCGCCGCCCCCGCCGCCCCCGCCGCCCCCGCCGCCCCCGCCGCCCCCGCCGCCCCCGCCGCCCCCGCCGCCCCCGCCGCCCCCGCCGCCCCCGCCGCCCCCGCCGCCCCCGCCGCCCCCGCCGCCCCCGCCGCCCCCGCCGCCCCCGCCGCCCCCGCCGCCCCCGCCGCCCCCGCCGCCCCCGCCGCCCCCGCCCACCCCCGCCGCCCCCCGCCGCCCCCGCCGCCCCCGCCGCCCCCGCCGCCCCCGCCGCCCCCGCCGCCCCCGCCGCCCCCGCCGCCCCCGCCGCCCCCGCCGCCCCCGCCGCCCCCGCCGCCCCCGCCGCCCCCGCCGCCCCCGCCGCCCCCGCCGCCCCCGCCGCCCCCGCCGCCCCCGCCGCCCCCGCCGCCCCCGCCGCCCCCGCCGCCCCCGCCGCCCCCGCCGCCCCCGCCGCCCCCGCCGCCCCCGCCGCCCCCGCCGCCCCCGCCGCCCCCGCCGCCCCCGCCGCCCCCGCCGCCCTTACTTCCCCCGCCGTCCCTGCCCCTGGCGGACTCTCCCACTCATACACAGAGATGAGATATTCCTCTGGAAACTTTTGACTTAGCTTGTTAATACATTTCATCACAGGGACTGACCTCACGTGTTCCCGCCAGAGCAGGGGATGATCATTCAGAGATGTCTGAATTTTGGAGCAGTATAAACAATTTCCATAATATGATAAACATAATACATGAATGAAATTTTTACTATTCCTGTATTATTTTGCGTGGCAGGAAGTTCGGCTTCAAAGAACTCCCAGTCATTTGATAACGTTGTTGGCTGATGAAGGAGTTTCACACTAGAGGAAGTTCGGGATATTTGTTCACTTCACTTTATTTTCTATATTCCAACACAGCGCCTCCGAGACAGCCAATGAAAACATAAGTATTAAAGTGAAAGTTCTCTCAAAAACGAAGAACATGTTTGATTTTTGATGTTTTTGAAACGGGAGAAATGACATCTAGGTTAGCTTGGTCGTTTTGAGACTCATTTTATTCACTTGATTTAACGTCGCTTTCGGTTATTCAGTTCTTGGTCGCATAATTCATGCACATCACATTGAAATATAACCACGAAAGTTTGGGGATATATGCAAATCCCATGAAGAAATCCTTCGCTATTATTTTATCGTAAGGGTATATTTCCCTAGAAATATGGCTTTTGCAATGAGAGAGGTGCTTCTCACAGGCACGTTGAATGTGAAAATGCTCATCTCTCGTCGAATAGTTCCAATTCAATGTTTCTAATTTTATAAAAGATTAAGACATAATTATGTGATAATAACGAAAAGTAATGAATTCCTAATTTTCATTTTAGAAAAGAGTTCTGTACTTCTTCCTTTTAAGCAGCATTATTCAGTCTTCAACATCTCATTGCAGAGGGCGTTCTTAATCTAAGCTCAGAGAGACTTCAATCGCCATCGCCGATAGTGAGCTGAGAGCTCACGTATGAAACATTTATGTTTTTGTTTGATAAGTATTTCGCCGAAGAAACGGGATTATAAGAACTAATTTCCCGATTAGTTATTTTATTTAATAGAAGTAACACAAGATTTTACCTACGAATGATGGGTGAGCTATCCTACTGGATTCATATAGGTTTCATTTAATTTCACAATTGATTCATAGTTAATTTAATAAAATTGAAGCTTTCGCTGGTTGTAGGTTTTTTTTACAAAACTCGTTAGAATTGAAATATTGAATTTTTACAATTCATAGCCGTTATTTATAAGGCAACTGAAATTGATTAATAAATTAAATCTCAAAAATCCTTTTTCATTTCATTGATTCGCGAGTGTATTTTAATGCAATTATGAACTTTTCAGATGAGCACTTCAAACAATACTACAAAATGAAATTGCAATAAAATTTGCGCAGTGCGATTGGAGAATCTCTAATATCTCTCTCAATTTGTCTGATTGTTTGCAGCAATAAGCATATAAAACAGTCGGTTACAGACTGATGATCAAATATCTGGTAACTGTGATATATTTTTAACTCTGGAAAAAAGTTTGTCTGCGCATTAAATATATCTGAGAGCCTTTTGGAACTTTTTGATTGTGTTATATTTGAACAAGGAACATGAAAATGATGTATAGTTTCATGTATACATATAGTTTCATTGATAATTAGCCAGTCATCATTCACTTCAGAGAAAAGAGTGTAAGCAATTCTTTTTTCAGTTCTGCTCAGTACTTTCAGTTCTGCAAATCTGCTTTAGGACAGTTCTTGATTCGGCATATTATAAAATATACTCAAATAAACGTTTGGTCATCATATGGTTTGTAGGTCTGCAATTAAAGTCTCAATACTCAACAAAGCCATATATCAACTTGATATGCTGTTACTTTACCGCAGTCGGATGATATACATACATTTCGATAAATCATGGGGTAATTAATAAGACTAACGCAGCAAACCTTATTCGTTGAATCACAGACCGCCCAAGGGCAAGGCCGCATCTCGTCGGAAGCAATCCGGAGTTTATTAAATATCTGAAATGCGAGTAAATCACCCGGGAGTGTTATCGCGACATAATTTTTCATCGTTTCCTCCCACGCTCGAGCGCGCTTCGCCAGAAACAAAAAGGGAAAGTTGAGGCGCGGGGGTGGGGGTGGGGGGTGGGGGGGTGGGGACGGCGGTCGAGCGGCCGGGTCAGCGCGGCGCGCGCGTGAAATACAGCGCCAATTCATTTCGAGGAGCCGGTGGGGCAAACTTTCCCGAAAAATATCGCCCGCGCTACGTGTTCATGGCTTTCAACTTCGCCGGTAAATCTCCCGCGGAGCGCTTTCCGCCGGTCTTAAACATTCACTGGCGGTCGCGCGGACGAGCTGCTTGGGAAGAAAGGGAGCGCGTTGGGCGATGGGCGATGGGCTATGGGCGAAGGGTGGTGGGCGATGGGCTATGGGCGAATGGCGATGGACGAAGGGCGATGGACGATGGGCGATGGACGAAGGGCGATGGACGAAGGGCGATGGACGAAGGGCGATGGACGAAGGGCGGTGGACGAAGGGCGGTGGACGAAGGGCGGTGGACGAAGGGCGGTGGACGAAGGGCGATGGACGAAGGGCGATGGACGAAGGGCGATGGACGAAGGGCGGTGGACGAAGGGCGATGGACGAAGGGCGATGGACGAAGGGCGATGGACGAAGGGCGATGGACGAAGGGCGATGGACGAAGGGCGATGGACGAAGGGCGATGGACGAAGGGCGGTGGACGAAGGGCGGTGGACGAAGGGCAGTGGACGAAGGGCGATGGACGAAGGGCGATGGACGAAGGGCGGTGGACGAAGGGCGGTGGACGAAGGGCGGTGGACGAAGGGCGATGGACGAAGGGCGATGGACGAAGGGCGATGGACGAAGGGCGATGGACGAAGGGCGATGGACGAAGGGCGATGGACGAAGGGCGATGGACGAAGGGCGATGGACGAAGGGCGATGGACGAAGGGCGATGGACGAAGGGCGATGGACGAAGGGCGATGGACGAAGGGCGATGGACGAAGGGCGATGGACGAAGGGCGATGGACGAAGGGCGATGGACGAAGGGCGATGGACGAAGGGCGATGGACGAAGGGCGATGGACGAAGGGCGATGGGCGAAGGGCGATGGGCGATGGACGATGGGCGATGGGGGAAGAGCGATGGGCGAAGAGCGATGGGCGAAGAGCGATGGGCGAAGAGCGATGGGCGAAGAGCGATGGGCGAAGAGCGATGGGCGAAGAGCGATGGGCGAAGAGCGATGGGCGAAGAGCGATGGGCGAAGAGCGATGGGCGAAGAGCGATGGGCGAAGAGCGATGGGCGAAGAGCGATGGGCGAAGAGCGATGAGGGATGGGCGGTGAGGGATGGGCGGTGAGGGATGGGCGATGAGGGATGGGCGATGAGGGATGGGCGATGAGGGATGGGCGATGAGGGATGGGCGATGAGGGATGGGCGATGAGGGATGGGCGATGAGGGATGGGCGATGAGGGATGGGCGATGAGGGATGGGCGATGAGGGATGGGTGATGGGTGAAGGACGATTACGGGGCCTCGAATCAGAGTCCCTCGTAATCGAAATAAGAACTTATTAACACTCTTCACGATTACTCAAAAAAGTCATAATTTGATAAAAACGCTACTGAGTCTGTTTTATTAAGGTCAAAAAAATATTACAATTAGCTCATTACTCTCCATTTGCAAAACGTTAAAATTTTTGGTACTGTTGTTTCAAACAACAATAAATGGAATAATTAGTAAATATTTAATAAAATATTTATAAACAAATAAGTACCTAAGAAGTCTTTATTGGTGGCGAGGCACAGGCTATTGGGCCTGCTCTTCCACGTGACCACTTTCAAAATTTACTTTTTTATTTATTTATTTAATAGGTAATTATTACACATTTATACATAATTGCAATTTTTTTTAACTCTGTGGCTAGGCTGAAGGCCTTTAAACCATTACAATACCTACATCCTACCGCATTCTAACCTTTCGAATTCTGGCATTCACCCCCTAATGGTTTCTTCATCGCATCAAAACCGCAGAAAGGATACCATAAGGTACCGCTGAGGGAAAAAACTGAAGGGAGAAAAACCTGCCGACAGAAGACCAGTAAATGCTAACCTACTAGATATTTTCTAAACTATTTTTTTATTTCCTGGCGAGGGCATCTTCTCCATTCAGTCTTTGGCCTCCTCAGGCCCTGAAATCAAACCACGCCTCAGATCACCTGCAATACCGCTTTCCGATCAATCTACTACTGATTAACTTAATTATCGCTTACTGATTAATTTAATTATTACTAACTTACTAATTGATATTAGTGATTAACATTACTGATTACTTTGCTAATTAACTTAATTATCGCTTAATTATTGAATTTTTTATTTCATCTCCAGACTAGTCTCCGCTCGTACTACTAACCAGTGCTGTTTCCCTGATTGAACCTTTCCTAAAAATGTTCCTAATTCTTTCATGAAGTGATGATCTATTATCAACTAATATGTTTTGAGCAAGCGTTATGTTTCTAAATTGGAAGAAATAGTTTCTCATTCCCATCCATTTTCCTCTCCACGTTTCTGTAGCCCAGCAATTTAAATGGATGTGGATCCAATCTTCTCTATCACTGCAAAGTACACAGATTCCATTGCCATTCAAATCCTTCATTCTACGTCGCATTCACCCCCTCACCCTAAACCACGCGTATCCCTCTCTTGTCAAAAGTTTAATACAATACATAATGAATAGGAAGACATATAAGAAAATCCGTACGCAATTAGGGAAAAAGATCTCTTACAAGGGGCAGAAAGGGACCAATCTCTTCAATCTTTCTACAAATTGTAAATATCACCATAACTATCACAGAAGTAACAAAATATTCTGATATAAAATATTTTTTCAACGATTTAAAGATTCATTAATGTAATTACCAATTTTGCGGAATCAATACACAAGGTAATCATTTTAGTAATTAAACGACATATTTCTAACTTGACGGAACGCGACTCACCCGGACAACAAAGAAGTTAGGGACTCGAGCCGCGGATCATCACCTCTTCTTTACATATCTTTTTACAATACCTCTTCTTGAGATCAACCTTCGTGTTTACTCCTAATATTTTGTTACTTCTGTGATAGAAATGGCGATATTTACAATTTGTAGAAAGATTGAAGGTATTGGTCCCTTTCTGCCCCTTGTAAGAGATCTTTTTCCCTAATTGCGTACGGATTTTCTCGTAAATCTTCCTATTTATTATGTATTGTATTAAACTTTTGACAAGAGGGGGGATACGCGTAGTTTAGGGTGAAGGGGTGAATGCGACGTAGAATGAAGGATTCGAATGGCAATGGGATCTGTGTACTTTGCAGTGATAGAGAAGATTGGATCCACATCCAGTTAAATGGATGTGTTTTTTTAATTAAAATATCAAAGTATGGGACTTTTCCTGTTCTCAGGAAGAAGTGTAATTTCCAGCCTACTTGTACTTGACACATATGATAAATATTAGTAACAGTTTTGGTTTGGGGGTAAGTAGGATATGTAGGATTACATACGTAGGATTACGATTATCTGATTGTTCTTATTCAAAGTTTGTGTCGCACAATAAGAGTTAATTGAAGGCAAAAAAATATTGGATTACTTATTTTTTCATGTTTGGAGCCGATTATTGGAAAGGTGATTGATTCGATTATTGGATTCTTTATTATTGTTTTATTTGCTTTGTGAAATACGAAATATTGTTTGTCACACTGTAAATGTATGTTTTCTTTCTAAATGTATTATTGAAATATTAAATATGACTGTTAAAAAGAAATTTCAAAAAAAAAAAAGTTTCCCATCTAATTGTTTGTGCCCTGAAAATCTAATCTGCAATATGCTACTGTTGCAACATTGGCATTTGACAGTAAATCATGAGTACAACAGAATTTGGACATAAATCTCGAGATAATCCGGACTAACGTCACTCTCATTATCCGGGAAGTGAGCGATCACAATGACACAATCTGTTCAGGAAAGCATGTTTGCCACCATTGGTGGTTGGAAATCAGTACGCAGGGTTAGAGTAGCACCATTAGGTCAATGTATCACCATTGCATTTAAAATTGATACTATTTTGACATAATGAGAGTTTTTCAATCAGTTTCAAGGCTTTTTGAATTCAAATCAGTATCGCCAGTACACAAAAGTATGATTTGAAATATTTAAAAAATATATATAATTCAAAGTTTGTTGTGTTAATTAACCATCAATGAACGCTAAAAAGCTTTTTTTGACTTATTTTTCAAAAAATCAGGCACCCAATTCATTGAATGGGATTGTTGACTTTGACTCAATGCAGCAAGTTGCGGGCGTGAACAGTTTGGTGAATACTCTTGGTTCACAATTTTGAAATTTATTAATTATTCCATTGATGCATAAGACCAATGTTGTGATCGCGTTACCGGAAAGGAGCTTTTTCTAAGAAAAATCGAAAGTTCGAAAAATCGATGTTCCTTTTTGAAAAAAATAATTTTTTGAAAAATGCCAACATTTCACGTAAATTTACGCGAAAATTACTCGTATTTTCGAGGAATTTACATGACATTATTTAAAGGGCTGTCTTTAAAGGACAAATTTCATTCACAAGAAAAAATCTCTTTCTTTAATCTTGTTGTGGTAAGAAGACGTCCAAACATTGTGAACTTTCTACGGTATCTGAGGACAAAGTTTAGTCAAAAAATTTGGAGCCATTCTGGAGGAAAGTTTAAAAATGTAATTGAGGTATCATGCAAACTACATCCAAAAATAAAAATATGCGTTTTAAACACAAAGGACGTGGAGTTGCTTTAAATCGATCGAGAAATATCAATTTTGAAGAAAAAAACGGCTGAAAAAATTAGTCGCTAGCATTGACCACAGACTGATGGACGAAGGGACAGGCAGACGTTTCGCTGTCAACCGATTATACGCTATCAATGTCCCACTCAACAGGAATTGTGGCTACCCAGCGTGTTAGAGGAAGTACTTTACTATAAATAGATCCAAGATTTATCCACATTTTTGTTATCAGGGCCCGGCAATGAGTGTTTGTTTTTTTTGTCGAAAATTTACCGTTTTCGTCGCACCATTACAATACTTTTTCTTATGAAGCAAATGTGAGAAAGAAAAAACTAATAATTTTACGATGAACGGAAACTGAGGTAAAAATGTGACAGAATTGAATAGAAAATAGCAGGAATGATTTTTGTATTTAGAAAGTCCGAGAAATGGTCTGAAACGAGTGAGCAAGAAAAGACACATGTGAAAGGCAAAAGAGGAGTTCGAGGCACGGGGGTTCCAAGATCAATGAATATTTTGTTTCCGAGCCCGTCAACCATAACTGTTATTAGCTCGCAAGTGTAATGCATATTATTCCCAAGATATGACATTCCTCCATCGCTGGACTGTGAGATCCGGCGCCGACTCCTACGTCGGCTTCCGGATGTCTCACCTTCAAGTATCTCCCCCAGCGGGGCATTGTCCCTTTTCGGAACGTGATCTAAGCTCCCGACAAGTGCAGTAGTGCATTGCATGAAAGTGTGGGTGCACATAAGGGGAGAGGATAATTCAAGAAAGAGAAAGGAAGGATCACGCGCGGTCCATGGCCCATGTGTTACGGTACTGTTCCGGTATTCACCTGGAGTGGATCGGAGAGACAACAGAAAACTACCGATCAGAGCAGCTGGCCGCTAGGATTCTCCGTCTGAATTTGACCAAACTATGCAGCCAAGGTGAAAAATTTGCGAGTGTCGGAAATGGAACCCTGTGGTGTGCCAGTCTGAGTGATTACAACTTGAGGGGATAGGAATGTGGCTGTAAGGGGTGAGCGCGGGTGTACGGGCGCCGGCGTTGCTCATTGCTTTTGGAGACGAACGGACCAGGCGGCCTCCGCGCCACGTGCAAATGGCTCTCTGCGCCGTGCCTTGTCGCACCGCTTTGATTTTGCGGCCGCGGTCGGAGGCACTTCGCTCCTCTCGATTTTATTGACTCTGCTAACTTTACCCCTTTCCCAATCTCTCCCCGCTGGTGGACGCGTCTCGTAAATCACGATATTTTTCGTTCTTCCAGGACTTTGTCGGGCTTTCCCTTTCTCTTTTGATTGTTTTAGTATTTTCATACTATTTTTCATTGTTTAATATTTTCACTCAGATATTGGCCTACTAGCGTTTTTAATGATTTTAATTATTGTTTTTATCGTAATGTTAGTTTACTAGAGTTTGTAGATGAATTTCATAGCCTGCTACTTCACATTCTGTGTTCGTTCTTTGTAATTACAAACTTGACTGATGGTTTTATTCCTTTTTTGTCTTTGAAGTAAATGAAAGAACAGTTAATCTCTTGAAAATCATTTTGTGATTGTGAATAAGATTTTTGCCTGTACAACTCTCAACGGAAACCCATTTTAGCTCCACAAATTGCATCTCTTGTTTTTCAGAAAAACTGATCGAATTCAAGTTAATAGAAGAATGTTTATGTAAATGAAAAAAAAAACAGAAAATGAGAATGACGGAAACATACTTGGATGTTGGTGAAGTGGATGGACCCGTCAACTACAGAATTTGAGTTGCGAAGCCGAGGGGAAGGGAAATGAAGTGCGAAGAGGGCAGTTCGCACACCTCTTCCACATCCCCTCCTCTCCCCTCTCTCCCCATCCATTCCTCCCTTCACCATCCATTCCTCCCTCCCTCCCTCCCCTTCCCGTATCCTCCCCTCCCCTTCCTTCCCATTCTCTCTCTTTCCATCCCCTCTCATCCCCTCCCTTCCACATCTCCTCCCCTCCCTTCCCCTTCCTTTTTCCTATTCTGCCTCTCCTTTCCCCCTCCCTTCTCCAATTCCCATCTCTCTTCCCTTCACTTCCTCGTCCCCTCCCCCCTCTTCACGGTCCTCTACCGCTTCCCCTCCTCTTCCCCTCGCTTTCTCCGCTCCCATTCTCTCCCTTACCTTCCTTCCTCATACTCCCCTTCCTCGTCACTGTCTCTCCCAGACCCTCCTCTCCCCTTTATTTCCTATCTCCTCCCCATTCCCTGCTACCGATGTTCAGTAAATTCGGCTATTATGAGATGAGCCTCGGAGTGAAATACACCGACTGATGCCCGCCCCCGAAAACAGCCCTCTCCAGCGGCCCGCGTGCGAGCGTGGCGGCGTTTGGGAGCACGGCCAGGGGGGCGAGGGGCACCGGAGAGTTAAGCATTTTGCTGCGGCGCAGGTCGCACGCTTTAACGGGCAACTTTTGAAGTGGTCGGGTGGCAAGATTTTGGAAAACTTAATATAATGTTGACGGAAGAAAAAGGACGTAAACAAATAAAAACTGTGATAGCGAGATGCAACCGGAAGTACAGGAGATGTAAAACTAGTATGCTATGAATAATATGAAAATCATGTTTTTATTTAACATCTCTAGGGAAAGAAGAAATCAAATGAAGACGTTAAAAAAACTAGTGGTTCAACAGCACACACTTTCTCACTTTATTTCTAACTTTTGGAATTTCCGAAAAATCTGGAAGGCAAACGAAAATAAGATATCTGTCACTCTTTTACGCTTCTTCTATGCAACCACATGGACGGACGGACGGGTAGACGGGCGGACGGGTAGACGGGCGGACGGGTAGATGGGCGGACGGGTAGACGGGTAGGCGGGCGGACGGGTAGACGGAAGGACGGGTAGACGGAAGGACGGGTATACGGAAGCACGGGTAGACGGAAGGACGGGTAGACGGACCAACGGACGGACGGGTAGACGGTTAGTTTTTTTTGTTATCAAGGATCTGGGCAACGTGAATTTTGACTACGCAATATGTTAGATGAAGTCATTACTGTAGACATTAACAAGATTTATCCACTTTTTTTTTACAGGGCCCGTCAACAAGGGATTTTTCAGACAAAAATAGCAGTTTTCCGACGCACGATTACAATACTACGAACTACTCGTATCTCTACTTACAAAGGAAGGGTGAGAATGTGAAAGGGAGAAACACTAGGGACAACGACGAAAAAGGAGAAAGAAATAATAGAGAAAGAAAAATGAAATTATAAAAAAAACGAAGAAAAAACGATGAAAAGCAGGAACGCGATTTCAGCATTCTCCAAAACTTGCAACATTGCATTAAAAGGTCAAAAATTGCAACATTATCAGGAAGGGTATTATCAATATCGGACAACAATGAACGAGTTTGCATGTAGAGGAATAATTGTTAATAGTAATTACATGTTACCATTTTCACGATAAACAAATTAAAAAGAAAGAGATTCGGAAGTCGTAATCTGAGAGCGGGTGGAGGACGTAGGCGTAACAGGAAGAGGAAAGGCAGCAACAAGTAAAGATCGCAGAGCTCTGAAGGTGTCCGCGGGTGCGGGCCGTGGGCGTAGTCCTGCGAGAGGGAGGGCGATGGGCGATCGTGCGCTCACGGCTTGAGCTCATCTCCGGCGCCGCCAGCCACCACCGCACCAGCGCGGGATTTAGTGCGTTGCGCACCGTCCGCCCGAATCCTCCTCTCCCAACGCCCTCACCACTTCTTCCATCTCCACCGGCCCCGCTGCAGCCACCTCCCCTACTTTCCCAACCTCTCCCACCGCCCCCACCGTCCCCATCCCTCCACTGCCCAACCACCACCCCCCACCGCCCCCACCGCCACCACTGCACCCACTGCACCCAACGCCCCCACCGATCCCACTGCTCCCACCGCCCCCACTGCACCCAACGCCCCCACCGCCCACCCGTCGGCCCCACGCCCACCGCCTCCGGCCCACCGCGCCGAGCCCCGGCAACGCTCATAAAGCAGACTTACGCGGCTGGCCGGCCGGCCGAACGGAGTGGGGCGGAGAGGGGCGGTCGCCGGGGCTGGCTGCCTGCGCGCGGCGCACGCTTTTCAAAGGGCCACGGTCGTGCGTTTTGGCGCGATTCCACCTCAGTTATTTTGAAAGCAATCCTATCTTTTGTAATGAGAAATATATGTAGTTAGCCGAGAGGGAGAGAGATCCTCGTGATTACGTTTTATACAGTTTGATCTGTATGTAAAGTGAGTTACCTCGTATAATTTCAAAATATGAAGTGGTTATTCTGTTCTGAGCTCAGATAAATCAGTCTTAAAACAAATGAAAAATCAACAAGAATAATGCCTATGCGTTTTCTGTTTATTTTTTGTGGATTTGCATGTGCAATGGTAGTCACGATAAATCTGCTTTCGTTTTTTCAGGAGATTCGGCGAATTAGCGTATTTCTCTTGCATTATAGTAAGAGGCAAAAGGAAGGTGATCTTTAGTTGAAAATTTCCATGAAGTATTTGAAATTCCTGCAAATAATTGCAAAATTTATATTTTCTTTTTAATTTAAATTTCTATATTATTTTTATATTCTACAGTATATTATGCTACTCAGAAATACGTGCCCACTTTCATTGTTCTGAATACACAGAATTAGATGTGCATTGAAAAGTAGGAAATTTGGTGAAATAATAATGTAATAGAAGTCTGCGAAAATGCTAAATGTACACCTCACATCATTGGCGAATCTTTCCTTTTAAAGCATCTGACGTTTTTTATTTACTTATTACAGATGGATATACATTGTTCAATTTAATCGTAACTTTACATTTTTTTAAAGTTATAGGCTTACAATCTAACTGCTAACAATAAACTACCTTCGACACGGGGTCTCACAAAGCAACGCAATTGGTTTGTTCTAGGTTGCTGAAAATACTTAAGAATGCGTGTCCAAGATACCCATTTTTTATTCGTGTTTGGCGTTCTGTATATTTACTCAGTTTAAAATTTCTGCTTTCGTTGATCAAGTAAAGGTTTGAATAAAAGCTTTTGGTAACATATACTGTATGGTAAGGAATTGGTTTAATGTTGATTTCATTATGTAGTTACTTGTTGGAGATTAAGCAGGAGGAAGGAATTTATACTCGTATTTGCATGACTTACTTTTTGGGAAGATTATCCTTGGCAACATTTGTGTATTTTGGTCACGAGTGCAGGAGGAGGCGTCTGATTATTGATTTTCATATCATAATGGCAGTGTTTAACGAAAGTTTTATTGTTTTATTTACGAGTGATTTCAGTTATAGGATTTTGATTTTGCTGAACTGTGGGGTCTGTGTGAGTTTTCCAGTGAATGCTGATGTCCATATATATCCTAAATATTTAACTGCCTTATTATTTGGTGTCCACGAACTCACATTATTATTTATTCCTAGGAGGGTATATGGTTTGAATGTAAATATTTTGCGATGGATGTCCTGGCGGGCGCGGTGTCCCTCTGGTGGGAGATATCTGATTTGGGAAAACCCCTTTAGGCAACAGATAGTGTAGCGTCGCGAGGTGGCGCACGTGCCGTTTCGCTGGAAAGCCCGGCCTTAAGCCGGATGGGGGATGGGGGTGGAATGCGGCGGCGCCTCGCTGGCGCGCGCCGGGCAGGAAATCCCAGCCCCAAAATAACCGGGACAACTGGGCGTGCCTGAGTGCGAGTCCATTGATGACCGCTGCTCTCTGCTGAGGGCTGGCTTGCGAGCCGAATGACGCCCGCCGCTGGTAGAGTGGGGGACGAGCCGTGGGGTATTTATTGCGGCGCCGACATGCGCTCGGGGGATACGCTAGTGAGTCGAAAGACGTGAGGTATCTCCGTGCAACCTTGCACGTTTTGGCATCCGGCCATGTAACATCTAGTTACGGGGACTAAATGTCCGACAGCTCGCACTTCGCGCAGCTTCTCATGCTCTCGAGCAGAGGCACTGGGCTCAGCCTAGGGACGGTCGCGGGGTTTCGCGGCTTAGAGAATAGAAAGGTTGCCTAAGGTTTTCAATTTTGTAACATTATCTTGTAATTTATTATTGTAAATATACTGTACATACTATTCAGAATCTGTCGTCTGTGCTTTTCATGTCCAGTACGCCACAATAGGTCGGCGCTGGATGTCACCATCCAGCGAGGAAAATCTCCGCTACTTCCAGAAGAAAACCTGCACTATAGTTACGAAACTAATGCCCTTTCAATTTTTTAATTTTAAGTTACAAGTTTCGATAGTTTAAAGTATTATTTCTATTGATGCTCTCCTAAGTATTAATCGGCTGTTATAGTACTATTATTGGCACTGGCTGGCTATTGTTCTTGTGTAATTTGATAACACTAATGAGGGAAAGATGTTGTATTTCTTCTTAAAAGACGGAGGAATGAATTTTTTTGAAGACAACAGAGAACTTGTTTCTTGATTGCCTGTAGGCGTGGAACATTTTGTTAGTGCTGATGAAATATTTAATTGCTTTTATGGAGTTTTCTGTTTGGTTACAGTTAATTTGTGCTTTCCTATTATTGAGTGTTGAGGTAACCAATTTAGAAAGTGAGTTTTTCTTTCACTGTTTAATTATATGATGTTTTCAATATTGTCCACATGGATGAGTGGAATTCTAATGTTTTCGAAGTTTTTGGAAACGGCGGTGTTTCTTATTATGGAATTAGATTAATTTTCGTGCAGGCTATTTAAAAGAGTAACTTGGTTACGAATAGGTGTAACAAATTCACCAGTTTGGTTTAACCTGATGCTCTTGTTAGGTTGCGTGTTGATATGTATTATTATTTTTGTGATAAAATATTAAGATTATTATTATTATTATTATTATTATTATTATTATTATTATTATTATTATTATTTGAATCATTTCGCCCTTGCTTACCATTGGACGCTTGAGGATTTGATTCTGAATTAGTATCGCTGATTTTACCGTTCCGTTAATCGCAGTGCCGTCAGTTATTGACCTTAGTTGAAAATTACCATTGTCATGAGGCATCATTGCATTTAACATGAGAGCTGAGACGATCATGGTTGAGGTAACTGCAGACCTCGCTAATGCTGCATTTGTAGTTGCGATGGAATGTGGTTTCGCGGACGTCGCCTTCTTGGTACGCAAGCTCTATTTTGACCTCAGTTGGGTAGACCAAGTGTTGTGTGCGGAGATCTGTGTTACTACTCGCAGAGGAATCCGCTTCTGATTGCTCATGAAAACGCATGGTACTCGAGGTTCTGACAATGCACAGATCCATATTATTTCCATTAACTCTTTTAAGAGGTAATGAAGCGTATTAGGAAGTGGCATATTCTTAGATATAAAGTAAGTTCCTTGATTAAAATACATTTATAAAGTTGCTGTGGAATTGATTGATAAATCTGAAAATCTATTCAAAGCATCTCTACACTTAAATAATTTCCCAAACGAAAAACCTGAATCAATATGTTATTTTTGTTTTCTGAATTCTTCCTATCAAGGTTAGCTTCTAGATGAATATCATTACTTCGTTCTGAGAAACAAAAGTTTGGACAATTTCGCGAAATAACTCGAAGAACAATTTCATGCCCAGCGCCCCCCACATAACCCACCCTTCCGCCATGCACGTTCTGTTTTCTGCGTATTTTTGAAAGCTCGTTTCAACGTCTCTTCGGTATGGGCGCATCCTTTGCGTTGTTAACCTAACAACGTTAGCCCAGACGCGGCGCTCGTTTCTGCCGCCACCGCCGGCGGGCGGCGTCGCGTCGGAGGCAGAGAGCGAAGACTCGGCTTCGCGACGCCATGGGCCTCGCCCCTCCTAACCCCGCAACCCCCTACATCCCGCCCTCGTTTCTTCCTACCTCACCTCCCTCACCCCACCCTACATCACCCCATTCCTCCCTGCTCCGCCGCCATGCTCCACCTCACCTCGCCTCGCCCCGCCTCTCCCTGCCTTGCCCCGCCTCTCTCTGCCTCGCCCTGCCTCGCCCTGCCTCGCCCCGCCTCGCCCCGCCTCGCCCCGCCTCGCCCCGCCTCGCCCCGCCTCGCCCCGCCTCGCCCCGCCTCGCCCCGCCTCGCCTCGCCCCGCCTCGCCCCGCCTCGCCCCGCCTCGCCCCGCCTCGCCCCGCCTCGCCCCGCCTCGCCCCGCCTCGCCCCGCCTCGGCCCGCCTCGCCTCGCCCCGCCTAGCCCGGCCTCGCCCCGCCTAGGCCAGCCTCGCCCGCCTCGCCCCGTCTCGCCCCGCCTCGCCCCGTTTCGCCCCGCCTCGGCCCGCCTCGGCCGGCCTCAACTGATAGGAATCCATTTAAATTCATTGAAGAATAAAAATGTTTGTGGACAATCGGGTTTTCGGTATTAAGACACCAAAATATGCATTCTGACTACAGAATGTGTCAAGAGAACTTCAGTTACCAGAGCACTGCAATAAGTTTTCTTTCGATAATTTTCCGTTTTCTAGCGAACGACTAAAATTCTTTCTCTTCTTATGACGTTAGGGAGAGACAGCAAACCTATATAATCTTTGACAATGCAAACTTGACTTCAACTGATCTTAAATCATTTGAAACCCACATTCAGGAAAATTTCATAATGGTTGTTCGTTAAAAAAGTCACAAAGAAAACAACTTCCTCTTCTAACTGAAAAGTCTTTAGTAACAACACTGAAATCGTTTTCCTATTTCCAGATTGAACGTTTTTCAATTTCCAGATTCAATTGGCGGTGAACAAGCACAGAGATGATAAGAAAGAGTTTATCCTATATTTCCTTTTGTGGAAAAAGAGAGATTGGGAGGATTGTAGTCACAGAATCATGACGTGCCATGTCTCAATACGCGACTGTGAAACTCAAGATCGGAGAGTTGAAGTTAGTCTAGGAGGAAGATACGCACATTTCTGCATTTGCTTTTAAATAATTGAGTGTGTTTCTATTTACTGTCGCTCTTTCAAAAATTATTCCATATTTTGAGAAAAATATTGTACTCAATATTGAAAGATAACGCTTTTTAGGGTTATTCGCATATCGTTAAAAAAAGAATTTTTAATCACGTTAACTTTTACGAAAATTCATAACTGAACTTTTTTCTTCTGCTTTAAAAAATATTAATTTATGTAAAAATGTTTATCTCATAGACACAACTACCCGTGTACCCTTATACAACTCATTTTCAAGGGCAATTGCAATTTGCACGAAGTATTACGCGTGTAAGTTCTGTGGGTCCGACAGGCTGGGTACGCACCCACTGTGCTCCGCAAACGACCTGCGAGCCTGCGGAGCCCGCACCCTGGCGGGGCGCTGCGCAAACAGCGGCGCCGTCCGTCGCCATTTTGGGCCGAGGCAAGCGGCAGGTCGCTCGTTAGCTGCAGGCGGCATTGTCTTGCTGGCGGTGGCGGGGCGGGGGCAAGGGGCGAGGCGAGCACGCAAAGGCAGCGGCACGACGCGGGGCGACGCGAGGCTCCGTCTCGCAGGGGGGTGGGAGCGGACAAAGCGCCGAGAGGAGCGCGGAAGGAAAGCGGATGGTTTGTTTATTTACGATGTTTTCAAGCGCCAGAATAGTTAGAATGCATTTTGTCTTACAAGTCTACAAATGGAAAGACATGTTCTTTACATTCATCTCGGGCATTTTACTTTTCGAATAAGAATGCGGGCGTTTTATTGTATTCATTGACTGTTGAACAGTGAGAAAAGACTGCAAAATGATGGATAAAAATTACGTTTTTGTTCAATGATTGATTTTCAAAATATAAGATCCTCATAAATTAAGAAGCGCGTACTTTTGAATTTTTAGATCTAGTAATTTGGCCCAGTATTGCGCAAAAAATATGTTTTATTTCATTGTTAGCTGCCGTCTAGTTAACTAAATATTACGCCAAATACAGACGCCCAGAGTTTGTGATATTATTTATTAAAGCTTCTCGAATAACTTAAATGAAAATGTACTCTACAAAAGTAGCATAATCGCGGTTAGGCATGAAATAATGATATCCAATTTCAGATATTCCGTTGCCATAAACATATGCCTTATATTTTCGTTCAAAACATAAAATGCTGTCTATTGAAGGCATTACATATAGGCAATTGCTCGGGCACGTGTGCTTCACGGGTTGCATTTGAAAAGGCTATCCAATTCTGAGTTGTTAGTGTCCTTTGGGATTGAGGGTATATAAAATGATTAATAATATTTTAAAACTACTACAGAAATGAATAAGCCTCACTTCCTTAACGAATGTTCGAGAACCTTCCAAAACGCATGTGACATGAACAATATTGATTTGAAGTTCCATCTTCTGGTAATATTTGGTATATTTATGAAATGAATTTATTGTGGGGCGGATTAACCATTTGACTTCGGCACTGATCTTCAATTATCTAAAAGCTTCCGAACATATATTGGAATAAATCCAATGTAGAATAGCACAGAAACCTGTGTATGTATGTGAACGTAAAAAAATGCCATGCACACACACACACACACACACACACACACGAAGCCACGTACTTCATAGAGGAAAGCCGCTGCTGCTGCTTTTTCATTTGAATAAAAAGAAAGAAAAAAAGGCCCGTACAACAGGGGAGGGTTGAAAAACGATGCCGGAGCATTCACCGCAATCTTTGGAGTAGAGCGGCGCGCGGTGGCTTTCGCAGCCGTCGCGGCGCCATCTCGTTAATAGCGGGCCGCGCGGCCGTGCGTCCGCTGCGCCTCCGCGGAGACGCCCCGCTCTGCTTCGACGCGTCGCGACGTCCGCGCGCTCGCCCGCGGCGCCGCGGCGAAGGCGTCGCGGCGACGGCGCAACGAGCGGGAGGAGCAGACCTCTTGGGAATATGAACACCGCTGCTTGAAATGGGGACAGGGAGCACCAGCGATCGCTCGCAGGCACCTCTGCTTTGGATTCATGAAATAAGGACAGGGGCGGATCCAGCCGATATTTTGGAGGGAGGGGCATTCCATATCCATTTATAGATTTTTGTTAATAATAAAAATATTTATTACTATATTGTATATTATTGTGGTAGGGTATAGAGATGCTTTACAGTATTATTTAAATAATAAGATAATTATAATATAAACATGTTTAAATCAATTTTGCCAAATAATAGAAGGTAACAAAGAATACTAGGCATTTTTTGGGAGGGGGGCATGGTCTCATACCCCCTCCTACAGGATCAGCCACTAAATAAGGAATACCACTAACTTCTCCTGACCCCTTGAATTGTGTAGTGTCGTTAGCGAACGATTGAATATTTTCACTTTTCCAAAACAAGTCTACACTTTTTCATTTCACAAATGAGTGCAACGCGTATGTAAGACGCATTTTAGGTTTCTCAGGATCGTAACTTTCGATTCAAGAGATATTGAACCATTCAAGAATATTGAACCCCTTTATATTGAAAACACTACGGTTTTCGTTCATAAAGATGTTTGAGCTTTCCACTTAATCGAATTTCGTGATGCTTGCTTTAAATTGAAGTTAGTGGCCTTTAGATGTTTCATCGTTAGCTCCTATTTACTGTTTTACATTATACACTAAAGCATTCACATTTCATCTTCGAGAAAACATGTGAGGTTATGGTTGTCGTATGAGAAGGGTAATATACCCGGTTTTCTCAAGTTAGAAGAGTTTTTTTAATTCAAATATTTTCGAGTGTATATAAACGCAATAGTCTGACCCATATGTTCTTTCACAAAAAGAAATAAATCAGTGGTTATAATTATATGGAGTCTTACGATTTTAAGGTAAAAGCAGCACAATTTATTTTCCCTTACAGCACACAAGTATGCTATAAAAATGATCTCTGTGAATGTAATACATTTACATTACATTTTCAGAAAGAAGAACTCTTGGCTTACAGTGAATAATAGTTACATTGTTCCAAAATGTGTAAACAACTTCAGCAATTTGTAGTATTGTTTTTCATTTTGAGGATAAAATATTATGTTCTTCAAAACCTTTACATGTAGTATGTTATCCCTCACGCAACCACGCCCACTTTCTATTACCTACTGTTCCATAAACATTTTGTTTTATGAAGGTGCAGATGGCGAGAGGGTTCGGCCTCACCTATGCTGGAAAGGGAGCGGAAGCGGCGTGGCCAACGCAGGTGAGAGCCAGTGGAGCTTGGCATGGCGAGGCGAGGATTGGCGTGGCGTGGTGAGGCGGGAAGGGGCGGGAAGGGACGGGACGGGGCGGGTCGGGGAGGAGAGAGGGGCGTAGCGTGGCATGACGGGGTGGGACGGGGCGGAGCGGGGGGTGGAGTTTGTGGTGGTAGGGTCGCGGCGGAGAGGGACGGGGTGGAGCGAGGAGGAGAGAGCCGGTGCGGAGTGGTGACAGGGCGGGGAGAGGCGGGGCGGGACGGAGCGGGGAGGGAACGGGAGGATCTGGAGGGGAGTGGCTAATTTGGGAAGGGACGAAGCTGGGAGGGGAGGAGCAGGACGGAGCGGAGCGGGGAGGAGCAGGACGGAGCGGAGCGGGGAGGAGCAGGACGGAGCGGAGCGGGGAGGAGCAGGACGGAGCGGAGCGGGGAGGAGCAGGGCGGAGCGGAGCGGGGAGGAGCAGGACGGAGCGGAGCGGGGAGGAGCAGGACGGAGCGGAGCGGGGAAGAGCAGGACGGAGCGGAGCGGGGAGGAGCAGGACGGAGCGGAGCGGAGAGGAGCAGGATGGAGCGTGGAGGAGCGGAGCAGGATGGAGCGGGGAGGGGCGGAGCGGGGCGAGCTGCGCGCGCCAGTGGCTGCGTAAATAAGCGAAACATTCCGTTTATTAGGCGCGCGCGCTCGTGGAAGCGCGGGGGAGGGTTTAATTACGGTGAAACGCAAGCGCACCTCCCTCGCAGCCGTTCTTCATGCGGGGGGGGGCAAGGGAGGGGGCTGCACGGATCATTTGCCGCAGTTCGCCGTCGGTCCTCCCCCGCAGCTCGGAGGTCGCGATGTTGCGCCGCCCCCTCCCCCCGTTGCCTTTCACGTCTTTGAATGAAGCTGCAGGCTGAGCTGCGAGTATCTCTGCATTCCACGCACGTGCTTTGACATTTGTTTGATGTATTCTTGACTCTACTCACCATGCGACAGAACAAGCAGGAAGGTATTGGAAATCCTCCCAAACCTGACATGACACAATAGAAGTTTCGTCGTGGGGGAGCGTTTGTCTTTTCTGAACGCTACCGGATATGTAATCAACCCCAAAACGAAATGAAATCACAAAAGCATTCGACGAATAAAATATTTAATGAGTACTTGTAGTTTACGTAGATAAAATAAAGAATATTTGGAAGATATCGGAATTTAAGTAATGTCCCAAAATTTTTGAATATTGTAATTTAAGTTCGTATTTTTTTAAATATCGAGATTGATGCATTATTAGACTTAAATACTTGAAAAATAAAGATTTGTATACTGTTTACCCTTATAATATGATGTTATGAGCAGCGATTAACAGCAGTCGTAGATTCACATTTTTTTAAAATGTTTATTATTTTATCTAACTAGTGATGATGCAACATCAGACGTTTTCATCCTGACATAGATCAATTTGCTAAATGTTAAGAATATTGACTGGCTGTAGTCGGTACTCCGAAGCCAATGAAGACATTGAACAATTTTGGTAATATAGTCTGTCCGTTGCTTCATAAAAAGTTGGTTTGATTAGTTTCTGTCACTGAGTGTGTCCGCGTGGTTTTAGGGCAGACACACGTAGCAGGTGGATGCGAGTTACATTGATTTTAAATGTCAGCCTCTGGGAGTTCTATTTGCAGCAGGTGCTGTCCAGCTTCCACTTCCATTAACGAAAGGAGTGTGGGTGAATGCTGGCAAAAGGCATGTTGCCTTCTCATATGTGAAAGGAGTCGATCAGAGTACACGTTGGTATATCGATTCATGATGATTGCAAAAGAGTGATCGTCAAATGGAAGTGATACTTCTCGTGTAATCCAAATATACCGCACTGCTATTCTACTTTTCTAGGTTGATTTTTTGGCGAGTTTCAATTTTTATCATAATACTTTTGCCCGAATCGGGCAGGGAATGGGATGGCGTGTTTGCTGGATCATTGTGTTTGTTGAATTTACTGTTAGTTTCCAACGACTTTCACCCTACGGAAAAAGGTATATGCTCTTATTTGTGTGGAACAGTTGACCCTTCATTGTTCATAAGCAGGCGAAAATTTGTCAAAATTTACATTTTGAGTAATTGACACATTTATTTTTCAGACTAATGCAAAGCAGTTCGCTGACATTGTTGCTTGTAAGTGAAATGTTTCCCGCGTGTAAACAACTGTTGTATAAAACCCTTGGATATTTATTAGATGTCTGTAATCTTATGCAAATATAGCAAGTTAAATGTGTCGATACAACTGAAGTTGGCGGCAATCTGAGGCATCAACTCAACATCGCAGCCGAAGAAAAACTATAACTTATAATTTCGTATGCAGGACAATGATAGACAACAATCAATTAATGACAATGTTACTTCGAAATCCTGTAAAGTAACTTCATGTAATGCGTTTGAATCGATGATGGTAGGCCATAGTGTGTGAAATTGATCATGTTTGTTCGAAAGCCAAACTTTTTACATTTTACCATTTTCGATACAAACTTTTTCTTTACCATACATCGTCTTATCTCCCCTTTCAAACTCATTTCCATAACATCGTTCTCCTTTCTTCCATTACTTCTCCGCTTGTGACGCTCCATTGCCTGCAGCCTTGTCTTCTATTGCGTTCGCTTGGTTTCAGCCCCTCGTCCGTTCTCCGGCTGTGCACCGCCCCCACAGGTCTCCTCCGGACTCGTCCTTTTGGGCGCGCGCCGTCGCTTCACGGCGCCTGCCGCGCGACTGCCCGCCGCGCTTCCATCACCCCTCCCCCTCGCCCTTCCCCCCCCCTCCCACGGCCATGCGTGGGTCGCTTCCCGCCACGGCCTTTGCCGCCCCCCCCCCGGTGGGCGCGCTCTCCGCCGCCGTCTGTGGAGGTCAACAGCGCGGAAGGACCCGCGCCCCACGGCGTTCCTCCCCCGTCCCACTGCCATCCCGTGCCTTGCCCCACGCTATGCTAATGCCCCCCACCCCACCCCCACACCACGCCACACGCCACATCACTCCGCGCCTCTCACCCTGCCTCGCTGCTCCCCGCTGCGCCCCGAGGTGCACCCCAACCATTCGCCTCCCCCTCCCCATACCTTTCCCCGCGCCCCGCCACGTGCCCCGCCAAGTCCCCCACGCGCACTTCCCCGCTCCCCGCTTTACTGCCCGCTCCACTACCCGCCCTTCTCCCCGCACCCTCCTCGCACCTTTCCCGCCCCTCTTCCCACCATGACCCCCACCACGCTCCCACGCCCTGACCACGCTATCCTCCACGCCCTTTGTCTCCTCGCGCTCAGTCCACCGCCGCGGTCACTGCAGCGGCCGCGAAGAAAATTCGCTCTGGATGTGATAAAGCACGGTTGTGTCGAGGGCACAGATGGAAGACCTTGCTGATTTTGATTGATAGACTTCAAGCGTTTTTCTCCTTAATGACGAAATATTATGCGTGCAAATATTCCACAAATACATACATTACCGAAAAAGCTGAACAAAGGAAGTATATTATTATACAGAAATACGATTTTTTATTAACACTGACATGTTCATCATATTATGTGTTGCGAAATAATGTGGAAAGGAATGACTCTGAATTTTCTCTGGAAAAATATAGTTGGTATTACATTTACAAAATGCAAGATATACTCGTAAGACTCAATGAAAACGACCTCGGTAATATATTTATTGACACTTGGATCACTTCTTCCCTTCTCTATAACCCACTAAATAGCGCACTAACTGGAAGTACACTAAAACTTGTGTGATATCGTGAATATAGTTTTATTATTTTTAAATTCTTACTCCCTTGTTCCCGTTATGTAGTTCATCTCTTTCCAGTTAGTTATCAATGTATGTGTCGTATTGTCAGCGTTTCGCAGAAAAGAAAGATCGAGTTGTCAAATGTCAACCTTATCTTCATTTAAACGAGCCACTTTGATGGATTGATAGAATCTGCTGTCATCTGCCGGCGGTCAAATCAAACGCTAGTCCAGTTTTTTGCGCAAAATGTCCGAAAGCATCCGGTTGGAATTCACGCTTTCACGAATACACAGCGAATCTGCGAATCCAAGTGTAATGGGGTTCGTTGTATTTCTTGAGGAGAAGAGTTGAGCCGAACTTAGAGCGGAGAGTGAAACTGAAATAAGTGGAACGTGGCTTGTGAAATGTATTTAGGATGGAGGACAGACGGGAAAGGTTCAGCGAGAGGCAGCACAAGGAAACACGAAATCCCTGAGAGAGCCGGTGACTACAGATGCATATACTCGGTTTTATTTTGTAACTACCGCAAGGTGGAAACAAAAATTGAAAGAGGTTGTAAACATGTGGGAAATATTCCACCATAACTTTGAAGTTCATGGTTCGTAAATAATTTTCAAAATAATGTTGTTTGAGTAATATTGTATTATACAAAATCATTTAAATTATCCTTATTTTTAATTTTTTATATTTGTTTAATAAAATATTAAAAATTTGTTTAATATATCGTTTCCTAAGAGACCATTTGCTATATTTTAATTATAAAAAATTGCATAGGAGCCGACGTGGATGGCCGAGGTGGCTAAGAGCGTGTACCGACTCTGCGTTTTGGTCCGTAGGGTCGCGGGTTCGAGTCCCACCTTGGGCATGGTTATTTGTGTCTTGCCTCTCAATTGTGTGTTGTCGCGGAGGGCCTCGCGTTCTGCTGATTCCAGATAAGAGGAGTTCGCAAGTGTGTTGGTGTCTAGTGTATGGTCAAAAATGCGACCAATCGGAATCTAAACGGTAACCGGCTCTCGGCTGGATAAAGGCTGTAGAAAAAATGAATTATTAATATATAGCTCTGAAAATAAACTATACAATTTTTCAGGGTTATGTAAAGGGGCCGAAGATAATACCTTTTTGTCAAAGATGTGGTGGGAAATTCCATAAAACGAGGACACCTCCTGACTGTCGGCAAATACTCAAAAAATGGTGTTCGTGAGGTAAACACGTATGCTAGGCATGTCAAGTTCGCAGATAAGGCTTTCTAGAGTTCACGGGCACTGCTTTCAGAGAAACTGGCGGGGGGTTTAAAAGTAATGATTCTACAAATTTCTCTGGGATAGTCGTACACTGGATTCCTGACTCGATACATTCTAATGGAGAAGTCAGTCAACAGTTGTTTCTTCGAATGTAGCAACAAGAATTTCCATTTTTTTCTATTAAAGAAAATAAATTATCCATTAAAATATAATATATGTGTCAGATTTCATATTGTCAGTTAAGAGTAAAAGTAAACATAATGAATCGAAAGTATCTTCATTTCGTAAACTGTTTACTTTAAGAGTGAAATAATTATATGAACGCCCTACCTTCAGATTAAGAGATTTAACAGGCATGGATTCTTATCTGTTAAGAGTTCTCCGCCAGTGAGCGAGGATTGTTGATTTGTAGAAACTTGTAAATCCATTTCGCATTTTTGTGACTTATCTAGGACAAATGCCTTGAATGATTTAATAAAACGTAAGCCAAAACGAAAACAATCCATCCAACGAAACGAAAACATATTCTTGCCACCTGGAAGAAATTATTATACAAATCAGAATTAAAAAGAAAATATTCATGAAATAGTAATAAATAGTAAACAATATAATCATAATTGAAATCTCGGTTATATGACAGAGGAAATCAGGGGAACATATTTTCGTAAGAAGCCATTATTCCATGCGTCGCACCGCATCATTTTGCATGTGTACATCCCTTTCTGGATTTGGAGTGGAAATGAGACGGGAGTCAGGAGAAGTTGCCGGTGTTCGTGGAAGCGCCGGGTCTCCCAAATGGGCAAGTGGCTCTTGCGGCACGATTTGACATTCTTTGACTGCGTCAGAACGCTACCTGATGACCATCAGTGCACGGTGAGTTGCCTACCAATCACGTGCAAATGTGACATGTGTAATAGCGTTGCATGAAATTTACTACCACATGTCCATTGGTAAAAGTTATCTTCGAACACTGTATCCTAGAGGCGTGTAACATACAGAATGTCCGGGGAGGAAACAACGAAACGTCGAAAATAAGCTCATAAGTCAGTTTTAAACACATTTTATCTAGTAAACTCCATCGGTATTTTAAATGGCTGAGACGCAATAAGCGTTCAAAAGTTGTTATGAAACAATACTTCCTATGGAAAAAATGTGCATTTGAGAAACACACAAACACTCCAGAAACATCTAAATTGTTTATTACTTACAAAAGAAATAGAAACATTTCTTCGCAAAGAAAAATTACCATAGAAATGAAAAAAGTACTGAATTTACAGATTTAATTACTTTTTTATTTCTGGATTAATTTTCTTTGTCAACAAATATATTCCTTTCTGTAGTAAATAATAAACAATTTACATGTTTCTAGAGTGTTTATATGTTTTGAAAATGCAAATGTTTGCCTAATTTTTTTAAAACCGACTTTTGAGTGCTTATTGCGGCTCAATCATTCGAAATATCCACGGAGTTTATTAGACAAAATAGTAGTTGTGTCCCCCCTGGGCACCCTGTATATTCTGAGACATCTGTATTGAAAAAAATCTACAATAATTATTGCAGATCACAAAAAAGGTACCATAAATACATGTATTATTTATTTAGGTACCAAAAAATGTAAAATTTATAAACATATCAATAAGGATGCGCCATCCTCGAGGTCTAGAACTCGGTTCTTCATCCGCTGAAGGGCAGACGAGAGGAACAGTCCGACAGAGCGTTCGTGGGCGTCCAAGTCGGATCTCGAGTAGAGGCTGATGTGAGGACGGGACGGGACGGGGACGGCAGGGGGTCGGAGGCAGGTCTCGCAGTCGGTTGAGTCTCGGGAAGGCACGACGCGTTCCCGCCCCCCTCGCCCACGCATTCTCTTGCGGCGCGCCCGATAAATTCCCCTGAATATCTCCGGCGGGAGCGGCCTCTTAAAGCTGATAGGCTGCGCTGAAGACTGGGGAAGGGGGAGGAGGACGGGGACGGAGAGGACTGGTGAAAGCACGGGGCGTTGAACGGTGCATTCGGAATTGTTGAGCGCGAACCTATCGGTGGCCGTTTATTCGTGTAGAGAGGGATTCCGTTGCACAATGATAAGAAATGACGCTGCACACCTGTGCATCACAGCTCTCTGAAGAACAAAACCTAACAGAAGAAGAAACCATTTTGTGTATATTAATCGTTATTTATGCACCAAGTGCGTTATATGGCTTCTAATAACCGAGCTGCGACAAAAAGCCCCGAGCATTTGGCCCGAGAACATTTTGCGCCCAAGATCGTTACAACCAATTAACGCCTGTAGTACATAAACTATTTTATTTTTACCTAATAATATTGATTCAGAATTACTTATTTACTAATTAACTGAATTTTAAATTGATTTGGTTTATATTTTCATATTTCCCTCCCATAATTCCCTTCATAACGGTACATACAGCATAATTCTACTGTTTTCATGTTTCCCTCGAAATCACGATTCTCTTGATCTACGTCAGTTTTGTAGTTCATATTGAGCTCCGTATTATAGGCATATCGAGCTCAATAACAAGCAATAATGAAACAGAAAAAAAAATTGCTTCAATCCTGGTCTTATTATTATGCATCAGTATAGGATTTTAAGCGGAAACGAATCGCGCACTATTGGTACTACATCATCACGTACTTTCCCGCAATATTTGTAGCAGTCATGGAATATATTTTACTATTTGAAACTGCAATAGTATTTCCAAGAAGTAGATTTTTCCAGTTGGTGATTGGAACTCGGGTATTTAGTGATGCAAAAGCATTCTCATTATTCTCTACACCACCAGCCTGACTTGTAAACTCGCTCTCCTGGAAGCTTTAAACAGCTGAATATTCGCATTTTCAATTTTTAAAAAATCGAGATTTTCTTTGTTATTATTCAAGATATAGATGAAGTGACGTTATTAAGAAAAGTATATCTTCAAATATTTTAGTTAGGAAGAAGCAGGTAAACAATCTCGACTTTTGCAAAAGATAAAAAATGACTTATTACTCCAAATCGACGAAAAATGAAAAAAAAAATCATGTATGAAAATGGGTCGTTTCCTTTTGTCATAACGTAAAATTAATTTCAATGCTAAACGACAGTGTTTTAAAGAGAAAAGAAAAAATAGACATTTCATTAAATTCTGCCCCCTAATTATAACTATTATTATACTCGTTGTGAAAGGAGAAAATGTACTCGTACGTACCTAACAATCAAACAAATCGTGCACTATAAAGTGTGTTAGAGAAATATAAAACACTGCATGGCGTCTACATTTAAAAAAGAGGTTTTCATAAATAAAATGTATGATTTTATTTTAAAATTTAAATTTGGCATGAACCCAAAAAATTATTTTTTCTCTTCAAAACACTACTAATTACTTTCTAAAAACATGAAATATATTTAATGAAATATACGAGTATCTTCTGCGAAATGTTAAGCAAAAGTTTTCTGTATTATGTTATTACACACTAAGCGTTTTTGAAAAAGGCGCAGGCAAAGGTTTTTCGCCACACGGGTTACAAAATGCGAACTAGGAATATTACGACGCAAACTCCAGCTTCATGAGAATATGTCGACAAGCACATTATGAAATAACGTTGCTGTTGACCCGTCTAATGCAAGCTGACTGCATGGTCCTGCTGTGGATAATTCTGTCCTCTCATTTCTCTCTGCTGAAATGCTTGCCTCCGGTTGTCCTGCAAATTTGCTGATGTGTACCATGTAGAAGTAAATTGGTAATGATGATATCGAGGAATGTTTGGTTGATTGGAGGTTAAAAACGAAAAATGTAGTGAAGATATTGTTGATTGCTGAGTAAAGTTGAAGATTTTGTGTACAGCAGCTAATGCATTCCTCTATCAGTTTACATAAGCTTTGCAATAAGTACTATATCACAATCGTATTTTTTATTACTAAGATTCCGTGTTGTGTTGCTCTTTCCTTTCCAAAAGTGTGGTTACGACATCCGGAACTAGATCACTAAAACGATGCGCCACATGGAACCATTGGGAGTGGTATTTCACAGAAGATGACAAATAAGCTCTTAGCAAACGCACTCGTACTCGCTGGAGTTTGAGCAATTCCACCGCCAGGACTTTGCAACCATTGTGAGATGAATTCACGATAGAAGCCGATTTGTTGTAATTGGGCAGGATCAACTTTGCAACTGAAATAAGATGAAATGAGAAGCGATGAAACAGTCATTGATTGGAAACTTGTCTTAGCACATCAAAAATCTTCGTTTTGGAAAGCATATTGGCACTGAAATTTCACTTCAGTGATTAATTATAGGTTTAAAGCTGAGCTCTAGACTTTCCAAAAACCCTTGCAGAAAATGTGACATATCAAATAGTATAATATGAGTGTAAAGTGTAGTTTTAGTATAATGTAGTGAAGAATATACAATATTCATTCTCAGGCTTTTACACGTAAAGGACATTTTGTTGTAAATCATTCAAATTATACTATTAGGAATAATATTTTAAATTATACGAAATTCAAATAAATATTCCGCACAACGAATTAGAATGAGATACAAGGGTAGAGTGATATACAGAGCATTCTGTGACAATTATCAATTTGTGGTAGATTTTAACGAAGTAGTAAACCAGTTTACCGCATTTTTTCTCACTTAGCGTTCCATCACAATGTTTAGAATTTCTTTTTAAATCTACGTTTATCCTCATATCATTAGAAACAAATGTGAGAACGTCAACGTGACTAGAAACATGTTGCTGGGAGAGAATCTTCTGCTATCCTTGGGCCAATAAAACGGTAGGTAACTGTGAAATTGTTTAATGTTAAATTTCAAAGATCTGAATGTGCGATGCGTGTTTGTATTTGCATGTTCGTGCGCGCACTGCGTTGGGGCAGGCGGTGGGAGGTGCTGCGCTCTGCGGGCGAATCGCTCACCTGGCGGCGGGAGGGCGGGCGGCGCGAAGCGTTATCTCCAGGCTGCGCGAGCACCGCGCGCCGACTCCTGCTATCGATGGCCCGTTGCGTTTAATGCTGTAATTTAGAGCCCCTCACCTCCCCCTCCGCCCTTTGCAGATCGCATCGCCACCACCCAGCGCCGCCCCCGCCCGCACAACCGCCAATTTTCCCCTCCCGATGCTGCTTCTCGCGCTCTGTTGCCTCGTGTGCCACTCCGCCCCACCCCGCCTCCTCGCCCCACGCTCCCCCCTGCCTCCATGCCATATCCCTACCTCCCAGCACTATCCCGACCTCCATGTCCATGCCCCACCCCTAACTCCACATCCACCCCTACCGCTACGCCCCACTACTACCTGTTCCACCCGAACATCCACGTCCCTCCCCTACCTCCAAGCCTCACCTCTATCCCCACGCCCCACCCCTACCTCCACGCCCGCTTACCTCCAAGCTCCACTTTTACTTCAACGCCCCACCCCTTCCCCTAAGCCTTGCCCCCAAGCCCCACCCTCACACCTCTCATCCATTTCCCATCACTATATCTCCCCCCCATACCCCGCCTCCATACCTAACCCCCCAATCCTCCACCACACATCCAACCTCACACCCACTTCCATGCACCTAGCTCACGCCCCATGCCCTTCGCCTGACATGTCCCGCCCCATCCTCCACCCTCCCGAAAAGTATTTTTATTGAATTGGGTGAAAAGGTGTTTCGCTATAGTTCGATAAATAATACATGAGAGAAATATCTTCAAATTTCGTACTCAAAGTTGAATTATACTGCCTACTACAATAACGACTTAATACGATTGCAAATTGCTAATCAATTCCTATGCGCTTGGGTTGAGATTTTTCATTTTGCATAAGGTACCCACACAATCTTTCATCTTTACATTAATTTATGTCTGCCAAAGACAAATCAGCACATAACCTACAGAATAATCTTAAACACGATCAATTCCATAATTGCTCAAGAATGAAAAATTCGCAGTCTTTGCCAAGAACAGACAACAAATGTTAAATCATGAAAAATGTGAGTTAAATGCCAAATATTTGTGCCTAGGAAAATTTTTTTTAACGCAAGTAAAACTGCGGGACTGGTAATCTATTCATCTAATCATGAATGTGATTTTACACAAATGCTAGTCCACAATCAGTTGAAAATTTCTGAAAAATGTTTTTACTACAAAGAGTGAATCGATTATAATCTGTGCCATTTCTCGCTAAAATAAAATATCAAGATCGCCAGAACAAATGCTTGTGTAATTTTCTCTTCGAAATCTTGCGCTAGCGGCAGCCACTGCGACTGCGACGCGCTCTGTCATTTGCACTATGGGACGCCCCCCCATCCCACCCCCGCTCTTCCCCCACCCCTCCCCCCTCGGCCACGTTTGCCGCTCGAGCTGCTCCATTCCTTTTCCCGAAGTGAAAAGAATAATCTGGGAGAGTAGGGTGTAATGAGAAAGGTACGACGAGACAGTTTTTAAGAGGAAATACAAATTCCTATCCAATTCGCCCCCTCGACATGAACCCCCGGGGCTTCTATCCGCGTTTTACTTTTTTTCCGCCCCCCGTGTCGTTTCCGGGCGCTCGGAGACCTTTCTTGCCCCGGCCGCCGCCGTCCCATTCCGGCCCGCCGTGCGTGCGGCGGTGTTTTTTCTTCTGTTTCTGGCCGTTTCACGGCTTAGGTCGCGGCTAAGGGCGCCCGCCGGGGCAGACGGCGAGTCGCCGCCGCGCCGGGTAAGGCCCGGCGATTGGCTTAGCGCGGAGAAATTGGAAGGGCCGTTGCGCCGCCGGTACAGCAAAGTTGGTGAGACGCCGCGATACGGCGCCGGGGGAAGCACCGGACGTAGAGATGGGGGTCGGGGTTTGGAAAGTGGGCGGAGCGCAGCACGGAGCCGCTGCCGGCCGGCCGATAGGGATTCCGCTGCGGGGAACATCGAGGTCTCTTATGGGATGTAACCGGCTGTACTTGTAAACTGAGACTGTTTCTTAACATCTTTTCCCATTACTTCTCGATACTTGGAACGCCCTCTATTCAACGTTATTTAATTGTCATTCGTAATTTCCACCTGTATTTGTTCGTAAATTTATTGACTGCCAAAGGAGTTGGTCCTTGTAAATTGAGAGTGTTTCTTAACATCTTTTCCCCTTACTTCTCGATACTTGGAACGCCCTATATTCAGCGTTAGTAAATAGTGTTTCGGAATTTCCACCTGTTTTTGTTCGTAAATGTATTGATTGCCAAAGGTGTTTATTGACCAAATAAGCTCACAAGCGGGTTGATAAATTTTTCTCACTATACACAACGCTTATGAATACAATTCGAGCCCCTGGTCGAAGGGATAAAAGGCAATGACTAACTGAAACGTAATGAGACAAAAGACAAACTTCACGGAGAATTTACTCCAATTATACACCCAATGCCCACAAAATAGCTAAGGGAGGCAGCTGCATAAAAGGCGAAACCAAAAAAAAGTACACGTCACTGAACACTTTAGTAACACAGATGTTTATCCGATAAAATAACCAGATTATGAATTTGAGCGTTTTTTTATACCTTGTTTGTAATTAAAATGCATTACTTCTGGGTTATTTGATTCACAGTATGAAAAAGTACTATCATACACCTGAGAAAACAAGAGTGCTTTCATTATTGGAGAAAGAATCTGAAATTACTGTTGCTATCTATTCTTATGCCCTTATTAGATTATCTTATTAGTAACTAACCATTAGTAAGACACAGATTTGAAGTTATACGTGAAGTATTGGGATCATCTCCAATCAACAATTGTACTTGAGAGTAACTGATTTATAACTACAATATTTTATTCAGTGTTCTCTCTCACATGAAAGTGTACAAAAGTATATCTCGAATATTGTAAACACTATTTATATTACTTGTGAAAACAATACTCGAAGCAATATTAAATAAAGTACATTTCCATTTTCCTAGGACCGAAGAAATAGATAGGAAACTACGCAGCTTCCTGATTTTTTAGCGTGATTTTTTAGTGTTCGTATGTAGAAACGCGCTGAAAGAATACAAAAAGAATGAAACAGTTTTGATTTCCACTGAAATATTTTTTTGTTCTCACTCTTCTCACACTGCACTTACCGACTGAATTCTTATACTCATTGTACCACTGCTTGTGACACATTTGATACCACGTAACAAAAAGGCCCCAAACAAGACTCCGTCCGCCATGAAATATCTGCTATTCACCTTTTGCGATGTGGAACTACTATTTACTTTTTCGTTGTTACTTTGTAAGAAGAGAAAGTATTATAAGTGTGGTCTGGAACATGGTGAATTTTCCACACAAAAACTATATTTGCCGGGCCCTGGTAAAGAAACAGTAGATAAATCTTCTACCTACATACGGGGCATTATTCTAATAGTGGTACAACTTCCAGTTTTTTGAGAAATTGAGTTAACTCCACTTTCAGGTCTGCGTAGGTGTGCATTTTCAGGTCTGCGCAATTTATTCTGAAAATGATAGAACTCCCAATTTCTTTCTATGGACGACATAGCTCATCACAATAAAATTGAATCACAGGACATTGCAATCTATTTATTTTGATAGTGACACAACTCCAGTGGTACGACTACGTGCAATTTTACAAAAAGTCAACATTTCAAAACTACAAAGTTGAAGATGGAGAATTTTGCCTGATACAAAATGTGTTTAAAACAATTCTCTCTTTAAAAAGGGAAGTACAATGTTTTAAAAAACGAGTAGTTTTCGCACAATTTCTTTTGGAAACTGGTGCAGTTTATAAGAAAACATATTTTCTAAAACTCAGTCCACGTTTTAAAAAAATTCCACATAAAAACCAAAAGGAACGTTTAAAAATACGTCTTTTTTCCAAAATTTGCATATTTAGAAAAAGCGTGATAAAGTATGAGATGTTGCAGCATCACTTATTTTGATATTTTCTTATAAATTATTGATGATACTATACTATGTTATTGCAGTATTTGTGTCTCTCTAACCCACGGAGCGGCCACGCACGTTCTAAATATTGTTGGCATCAGTTCGTATTTCAGTTCCTGTAAGAAGGTGCTACAGGAGAGCGCGCCAATGCAATGGTCTCCAACTCATTATTAGGGAATTGAAAGATCCTGCAAGTAACTACGAATCGCCGTCAAGTTTCCTTTCTGTATGGTCCCTATTCTGTGGTATTCTGTGGTTTTCCTAAACAGCCGTGTTGTCAAGGTTGATGACACGAGCGGGAATCCGTGGCACGAGTGCCACGACGAAATCGCCCCTCCTCGCAGTTCCATTACCCCGCCACTAGAGACAGACTACGCCATCCCTATTGTAAAACGGCGGGGTTACTAATAGTTCCCTTTCCCAACGCTAGTTGCGCAGAGAAGCTCGTGGCATGCTACGGTCTACGACGCGTGTCACAGCTACCAGTAGAAGACCTTGACAACACTGCTCTACAGCATTTTCGCTGCTGCAGGCTACTAGTGGCAAAGCACACCGCCTGTTGAAAGAAATATGGCCCAACGCGTGCGCGGAGGGCCGCGGCTGGCCGGGAGCGACAGCGTCGGAGCGGAGGGCGAGTGCAGGCCCGCGGGCGATTGGAAGAAGCGTTTCGCGGGGGACACTAGGACGGCCGCGCGGCCACGTCAGCGGCCTTTTTGCCGCGTCTGGCGTCGCGCCGCGTCGCCCGACGCACAGTGATCAATTTGGCAGCGCTGCGCGGACAAAAATCATTTCTCGTAATCTCGAGGGCTCCGAAAGGCGAAATTTGGTTCAGATTCTTAGGAAAACGATCAAAAAGTGAAGCATGTATAATAACCATTGTTGGCTGTTGCGCACACAAGTATTATTGTTAACAATATTTCGCGAGACAATTTTCGGTATAGATTGTGTTGTCGCAACTGTCAACGGCTGTTACTTCTTGAGAAAACGTAATGAGATGATAATACTAAATACTTTTTTATAACAATAGACATTTTTTAGATAAAGACATTTTTTAACAATAGATTAAACACTCATGGGGGTTAGCGGGCCCCGATTCGATGCCGACAAGCTGAGCGGGCAGGAAGGGTTAGTGGACGCACTGGGACGGCACAATATGTCGCGATAATGTGGCTAGGTTATGCCTCTGGAGTCGCATGATCGCGACTGTATCGAGTAGTGCTGGAAATTATGCGACTGCTAGCGGCGCAACCGAAAAAGACGCGAAATATCGTGAGATATTCTATTTTGATGACACACCCCCACGCGCCAAGAAAGAAAAACCGAAGTACAGGTAGACAAGAGCCATAATTCGCTAGCCTAACGACAGATAGATTGCTTTGGTTATCGCTCTAATTTGTGATTTTAGAGTACTACAGCACAACCTCGTTATGGATCAACTGGTGACGGGATCAAACCGAGGTAACGTACATACGGGTTATTTAGAGAATAAGGGTAGAGAACTAGGTCTTAGAAAACATGTTGTTGATGAAGTTTAAAGATGATAATCAGCATACTTTCAGCTAGAAGCACATTATTATATGTATTTACACTGGACACAATATACATCGGTACACACTAGTCAGTAGTTGTGAGAATGCCCTTGCCAGAGTCACTTCGTTCCCTTTCCCCTTGAGGGTAACCTCTCGCTCGAGGCGGAAGGAGAGGGTTGGCGGGTGGGGCGAGGGCAATAAACGTGCCGCTGTCAAGTGAATTCCACTGATATACCTACTGAGCGGTTGATCTTCTGTAAAACAAATCTTCATTTACTTCGCTAAACATTTTTTTTTCAAAACGACTGTTTTTTTATAACGTATTGCATAGTATTTTATGGTGGAATGGTTTACAGAATACCCTGTATTCCAATATCCAAAAGAAAAAGGCCGTAAATAATCTCGTGAAGCTCGACCAATTTGCGGACCGAGTAGCGTCTGTGGCAAATGCTGAGTGTGTGGTGTCCGGCAGTTTCCGAGGCATTTGCCGCGGGTTCGATATCTCGTGATGATGAGGCAAAACGCCCTGCGCAGCGCGCTCTAGGCGCTAGCCCGCGGCGGTCGCGCGCTCTGTCCTTCTCCTCCCCCGCCCAAAAACGCGTCCCGCGGCGACGCCTCTCGTCTGTCTTTCTCTGCTCGCCCTCCACTTCCTGTCCTGTGAGTGAGTGAGTGAGTGAGAGGATCTCCTGTCTCCGGGCGCGACAAGTACTCTGCTCATCAGTTCCGAGACGGAAGTGCGCGGAAAAACCAGGCAGGCATTTGTGATTCTCTCCCGCTGGCAAGTGAGATTCGTCGTCGACCTGCACGACGGATTGCAATTTTTCACCGCCAGGTATCTCTACCAGTAGGCAATCGTTCCAATGTAAGCTCCCGGCTGGTCTCCCGACATGTGTGGTAGTGTAGTGTACGTAAGTGTGGGTATAAGGGGAAAAGATAGGACAAGAAAGAGGAAGGAAAGATTTCGTGCTATCCTTGGTCCGTTTGTGAGGGTAATGCTCCAGCCTAACATTGATCGGAAACAAGAGATAAGAGCTGCCAGCTAGACTGCATGAATTGCAGCGGATTGCATGGTGTTTTGAACTTCCCAGAAATAGCTTAATCTAAGTCAGCCGTTGAAGTTGGCAATAAAATGAACGATGGAGACGATGGAGAGGGTAAGCGCTTCAGAATTATTTTGGAACTACCGTCTCGTCCTGAAGAAGATTGTTTTGTGGTCTTACGAGCAGTTATTTGATATTAATAGGAGAAATATAATTATTGGTAACGGTGAACGTATTGGTAACGGTGCGGTAATTTTAAAAACTCATCTATATAATTTTGGCAGGTAAGATGAGTTGGAGTGAAAATAATCTTGGAATGATTGGCAAGAATTTCCAGTTTGTCTGCTTTTAAATAAGCAAACTCAGATTTGGAAGATTTGGCTACTTTTAAATATGCACACTCAGGTTTAGGGTATTGCTTGATTAGGGCAGGTGAAATGACTGCAAATCTTTCATTAAGTGTTGGGTTTTATTATTAACTAGCTGAAGAACCCCGCGATGCCGGGGTATTTATCATAATTTTGTATTAAACAGAAAGAGGAATTTCATCTATTCCCGCCCTATGGCAGAGCCTACGTGTATCTATTCTGTGGTATATTCCCTCCTCCCTATCCCGCCTCTCTCTGCCTTACTCCAATATGGAAATACCTCGTTTTCCGCAAACACTAAAACACTTCTCACTAAAAAATATTTAAATTTTAGTCCTATTTTAGTCCTATCCAAACTCCTTTCTCTTTATAACTGAAAATAATAAACAAATCTAAACTAAAAATTAAAATGCATGTACTTACGTATATTCTGTTTGAGGAATTTTATGGATGATACCAATACTTTCAATCAATTTAATCACATTATAAATCTTACCCATTTTCATATTTTTTCTTCTCGCGTATTTATAAAGGAAAGTTTGAAATTGATCTTGCCGCATCATCGACGATTAGAAATAATTAAAGTAATTTTAATTGAATTCTAGTACCTGTTTTAGGATCCTTGATAAATTGTGGCTGTCCGAAAGGAGCCACTGAGCACTTATGCGATTATAAAAAAAACAGAGATCACAGTGGCTCCCGGCTTGACAGCACTTTTTCTATTATTTAAAATAACAACCTTCAAAACCAGCGTTGTCACAAATTAAATTCCTTCAAATACCCATTTACCAATACTGTTTTACTTTAATTGTACTGCAGTTTTACTAAAAATTATATTATTGCCGAACTATCATCAATTTAATAATTCTTTAACACCCAAAGGTACTCACTACTATCCCACTCTCTACTATATTAAAACACTTATCTAAAACATGCATCCCTTCGTCAGTTTCAGAATCACACGTAAATCGTGTCGCTCGCCCAACCTGCAATACTTATGCTTAATTTAGGTAATACTTATGCTTAATTTATTACAACTAAACATGTGTGCACTCAAACCTTTTTACGGCAATGTTAACCACATCCATTAGAAATAACCAAATTTTCTTACAAACATTTAGTTTCTTGTACACTTAATGCAATCACGCCTACACGCAATTAAAATCAATATTCAAGTTACTTTTATAAATAAAGCGGAAAAAAATTCAGAATTATTTCGGGTTAGACAAATGACTGTGAAAAATGGACAAACAGTCCTCTAAATACGCAATTCTGTACATTGATGAAATCAGTAGTAGATCTGAGACGTAGTCTTCTGGTCGCGCGCAGCTAAACTATTGGCATTGATGCACTCTTGAATCTATAATGTAACTCAAGGCTAAAAATGTCCAGAAAAGTATTTATTTTGTAAATATATAAAGGTTTGTGGTAATAAATCATAACCTTTAGTACTCCAGATCGTTAAAGGAAGCTATCACAAAAGTTTCATCGGGATTGGTTCAGTAAATTCAGAGATTATCGTGCTGTAAATCAGTACAATTCTGTCTTTATATATTAGTATAGACATAGATATTTACTAGTAAGTTTCGTAAATTTTGATAACAAAACTTACTTAACTCCTTGTAAACTTTATCAGTTGCATGGTGTAAAGGAGTTTTTAAATGAGGTAGACGGAGTGTTTGCAATTGTCGTCTAATATTTCGCTTAACACTAGAAGGAAGTGAAGGAAAGGAAGAGGGAAGGAGAAGGATTCTCATAGCGGGCTGTAAATAAAGATAATCTTATTTTCATTATCGTTTCTTTCCTTTTCTGGAATTATATACAGTTGTTATAGGGTTAAGTTGGACGTTCAAATTTCATTTATCCGGTTCATGGAAGTGTGCACAACTTACACATTTTGGAGTTTTAATACAGTAATTTTTCATATGTCTGAAGTCCTGGCATCTGCACGTAATGGTATTGGAGATTTATCACATCATAGGGGGGGTTACCTTGATATTCTGTATGGAAACTTAATTTCATTAGCAATTGTGCCTTCTTCAGTGTCAATTCGCACTGTGCCGATTACTGAACTAAAGTTACTAGCTGGTGGGTCTCTAAAATTAGATTTTGGCACTTGTGATGAACGAGAAAGTGAATAGTTTTTTTTGAAAACATCTTTTGTGTTATGAACTAATTTTCCATTTATTTGGGTGGCAATGTTATTTCCGATCTCCGACGTTAACTTAACGAGTTGTTTAAGATTTTTTATTTCATGAATAAATATTGGGGGCAGTGGTTCATAGGCTCATTAGGTTCGGTTAGGAGTTGGGAATTTTCCTCTTAATTTTCATCGTTGCCCGAGCGTGGAAAATCGGTTCTTGATTGATACACTCTTTTCGCATGGCGGAGAATTGACCTTGCGTTTGGCGTCGTTTACTTGAAGGTTGCTGAGACTGAGTTTCCTTGAGTCAGACATTAGTACCTGAGCGTTGGCAGTTATTCCCTAGATTTGATTTTGACGTGCTACGAAGACATCTGGGAGGTGGTGACTGCTATGGGCTTTGGCGTTGAAGAATATGTTGCAATGGCGCAACTTTTAAGCGCGAATAGAATTCACCACAGCACGGAGTAAGTGGGGGTAAACGTAAGTCGACACGGACTGACTGCTCGTCGCGTCGAAGTGCGAAAACCTCGGCAAGAGTTAAATTGTGATCAATTGCTCATTTTAGAAGATTTTTTAGGACTATTTTGTAAGAGTAACAAATTAAGAAAAATTCACTAAGAGCTCTGTGTGTAAGATTTTTTATTGAAGAAATAATAATTTAATCAAAGAAATCCATTGTTGTTATCCGTTCGTTTTACCTCAGCGTTAATTTTTAAATAATTTACTCAGAGAAATCGATAGATTGTTATTAGACATTCCATTTAGAATTGAATTGTGGTCATGTTGAATAAGTTTCCAGGAGCTTGCATGGAGGGACGACTCGCCATCAATTCTGACTTCTGCGATAGTGTTACGTCATGATAAATTTTAGATGCAAACAAGTGCAAAAATAGATTGTATTGTCGTAAAGTATTATTTAGAGAACATTTGATATAGCCCTTACTATAATAAATGCATTTCTCTTATCAGTAGCATCATAAGTAGAAATATTTATTTTTCTAGTTTTGAGAGGTCATTGCATTAAATATTTATATCAATGTCGAGAAAATTCCAATAAATTCATTGACAACTTACAAAAAGCTAAGTTGCATTAACTTGTTCAAAAACTGTCCTCTGAGTGGTTTCTACCAAACTTTAACTACATTCTAATATTTATCATGCATATTGTTTACAATTTCCCTAAAATTCGGTACGGTATTATCATTTAATGCATTTAATTAAGCCAACTTCTCAAATAAGACTGAGTTTTATGTTATGCATTGTCACACATAGTTAACTAATAACCAAGCTCACATATCGAAAAAATGTCAACTAACATAAAATGTTTGTTTCCATGATGTAAATTTGTGAAAACTCTGTCCATTGGACAGAGCATGCAGGAGTTGCATTGCTGTGGGCGTTTGATTTTCGACCTCCCCTCCCCGTCACCCTCTCAGGGCTTAATAATCCGCCGTTTATGAGAGAAGTATTCATCAGTTATGAGCAGAGTTAATTTGCGCGCGGAGACGTCACCACAGCGCCGCTCATTAATTAAAACTCCTAAAAAGCGTGACGAGGTCGGGGCTGCTGCGGGGGCGGGGGAGGGGGCGGGTCGGTCGACGCGCGGGCCGGCGCGTGACAGCTTTATCACGTGTGGACGTCAGCAGTCTAACATGACGGATGCGCGCGCGTTGCCCCCGCCACCTGCACCATCCCCCTCTCCGCTTCCCCTTTTGCACCGCAACCGCCACCGCCTTCTTTCTGTGCTGCTGCACCTCTTTTCTTCCCTCTCTCTCCTCATCCGACTTCTATCTCTTCCTTCGCCCCCTCCCCGCCTCCTCCCCTCTTGCTCCCTCCCAAGCCTCCCCTCTCTCTTTTCCTTTCACCTCGCACTCGCCTCCCCGCCCCATGCCCTCCCCTTTCTCTTTCTTCCTCTACTTGCCTACCCCACTGCCCCTATTTTCTCCTTCTGCTCTTTATCCTCAGTCAACCCGCCGTCCGGTCCTTTCCCCCCAATATCATCTTTCTGACGCCTTCTTCGTCCCTTCTCCTGCTTCGTCATCCACTTCCCCTCTCCACTGCCCCCCTATACTTTCCCTCTCAATTTTCCCTCTGCACTTCCCCCACCACTTCCCCTCTCCACCTCCCTCCTCTCTTTTCCACGTCCCTCCTCTCCACCTCCCCTCTAGACTTTCCCTTTCGTCCAGCAGCCGCCACCCCGCCCCACGCTCTCCCCATTCCCCCTTTTCCACTGGTTTTGCGCCTCACCACCACTATTCTCCCACCCCACTCTTCGTTCTCCGCCGCCTAACCTGCGTCTACGTCCTTTCCTCATGTCTCCTCCTCCCTCCCTTATCACTGGGAAAATGTTTACAATGGAGGTGATGTAGACTATGGAATCATCTTTTTCCTTCGTCCTCCGAATGTCGAATAGTACTTTCGATGGGACAGAGTTCATTGCCTTTATCGTCACCATTCTCTTTCTAGTCATAATCACTCACTACAGCCATTATAAGCCTTTATAAGACTATACACAGTAACATAATTAGCATTCCTAACTTAACTTCATCATTGGCATCAGCCATGTCGTTAAACTCACATTAATTGCTTCCTACTATATTCGTATTACGGTCGTTATTAGTATCACCACTGTCAATGCTCACCTCCGACATGGTAGTTAATTCTGCCGCGACAACTTCCAACCGCCAATAACGGAGCCCGAACACGAACCACATGAAGATAACTACGCGGCAGTGAAGTACAGGAGCACTAATGAGTGCTGAGACATCAAGCGAAATTGGTGTGTAATTTCTTGGAAATATAAAGAGCTCGATATTCTTATTTCCAGTGGGGGAATCGTAAAAGAGCATTTCACAACTGTTACTAACATTCACATTGATTACCTACGTATGACGTGGTTTGAATTGCATTGGCATTTTTCAATGTTAAGTTGAACAACACCAAATGCACCGGGAAAGGCAGAAGTGCTGGAAATAATATCTTTGCTTCAGTATTATGATTTGCAAAACTGTCTTCGAGAACAGGATTATGCTTTGATAATGTCTTGTTTAAATGAAGTCGAAAATGGTTGTAGTCGGGGTGTAGTCGGGGAAGGGGCCAGGATGCATGGAATCAAATTCGAGGAGAGAGAGGCAAGATGAAAGCCACAGGTCAAAGGCAAGGAAATCGAATTGTAAGGGGGTAAGGTTTTGATGGTATCCTTCCGATTATAGAGACACCTAAGTGACTATCACACGTGCGATTGAAGGTACTGGAAGGCGAGCACGATGAAGTGAGGCTGCCACGGCCTCGGAAATCAAACGGAGTTGGCGAATGAAAAGGAACAGAGAACAGAGGGAAAAGGGTAGTAGTAAGGTAGAACGGGAGAGATAGACAGGTTCCTATTGGGCGGGAAACGATAGAGGGTGAGGATGATATTGCGGGTAAAACGAGTCAGCAGCAGCAGGTAGTGCAGGGCGGTCCATGTGTTTCGCCAGATGGCCACGGGAAGGGTGATAGCGCTGGGCGAGTAGGCATTGGGCGCGGTCCAAGCGCATCGCGAGGCGATCGAGTGGACGCACGGACGGCGGGCGTTGGGCGTTGGGCGAGCGACGGGCGGGCGTTAGTTGTTGGGCGAGCGACGGGAAGAGGGGCGGGCAAGCGGGCGGGCGAGCGCCACCTCTGCCAGCGTTATTAATCGCCCGCGACGCCCAAACGAGCGCTTTACCGTCGCCCGCAAAGCGGCGCAGAGCGCAAGACCGCTCTATTAGCGACGGTGCTGCACCCGCGCGCGCTCCATAAACACCTGCGCGCCCCAGTGACAAGTGCGCTCTGCCCCCTACTCCCCACCCCCTGCGCCCAGCACCGGCAGACAACACCTCCGCTCCAGGCTCCGACGCCACTCCGCATGGCTTCGACGCCGGGGAATGGTGTTGGAAATAGGGCGCGGAGATATCACTTGCACATGTAGAAACTTCTTTTATTTTGGCTGTAGTTCGTGGCGTGAAATAGTTCTTTTAGTAACGATATTTTCTCCTTTACATGATTTCACCTACACCAGACATGTAATGTGATTTTATGTAATGTAATTTTTCTCATACTAGGAGCAACTCGTCAAAATCGACGGAACGAAATCAAAGTCCCCTATAATCATTGTAATGAATAGTAATGGCTGTAATGAATAGATCACTATTTAATTATTTTCATATAAAATTAAAGCATTTTTAAAATGTCAATTTCACCTTTATTATGAAAAATAAATTCTACCTACGCTCCTCCATAGCGGACCTCTTTCTTATATTTTGGACACGAGTATTCTACATTAATGTGATTTTTAGTCTGGATTCTTCCACATTTCGGGTCGCTGTCTGGGCAAGATTCCTTCGTAGAGGGCAGTGGGTACAAGTGCCGTGACTTCTGTTGTGAGAATCTCTAGTTCTCTTCATCTGATATGAATGTTGGGTGTAAATGCAACAGCGGCCCGCCAATCTAAGCCTTTCAATGAAGTTCACCGTGCAATAAATGCACCAGAAGAGGTGGTTCAGGGCATTAATTGATGTCTCTGCAGTTCTCTGATCGAGTGGTCCAAGATTCGAGTCCCGATGCTCGCAGGATTTTCGACACTAGCTTGTCAGCTAGGTCGAATTCCGCCGCTGAGTGAAGGAGAAATCTAGCGTCCGTTTGCTCCGATCTGTAGTTTTTCGTGGTTTCTCCTGTCAATACCAGGCGAATGCCGGAGCAGTATCCTAATAAACGGGCCTCGGACCAAACGCGATCTTTTCTTCCTCTTCCTTGTGCCATCTTCAACCCATACTTACATACACTTACATGCACTACACTAACACACGTATCGTGGGACCGGCCGGGAGCTCAGAGCTTGTCCCAAGTAGAGCGATGCCACGCTTGTGGGAGATACCTGATTGGGGAAAGATCACCGCCACCTCCCGATAAAAAAATATCCATTATACTTACGAGACTAATGACCTTAGCAGTTGACGCATCCGGAATCACTAATCAATCAAAAAGAAATCATCCGATATGAATGTCGGGTATAAATGCAACACCGAGCCACCGACCTACCCCTTTTCCTTTAAGTTCAGCGTGCAATGCATGCAATAGAAAGCGAGAGCGTACCATCGTAGCGGGGGGGAAGAGTGCAGCCCCTGCAGCAACAGAGCCTCGTGCGCACGTTTCCTCCACTGGCGAAGGGAGCGTCTCGCGGAATAATTGCTCCCGGGCCCGCTGGGAGCGCTGGCGACGGCGCCTTCCGCCCGCACTCTCCCGCGCATCCAATTGAAGGGTGTGAGCGGCCCTCGCCTCATCGGAGGCAAAAGGCGTAACCAAAGGAATAATTCACAGCGTGCTCTGAATCCGGGTCCTTCTTCTTTTAAAAAAACCCTCATTGCAATGCTTGAACGCCATTGTTTCTATTGACAAAAAACTTTCATACTGAAGAAGTTGTTATGGTGAAAAATGTTTTGGTTGATTGTAGCCCGCATGTAAAAAAAATGTTTTAATATATCCTTTGAGCTCATGCCACGAACTGATATTACCGGGAGAGGTGGCTCAGGGCATCAAATGTCACTACAGTGCCTCTGACCGGAAAGTCATAAGTTCGAGACCAGGCGTTGGCATGATTTTCGACACTAACTACACAGCTAGGACGAATTCAGTCGCTTTGTGGGGGAGAATTGTAGCTGCCCTGATCGTAGTTTTCTGTAGTTTCTCCGAATAACACCAGGTAAATGCCGGAGAAGTACCCAAACAACTTGGCCATGGACCGCGCACGACCTTTCGTTCCTCTTTCTTGTCCCATTCCCACCCATTCCTTACACACACACACTTATATGCACTATATTAACATACAAACACTGGAGCTTGGTACTTGCCCCGGCTGGGGTGGTGCCACGTTGATGGGGGATGCCTGGCCTGGTTGTGGGAAAACCGTTAGCCGACGGTAGGTCGGCGCCGGAACTCACCATCCAGCGGGGGAAGATCACCGCCAACTCCCTCTATAAAACATGCATTCTCTCCTTCCTCTTCTTTAACCTATCCTCAATACTTACTTACACACACCTACATGCACTACACTATCACTACATGCACTATCGGGAGGCCGGTCGGAAGCTTAACCCTCCAGCGAGTGCGCTGTTGCACGGAGTACAACATGCATACATTTTTGCTTCTCACGTTTTTTTAACGGAACATTTTGGATCTGATCACCGGAAGTATCCCAACAGAAGAGTTTGTCATCAAATGGTGGTGTAATGATCTCTTTCAACACAGCGATAGCAGTTTCCAGGCGTCTTTTGTCCGTTGCACTCCGTGCCACACGCGCCCGCTCCAGTGAGTCAGCGTGATCCTGAAACCCTCACGTGGAACCTCTGCAGATTGTAGAAGGATGAGAGACTTTATCGAGTGTCAAATTTTCCGGATGATATTGTTGTGAGAATAGTTTTACATTTACAAAAGAACAACAGAAACGTTAAAAACCGTTACTACACAAGCTACTTTTTGTCAAAACAGCTCCTAGATATAGGTTTGAGAACAGTAGGGAGATACCTCCAGAGTTTCTACCTAACAAAACACAAGAAGTAGAACAAGCGACCGCACCTGCTCGAGGTTGCTTGACCCGGCTGGGGCGGTGACCCGCTTGGGGGGGAGATATCTGGTTGGGGAAAACATCACGCCGTTTACCGAGAGAAGATCACCGCCACCTTTTGAGGAAAAACATGCGGGTCTAGTGACCTTAGCAGCTGACGCGCACGAACAATTGAAACGAACTGGTATTCTTCTGATTGCGGAAGTTCGTGCTGCCTGCAGACGGAGGAGGGAAGGGTCTTGTAGCTGGACGTCCCGTTTCTTCTCGGCAGGAGTTCCCAGAAGTGGTTGGTCATTACTAGAGACCGGATTTTTATGTAATTACATATTTTTTGTCGCCCTAATTACCATTCTCAAAATTGTAATCTTGGCGAATCATCGCCCTCCTAACACAATATCCAATTTTTTCGTTATATATTTTTACATATTTAGTACTATATTACATATTTTACATATTTGGCTGTTTTTCCGACATGTTTTCTTATTCTATCGATTTTAAACAATTTTATTACATATTTATGAAAAGAAAAAGTTTTAAAAACATCAGCATTTTCCCCTACATTATTGGAGAAATCTAGGTGTCGAAAGCATCATTGATTCTTCGTTTTGTGACCTGTAACCTTAATTTCCGAGAAAAAATTTGCAAAGTCCTGGATTACAACAGATGAAGCTTTTACTATTGACGAGAAAATATACAATTTTCTCGTGCAGAGTGTACATCAACTTGTGGTCTCCAAAATATTTTGAAAACGTTTGTATTCATTTTAAAATTTATTTAGGACATTTTTTTCTGAATTTAATTTCGTTCTATGTATTTTTTTAATTAGAGAATTTTAAAATATTACATTCGATTTTACATATTTATTACATATCACTGTTTTCATTACATATTTGTGTACGTATTTTGACGTTTAATACATGTTTTTCCGGTCTCTAGTCGTTACCTTCCACTGGGTGGATATGTCATGACTAGACATCGAATGTTAAGGCACTAAAACTTACGTTTTAGGCGCCTAAAAAGGCAATAAAAACTTAAAATTAGAGGTAAAAAGCACTAATACATTTCACTGCCTAAAATTAGCCAGTATCAAAAAACAATATAACAAGCCGGACTCTCCTCACACTCAGCGGAGATACAGGTCCTAATGATTGGCCTACGCTGCGCACTTCCCCGAAGAACATCTGGCACGGCAAAATTCTCATGTCGGAAGTCGGGACCATCGCATTGCGTCGCAAATTTGTGCCCAGCGTTCACCTAAGCACCCACCGTTCATTTAAGTGCCCAAAGCCCACCGCTTTTTTTTTTTCGTATGTGCAAAGAAATGCGATCTGGAGCCACAATGCAAGCTTTTCGGCTCAAAAAATTCAATGTGATGTGTAAACCCAAATGAAAGCTTCAGTCTAGATAATGTAATAATCCCCCACCCACGCATTAATGGAGGAAGATTAATTACTAATTTAGTCCTGTTCTTTTAAATTCGAGGGATGTGGGAAGTAGCAGGTCTTGCAATCATGGATTGCCAAGAAACACATTATTCATTCTGGTAACATTATAATGACAATTTACTTACACGGCCAACGCGCGGCCCACCTCGCAATAAAAAACAAACAACAGTTACAAAAAAAATGCGTGTTGCTAACGCAAGAGTTCATCACACCCTCTGTGAGCTCGTCCTCAGGTAAGCGGACGATCCTTTGCCCTGACTGCGTTGGTGGCCGCACAAAGAGGGCGGCGCGGCGGCGGCGGCTGTGGCGGCGGCGGCGGCGGCTACGGCAGCGCGGGGTACTCCGGCGGCAGTGATACCTCAGCCACGTTGACGCGGGCGGATGTGACCGCCGATAGTTTGTTTTGTGAATCTGCTAAGCTCGAGCACTGCTGGCGAGTGGCATCCACGCAACCATCCGTTACCATATAACTCCGCCAGACTTGAAGTGTGGAGAGCGTAACATTATTGCTTTCTCCAATTCATAAGATGTTAAAATCGAGCGCAAGTCTAGCACTTCGCGATATGCGGCAGATGCCGCGCTGTCCTTCAAGAGCCGGAGAGGCCGTTTTGAAGTTAACTCGTCAGTAAAATTTCGGAATCTGTCTTTTGCCTACAGATACGCTCACCACCAAACTTCTGTCTCCCACCATCCCCCTGTGAGGTTATTCTATGATTCGTTGTTTCAAACGAAAGGTGTGGGAGTGAGGCCTTGCTTTGGCCAATAGAATTGTCGGCGCATGCCCTGTTGGAAATAACTTTGGGGGTGTGAGAATTCCCGGAATAAGTTTCCCTTGAAGTATTTCTGCGAAGCGCAAATCTGCAACGTCCGGCCCCGGCTGCGCTAAGAGGCCTAAACCGTCGATGGGCGCTACCCTGTGGAACGTAGTGAAAGGTCTTAAGACGGTGACAAAGGAATCTCTAGGGGGCGCGGGCGCCGGGACGGCGCGGGTGCGGGCGCGGGCACTGGTGGCGGTAGCGTCAAAGTGCGGCTCTTCCACGGGCTCAAATCTCGTATACACGTTTTATATGATGGGAATCGATGTACTGTTACAATAAAAAACAGATTCGTTAACAATAGACATTTAATGTGATTAGTAGAAATGAAAATGATTTAAACGTGCATTTGAAACCAAGATTATAAAGAAAAAACATACATTTGAAAGAAAAAAAACATTTAAAAAGGCGAAATGTCTAAAAAGGCATATACATCGTAAATGACCAAGAAAAGAAAACATATATTTTGATTAGAATAATATAGACATTTTCCTAAAAATCCGATGTCTAGTCATTACGAAGGCTACATGAGATGATGGTTCAGATTGGTAGTGGTTGTGGAAACACCAGTTATTAGATGGAATCGTCATTGTGGAAGTCTCACTCTCGCCCAAAGGTTCCGCGTGCTTGGTCGCTGGACCCGGCGCCTGTGAAAAACGAGGAAAGTCCTTTCACGAAATTGTACTTGTACACATTTAATTGGTCTTTGTTCGTTGAAAGGGTAAATAAATGTGCAATTGTAAATGTTTGCCACTATTAGTAATTTCGTTTAATACATATTTGTTCATTTTTGTATACATTAATTTGTTTGTTCAACACAAATGCTATTTATAATTTATAATTTAAGCTCACTCCCCAATGTTTCTGTTTATATACTCTATTGTACATTTCTCGCAGTATTCGTCCCGTACGCTTCGCTCAAAAGTTAAAAACTATTGATTCTCGTGGTCTTGGTTACGGTTACGTTATATCACATTCCATCTTAACTCCTAACTCTTCACTCAATAAAACCAAAAACTTTGCGAAAGATTAGAAAACATGCATTGTTTAAAAATGTAAATGACAATATCTTTCTGCTATTGAATTCAATTTATTGTGCTCTTTTATTATACAGCATTTAAATAACAAATACTTGTCCACGTTGGGGATGAAACCCGAGAGCTATGGATGACAAGGCAAGAAACATACCACTTACAACTATTAGAGAAAACTTTTGCAGTGACTTTTAAAAACATTTGAAAATGTCTAGATGCTTCATGTAATGAATCTCCAAATATTGAAATAATAGACTTTAACATCGTGAGGTCACGACGTCAACCAAATGGATTATTCATTTCGTAAAAAATCTGTGAATATTTTAAGCTCTACGGCCGATGAATAGATAGATGTTCTTGAAAAAAAAATACTGGTGTGAGGAATATCCGTGATGAAGGCAGTAATGTAATCATAAAATTTATAAATTACTTTGTAGATAAAGAAAATATTCAAGACTTCCAGATCATTTTTACGCAGCAGTTTGTGTATCTGTTATATACAGGGATTATGCCGGGACTTTTGAACACAAGGAGTTGAAATATGAGTATTTGACGAAGTTGTAGCCAAAACCAGCCAGAGATTTTGTATTGGCCGCTGCAGATTCGGGACTGGACGTTGGCGCGCCGCCCGGGGGAACGGGGCAGAAGCAGTAGCGCTGCCTGGCGGGAAGAGAGAGAAGCTGCGGGCGGAAAAACGAACACTGCGGGGCAGTTGTTAATCAGGCGATGGTTTTGCGCCTTCGACCGTGCGGGAATACGCCAGGCAGTTGGGGTCTGGCGCCACGGGCTGTTTCTCTAATGCGCGACTGCGATGGGAGTAATGAGTGAATGAGTCGCTTCCGGTTGAAGTTGTGGGAATGGACAGACCAAAAACAAAGAATTAGGTCTGGTATTTTAAAAGAGAGTTGCCAACATTTGGATGTAAAATATGTATGCCCAAATTATAAGCAGTTGGTAAAGAAGGCATAACTTGTTGGAGGGAATCGTATGTCGCAGGTGATTTAGTGTGAGACGGGTTACATGAATGATGCAAGGCCTGCAATACGGAATGTTCAGGGCGTCTGGAGATACAGTCTGTCATGCGATACGTTTACTTGGTAATTTTGAGTGTGTAATAAAGTATTTATGTAATAATAACTAGGTTGAATATTACATAACAAGTGCTAATTTAGAGAATTTGCAGTGTGAGAGCTCGCACCTCTCCTTTTTTTCACAAACAGATTGAGTCATTTTCCGTTTCAGACACAAGAGCTGTGCATGTCTGCACCCTTTCCCTTTCTCCAATTGCGTGGATAGGTCGAATTCAGCAACCCTCTGGCGGAGAATTCTAGCGGCCGGCTATCGGTAGTTTCCCGTGTTTTCTCCAATCAACACCAGGCGAATGCCGGAGCAGAACCCTAACAAGTAGGCAACGTACCGTACGCCTTTTCCTTCCCCTTCCTGGTCCTATCCTCACACCTTAGACACACATATACACACACACGGGATCTTCCCATCCACGGGAGAAGATCGCCTCCTCCCTCCCGTGATACATGTACTACCCATAGGGGTCTAATGACCTGCTCCATTCACACGCGCGGAATCACATATGAATCAATCCAACTGCATGTGTGCTTCCACTCAACAACCTGCTAAAAATTGTCTCATTCCTGGGTTTCACATGTCATTCGCCCTGTGAATTCGTTTTTACATAGCGTAACCATCTTTTCACCCGCGGGGTTAAGTACATGTCTGGAAATCACTGTGAGTACTGTCTCCAACAAGCAACAAAATCATCAGGAAGTCTTCATATTTTTTTTCTATTTCGATTTATATCATGAGAAATTATTTAACAAACAATTTTATTTCATTCAAGCAATTTTTTCTAATTGTTATAAATAACTGAAGTCCCTTTCGCAGAGAAAGTAGAGAAACACCACAAATGAAATACGCGATACAGCGCACAACAGCGCCACTGTAATCTCAATGGAAATTTCTGGCAAATTTTCCTCTCTTCCCATAGCATGTAAAGTAAACAGTAATATTGTGGGCAGTGGGAGAACGTGAATGACGTTTTTTTGTACAATGCGAGTGTAATGTACAGATTACTCAGTGCAATGAAATATCAGCTACGAGTTATAGCACTTAATGAGTTTACATGCTGTTGCTAGGAAGTAGTGAATATATATCCGCTGCTTTGAATATGTAGTACTTAATAAAAAGGTCACATCAACAGGCTTAGTCTCGTGTGTACTCAGTAATTTACAACCCTGTTAAAAAGCAAACAACTTCAGAAATAATAGAAATAATATTTAAAGTATTAAGTTACAATTTATACTCGGGGAATACTTTTTCAAAAGTATCTTGTATATTAGTATAATCATAATGAATTATAATGTAATATCATCGTAATTAAATTAAAACTCTACAAAACTAGTATGTTTTTCTTACAAAGATTCTGTCAACTCTGAACAGATATTTTTTTCAACTATTTTTCTCGATTCATTTTTACTCTCAACATTTTCACAGGTATAAAATATTATTACACTTTTCCTATTTGTGTATTATTTTAATGTGTGTCATACAAAGCACGGTTTCGTTCTCTGAGGGCAATGTTTGCGTTCTTCATGAAACAAAATGCATGAGCAGCTTCTCGCATTCGTACAAGTGAATGCGTACATTCTCTTCATACGTTAATTAATTAATTCTTGGTATACTAAAAGAATCCGTATGTTATGCTTGCTGCCCGGACGCATATATGTGTAAGTTTCTTATTGAAATGAACAATTTTATCAACAAAATATTTAACTGATAGACGCAAAAATATTAGAGAAATGATGTTATTTTTAATAATCTGATTTCATCAATTTCGCAAATTAGTTTCTTTTCTAGTGCTTTGGACACCAAGTCCGCTTGCACGAGAGAGTGAAATCTATTGCAATACAATGCAATTACAACTGACAGTGAGTAGAAGACAGTGACACTTGTAAATTTATAGAACGTTCTCAGAAACAGAGCTTTCGACGACCCTTCGGCCCGACTGCCCGTCTGTCTGTCTGTCCTTTGTCAACCCTGGCTCTTAAACCGTTCAGCCGATTTCCTCCAAAATTAATATTCCTCAGTTCATTTAAAGGACCTCGACCCCCTTTGAAACTGAAATGGATATTTTCATTTTGGAGGATATTATACATTAAGCCACAATTTAAGTTTCGAAATTGTCTTAAAAATGGCTACAAACTTTTTGAGTTAACTGTCCTCTCTGATAGTGTAAAACAAATTTAAAGAATGCTGATCACTTATTTTGGTTGAAATCCCTATTTTCTTAAATTACAGAAGACCAACGCTTGCTCGTCTTCCTATTACTACGATTTTGAAAATAGATATTTTTTAAGTTTATTAGTATCTGTTCTTCAAAGACAGATCTCGACATACGCTCATGTACAATTTTTCAAAAATGTGAGTAGTTTTTACGTAATTTGACATGAAATTTAACCGCGCATAGTTTTGTTTTACTCCCGCTATTTTTGTTATGCGATTACTCTTGTATTATATTTTATCTAACAATCGTTTACGTTGCATATATTGTTTTATTATGAATCAAATTGGTGCATTAATATTACGAGATATTTGTTATTGAGTTCTATAACTCACGTAGATTTAATAATGCGTAAAGATGATATGCAGACGCGTAATTTTTTATTATAATAAACACTCGAATCTAAATTACAGTCACGAAGTGAAGTATTATGTGAAACAAATTTATTTAAGAAATGCAAATCAATTAATACAATGAATGCAATAAACAATATTATTTTACCCCATTAAAATGTACAGGGACATTTATCAACCAAAATAAGCTTCCTCAGAACTACATTGATTGCAAACAAATAGTATTTCTTGTGTGTTCTTCACAAAGGGGCTTGGAGCAAATATCACAACAATGCTGCGAGAACCTAATTTGCCTCTTCGGGCAATAAGCGAATTTTCTCTTCTCTCTTGATTCCTGCTCAACATAACCTTTTACTCTGAAAAGAAAACAAAACTAAGTAACAGAAACTACAGCAAAGGGATGGCGAAATATTTTCTTGCTAAATCAGTGTATCTTACCTTTGATATCAGATATAAAAAAACACGATTAAAATGATACACTAAGCTTTTCTAATCTTCACGCAATGACTCCAGACACAAAACAGAGTAAATAACTGGGAGGAGCGTGGATGCGATAATCGGATCGAAATATAATTGATTGACATATGATTGCTCGCGAGTGAGAAAATATGTTACACGACACGCCGCGATAATCAACACCTTGTCATATTGTTTCCCTTCCCAAACGACGATCAACGGATGCAGAGTTTGAATCCGGATGAAAGGCATTGCTCGAGCGTTATCTTCCTGTGTTGAAAAATTCAATGCTATTGAAACAAATCCAGAATTGTTAGATTTTTTCTAATAGCGCGAGTAATGACGGATTAAGCAATTTCGAACTATTATTTTCTCATGAACTGTACCAAATTTTGGTCATTAAATTTTCTCCTCGTGTGTATCAAAGAAATATAAAAACAACTGGCACTAGTCCAATTTCCAGAATTTTTGAAAATTGTAAAAAGTTAACATTGCCAAACTATTAATTTGAAGAAAGATATTTTAGTATTAAAAAACTGTTCTAAAAGTCAGATCTTCAAGAAAGGCCATGAACATTTTGTTTTTGAAAAAAAAGAGTAGTTTTCGCGCAATATCCCCTTGAAATTAATGAAATGTAAAACAAATGTGTATATGTTTCTCGTAAACCGCTCTATTTTTCCTTTAATGTCTTTACAAGGATAGAAGAAGGGGCACTTGAAAGAATGGCGCAGGTTTAATTTTCCTCGTACTATTTGAATTTTTAAAAATTGAAAAATTTGAAAAGCATGTGCGAAAGAACGTGCTCTTGCATAATGTCTAGTTACAGCAGATTTTACCACTGTCGCTGTTTTCTCAATGTTTTCAAGCGAATTCTATGCAGATTTGTATGCTGTGCACAAGTACCTTGTGCAAGCTCATAGTCAATATGATAGGACCACTGCTTTTGTCTTGTGTGACTCCTATGTCGGTTGAAACTCTCCAATCTTCGGAAGAAGTAATCGACTCCCTGATCAGTCTTCTGTGTGCGATTCGTCTTCTTTAATTTTTCTTAAAAAATATTACCAATGATTTAATTTAAAGATAATTTAAAATATTCAGTAATTAGCAATGTTAATTTCAGTACAATTTTCACAGAATTGTAGTTTTTGAAGTAAATAATTTGTAAGTTCTTATTACGACTAATTCGCAATGAATTATAACATTGACCAGACTGCTGCAAGAATGACGGAGATAGGATCATTTCGTATTCCTCCACTTAATGTTGAAATTACTCACATAGATCCCACTAGTGTCATGTGTTGATGCGAGGCGTCTTGTATATGCTGTGTTCCTTGCACTAAAATTCGGTGAGAATTATGTGTTGCGCATACTTAACGTTTGATTACGTGCATCGCTAAAGCCAAAGCGACGTCACCACCTCGCAAATGCAAAGTGACTTTTCAACTGAGATATGTAGTGAGGTTGGCAACCTGATCCCATTTCTGCTATTCGTTGCAATTATAACGTACTTAATCTACTCTAGCCACCTCGTGTTGGCTAACATAGATTTCATCTAGTAAGGTCCAAAAAATTATAAACTTCGAAGCTGTTATCACCTCAAGGCAACAACGGTGCCACTGCTGTGGTTCTGAAATTTATCTGACCGCGAGATACTTGCAGATTTTTCAATATTAGCTAGAAAGCTAGGAATAATTTAGCCAGCGTGTGGATGAGAAATGTATTGGCTGGGTCTCTAATCGGTAGATTATCGAGATTTTTTCGATCCGTGTCAAACGAATGGCGAAACGGCACCTTAACATACAGACCATGATTTGCTCGGGATCATTCATAATCTTTTTTCTATCATCAACCATTACTAACACATGCACTTCCATTAGTATGTACTCCACTTTCACCCTTATCGGGAGACCACACGGACGCTTAAAACTCTGGTCTGGGGGACGACACCTGAAAAGAGATACCTGAAGAAGAGACCTGGTGGGTGAAACCTGGAGGGGGGAAACTGGAGGGGGGAAACTGGAGGGGGGAAACTGGAGGGGGGAAACTGGAGGGGGGAAACTGGAGGGGGGAAACTGGAGGGGGGAAACTGGAGGGGGGAAACTGGAGGGGGGAAACTGGAGGGGGGAAACTGGAGGGGGGAAACTGGAGGGGGGAAACTGGAGGGGGGAAACTGGAGGGGGAAACTGGAGGGGGAAACTGGAGGGGGAAACTGGAGGGGGGAAACTGGAGGGGGGAAACTGGAGGGGGGAAACTGGAGGGGGGGAACTGGAGGGAGGGAAACTGGAGGGGGGGAAACTGGAGGGGGGAAACTGGAGGGGGGAAACTGGAGGGGGGAAACTGGAGGGGGGAAACTGGAGGGGGGAAACTGGAGGGGGGAAACTGGAGGGGGGAAACTGGAGGGGGGAAACTGGAGGGGGGAAACTGGAGGGGGGAAACTGGAGGGGGGAAACTGGAGGGGGGGAAACTGGAGGGGGGAACCTGGAAGCGGGAGACTTGGAGGGAGGAGACCTGACAAGCAGGCCGACCCCGGATCTTACGTTCTACTGGAAGAGGAACACCACCCCCTACCGGATTACAACACGCACGACATGTGCGGAACTGATGACCTTAGAAGTTGATGCGTCCGGAAAGCAATCAATGAACGAACCTGAGTTCATCCACCCACTTCGGATTATCTGAATATTAACGGTAAATTTATAAATTATCCGGATTCGTACATTAGCCTACGTAACGTACCACATGGCGTGAACAAACAACACAATTAATACGGATATTATTTGTGACAGACGGTCACAAATCTTAAGGTATTTAAACACGTCATCGCACCAAGATGTACTCGAGCAGTGGACGAACTCAAAGATGAATTGAGTGCGGACGAGCGGCGGGGTGGGGCGGGACGGGGCGGCGGGGCAAGGTTCTCTGCGCTGTAACAGGGTTCGCGAGCGCATTTCCGCCATTAGGAACTGCGTGGGTGGGTGGGTGGGTGGGTGGGTGGGGTGGAGCGGGGGCGAGTGATTCGGACCGCTGCTGGCTGGCGCCGGCGCGGCGCGGGCGGGCGCGGGCGCGGGCGCTTGGCAGTCGGTGGCTTCCACTGGAGATGCGCCTCATGAAGACAAATGGCCGCCTCCGGAGGGGAACGGGGCCGGGCTCCTTCCGGCGCGCGTCTTCCGGAAACGATCGATCGACGCGCTCCCAAGAGGCGTTTTGCGAACCGCCGTCGCCCATCGTTCGCGGCCCGGCAGATGCTCCTCCGCGCTGCGGCCCCGCTCGCCGACGCAGCCTCGGCCTCTCAGTCGCACTCCACTCCACGCCAAGCCACGCCAAGCCGATTGAGGCGCATCGGCCGTCATCAGGCCTCTAGTGTTAATTTACAATAGTGTCGTGTTCAGTAGCATCAACATTCTTGTTTTGGAACGTTGTCACCAGTATTACTGAAAATCTACGCTCACGTCAAATGAGCGAAGAATATTCGCTTTCCACTTCAATCACGGATAGCGATTCATCAGCATTCATCAGCCCTCTATTATTTTTGCAATAGTATAGCGTTCAGTTCTAGCGATATTTTTATTTTACAATGATATTACGAGTAGTTTTCTGGGAAAAAACTGAGTGGATATTTAAAGTTTTCAATGTTTAAAGCTCCTTTGTCCGTAGATTGTGATTTTTCGTGATAATGATAATCAAACTTTTTGTTTCATTAATATTAAGAACAATCAAGGATTAATATAACTGATCATTTCCAAATCAATACGTATTTCCAGCAATTTATTATTTTTATATACATAATTAAACAGTGTAACAAAAACTACTACTTAAATATTGTAAATACAAAAAAAGGATACAAGGCGATTTTATGTAAGGAAAGTATATTTTTTACAATTCCTTATTTATTTCTTGGCCATCTACCCGAGCCTTGTGGAAATAAGAAGTCGGTAACGTATTCCTAAAACTATATGTTGTAATAAATATGTCAAATAAAATTATAAGCTTATATTATAATACTATTTTATTATATTGTATATTTTACAGAATCTTTATATTAATTGGTGACAAATATTCTTGATTGTCTTTGATGTGATAGAAACAGAAACATGTATGTTTAATTCTCTATTCGTGTGCCTCGAAACGTCCAGTCGCGTTTACCCTTTTTTGAAGTCAAATTGTAATCTTTTAAAAATTGCCTTAAAATTTGTATTCTATTATTTGTAAAATTTTGAATCTGTTGAAGCAGCTGTTATACAGAGTAACGGCGGAGATTTTAGAGCGCGAAAATTCTTATTTTAAAAATTGATAACTAATTCTGCTTACTGGTAGATTTTGGTTTACTAATGGAAATTTTCACTTGTTTCGTTAAATATATTTCTTTCATATGACGTTTCCATGTTGATTTTTTATTGCACATATCTTTTAAGTACTTAGAACTTAGTTATCTCATTGTATTGGTGTCGAATGTGATCGGCGTTGAAGGGGTTTTCGCGTCAGAGGCAAAATGGAAAATATCCTTGGTTAGTTCCTTTGAGAGTTCATTTGGAGCTTCAATTCTTGTGTCCGCTTCCATAAGTTAGCCCTTGTGTGACTATTCTTGTGGATTTTTATTTAATAATGTGATGTATGGTGTAAGTTAATTCCTAATTCCATTACATTCTTACAAAATAAACGTTACAAAACATGTTCATTTCTTTCAGCTTAAATGAGAAAATATTCATTTACTTTTCCAAAGATTTATTATTATTTTTTTAATTTACTCTTTGAAAATTCTAAATGTTACAAGACATGCTGAATTAGAGAATTGCAAACTTTGAGTTTCCATTTTTTATAAAACATGGTATTTAAGGGACACGAAACGTCCCGCTTTGACGGAATGTGAGAATTTACGCTTTGACGGATTGTGAGACTATTCCCTGGCTGCGCCAAACGCCGGTGGTCTTGGTAAGCTTGTGCTTGTGCGAGATTGTCGGAGGCGCCGCTGGTCACCGCAAGCGGAATGGCAATGAGAGCGGGGCGGCGCTTAGAGGCCGGACGGCGACGGGAATTGAATGAGCGACCAGAGGCGGCCGGTGCGGCGCCCGGCGGGGAGGGGGCGGAGGCGGCAGCGGCGGCGATGGAGCGGCACGGCCGGCGGCTACAGCACGGGGCTGCGAAGGCGTGGCGGCGGGGGTGGCAGCAAAGGGGGGGGGGCGGCAATGGAGGCGGCGCGGGAGACGGCGGAGGCACGGGGCGCCGGCGGGGGCGGCGGCGGTGGCGGGGGCGGCGGGAGCGGTGAAGGCGCGGGAGGGACGGCGGTGGGGGCAGGGGTGGCTGGAGCGTAGTGGGGGGGGGGCAGCTGGAGAGACGGATAATTAGCGGCTCCGCCACCGGCCGCACGACTCGACCCGACCCAGCGCGGCTCTGATGGCGCGGCGCGGGGCGGCGGGGAGTTGCTTGGAGGGTGGAAGGGTCGGGAGGGGGCTGCGATGATTCTCCGGCTGTTTGCGAACCCTGTCTGCAGCGTCTGACAGCTGAACGTACGGGCGGGGGAGGAGAGGCACTTAACTATTTCATTTCCTCGTGTGTTAGAGAAGAGAAATATTGTAGGTAAATAAAAAATGACTGAAGATTTTGTCAGAAGCACACGATATATTCTGGTCTCTAAGGACATTTTTCTACTAAACATAAGGAATAATTGTATTTTTATTTCTAATTGCATGACTTAGGATGTAACGTAAATTTTCCTCCTCAGAATAAATAGGCTTTCTTTGGCTGTTCCGTTGTATAATTTACTGGGAGAATCAGGCCATTAACTTATCAATAAAATGAAGTCCTAGATTCGAGTCCAGATAGTGATAGGATTTTCGACACTAGCTATATAGTCAGGTTTAATTCAGTAGCTGTTTGGAAAAGAATTCTAGCTACCGGTTGCTCAGATTGACAGTTTTCCATGATTTCTCCGATTAGTATCTGGCGATTGCCGGAGCAGTACCCTAAGAAACAGGCCATGGACCGCGTGATCTTTCCTTCCCCTTCCTTGTCCTGACCTCACTCCTTACACATACATTCATTTATATGCACTACACTAACACCCATCCCGGAAGTGTAGAGTTTGTCCCAGTTGGGGCGGTGCTCTGCTGATGAAATATACATGGTTGGAGAAAACAGCACTAGCCGACAGGTAGGTCGGCGCTGGATCTCACTATCCAGCGGAAGCAAATCACCGTCAACTCCCGAGGGAAACATGCACTCCATTTACGGAACTAATGACCTGAGCTGTAGACGCGCTCGGAATCAGTAATCAATCAACCATTCGTAGTATAATTTCTTGAGAGGCTGCTAAGAAACTTACAAAACAATTTTCTTTCAAACGCACTGACATACTGCAAGGAGATGAAAGTATCGACTTTTTTCCCTGTCCTTGAACAAAAGAAATGATTAAATCGGAACAGCAACTGCAAAGAACGCAATATCTCAAACACGTTTAAACACACTCAAATTCGTTTAAAAACACTATTAAGAAATATGCCATTCAAATTCAAATGTATTTCACCGTTACATTTTCACCCGTGCCGTTATGATCCAACTGAATTCTTCGCCTCCTCCGGTCTTTCCTTCACCAGCAGGAGGAGTTACGAATTCCCCTCTCCCCCACCCCGCCACCACCACGCCCCGCGCAGGCGCTCGCCGCGACTGCCCCGCTGCGCGCCTGCGGAAGAAAAGAAGGGCGTTAATTATCAGGGGCGACAAAAACCTCCCGCGAAGTATTCTTCTCAAGATGTAATTCCATATTCATTATGATACGTAATTGCTTTGCTCGGCGAGAGGCGTGGGGCGTGTTTTGCACGCTGCCGCCTCTGCGGCCATTACAATTTCCACTCCGCCGCCACGGCCCCCTTCTCTTCCGCCCCTTCGCCTCCGCCGAAGTCGACGCGGTATTTGCCGTCGCTGCTTCGTTGTTTGCTTCCATCCCCTCCTCACCCCTACATCGCTTCTTTATTGCTTCTCGTTACTGCACTTGGAGTAGTTGCTTCAATGCTGCATTAGTGTCTGCTTCGGAAAGGAGTATTTCCGTCTGATTACCATGTGAGTGCTGGTTTTATTGCCTACTTTTACTACCAGCAAGTACTGCATTTTCTGTTTCCTACCGTTTTACTGTCGTACATTTCCACATCCACGATCGCCAATTTAAATACGATACTTTCCCCCCAAAACGGAGTTGCTGCCGCCATCTTTCATTATTCCCCTTGATCACGTTTTTTAGTACGAATGTTACTCATTATCTCCACGATCTTTTCAAGTATTGATTCCTTTCTATTAATGTGTATTTTCAGTTATTTTATAGTGAGTGTATGCTATTGAGGACCACCCGTACAGAATACGTCAGTCTCCGACTCCAAATTACAAGCAGACGCACATTCAGAAAGAAACTTAAACGAAATATGTAAGTAAAATTTGAAGTAAAATGCCATGTTGTATAATAAATTGAGTGTTAATTTCCTGTTCTTGTGCGTGCTAAGAGGGTGCTCTATGGGTATTAATCGCGTAAACGTTGTGCATGTTTTGTAACGAGTGGCGGCGGTGATCTTTCCCCGCCCGATGGCGAGATCCGGCGCAGGCCAACACATCCGCGAGCAGGGTTTTCCGAAAGGTACCTCCCATCAGCGGGAAAACAAGCTTTAAGCTCCCGACTTGTGTGGTAGTATAGAGCATGCTACTGTATGTCTAAGTGATGAGAATAGGACAAGGAAGAGGGAGGAAAGATCTCAGACAACATACTGGTGCCCCCAAAAAAGATCCCAAAAACTTCTACCGCTTCCATTAGAAAGGGAAGCAGTTTTTAAAACCTAAATTGCCATCCTTGTAATCATTACTATAGAAGTGCTCAATAGACTAATTCAAGGCGCTCATTATTTACGAAATAATTATCGTCCAAGCATAATCGCCTTCATTTTACACGTAATGTTTTATAATGAGATTGAATACATTATGTGCAGAGCATTTATTGCATTAATAAATGAGTTACTGTGTTTACGTTGGTGATGACGTACATTGTAAATAGTACGTCCATGTTTTGTAATAAAAGTACATCTTACGCCCTCACGCCTACCTGAACTTTTTCATTGTGAATGGCCCTTTCCTCATCCGTCCTTCCTACGGCTTCTAGATCTACTAACCCCGGGTCTGTTACCACAGTTCCAGCCGTCGCCCCCCACCCTCGGGGGCCACGCTCGGGACGCCGTCGTCGAGCCCTCGCCCTCACCCCCTCCCCACCCTCACTCCCCGTCGGCCCGCGTCGCGGCGTCCTCCAAACTCCCTCGAGGAGGAATTAATAAAGTGAAGTTGGTGTCGGCCGGCGCGGCGCCCGCGCGACCGCACACCCGCACCCGGCGCCGCGCGGCGCGACGCGTCCCGGCGCCCCTCCCCCTTCCCCCTCCCCCTCCCCGTATGCCCCACCCACGCCTCTCGGCCCGTTCTTGGAACGCGCTCAAGGAGCCAGCGCGCTTCCTTCCGCAAATAGTTTGTAATCTAAGTTTGTCACTGCTGGAATATCCAAACCCATGTAATCTCTGTTTATTGTCTCCAGTGACGGAATAGTTAGGGGCCTTCTGGAGAGCGTAGGCTATGTTGGTTTGCTGTGTCTGGCGGTGACTTTCAGATCCCTTTGGGCGCATGATTCCTATATGTGAATAGTTCACAACGGTTCTCAAATTAATTCTCCTTGTAAAATGCAGTTGAGGTTTTCAGAAACCTTCTTATCAACCTTCTTATCTCCTAGGACAATTGATGTATTTCTGGAAATAAGAAGTCACAAGTCACAAGTTACATTTTGAATAAACTTGAAAGAGCTACGATACATTTTATATTTAAGGCTACATCTGTAAAGAAAGTTACAAAATTACGTAATATTCTGAGATACGTTTTTGATTTACGATTATGATTTTCATCTGAAATTTCCAGAATCGAGCACGAACTAGTATACAAAAGGATGTCGTAAATGGTTACTTTTCAAAGATATGTTCAGATATTGTCAGGTGAATTCGGCTTTAAATCAGAACAAAACCCATAGACATTCATGAAAAGGCATTGGTTATGAACTCAAAGGAAGGAATTGCTCATTTTTTAAAGTAATAATAAAGAACAAAGAATAATAAAGAATGGGGAGGGAGGGAGAGAGGGAGGGAAGGAAAGAAGGAAGGAGGGAAGGAAGGACGCCCGCAAAAAAAATGTCGGATGGACTACGTGTCTCTGCAATTTGTAAAAGTGGTGATCAGAGGAGTCATCGAAAGGCATTGTTAATAAAGGAAAATAACTATCTGAAACATCATTCAAAGTTCGTCAATAAGATGCAACTAAAATGTTCAAAAATATTTGAATATTCTTCGTAAATTCGCATTTTATCACTGATAATGCAGATATATTTAACTTCTTTATTCGCTCTACAATTCAATATCAGGCTGGAGGATTCACGCGTTCTGATGGACTTCTGTCCCTGACGCAACCGCGCTCTTTTCTCGCGTCGCGTCGCGTCGCGTCGCGTCGCATACTCGTAGGAGGGAAATTCTGCGAGGGGACTTCCCGCTGTCTGCCGGCGCCTCTCATCCTCTCCCCAGCCTCCTTTCCCATCCCTTCCCCCGCCCTTTCCCCTCTCCCCGCCTCCTGCCCCGCCCGGGCACTGGCTGGGGAGGAAATCCGCGCCTATAACTGTCTGCGCTCGGGCGCGCCGGCCCATCTCTTTACGAGCCGCGCACTTACGTGTTTAACGCCTCCGTAACGCAATTTCGGGCATATTTTCGAGTGATTTAATTTGAGCGTGGCTCGCGAATATTATTGTTATTATTCATGACATAATTAACGCCAAAAGTGCTATTACGAACGCGGGCGCGGCGGCGGGAGCGAATGTTTTGCTGCCCCGAGAACATTTGCGGTTCATTAGTGGGGAGGGGTCTACGCAGGAGTTCGCACCACGCACGGTTACCAACCTACCCGCATTTAAATGGATCTCTGGACGACCACTGTGTGAGTTAGAGCGGGCTCTGCGCATGACAGAGCGCAGGGGGTTGCTTCGTCATGCGGAATTTGCGTCTTGAGCATGGCACGAGAACAGACCCGAGTGTTTGATAGAGTTTCACGAAAGTGACGGAGTGTGGTAATGAGCGTCCGGTGAGTTTTGCATGAAAAACTTTTGTGCTCATGCGGAAAAAGAAACTTCTAGAATTAGGAAAATTCGAAAATAAATTGATACGGTTTCAAGCATACCCATTAAAAATTTCTTCTGAAACCTCAGATCGGTAGTTAAGTGGGAAGAATTAGACGATGTCGATTTTACCTATATAGACAAGCAATTATTATCAACTTTCACTTCCTTTTATTTTAACTTGTAATTCCTTTACTTTCCGTAACTAATAAGTCTTGAGAAGGTTACATTTAAATCCTGCTTATAACTTTCAACACCCAACACATTGATTTTTTAAATTGTAACGTAAGAAGTATAACTAAATTACCATAGAATTTTTGTCATCACATTATAACATTTGATCGCTTCAAAGTGCTGATTTGTTACAACTACTGAAAACAAATTTTGAGAAATTGAGAGCAAATTTTACTTGCCCAAACGTAAATAAATAAAATGTTGCTTGTTTACTTTTATAAAAAATAATATATTGATAAAAAACGACATATAATTTAATGAAAAGCAACTATGAAAACGACAGTATTTAAATAATCGTACGAATACATTCAAGGCCATTGTCGGCGTGACGTGTGCTTCGTGTAACTTGCAGGTGTACGTGCGAAGGGAAAATCGCCTCGTTTGAGGTACGTGAAGCTATTCCCGGACAAGTGCGTGGCTGCTGGTCCTTGAGTTGCGTAGTGCAGGGCAGTTGTGGCGTCGCCGGGGACGGGCGCTCCGCGTTTGCATTTTATTCGCGGCCTGACCTGCGGCGACGCGTCCATTCACCGCTTTGTGGCGGACGCTTCGCGCGTTTAATTGAAGGTCCACGAGCGGCGCTGCGCGACGCGACGGATATGAGCCCCTTTAGCGCCTAGCGCCACTCGCCCCCCGCCACTGGGCCCCTATGGTCGGCGTCCGTGGGGCGACCAGGAAAGCACGTTCGCTTTGCGGACCTTCAGAAGCACCGCCCGTGGTAATGCATGGTGATGAATTCAGGTGATGCTCTTCAATAGAATTATTTTTTCTTCTACTTTTTTGTTTTCATTCGTTATGCTGGACAAGTTTTAATTTCTAAAGGCATAATATTTGCAAATGCATACTACAACAAAAATTAGATTAAAAAAATTTCTTAGTTCACAGCATTTTGATTAGTATGAATACACAATTAGGGAATTCAAATTACTGTGATAATTTAATTGATCAATTCCATTTAGAAATGTGCAGCTGTAACAACTCTTTGGTAGCTACGTTGCATCATCGTTGATGGGGAGGCTCTACTGCTCGCGAACCGACAATGGACAATGGCGTATTTTGGACAAAAGCTGGTTGCTCGGTTGGATTCAACCATCGTATGGAGGGCAATATTTGTGGTCGAGTGCTCTGATGCTTTCTCCAATATCAGGTGGATGCCAATCAGTCTTACAAACGTCCAATGCCAATCAGTCTTACCAATCATCTTACAAACGTCCATGGACCGCACGTGATCCTTTCTTCCTCGTAGTCGTCTCTTTTCCCCTTACACCACACACACACACACTAACACGCACTACCCTACTACTGATGTCGAGAGACCAGTCGAGAGCTTAGATCTTGTCCCGTCTAGGGGAGTGCCCATTGGGAGAGAAAACCGGAAGAGAAAATCCGCAAGTCGTCTTGTAGATCGGCGTCGGATGTCACGTATAAGCAAGAGAGAGAAACCGCCACCTCCGAAGATATTAAACGCACTACGCACACGAGACCAATGTCCATTATAGTTCACGCTCTGAGAAACACTCATTAGTTAATACACAGAATTGTCACCTGTGTTACGCACCTACCACTAACAACCTCGACGCAGAGATTCAAGAATTTTCTCGTTGCGTTTTGTCTAGTTCAGAGAATCAGCGGGTCGGGGCCTTCTCTTCTAAAACGACATGAAGATTGTGAATGAGAGGCGTGAGCGAGTGGACTGTTACGAATTTTGCCCCATCTCACAAACCTGGGATAACTCAGAAGGACCACTTCTCCGATTTAGTAAAAAGCAACACGGTAGGAGAAGGTACCGGAGGGTTGTGATATGTCACCATTGCTTAATTAAACACAACACATAATTTAACAAGGAATATATAATTACATAAATTAGTGATTACATAAATTAGTGGAATACAATAGTATGCTATCTGAAAGCATACTTAAATATAGAGGGCAGTTGATCTGAAAAGAATGTACATTGCTACCAATACAGTGTGGCCCACTGGTGGACAAAGGCTGGATGACGCAGTAGGATGACGCAGCACGTGACGTCACATACGCAGAGATGTGCAGCGGGTCTGTGCTTGCTGCAACTTGCAGCAGACAACACAGACAGCGGTCATTGAGAGAGACGGCGAGTGCAGATCTGGCACGCTCATTGGATAACAAGCATGCAATAATGATGTGCACTGAACAGCACAACACAGTTAAAATAGCACAGTACAATAAACTGGGAGTCACGAGTTGAATGTTGGCGAGCCAAACAGAGCAGAAACAGTACCGGCGGCATTACGCGTAGCCCGGCACGGAGCACAAACGTTGCACTAACACAGTCAGTCAATGTCACAATATGAAGTCGTACACAGTGTGCAGCTTAGTAACAAGTTAATTATAAACCATGGTGGTCGGCCTGGCCCCTACGGATCGCAAGCGTCGTTTGGCAACAGTAAAGTTAGGTGCCATGACGGGCGTGAATTCGGCTTATAGAGAAAGCACAAGTATAAGAAACACGGAACACAGTCGCGTGGTGGTTGCCGGTGATGGCTCAAGTAAAGTTGATTAATATTGCGAACATAAGCGTGGCTTGTAGATCGACAATGAAACAAGTAATTGCCATGATGGCTTACAGAACGCGCGACTGAGCGACGCGGAGTGCACTAACGAATCTCGGGCACGTCTGCACTACAAGAAATTTTCAGCACGACTGACTAGCGACTGGCGGCGCCAGCGCTTTGCTGTGAGCGTTTGGCGCCGATTTTTGTGCGGTACCCAATGGGAGCTAGCGAGACAGATTCGTGGGATTCTGTTGCTTAAAATTAGGAAAAAAAGGAATTCATAAACAAAATGTAAATTAGGCATGATTTTAAATTATAGAAATGACGCCATTAATATGAAATTAATAGGAGGGACCTGAGCCGTTATGTTACAAATCAATTGTAACGGCGTTCGCTATGCGCGGCGGCGGCTGTGTACGGCGAATGCCGAGGGCATTAGATTTCGTAAGAATTGGCCGTAGCTGCGCTGGGCAACAAGGAAGTTGTATTAAAGCGAGGTTGCGAAACCATGCGATGTGCTTCAGTATGGAACATAAGAAAATAAACATATGATAACTTGTTCGAACGATGATTTAGAGTGAAAAAATGTTTGATAACGTTCTGTGCACAGAGGCAACACCATTCATTCGCCTATAGATTCCGTGACCTCATTAACGTCGTATAGATAAGAAAGGGACCGGGAGGGGTAACTCCGGGCATTAACTGATGTCACGCAGTGCCTGTGATGGGATGTCCTAAGTTCGCTTCTCGTCCGCAGCAGGATTTTCGACGCTAGCTAGATAGCTAGTCGAATTCTGTTGCTCTGGCGGTGAATTCTAGAGGCCCGCCGTTGTGATCTGTAGTTTTCCGTGGTTTCTCCAGTCAATACCAGACGAATGTTGGAGCAATATTTTAACAACCCCTTACATACACGTACTTACATTTACATGCACTACACTACCACTTTTGTCGGGAGACCGGTCGGAGCTTAGAGCTTGTCCAGGATGGGGTGGTGCCCCGCCAGCCGGCGGCGCCATATCTCACCATCCAGCGGAGGAAGATCACTGCTGCCTCCCGCGATAAAACATGCAATACACTTACTGGAATTATGACTTTAGCCGCTGACGCGCACGCAATCATTAATCAAGAAATCAATTAACGTATAATAAAGGTTCCATGTTAACGTTATCTGCGATTCGGCTAGCACATTCGGGTAGCATCATAGGTTTGAAAGGCCGTGGTGAGAGTTCATGACTGAAATGAGCTTTTCTTGGCGAAACAACACGAATTATTTTTTAATTGTTTTAATTAGCTCTTAAAAAACGCAATTTAGCCACAAATCCTTACAAATACTTCAGTAGCAACTATCCGTAGTTTCACTTTGTCTCCACCAGGATAGCTAGCTGTATACGCGTGCATGTCTAACTAATCAAAAAACAGGCTGAGCTGCGCTACTGTATTGGCCGGTATTACACTGTAAAAGATCTTTGTCAAATAACTTTTATAAAGAAATATTACAGTGTAATAGCCAATATTTCATTAAAGATTTCTTCTATAAAATTTCTTTGATAAAATGTAGCCTCGGACGTCCACGTTTTATTATATATTTTGTAAGATTGCATCCGATTCGTGGGGTATTGCTTCAACCAAAGTTTAATAGACGAGTATAAGTAATTATGTATAGAATGTTTATGTAATACAGTTCTTCTAGATTACAAAAATAAAACCACACGGATTGAAGCGTATGACATGGATGAATATTATATTATATTCCTATTCCCCCACACATATGACACGCTTTCCCGATAAGTGGAAAATGTAATGTTTGGAAAATGCCCAATTCATGAAATTATTTTTTTAGCTTCAAAATCAGGGGACCCAATTTCGAAAGAAGAAGAGTGGCAAATACAATTGAATGTTTTCTCGTTCATCCTCAAATACTTCTTCATTTCAAAGTTCTTTAATTAAATAATGCTTCACAATGTGCGTCCCATGGTCTCACTATGTATGAATACCGTGGTGTTCTATGGCCTCGCCCTCCAACATTTCCTCTTTACCTTTTATTTCTTCTGCATTAAACACAGATTAGTTATTATTAAGCACAACGTACTACAAACACAACAATTTGTGTGTCATCGATCTTGAATCCCGAGCAAAACTTCATAAAATATTAGCCGAAATGTAATACGGTCATCAAATTTCTTTGTCAAAATTTCCTTCGTCAAAGTCCAAGGAACTTCCGCGAAGTTTCCTATCAAAGATATTTGTCAAATCTTTTATAGTGTAATACCGGCCATTGATACGTACACAGTGGTTATACTGCGGTTGTGTACAACTCGGGTTGATGCCTCTCGCCCTTCGCTCGACCGCCTCTTTGCACGCGAGGGCGTCGCGGACGTCACGTGTCCGCAGGGGGATTGGAGGCGGGTAGCGAGTGCAGCGCCCGGCACTGGCGCTCTCTGCTCTCTAGAGTACTTGCGGAGGAGGCTTAACTTTCATTTGCGGATGTAAGCGACTAGTAAATATTGAAGCAGGAATGGCAAACTGTAGTAGGTGCTCGGGACCGCTCGCGTCCTCCCCTTTCTCTTCTCTAGGGTTTACGTCTGTGGCACACCTCCGCCTTGTCATGGCGTCGCCGCCGCCCTTTTCATTCCTCGCTCCGTCTTTCCCATTCATTCCGTTCCTTTCGACCTCTGCTTCTTTTTGCCCTGATCTCGTTTGCAACGGACATCCAGTTATTCTCACTCATTTATTTCTCTTCTGTTAGCAGTTTTTTCTCGTCGACTAATTTATGTTTCTCTGTTCCCGTGGTTTTATTGTAGTGTACATTATATTTCTATTTTGTATGTTTTTTTTCATTTATATTCTCGCGAACACCATTTTTGGCATTAAAACTTTTTGTTTGTCGAAATCATGTTAGATTACCTCTTTTTGTTTTTTTTATACTGAATGGTTCTCCTCTGTTCTCTGACTCATCTACAATAGTTTTTCTCCAAACTATTTTCAGTGTAATATTAGCGAACGTTTTCTTGAGCCCTGGAATATTTACTCCCTCTCCTTAATTAACATTAGTTGAATTAAAAATAAATGATAGCTACGAGCGTTGTTAATAAAAATCTGATAACCGGAAATGTTCGTTCTCGTGTAACAGAAGCTGTTTTGGATCGAAAACGAGATTCAGATTCGATTAATAGTCCTGTCGCGACTGATCGTAAAAATCCCCCCCCCCATTTTTCTCGCATCTAGCAAAACGGGGTCTCAAGAAAATGGGCACGAATAATACCACGCTCATTTTCCATTCCATGCAATACTCACGCCCGTCCATTCTTGAACATCTGTCCATTCCCAAACACTATCGCTTCACATGTATTCCCTAGCTGCCTTCGGCTACCTCGGGCCTTCGCTTCGTCCTCTTCCTCCCTCCGGAGGCCCTCACCGTCCCCGGCGCCCGTGCTGCCCCCTGTCGCGCCGGCGCGTGCAAATGAAGACAACTGTTACGAGACGAGCGTAATATGTACAGTTCTCAAATTGTGAGCTGAGCGCGGGGCGGGTAGGGGAGCGGAGGAGAGGTCCTTCAGGCCCCGGGAGACGTCGCCGCGAGCAACTCCAAGATGTTTAGAGAAGGGAGCGCGCGCCCGTGGCACGGAAGCGGGGGTGGGGGGTGGAGAGGGGGGAGACGGCGCGGCGGCGGGAGAACAAACACGGGCGCCTCTGAGGACAGCGGATCCTCAGCATCGAGACCCCCTCCCCCGCCGCCCCATTTGGAGCCCCGCGGCGGGCGGAGCTCTGCGCGAAGCTAAACGACACTTCTGCTAAGACTCTACTGCTCTCCTCCTCCTCCTCCGCCGCCACCGCCGCCGCCGCCGCTAGATCAGGCAGAACACGCGCGGGCGGAGAGGGCGAATAGAACGGGTTGAGTCAATCCCACTTCACTTGCAGGGCTCGCGACGGACTGTACAGAAACACTAGTTGACAGAAATATGAAAAAGTGTCACTTTTAATTTCCGTTCTAGTGAAATTATTGAAACAACACATAGTGTTTATTTTTTTCTTGTAGATTATTGATTGTTATTGGTTTCGAAACGGAGCTCCATATATGCACTGCACAACTTATCTGGATCAAGAGGATCATGGTTACGAGGGAAATATAAAAAAAACAATTCAATGATGCTATGCGTTCTCTTATGGATGGAATTTTAGAAAGAGAATTATGCGAGGGCACCATGACAAGGCAAATCGAAACTCGTCAACTTCCAATTAATTAGCAAATAAATAAATCTGAATCATTCAAACTCGGTGAAAAATAAAATCTTGTATAAACAACGGTGGTTAACGTGTTCTAATGATCTCGGGCATTTTGTCGCCGCTCGTTCATTAAAATCCTTATAACGCCCTTGGTGCTTAAATAACTACATACTTCGGTTTTTCTTTCTTGTCGTGTGGGGTTGTGTCATCAACATGAAATATCTCACGGTATTTTGCGTCGTTCTCTGTTGTACCGCTAGGAGCCGCATGATCGCGACTCTATCGAGCAGTGCTGGTGATCATGTGGCTCCTACCGGCACAACCAAAACGACGCAAAATACCGTGAGATATTCCATTTTGATGACACCACCTACGCGCCAAGAAAGAAAAACCGAAGCATAATATATATTTTTCTTACTACTTAAGTTGGGTAATGAAATAAATAAAATGAATAAATTAAACAATTCCATATGTATTTCGAAATCATATATCTAGTAATTGCGATTAACATGTAAACTTTCACAGTCGTTATGCATTATGATTTGAATACATTAAAATAATTTTTAATATTTAAAAAATTGTTTGATTGTGTTATGAAGATAATATTTTCCAGTTTCCTAGTAGATGTCAAATATTTGGAGTGATTCAAAACTAATGCAAGTGTAAGCTTACATATCTGTGGGTATATTTGTTCGAAATATTATTAAAGGCGAAACTCTAACGTTATGAACAACTATAAATCATCTAAAAGAATATGATAATATTTTGATAGAAAATAATAGATTGTGTTTGAACCCAATTCGTTTCCAATAACTTTTCCAATGTTGTTATACTTAAAAAAATGTATATTTAACAGCTAACGATTATGTGTATTCTTGAATAAAAATTAACTGGAAAATAAAATGCATTGAATATTTTTATGAAGAAAATTTGTATGCCAAATGTGGTTTTCTTTCTAGAAGCTCAATAATAAGCAAATATCGCATAACTAGGTCTTGTTTAAATTAGCCAATAAAAATCAGGAGATTCGTGGAATGGAAAATACAAAGTTTGCGTCTTCTCCGTTTTGACAGGGTAAAGTAAAAAAGAAAACCGTTGTTTACGCGAACTTGAGATACAGAGTGAACCTGACCGTTTGTTTCTTTTAGTTTTAATTAATAATATAAAAATTGTTTTTATGCTTTAATTTTACCAGTACAAGTTTTGATATTAAGTGTTATAATCAGACTTTATTAGTTAGATTAAATAAGTTGATTACTCTGTCGGGTACACAGTTTTCATGTTCTTTTCAAAATGTGTAGGCAACCACAAAGTTTTGGAAAACCTGTCTCATTTGATCGTGGACTCATGAGCGACGTCGGCGAAATAGTAGGAGCTAGGGTACAATGGGGGAGTAACCCAGGGAATCGACTAAAGATACGTCTCAATTGGGCTTGTACGTCACACATGAAGTCACTGGAAGATGTTGTTGGACTAAAATGGGGAATAAAGTACAATACAAGTAATATACTTTTCATACTAAACAAATTACATTTTTGGAAATGTGAAGGAAAGTCTTTTATTCTTCAGCTACAATTTTTAAGCGATTTTACGATTCAGTGAGGCTATATTGATAGTTTCTCGGTATTTATAAATACGTCATAATACTAACATAAATAGCCTTTATTAACTTAATGAAATGTATTAAATTTTATTAAAAAATATGATATTAACTTCTCGAGCTCGGTGAAGAGTGCTATTTTCTTCTTTGATTCATTGTTTTTGTGAGTTAGCGGGCGCGTCCTCTGCTGTGGTCATTAGTCCTGTAAGTGTAGTGCATTTTATATCCCGGAAGATGGCGGTGTATTTCCACTGCTAAAATGTGAGATTTGGCAACAACCTAAATGTCGGCTTGCCGAGAGGTGCGGGTCTCTTTCCAAGTACCTATGACAGCGGAGCATCTTCCCAGCGAGGATAAGCACTAAGCTACTGTCTCGTCTCCCTGCATGTGGGGTAGTGTAGTGCATGAATGAAGAATATGTCAGTAAGAGGTGAGGAAAGGGGAAGGAAGAGGGAAGGGAGAGGGAAGGAAGAGGGAAGGGAGAGGGAAGAAACCTTGCACGCGGTACTTGCCCCATTTGTTAGGGTACTTCTCCGGCATTTATCAGATGTTGATCGGAGAAACCACGGGAAACCATCGCGGTACCGGCGATAAGACCAGCCGGTACCTTGAGTTCTCCTCCAGACAGCGACTGAATTAGACTTCGCTTTCTGTCGAAAATCCACTCCCGTGGGAAGTCGAACCCTACGACCTCCCTATGCTTTTTTTGGTGAGGTCTCTAGGTCTAGACCCCTTAAAAACTTTAGGGTGCTGTGCTTCCCCCATCTAACCTCTCCTCTACCAACTTCTGTGAAATTAATGATCTCTGCTCGTGCTCTGCACTGATGTCAGTGTATGAATTTTTCAAGCACGACCCTTGCAGAATCACCTCCCCTTTCAGTAAAGTCTAGGTTCCTAAACGACCTATCGGCATGCGTTTGTGCTGTGCATTTCTGAAGGCAGATTAAAATGAGTGCCGGGATATAAAGAGTTTATCACGAACTGTCAGTAGTTCATTGTGTAGGGCAGTGATGCAATATACGGTAATGAGAGGAAAGAACTCAGAAGCAACCAATTAAAGCTGCTCGGAATGTTCCTCTGCAGACGTTCTTTTGTACATTTTACTTCACTGGAATTCCGCCATCATAATAATTTGAAACTAGGATCTCGATGAGAAAACAACGATGTGCTCCGTAACTGGATGAAACCCACAAACAGATGATGTAGTTGCTTCCCACAGGGAAACACATTTTCCATGAGACATTTTGCCAAAATCTGTTACTTCGAAAGCTAATTTCGTGGGTCGCTATAAGCCAGCAAACGTGACGCCTTCACGTTATGTAAATACATTCTATTACACGACAAAGAAAATGCATATTGGATACACTAGGAATAACATTCCGCGCCGCGTAATTAATTTCTTAGTGAAAAGAGCCTTCAGATTTGCAGCGGCGGCGGAGATCTCAATCGAAAGCGCGCGAGGTGTTTCTCCGAGCGGGGTAGGGGGAAGGGAGGGGGAAATGGGGGGTGGGGGCGGAGCGGAAGAAGCGCTGAAAGGTTTCAGACGCGCGCGCGCATTCAGCCGTCAGCGCCAAGAGCCGAGCCGGCGCAGCGGCGCGGCTCGCATTTTCCCCCTAAGGAACGGCCACTATTCACAGACGAACGTATTGAATGCCTTTCAAATTACATATCACGCGCGCGGCGAGCGCGAGCGCCTGCCTGCATGCCCCGGCGCGCACTGCGAGGATTCCGCGGAATATCTACATCGCGTGGGTTTTGTGTCAGCTGCGCTGCCGGAACGAGTAGTTGAGAACGTTACCTTTTGGAATGTGGACGCCTATCTCGATAGTATATGTATGGTGCACCGTGCAGAAGGATAACTGTGTGTTGAATGAAATGAGCGGATACAATCAAAATGTGGAACCGTATGCGGGAATATTGAGTTCTTTTTGCGCCAGATGCGAATCAATGGATGTTAACAAACTATGAGTTAATAAAAACATGAAACTGAACGCGAATGTAGTGTCTACTTTAATTATTGAGATAATTTCTTTCACTGTTTAAGTGAGGTGCTGGTAGACTACTTTTCATCATTTTTCAACTAGATGACAGAGCTTGCATAATTTAAATTGTAAGATCAATATAAATATAATCATAATTTTACTTTTGAATAATTTTGTGACATTTTATCTTATATGATTTTCTTAAACATACTTCAGTCTTTTTCTTTCTCTCAGGGATTTAGCAAGATGTGTAAATCGCGTGGGTTTTGTGTCAGCTGCGTTGCCGGAAAGAGTAGTTGAGGATGTTACCTTTTGGAATGTGAACGCCTATCTCGATTGTATGTGTATGGTGCACCGTGCAGAAGGATAGCTGTGTGTTGAATGAAATGAGCGGATACAATCAAAATGTGGAACCGTATGCGGGAATATTGAGTTATTTTTGTGCCAGATGCGAATCAATGGATGTTAACAAATCGTGAGTTAATGACAACATGAAACTAAACATGAACGTAGTATCTACTGTAACCGCTAAAGCCGTTTACAGCAAGAAAATATCAATTTTTCTTCTTTTCGTAAACGCGTCCTGTTATTTTAAGATCTAGTAGTTACAACACTAACCGAGAGAGAACGCCAGGCGACGTACATAGTTTTAAAGTAAGCTAACAGGAGCGCTTATCACTAGTACTAGAAGCGTGATAACGAAATCGGCAGGCGGAACGACGCGATCGACCAATGGGAATAAAGCAAACGAATATTGGAGAATTTAGAACAAGAAGAGACCAACTCGGCCATTTTACCGAAAGTCAGCGGAACGAGAAGGTGCTCTGAACTACTCTGGACAAACTTTTGGATCGACGGACCACGCCAGTTCAAGATTTCGACAGTACACAAGCTTTTAGAAAAGGTAACTCATCTTATTATTATGATAATTTATTCATGAGAGGGAATAAATAAAATACATGAAACGTGGATAATTTTAAAAAAAAAGAAGAATACTTAACAAGAGTGATGCTATGAATTGAAACGAAAAGAAATGTAACGAGTAGCTAATTGAAATAGAAATGTTACAAGCAATGTGTGATTTATTGCAGCTTTTTTGTATAAGAATACTTGAACCAGCTCGAATAAAATTCGATCATTGGACGTTACTGCAACGCCAACGCCAACGACGCGAGTCCCGAGGAGAACGGTGCAGTCAACGGGATCTTCTCGTGTTCGAGTTCCTTTCCGGACGACCCTGAAAAACTTCAAGGCTTCGCACGTCGCGGGAGACATCGTGAGTTCGGCAAACCCTTTTCAAGTTAACGGCAGAAACGTGGGCCAGATGTAGAACGATTTTAGTATCATATTTCACTAGATGGTTAACTGTAATATTGCTTGACTTTATTCATGAGTTTTTGAATACATATCCGTGTGCCAAATCGAATTACAGTTTCGTTACTGGACGCAGATATTTAAAAAGTGTTACTGGAAAATAAATTCAGAAGTAAAGATAGACAATTATTCAATTGATTGACATATTGTGTCGGATGCAAAGTTCAACTGTGTAGCATTTAACTTAACATTTTGTTTTTTTTAAGTCTGAGATCTCATAAGAGTAAATTAATTTAACTTAGCTTAGTGTTGGTAAGATTAGACATTGTAATAACGATAACAGTTATGCATTCTAATTGAATCAAGTGAATTTGTTAGAACAAGTAGAAGATTAATATTTTTTTTGAATAGAACATGGTATTGATATTATCGATTTATGTTATACACAAATGGTAATTTCAGGTACAACATTTTGAGTGTGTATTATTCTATGTGTATTTCAGGAAATGTGTGTTGAGATAATCGTGTATTAGTTATGTATTATTGGAATTCCGATTCTTGAATCCATTCTTTTGAATTTAATTGGAAGATTTCAAGGGTTTATTTGCAATTAGATTTTTTCTTACATGTTGTAACAATTTTTGGTTTTTTTTGCATATCATATTCAAACAAGACATTAATAGTCAATTCATGTTATGTTGATGTACTAATTTTCAGTACAGAATATATTGTTTGTTGTTATTTTCGTAAAACATACGACAAAAGTGTTCTTAATCTATCCCAGTGTACTAAATCTTGAACCCTTTTCCCTTGGAAAGAATGTCTGCTAGGACCTTCTTATATGAGTGCGTTGTGGCTTAACTTTATTAAAGCCACAACAACGAGTAACAAGGGAGAATTACTCGAGTCACCCGTCTCCTCCCATACGCGAGGTAATTTTACCCCAATTGTTGGACCAGGCGCTAGGTGGTTGGTTACTGCCTCACCCATCGTGCCATTGCCCGACATTGGGAGGGAGACAAAAAGGAAAGGTGGTGACACTACTTTAATTATTGAGATAATTTCTTTCACTTTCTAACTGAAGTGCAAAACAGGGCAACAGGGTGTCATTTTATTTCATATGATTTTCTTAAACATACTTCAGTCTTTTCTTTCTCTCATGGGATATGAGAAAATAATTGGTATTAAGTTTAGAACTTTCTTAATGGATACAATGTATATTCTTATTGCATGTATAATTTATTTACTTGATATTCATTTGATAAGGACGAAAATGTTTAATGAACACAATCTATTGTAACACATTGTCCTACAATGAATGTCCTTAACGAATGCAATTCGTAGGTTACTTTACAATTAGAAATTCTAAACACTACGAAGCATACATTGCATTGCCCCAACGTGTGTTTCCTGTTGAGGAACCTGGAAGTCTTACAGCGCAAACATATCTCCAACCCTTCTAACCAGCATATCGCTATATCCTCTGTTTAAAATGTCACAAACTTTTCACCTCTTTAGTTGTTCACCGCTTTTGTCGTATTCACGTACGATAAGAGCGTTCGATAAGTCTTCATTGCTACTTGTAAAGAACACTTTAAAACACATGCTCGTGTAATTTGTCATCAACTAGAAGAACATTTCACAGAATAATTCTTCCTCTTCCGGAAACAATACTGACTCATTTGTCAACGAGTTATATATGAAGGAATGAATAGGTAACATAATGGAGACAAAGAGGTTCGTGGACAAAAGTGAACAGACAGACCATGTGCTCACGTTTCAAATATTTTATAATAGAGTAATTATTTTTCGGAGCGCTGATTCTAGAACGTTTCGTTAATAATTTTACATAAGTAAAACTAGCTTATAGTGCATAAGCAGCACAAGGTAGTTATTTTGTATTATAATAAATTAAATTATATAATATTTTATATCGCTCTTTTTCTGTGCAGAACATAATTTTAGAAATGTTATTGTCTCTGAAGATCTTGTCAAATGTATGCCAGATTTTTGAAATATTATCTTAATGGATCCCTTTCTATAATATCAGTTTTTATAGTGGAGCTACTACGGATTCTTGTGATGAGAATTACTGCTTTACATAGTAAATTATTGATTTGAGGCTGAACTTTTCAACATTTAAATATTTAACAAATCTAAAGTTCTACTATTGCAGTTTGTTATTGTAAATCGAACCCAAAATAATTTGAAAGACAATTTTCAAAATGAGAAATTGATTCTATCATCTAGGTGAGATGGTCAGTATTCATGATGGAATAATATTATAAAACTGTAAAAAGGACAGGATTTTAAAGAGTAAGTTGTATATATGAATGACTATTTTCAGTCTAATCACTTATGAGGAGGATACAGTGTGAGTGAACAACATGTCAGAGAGGTGTAAGAGGTTGAAATTTCATTTGTGGGGTATACTTACCACAAGTAGAGCTCCAAAGTTGAGAAAAGAAATATAAATTGTTTTGAGAGCAGATATGTGGTGTGCAATTATTCTTACTAAGATGCTATCCCCAATGTCTTAAGATGTTAGTTTTACGTTTAGATATGGCGGTTTACCCTTGTCTTTCCTATGAAACTTGTATTTTTAAGAACTCGAACGAGCAACGCACTTGGCGGAACCGCAACTATCTCCAATTGTGAAGACGGTTGTAACGCTGACTGAAGATCTCATCTCGCAAGGAGAGTTGTAAGGATATTAATTGCTATCTGAACTGTTGAAATGTGAGCGGATCAAAATTCGGAAACCATTTACATTCCGGAACTGAAAGATATACGAATATCCCAAGTTCCGTAAACACGTGTAACATAAACCCTTACATTAAGCCAAAACATGTAACATTCGTAAGTTGTAACGAAAAATTATGAAATGAAAGGGAAAATGAAAATTTGAAAGATACTTTTCGGAGATTCATTCTAAAGTTAAATATAAAATAGTTCTTCAATATTCAAAAGTTTTTTGAAAATTTTCCAAGCTATTATTAAGCAACTCTTTGTTTCTCAACAATCTGCCTTTGAAATTTGCCCTAAAAAGTCTTTCTAGCGAATCAAAGCAGTGGAAATGATCCCGCAGGCCCGGCGAAGAAAGAAGCCTTGAAAAGGGAGAAACCTTGCATCAGAAAAAAGATTATCCCTATTATAAACTATTTCTTAATTAACTAATGGAGGAAGGTGCGTATTTTACATGGTCTCTCCGTCAAGGTTTCACAAAATCCCTTATTTTTATTATTATTATTTACATGCTGTGTTGTACTGAAGTGGACTGAAACGTAAAGTGTAAAAAGTATATTACTATTCAGGGTCGTATGGTGAGAGGAGGGGAGGTGGAGTTTTGTGAATGCACAAATTATATATTGCTTGTGAAGTGCTTTATTATTTATAAATGCAGGAATTTATTAATAATGAATGGAAGATATTGAATATGAAATTAAGGTATTCTGCCCCCAAGTTATCATATTTAATATCAAAATTAATAATAAATATGATGTAAAAAGCTGGTTAACTATCCGATTTCCATGAACCATATTTGCGAATTTTTTCACTTCTAAATTGTGTATAGTATTCCATAACCCTATTCTACTGAATTAGCGAAAGAACAATCCAGTGAAACTCAAATGGAAAAATTGCGCAAATCTTAAAAGAACACGTGTTACTGTGAATTCACCAAAGCGGAGACCCTCTAACAGAATTGATATGGCGAGCGCGAAGAGTCAACTTTCCCAACTGTGCTCCTTGGCTTTTTCACACCCATCTCCTCTGTCAATTTGCCAATTCATTCAAAATATCAAGTACTAGTCGCGCGACTTTTCTTGCCGTCTGATCTCCCTAGTGCTCAACCCAGCACGAATCGACATGGTTTGATCAAAACCTTGGTCTCACATGGAACGGCACATCAAAATTATCAGGGCTGCCTACCGCTGCTTCGAATTCAAGCGATGATTCAAGTTATTCAGAAAATGAAAATTAAGTACTTACACTAATACCATATCTAATTAGTAATCAATGCTATTATTAATTATTTCACTTGTGGTTGCTACTAATCACTTTATTATTTGTTCTATTTTATCGTCTATTATATCCTGATGTATTAAGAGCAAAAGAGGCGCAAATAGTATTAATAATTTTACAGTTGGCAACACCCGTCTGATGACTTAGGCAGTAATGTCTTCCCCCGTACCGCGCGCTGGGAGACGCCGAGAAAAGTCGCGCGACTAGCAAAGGGTTAGCGTTCGGTCTTTTCGATCACCTTTCGGTGCTGCTGCCTCGCTGAGCGTCGCCGCGTTCCAACGCTCTTAATGAGGTGCAGTTTTCACCGGTCGCGCGGAGCCAATCCGCCGCTGTTATTGTGAAGCGCCCGGCTCCACGCTGTGCGCCTGAGTCCAGTTTTATTTGTAGAATAGATCGCTGTTAACAAGGCCTTGTTTGTAATGACGATGTATGTGTCCCTCGGGGAAAAAGAGCTTCCCTTCATAACCAATTCAAACAGGTGATTTGTACGGATATTCCGTGTTGGATCTCGGTCGTTTGCACCCGCCTTCGTTAAATATTTAGATAGCGCAGCGCTGTGCGTGACGACGCGATGGGAGGGGGCTGGTTTTGCTTTTCTAGTCTGAATTAATAGAAGCGATATTGTAACATCCACTGACACAATGTGGGAGGAGACCCAACGAATCGGAGCTCCATTTACACATATGCAAACAACTTTGCATGTCCAGTGGATTTCTTCAAGGGCTCGTCTGTTATCATTGTCTTCGTCGGGTTCTCATTTTGTGAGTTTTATTACACGAGTCATCTGTATGCAAGTGGCGTACAGTATATTCTCCAATCCTTCATATGCGGGAATTGGAGTATGATCGTAACGCAAAGAAAGTCGGATTTTTAGAAGAAAAATATAATACATTTTATTTACAATATTTATTATGTAGAAAAAAAGTCGGTCTAAAACGAACAGAAGAAAATAAAATCAAATATAGAAACTTTTTTAATCGTTAACTTCTATTTGTTTGGAATGCGAGTTTACACGTTGCTGCGATGTTCCTCCATTTCCTGATCCACAAAATAGGTGTACAGAGATTTCATTCTGCTCGATGTATTGTAGAACCTCATCAAAATCTCCACTGACTTGGGTATCTGAGACACATACACAAAAGAAAAGAAATCGATTAGTCACCAATGACACATCACGTAGGCCTACGACCAGCCGGCGATCATATCGGTCCTTGCATGTCACAAGCAAGCAGGATCAAATTACTTGGAGCGTCGCATTAACTGAGGACGGATTAGAGAAATTATAATGTAATGAGAAATATGTGAAAATAAATTTTCTTTATAATAAAATTTCAATGGATTCTGTCTTTAGTATTCATTTCAAACCGGCGAGTTAACATTTAGCCCTCGTGGGTAGCTCGTTCGTCAACGTACTATCATTCATGACGCCACGCCGGTCAAGATTATAGTGTGCGATTACCTTGCAATGTTCTATTGTTGCTGTGTGACGATGAGAAGACCAGAATACTGCGTAGGAAAATCTATGTGCTAACCACACGTACCCCTTAACGCCCATGGCCGCGAGGCCGGGGCGCTGCTGGTAGGCCCTGGCCCGTAACGGGCTGTTGCGCCGAGTACTGACAGAGGTAACATTTAGTTAAGTTTTAGTATTTATAAAAAGTGGACAATGTTTATTTGCTAAGATGATCGAGTTTTAAGTAAGAGAATTGTCATATTATATGAAATTAAATTTAGTGATACAAAGGAGGAAATATAAAATTCACTAGTTAGGAAAATTACGGGACCAACAAGAAATAATCCGAGATGGTAAATTGAAATTAATGCTCAAAAATGAAAATGTGTGTTACGGAGAAAATTAATGGCTTATAGGCAGTGAAAAGTTCACGATTTCTACCTGGAGCTGCCTGTTCACAAAATCCCTCGAAGTATCGATTCGTGCCTATCGTCTATGGCACAGTGGGGAGTTTTCGCACTGCACAGCATACAGCTGCATCGGATGTGCAGAACATCGACTGCAAAGTCGATCTTCTGCACATCCGCAGATACAAAGAAATGATGCGAAACTTGAACTGCGCATGCGCCGAAGATCGGTAGTGATGTCGATTGCTGTAACGCTTCGACGTGCAAAACGTCCCTCGTAACACATCACACTCAACACCTCTCGCTGCCCCTTCGATTCCGCTCCGCAGTGGAACTCGGCGAGCGGTCAACTCCATTGCGCCTCGCGCACCCTGCCGTCGGCGGAGGCGCATTGTCATAGTTTGGAGCGGAAATTCTTTTGACGCGAGCGCGCTCGTACCGGATGCAGACTGGCTGCGGCGGCTACGGGAAGTGGTGGTGGCGATGAGGAGGGGGTTGGATGGGGCGATAGTTTTCGCAACTAGCGCCTCCCGCCCGCCCGCCGCCTTGTCGCCCGTCCGCCTTCTCGCCCATCCTCCTCCTCGCCCGTCCTCCTTCTCGTCCGTCCTCCTTCTCGTCCGCCCTCCTCCTCGCCCGTCCTTCTTCTCGCCCGTCCTCCTTCTCGTCCGTCCTCCTTCTCGCCCCCACCCTCCTGGCCACCCACCCACCCTCCCGCCCGCTCGCCCGTTCGCCCTCTCACCCTCTCACCCTCACCGTCTCCCCCGTCCTCTCGCCCGCCCTCTCGCCCGCCTTCTCGCCCGCCCTCTCGCCCGCCCTCTCGCCCGCCCTCTCGCCCGCCCTCTCGCCCGCCCTCTCGCCCGCCCTCTCGCCCGCCCTCTCGCCCGCCCTCTCGCCCGCCCTCTCGCCCGCCCTCTCGCCCGCCCTCTCGCCCGCCCTCTCGCCCGCCCTCTCGCCCGCCCTCTCGCCCGCCCTCTCGCCCGCCCTCTCGCCCGCCCTCTCGCCCGCCCTCTCGCCCGCCCTCTCGCCCGCCCTCTCGCCCGCCCTCTCGCCCGCCCTCTCGCCCGCCCTCTCGCCCGCCCTCTCGCCCGCCCTCTCGCCCGCCCTCTCGCCCGCCCTCTCGCCCGCCCTCTCGCCCGCCCTCTCGCCCGCCCTCTCGCCCGCCCTCTCGCCCGCCCTCTCGCCCGCCCTCTCGCCCGCCCTCTCGCCCGCCCTCTCGCCCGCCCTCTCGCCCGCCCTCTCGCCCGCCCTCTCGCCCGCCCTCTCGCCCGCCCTCTCGCCCGCCCTCTCGCCCGCCCTCTCGCCCGCCCTCTCGCCCGCCCTCTCGCCCGCCCTCTCGCCCGCCCTCTCGCCCGCCCTCTCGCCCGCCCTCTCGCCCGCCCTCTCGCCCGCCCTCTCGCCCGCCCTCTCGCCCGCCCTCTCGCCCGCCCTCTCGCCCGCCCTCTCGCCCGCCCTCTCGCCCGCCCTCTCGCCCGCCCTCTCGCCCGCCCTCTCGCCCGCCCTCTCGCCCGCCCTCTCGCCCGCCCTCTCGCCCGCCCTCTCGCCCGCCCTCTCGCCCGCCTCTCGCGCCCGCCCTCTCGCCCGCCCTCTCGCCCGCCCTCTCGCCCGCCCTCTCGCCGCCCCCGCCCGCCTCTCGCCCGCCCTCTCGCCCGCCCTCTCTCGCCCGCCCCTCTCGCCCGCCCTCTCGCCCGCCCTCTCGCCCGCCCTCTCGCCAGCCCTCTCGCCAGCCCTCTCGCCAGCCCTCTCGCCAGCCCTCTCGCCAGCCCTCTCGCCAGCCCTCTCGCCCGCCCTCTCGCCCGCCCTTCCTCCTACCCCTTTCGCCTGCTCGCGGGCTGTGTTACCGACTGCGTAGATCAGGAGCGATGAAAGCACTTGATCGCACTGCTCCTGCTGCCCCCGTGTCCCACCCCCTCCTCCACCGTCTCTTTCGTTGCTGCTTCCACCCCAAGCGAACTAACAAGGCTCGCAGAGCCGAAAACAATGGGACTGTTCATTAGAAGCGTGTAATGCAAGAAGATCGAGGAATTAAAATAGATCGCATGTTCAAACAAGGAAATAGGACGTTTGTAAAACAATGAAATATTGATTCATTTTAAGACAACTTTCATCGTATAAACTTTCTCTTTCTTGTTGAAGAAGAATAATCAAATTTTGGATTAATTTTTCGCCAAGATGGATCTTGACACTTCTCATTAAAATATCGCGATTTACAACTATTTTTAAAGTTCCTTGAGTATTTTTATTCAACAGATGAAAAGGTCGGGAAGACCTGCATGATGCTTTGGGTCTATTCAGGGTGGTAATATAAACGTTTGCACGAATTATAATCATATCGCTAGGTAATATATTTCGAATAATTGTTTACCGAGGCTTAACTTTGGGAAGAAAATGTTAAAGATAATTCCCACTCTCCGAGGCACACGTAAGAAAATACCCTACTTCAGTACTCTTTAAGTGGTTTTCGACTTTATCTGTATAACTGTGTACAGTTAAATAAGTTCAAAAAACTGCCCAACAAAATCATATGCTTTGTAAAGAAATCATTTTAAAATATTCAATTATTCTTTCGTGACCCTTTTTTATCCAGTTACAATTCCAAATTACACTTAGTGCAAAACATAATCATTCTGTGTCATACATTACTCATGGAATTGATAAATAGATGCACATAAAACATCATGTTTACTCACGAGACAAATGTACAGGACAGGCATGTAGCAACTGGAGTCTCGGTCAAAAAATGCGTCGCGAGACTGAGATATGAATTCCGTTTGAGGAATGAGAGAGAAAGCGGTTTTTACAAGTCGTACTCGGATCTCGTTATTAATTAATTGAGACCACTTTGCGAGATGAATGGCGCGTCCGTCGCCGGGCGAGTGGGGACCGGGGCTCCTTCCGGACGGCCATTCGTCAGCGCCGGCCGCTCGCACGCTCCTTCCGCCACGCTCCCTCCCTCCCTCCCTCCTTCTCCCCACCCCTCTTCCCCCGCCCTCCCCCCACACACCGCGTCACGCCACCTCTCGCCACTACTCTTCCCCGACACGCACCCAGTCACGAACGCTCCCCCTCGCTGCATCCCCTCGCCACAATCCCTCACCATGCACGCTCGGTCACGCTCCTCCACCCCGCCACTCATCCCCTTCGCCGCGTCCCCTAACCACGCACGCTCGGCCACGCTCCCCCACCACGTCACACCCACCCTCGCTACGCTCGTCCTCGCTACATCCCCTCACCACGCACGCTCGGTCACGCTCCTCCACCCTGCCATACCCACCCCTCTCCACCCCATCTCACCACGGACAGTCGGCCACTCTCCCCCCTTGCCACACACCCTCATTACGCACGCTCGGCCACGGTCCCCCACCACGCCACACCCACTCCTTGCCACGCTCCGTCACCACGCACGCTCGGACATGCTCCTCCCTCGCCACCAAGGCAAGCTTGTGTGAAATTATTCTTTCTTTTCTATATAATGTACTGCTTATATTCTAACACTTATTATGTTTTTGTTTGTTTCATTTGTAAAAGTAAGAAACGACTGCTCTTCCTTATGTCTAAATAAATGCAGATATTCACCACAAGCGCTTGGTTTGACTTGGTTGATTTGGACTTTTCCAAGTTTGGAGAAGTTGTTGCTAATGTGGAAATTCCAATATTTCAGTACTACGTAACTGTTTCCAATAATTCAAGAAAATATGTGCTGTTGTGGCTCATCTAGTTTTCTTCGGGTTGACTAAAGGACGCTTACAAATTACGCAGGAACTATTTTCATTGAAATCTCTGATTTTTCAAAAATTGTAAAAGTTGGAAATAACGCAAGAAAGTAAGTACAGTTCTGGCTTTACTAGTTCCCATATTCTCCGCTCGAATGCAACTGCTTGTCTTGAATACTGAACACTACGATCTGCAGTTACATAATGATTGTAAAAAGAAATCATCTCGTAGTGCTGAAAGGATGGTACATTGACAGTTAGTGGTCAATGTATCAAAACTTTTCCAACTTTCAAACTAATCAACTTTCTTCTGTTCGCTTTCCCAATCTTTAATGTTATTCTGTTTTCATCCTGAAGAAATTTAACAAAACTGGGGAAAGGGGCAAGCCTTTGCGCTTTGAGAAAAGAGAAGAAAATTAAATACGCTGGAGCGCATTTCTAGCAACAAATTATCTTGCGTGAGATACGATAAACTTTTCTGGGTTTTCAGAAGAAATATTTTCAACATCACTTTGAGTTTCAATATCACTACCTTTTAAGTGGGTGTAGCAAAGCAATGCTTTGTTTAGATAAAAATGTGATTATTTGTCGCTTCTCATATTTCAGCATTCACTGCGATTTTCTCCGCCATCTCAAAGCAAGTGCAAGTTCATCATAGATATGAAGAACTATGTATAACAATGTAAATGCATCAGAATTAGTGTGTTGCAGTTGTATGCTTTGGCTCTTAAATCCTCTCTTATAAACTTAATCGCTGGTTTTGTTCGCAGCGAGCGTCTGTGGCCATTCGGACTCTGAAATGTCAGCGGCTAAGTGCGTGATAAATTACTCAAAAACAAAAGTGAGCGATTGTGGTGTGGCTGGACAGAAAAAGTAATAATGTAAGAGCAGAATTTTGAGCGTACCTTCCCGATATTCTCATGTTTCTCTATCGACATTTCTCTCGTCTGTCTCTCTCCACCTCCGTATTCGCAGTTTCTATCTTCTCACCCACCGTGTCGTCGTTCACGTTGTTGGAGTCACTACACGGCATTTGATCGCTGACTATCGCGACTACCCACCGCCCCGCACCTTCCAGCCCACCTTCTTATCCATTTCTACCGCTCTCCGCTTCGTTTCGTCCGGCTTCGCTTCGCTCCGCCCCGCTCCGGCCCGCTCCTCCCCGCTCCGCCCCTTACACTCCGCCCCGCTCTTCTCCGCCTCGCCCCGTTCCGCCCCGCCCCGCCCCGCCCCGCTCCGCCTCGCCCCACTCCACCCCACCCCGCTCCGCTCCGCCCCGCCCCGCCCCGCCCCGCTCCGCCACGCCCCACTCCGCCCCGCCCCGCCCCACTCCGCCCCGCCCCGCTCCGCTCAGTCCCGCCCCGTCCCGCTCCGCTTTGCTCCGCTCCGTTCCGCTCCGTTCCGCTCCGCCCCGCCCCGCCCCGCCCGCTCCGCCACGCCCCGCTCCCCTCCGCCCCGCCCCGCTCCACCCCACCCCACCCCACCCCGCTCCGCCCCGCCCCGCCCAGCCATCTCCACCAAGCTCCGCCCCGCTCCGTCCCCCTTCAACCCTCTCCGCTTCGCCCCGCTCCCACACTCCCCGCCCACCTTAATGCCTCTCACCGTTTCACCCAACCCTTCCCGTGCTCTTCACATGTTCCCCCGCCCTCTCCCATCCCATCTATCCCTTTCTACTCCTATCGGCTCCGCCCCTCGCCTGCCGCACCCCACTCTCTCCTCGCCTTACTCATCGGTGTCCCGATCCGCGTCCCCAAACACTTGCAACGTTTCGCGGCCGCCACCAATTTTTTTTGTAACATCCGCCGCTACTACCTATTTTCTAATGTAGTAACGTTTCAGTTCATTTTCTTATTTTTAAAATACTCATTTTCATTGTCTTGTAGATTTTCGTTCCAAAATCTTTATTTTAACATGTTAAATATTCAAATATTGCATTATATTAGCATATTACAATTTTCATTATACGAACATTGAATTACGACCAATTCTCTGTCTACATTCATAACAAATATGTCCATTCCTATCCTAATTCAAACAAGTGAAGTACATCATCCGTTACTTGTTTTCGAAACGTAAACAAACATGTGAGTAATATACGAAACGTTACATCCTCCCCTCCTCTCCACATCCCGCCACGCCACGCCACGCCACGCCACGCCACGCCACGCCACGCCACGCCACGCCACGCCCTGCCACGCCACGCCACGCCACGCCACGCCCTGCCACGCCACGCCCTGCCACGCCACACCACGCCCTGCCACGCCACACCACGCCCCATTCTCTACCGCCTACCACGCTCCCTCCGTCGGGGCCCTCACTCACGGCGTCCCACCACATCCATTCGCTACTATCCCCGTCCTGCCCATCCCGCCCATCCCGTCCTGCCCATCCCGCCCTGCCCGCCCCGCCCTGCCCGCCCCGCCCTGCCCGCCCGCCCTGCCTGCCCGCCCTGCCTGCCCGCCCGCCCTGCCTGCCCGCCCGCCCTGCCTGCCCGACCGCCCCGGTCCCGCCCCGGTCCCGCCCCGGTCCCGCCCCGGTCCCGCCCCGGTCCCGCCCCGGTCCCGCCCCGGTCCCGCCCCGGTCCCGCCCCGGTCCCGCCCCGGTCCCGCCCCGGTCCCGCCCCGGTCCCGCCCCGGTCCCGCCCCGGTCCCGCCCGGCTCTGACCCATCCCGCTCCGCCCGGCCCGCTCGCTCCACTGGCCCCGCCTGCCCCCCGCTCCGCCACCCCGTCCCGCCGTCCCCGTCCACTCTGCCCTGCGCCGCGCCATGCAGGCGGCTATTGTGTGTCGCCCGCTTAACAACCCGCAGAAGGAGATATTAATGTGGCGCGTCCTGTTTCCGCGCCGCGCGGCGGAGGCGGGGAAATGGGCGGGGGCGGTTGCTTTGGCAAAAGGCGCTTTCACTCCGGGGCCTCTGCCTCCAACCGCGCAGCGGCCTCCGCGCCATCTGTAAACAAATTGCCCTCGCCTCACGACGCATCCTTGGAGATCCTGATGAATTTGCACTTGACAAATATGGGACGGAAGCAACGCGAAGAATCGACTTCGATCCCAAGAGAAAGGAATACGGCCGCACAAATCCACGAACATTGGACAAATTAGATGTGTGCTGTAGAGAGATTACCGTAAGAGGGGACCACTGACAACTATCACTTGGCCACTGTTGGCAACATAACTGCAGGTTATGTCCATGCACTCATTTTGTAGGTGTGTCCGTTTGGAGTTAGCTCATTTGTAAATAACTTCATTATTATCTTTAGCAGTGTCATCATCCTGCATGATCTTTGTTTGTTTCCCAATCTGTTGAAGTGTTCCTCCTTTATACTCCTTTATACCAATAGTGTTTATAAGTTAACACTTTAGGGACTCAATGGATGCTTCGGTAAGAGTTTCGAGGAACACGATGAAGCTCTGACATTTGGCTACAGCGATTAACACGTGCAAAGTATAATTTGCCGATTCGATGGCTGAGATCGCTAAATCAGTAGTGACGTAGCTATCTCGGTTCGAAGGATCGTGGGTTCAAATCCCCCCTCTGGCATGGTTGTGGTTGTGTTCGTCCTCTTACCCTCCATCATCATCATGTCATTTCATCTAGTTCAAAATTACCCATAATGTTAAAACCAAAAGTGGTCGCTAATGACCTAGATGTTAATGCGACTTTACTTGTTTATTTTTATTTATTTGTTTATTTATTTACGTCAAAAACAGTTAAAAACTGTGTGTGACGAGCTATGTGGAGAAGTGAATTTTGTGCACGTTTTCATAATTCATAATTTTAAATAACACACACAAAAATGTATAATTCCCGACACATTTTTAGTAGTCATTGCCCTCATTATCCGAAACTGCAATCTCCTCGTTTGCTCGCGTCGCTCCTTGTTACGATCTCCACTTACGTGACGTTAGGATTGGATTCTGTCAAGGGATAACACTCCAAATGAATTAAGAACGCTACTGTTGCGACGATTAAGTTTCTCGTGTTTCTGATGTTAACATTTAGCCCTAAGCAGTATTCAAAATTCTTTCCACTATCTTGCATTATCCGTCATCATCTTCATTATTACAAGTGTATATGACCGGTATGTCAATAAACAACCATGCCGTAAGTCAGACAATTGGATTTTTCTGTCGACAAATTGCCGATTTTCGACGCCACTTAACAATACTCTCTCTGTACTAAGAGAAATGGAAAGTGCTTAAGTTACGTGACTCACCAGCATACTTGAACACAAACTAATGGAATCTTTAACACCAAAATTTATATTTCACCACATTGATTTCACAGAACCATACTAGTTTAAAAAACAAAAGAGAAGTTCTGACAAATATAAAATAAACTGCCGTCATTCCATAGATAGATTTTAATTGCTCAATGTTGAGATAAACATTGCAATTGTTTGGGCTTTTGAGCCGAATATACTTCGAAGGGAGCGTTTTTTACGGAATTGAATGCAAAGTCTTAGATTTAGTGTTTTTGTCAACAATATTTTCTTAGAAAAATTTGCATGTATATTTGAAGATACGATTCACCTCTACGTTTTCGCTTTGAGTCATTTTGGTTAAGCAGAATCAGACTGTTTCATTAAGAATATAATTGAGTTTAAGTTTTTTTTTCATTTTCAAGTTTTATTTATTGGAACAACAAGATAAATATAACAGTGATGTATTTTTTTGTATCTTAAATTAAGCATCACTCACTTAATTCTAAATCTAACTGCTCAAGGATCAGTAAGCACCTTATTTATTCTCCAATTCGAACTAAATGTTGAAAATACTCGAATCTTTTTAATTCTTGTCCGAGAATCTGTGATTTAAAGAAAGTTAAAATGGGATAGGTGTTTGATTTAGTTGATGCATGAGTATAATTTGTTGTAGATGTTGGTAGTGAATGGAATTATTAGTGGGATATTTAATTCTTTGTGCAACTGCAAATTTAAAACGCGTCAAGAGGCCTTTGTCATTGTTCTGAGACATTTATTTTGAATGATTTTACATTAGTTATCATAACATTTAACCAGACACGGCACGCATAAATCATAATCGGGTCAGATAATGTTTATATAGAGCTATTGCTTGTTCAGAGAAAGGAAAGAGAAAGCCAGATTGCATCATACGTGGCTAGCGCAGGAAACACAAAGGCCACGAGTTCGTGGTGGTCGTTATGTCTCGTGACCCTATCGCCCACCGTGCTCATTGCAGGCACTCTTGCGGAGGCCATTACCTGCGACTCGCCTCCCACACGCGGCACGCCGCCACCGCAAACTCCTTCCCCGCTCAGCGCCACACATTCCCTCCCCCACCCGCGTTACACCCCCTTCCCTCCCAGTCCCACGCGTTCCCTCCACGACCCGTCTTTCCTCCCTTCTGCTCCCTGCCCCCCGCGCCCCCGCGTTATCTCCCCTCCTCACTCACTCCCTGCACCCACGTTCCCTCCCCCACCCACCTCACCTCGCTTCCCTCCCCTCCCAGCACCCCGAATTCCCTTCCCCACCCGCCTTACTTCCCCTCCCAGCCCCCCCACAACATATTGCGTTCCCTCTCCACCGGTATTACCTTCCCTCCCCCCCCCTTCTGAGCGGCCTCGAAGCCACCATCCCCCACCCCTCAGCAGAGCATGCATTCCCTTCCCTGACCTGCACACAGCAATCGTTCCCCCCCTCCCATCCTCCCAGAGAGCGTTCCCTCCCCTCCCCTCGTCTGACATTCTCTCACCTCCCGACCCCTTTCAGCTCCACGCTTTCCCTCCTTTCCGCGATCTTCCCCGCAGCCACTGTTCCCACCCCTCCCCTCCTCACAGTCCGCGTTACCTCCCCCTGTGGCCGGCGCTGCACGTACCTTTCGGACGCAAACGCACAGCGGTTGTGAGGCTTGGAGGGGGGTGAGGGGAGGGGAGGCATTTTGCCACTCTGTCCTCGGGCTGCCGGGGGCGAAGGCAGCGGCGCGCCGCACTCACCGGAGCACACACGCGGGATGCCATCTATTACCCAGTGACAGGAACAAACGATGGCGGCGAGATGCGCCCCGGCGTGCGAACCAGGGCCATCAGGCCCCGCGCCGCGCAGTGGGAGGCCAAACGAACGCTCAGCGCGCGGGGCCACCAAGGCTGCAGGCCTTCCAGTCACGCAGAGGCTCTCGAAACCGGTGCGCTCTTTGGATTCCATTGCGGATCATAGGCAAAACACATTACATCTCATCTTTCAAGTACAATATTTAATAAAGGATCAGTATTTAAGAAAAATATTAAATTTCTTCAGAGTTGCAGCATTGTCAGTACAAATGAAAATAGATACGAGAAGAAAGTTAACGGGATTGTTATACTAACTAAAATAGTAGTACAAAAGATACTTTCTTTACACTTGTTGCCGTTTCTTACTATATAATAGACGCTCTTTTTGGTCATTGCGAACGTCAACCTTTAAGGCATCATTACTCCTACACTATTCTCACTTCAGTCCTAGAAATACTACATTTCTTGTTTTTTTCCCAGACGTGCTCGTTTGGCAGTCGATCGCTGTTTTAGCCTCTATACATGCCCATAACACCTTAGTGTGCAAAGTGTCATTAGTGTAAAGATTAATATTTTTGTTGTGAATAAATCAATATTGTTGTATTACTCTGAAACGTATTACTCTGACCTCTCACATCCTATTTTGCGTATTTAATCCTGAGTTTAATAGATTTCGAAAGGTGAATATTGTATCATGTAAAAATCGTCTTAAGATACCTCTTCAGCGATTCTTGTTCTGATTAAATATCATATTTGCAAGATAGGAACGCACCTTCTTGAATTATAGTTTCTTCTGTCGGGAAACACAGCGATTACTACTATTATTTACTTAGTGAGAGTAATGTGAATAATACGTGAATTTAATTAGAAATTTAAATTCATGTATTATTCACATTCGCACAATAAGGAAATATTATGATAGTTATACAAGTACAAACTTGTGCATTGCTATTTGCCTTTTATAGTGTCGTACTAGGAACACATACATTAATACTATGGCATTAATATTATACATTTTGTGTGAATTATTACAAAGATGTGCACTGTAATAGAACTATTTGAAAGATTATTAATTAGCTTAGAATAGCTCCTATCTGTTCACACAAATGATGTAGTTCTGAGACACTAAGGTTGAAATTCAGAACACACAGTGACACTCCAACGCACTGCATCAAAGGCAGTTTTGCCTCCATAGCTCCCTCCCCATCTCGAATTCCGCTTCCTTCTTCAGGAGGCGGGAAGATGGTGGCGCGCAGGCATTCATTGCGTCGCCCTGACCCGACACGACGCGATCCAACGCGACGCGACGTTCCGATTGAAATTAATCGCCTGGCCCGCGCACCGCGGCGCCAACGGCCGGAAAATAGGCCCCGTTCACGACGCCCAGCGGCGGCCCTTGTCCCTGCCCTACCACCCCCCAGCCCTGCCAACCGTCAGCCCTACCACCCCTCAGCCCTGCCACCCCTCAGCCCTGCCACCCCTCAGCCCCGCTACCCCCAGTCCCGCTACCTCCAGCCCCGCTACCTCCAGCCCCGCTACCTCCAGCCCCGCTACCTCCATCCCCGCTACCTCCAGCCCCGCTACCTCCAGCCCCGCTACCCACACCCCGCCACCCCCACCCCGCTACCCCCATCCCCGCCACCCCAGCCCCGCTACCCCAGCCCCGCTACCCCAGCCCCGCTACCCCCAGCCCCGCTACCCCCCAGTCCCGCTACCCCCAGCCCCGCTGCTCCCAGCCCCGCTACCCCCACCCCGCTACCCCCACCCTACTACCCCCAGCCCCGCTACCCCCAGCCCCGCTACCCCCAGCCCCGCTACCCCCAGCCCCGCTACCCTCAGCCCCGCTACCTCCGCCCCGCTACCCCCACCCCGCTACCCCCACCCCGCTACCCCCGCCCCGCTACCGCAGCCCCGATACTACCAGTCCAGGCACCTCCAGCCCTGCCCCATCCCTAGGCCTGCCCCACCCCCAGTCCTGCCCCACCCCCAGCCCTGCCCCACCCCCAGCCCTGCCCCACCCCCAGCCCTGCCCCACCCCCAGCCCTGCCCCACCCCCAGCCCTGCCCCACCCCCAGCCCTGCCCCACCCCCAGCCCTGCCCCACCCCCAGCCCTGCCCCACCCGCCAGTCCTGCCACCCTCCAGTCCTGCCACCCGCCAGCCCTGACCTCCAGCCCTGACACCCTAGCCCTGACCCCCAGCCCTGCCAACCCCGAATCCTGCCCCCCCGCCTCCTGCTCCGTTCACGCGCCACACTCGAGTCGACTCGGCTGGGCTCAACGAGGAGCCGAGGCGGCGGCGGCGGCGGCGCGGCGCGGAGCCCGGGCGGGCGCTGCGCTGGGAGGTAATCCCTGCCTGCGACGAGGGCGTCGGCGCTGCGGCGGTATTAACAAATGGAAGCGCTTTCATTGGACTGGGAGAAGAGCGCACGCCGCCCCACTGCACACACTGTGAGGCTGCTCGGAGGGAGGACCAAATAGCTACTTCTCTTACAAGAGTTAGTTGATTAATGAGGGCGGTAGCAACGAGCACGCAATGACGTTTCATCCATATGTAATATTTTGTTTCATCTTATCCAATCGCCTCTTTTTAAGTTTTGATATATTTTCTCACCGTGTGCCTGAATTTGGTGGTAGCTTTTATTAGATGGGATACACAAACGAGCCAATTAACCTTCTTGGAACACGTAAGGAAGCAGCGTAAAACGCGATGGAATAAAATAATTGTTTATGATAAAAGTGACAAAAGTGACATTTTTAGTTTTGCGAGTAGGAATTATAGCGACTCGAGGGCGATAGCACGAAGGGCGCAATGCTATGAATATAAGAAAATCACTTTTATCACGTGTCATAAGATGGGATAACTAGCTTTCTTTCTTAATTGAATGCGTATTTTTTATATACGTTTGACCTTATTCAAAAAAATTTCGGAATGTGGTGCTAAGTCCACGGCAACAACTTGCATATGTTTTCTTGATTTTTTAAACAGTCTGTAGACTTTAAGAACTTGGTATCCTAGGCGTTCGAACTCATATGGAATGTCTTGATCACTGTGGCAAACGGGAAGGCCTGTGAAGACAGTGGATAGGGCTTTCTTTCCGAGATCACGGTTGATATGAAATTGAATGTTGCAGTTTCACATGATTTTCGGAAAGTGTGAAAGTCTGATTTTCGAGAGAATTTTCTCGAATACTTCGTTAGGTTTCGTGAGGAAGTTTTTCATTTTTAGTTGTTTTAAATGTTGAATTAGTTTAAGAGAATCACTATGATTTAAATGTCCATAAATGGGATAGAGCTTCATTTTGAACCTCCGCATCACCTTCCTAGTCGAGTAAGCCAAAGTACGTTATTTTGAATAACATTGACATTATTTTTAGGTTAATTTTTACTAGTTATAGTGGCTGTTTTAGAAGTAGAAGAAGTTACACTTACGTTTTGTGTGTTCATTGTCCACGCACTATGAGTCTACAGGAGTAAACACTGTTTAACTTATAAAGAAAAATTGGAAGTTTTACCTTGCGTGTGAGAGGGGTCTCCGTTAGTAGATACTTCAAGGAAAAGAGGTGGTGATGAAGGAACGTACGCTGATTGTTGGAAATTGGGGGTTGGTATTTGGAATTGTTTCAATGCGACAAGTGAGTTTTTCTACTCACCTTGTATAATATTGTCGTTTGATAACTGCATCCAGTTGCATAATGATACTTATTACGATACAACTTTCATTATGATACAGGGGCTTGACCAATCACAGAGAAGTTTTCAAGCCAAGTATTGACAGTTAATAATTGAGAATCGTTCTAGTAAGTATATTGTTCGATTATGCATATTAAAATTGCATTTGATAAATTATGCTTGTCATTTTTAATTTCTTTTATTATTATTAGTAATGTTTTGAGGAATATAATTTCAAATAAATTGTATCGTAATTTCACTTGATCTTATTTGACTAGCGCAGTACTCCCTCGCAGGCGGACAGGTAAAACACAGCCACCTGCGGCAGCATGCGAGGTTAGGGTTGGGGAGGATTCAGCTAGGTGGCCTTGGCTGAATCCTCTATAGCAACTATCCTGAAAATATTAAATGTAAAAGTTTTACATAGAAAAACCGTAAGAAAAGTACCGTATGAAACTCGATGTAATGGGTGTTAAAACAGTCATGTGAAGTTTACGGTACTCGCTCGTTCCTCGCTCGCATCGTATATCACGTTCGTGTATTAATACCATCATTACATCATCGTTTCATAATGTACTATTGGGTTTATTTGTTGAAAATCCGTCTTCTGAGGTTGACGAGTTGAGGAATGTTGAAGTGGCCTCTGTGAGCAGGCGAGGCCCTCACTGGTTTCACTGAAGGGGGTACACAGGATTCACTAATTGTATAGGAGCTATTGGGGTTGTTGAACAAATGAAATGCACTTTCACGTTGATTACCTATTTGAGGATTTTTTAACAAAAGCATTGCATTAACAACTGGCGTCTGCGACGAGCTGCCTCGAATCGGGGCAGCAGTGAGTTGCCATGACTCAAAGACATAGAAGAAATATGAATTGGAATTATTCTTTTCTTATGCACCGTATTCAGAATTAGGGAAGTGAAAAACTTTCCGTTTGTCAACCACGCAGCTCCTCTATTCACGTTTATCGCCAAAACATCCATGTCCTCACAAAACCCTCGGAAAATAGGTCTAGTGTCACTGCACCAAGCAAGGAATATGTAGCACTCTTGAGTGTTCCATATCGACGCCAAATCTAGAGGCGAGTTGCATCCTTTAGGAATATGGTATGCGCGTCTGTATAGAAATGTTCATGTGCAGAATCATTTTAATAAATACCCATTTTATAATTGATGAAAATATTTCCATGTGTGATGTCATTTAATATGTTATAATAATGTAGTAAACTCATAAATATGTCATAAATGCCGTGATCTGAAAATTGAGTGTAACTTAATTTCGCAAGTTCAACACTTGCAACGTGATACGTTCGGTGGTGTGAAAAGTGTTTCAAATTTATTGAACATCTCATTCACGTGGAACACTAGACGAATTTTTACCCATTTTGTTGTCGATTGGCATATATTCCAGGTTAAATTGATGAAGTAACAGTTTAGTTGCACTAAAAATTAAGCAGTACAATATCGTTCTTGAATTGCGAATGCATCTTACAAAGTAGGGAAGTTGCTTCCTGCCTTTCTTTTGTTACCATTGTTGTCGGACGAATGGCACGTTGGGATTTTGTTCCTCGTTTTCGAATTTGAATCCGCAACCTACATCAAGATTTTAAAAAAAAGCCGAGATTAGAATAATTTTGTTGCTGTTTAACGCAACTTTTTTCTAAGTTAAAATTATTATTGTATTATTTGTAAGTATTTTAAATTAAAAACTGTAGTTTACTTTGAGACGATATTTCAGATAAATTAGTTGCATACCCAGATGACGTATCGATAATTGAATGACATTTCATCCGCAAGGGTGCGGTTTTGATTCGTATTTGGAGTAAGGGGAATTAGCAAGTTCTGCAGATATGTAACTACTCAGTCACACTGTGTGCCAGAGGCATGAATGGGGCTGAGAAATGACATTCCTGTTGTGAAAGGTGACCCATCACATGCGCCATGTGAATAGCACATAGTCTATAATCATTTATCTATCATCATTATTCTCCACCACGATCCATCACGATCCGTAATACTATTAGTGCTTACTCTTGTAGCGTGACGGGAGTGCTAGTTTCGGAGAAAATATTTTCACGCGACACATAATGAAAGATCAAATAGGAGACTCTATTGCGAATTTATTGCATGTAGCCGCATATCGCTGATGTAGCAGAGGAATTGCAATTAATGCTTTAGCCATTTTCGTTTCCGTGCTTTGATATCCTCGCTTGTCATAAAATGTTTCTTTTCGTGCAAAGTATAGTCATGCAAGGAAAACTAGTTATAAATGCTGTTTATTATACAAGAGGACACATTTTGAACTTTTTGTACTATCTTGAAGTAGTAGTGTATTGTTTTCTTTCCTTTGATGTCGAAACACACAACTCTTCAAGTCCTATTTACAATTCATTAAAAACTTCAGGAAATGCATTCCAAACAGCTTTGAAATGTGCAGATTGATCAGAAATGGATGGGTCCGATATCTATAGCAGGGCATGCCCGTTCGGGCGCATTCCGATATTGAACAGTAATTCTAACGCGTCTTTCAGCGAGCGTACTCTCTCCGATGTAGTGATTAATTTACCAATGTCTGCTCTGGAAGGGATCAATCGTGGTGCATTAACCAGCGACTACGCCGACGAGGGACGTTTATTTTTCTAGCTGTTGACGCAATCCGTCATCGAAGTGATCTTGATACCCAGAATTGTGATTAATGCTCCGAGATCGTCCTTTCGCAATGCCAGCCATTTTTAAAGGTGACATCCCCACAGTAGTTGTTCGAATCATGAGCAGCATGTAGATTGCGGAATCATTTTCATAATATTGCACATTGATATACACGAGACTATTGGCATTTAATTTATTCGCGTTAACTGAATCACGTTTCCCATATCCATTTTCGCGCGTTTGATGTTGATGCAGGATTGATATAACGGTTATTAGAACAGACTAATTAAATTTAAATTGAAGCGAATATTGAATGATGTGTTATTCCATTCATCGAGTCATGGTATTTTTGTAATTGAAAGAACTATTTTGTTGATGCAAATATGTACATAAATCTAGAAGCATTTTGTATGTAGTACAATAATTGCGGAATGCTATTTGCTAAATGCATTGTCTCTGGGACATCGACGTCACGTTTCAAACAACTTGAATTGCTGCTGCAAATTGTTTCCATTATACGCAAACACAGCGAGCGCATGTCTGCGTAAGATCCTATAGGGTTCGTAAACATTATTACAACCCTTTGTGCGTTTTCGACAGAGTGTCGTCTGAACGGCTACACACGAGCTCTCAAATGCACGTTTCTGCGAATTGAAATAATTTCCACGAATAAATTCATAATAGTGGTTTTCACTTCTTTATATTTCCATTAATTGTGTGATTTATTTGCTTGTATTTGTAACAGATATTTTACTGATTTCTTTGCACTAAGCAAAATGTACTACTGATAATAAAATAACGTAGATCTAAGAGTTCAGCATTTGGCGTACCCAAATTTTATTTGAAGAAATAATTGCCAATTCAACCAGACGTCGTCCGAAAATAAAGTGTGTTTTCCTTCTGAGTACGGTTAAACGTATTTTCTGGAAATCATGTTTTGAATGCTATATCTCACTAGAGCTCACTGCTATTACATTAATCGACGCGTCGTTTAAAGTGATATAACTAGGAATTTTATTTGCGAAAGAATCCTCTGCATAAAAGTTTGAACTGAATATTCCACTCATCAAATTAAGATCAGAGGTGTATATCAGAGCAGAGTTTTACAAAAAAATTAAGTTTATTGATTTTAATTGTCGCTTTCTCCTTAGTGCACAAGCATATCTATCTTAGGAATCTGCGCTTTATCTATCTTAGGAAGAGAAATATATCAATATGCAATAAAGCGCCATTCCATTGTCATTGTCTCATTCAAACAGTTGTTAACTAAAGAATATGGTGAAAAGATGTGTTGACGCATCAAAGAAGGAAATGCACTATAATATTCGGCAAGCTACTCCAGAGAACACAGAGAAAATTAGGCTGTTTGAAAACAGTTTGAAAATTTTTGTAAGGACCAAAACAACTCTAATTGCAAATATTTTGAAGGACTGGGTTTCGAATATGTGTAAATGAAATGAAGAATATAAACAATAAACCGTGAAAACAATATAGAATGTAATCGCAAAAATGTTTAATAATTGTGTGTTTAATAAGTGATGTAATGGTAATAATGAAATAAAATAAATCCATGTATTTCTGTTTTCATTACGGACATTTTCTGTTTATTCATGTTTGTATTGTATGAATAATGTTTATTTATATTTGTATTGTACATGTAGAATATAAACAAGCATTTTATACGTGATAGGTATATATTTTATTTTAACATTGCACTCAGCCATTGCATAAGCAAACAGAGAATGGAGGTTGAAGCACGGAGTAATTGAAATCATTGAAAATACGCAAACATACCATATTAACTTACATAACAAATATTAACGAACCAACTTAAATTCAAATGTCATTTGTGAAATAGTCCTATTAAATTCTACACGTGCTTTGGAAATCTTCAGATGAATATCCTCGTTGCTTCGCGACTGGAGCATTTATCGACATTGTCAAATGCACTCATGTAATTATCGCAATGAAATGGGAAAATAGGTTAAAGGTTACAATTACAGAGGAAGAAATTTGCAAAAGTAAGTTTGGGAAATATTGCGCTTCTGTTCAGGGCGGTTTAAATTTATCTTTTGGGAATCTCGATTTGATTCTTCGGCGTTGGTTTTAGGTTTTTTGCTAGGTTCAATATGGAAGTTTCAGGAGAATATTGATATTTATTTGGTCAAAAAGACAGTAAAAACTGTATATGGCGTATGGGGGAGGAGATAATCTGCGCACATTTTTTTCAGGTCAAGAATTAAAAAGAAAACGCGAGATTGGCAACGTTATTTAAAAAAACTAGATATTTTCATTCCCGAGTTACAGAAAACATTATTGCAACGGTCAATTAACTGCAGATGTGATTTTTCTTAACTGCTAACAAAATAGGAACTCACGCTACTCCTACCACTAAAAGCAAAAGGAGTTAGTTTTTTCTATTGATTTTTTCAGAGAATACGTAGATCAAAACTTAAAATACTATACATATGTAGAGAAGGCTTACTTTCTAATTTACTTAAAATTACACTATAAACTAATTTGGGTGAGGAAGTCTTTTCCAGACACATCTAAAAACAATATACTTCCGAAAATTTCACTAGGAATGCCTGGTAGGGATATCTATTTTTGATTCTGGTTCTATGAGAAGTTTTCCGGAGTCTGAAGTTGATTACGTGTGGAATTTGAGGTATGGAGTGATAGAACAGGGTGGAGAGGTGTGTTATATGGTGTTGTATGGAGTCAATTTGGAATTCTTCGTGGAGCTCTGAGTTTGTGACAAATCAAGGAGCATTTGGATTGGTTTTAAGAAAATGGTTCTGAACTATTTGCAGCTTTTTAAAGTTTGTTTTTGCGTCGGAGATCCAAACAGGACAGGCGTAAAGGAGGAGTGGTCTAATGATGGTTTTCTAGATGGTAATGGCTGTTGGGAAGGGGTGATGGGAAGACCGCTTAATGATGGGCATTAGTTGATGTAGCTTATTTTTTGCTTGTTGTATTGTACTGCTAATGTGCTGATTCCAGTTTAGTATCCATATTTAGACCGAGATTTTTCACTGTAATATTTGGGGAGAGCCAGTTAGTGGGTTCATTATTAATTGTGAGTGGTGCTGGAAGTGTATAGGTTCTTAAAGTGAATATTTTGATATTTTTTTGTGGGATTTAGCTTGGTTTTTAAATATGAAGCCCAACTGTCTATAAGATTGAGATATAATTGCAGAGAATTTTTGATAATGAATCTCCGGCTAGGAAAATACCCGTATCATCCGTGAATTGCGTATGTTTGTATTTTGTCGAATTTCGGAAAATCAGATACATGTAAATTAAAAAGTGTAGGGGATAGCGGTTATCCCTGGAGTAAGCCTGCACTTATTGGTCTCGTATTTGAATGATGACTGTTGATGGAGACTGAAAAGATTCTATTGTCAAGATAGGTGGATATTATTTGAATGAGATAAAATGGGGTACCTATCTTTGCTAGTTTGTAGATTATTGCTTTGTGCTATACTCTGTCATAGACCTGGGTGATGACAATAAAAATCCCGACTGTGTATTTTTTATTTTGGAAGCCTGTGTGAATGTATTTGGACAATCGTAAAAGCTGATGACTGGTAGAAATTTTCTCGGTGAAGCCAAATTGTTGTTTGGGAATTGCGTTTGTCTGAATCAGAAATTCTTTTAAACGAGTCAGGATAGCTTTTTCAAATATTTTTGCAAGGGTAGGGAGTAAACTGATAAGACGGTAACTTTCGACTATTGATTTCGATTCTTATTTGGTTTGGGAATGGGTATTATGACAGCGTGTTTCCATATTGTGACAAAATATCCAATTCTGAGACACGAATTGTATATGTTTGTTACGAAGGCCAGAAAAGGGGGAGGAAAATGTTTGACTATTATATTACTTATGTTATCATGCCCAGGGAATTTTTTTATTCGGCAGTTTGGAAATCATATTTTTAAAATCTTTGGATGATATTAACTGAAGTATTGGATGTGGTCCGTATATGGAAGTAATTGTTGCATTATTGATTACTTGGTGAGATGGATGGTATTAGATGGGTGGTATTGTTGGTGGTAAAGGTGGAGGAGAAGTAAGAGCGAACAGATGGCGCGTTACCAATATTGTAAACCTTTGTTGTATGGTAGAGTACACTATGTAGAGCTAATCGATAGGAGAGAGTGTACCAGGGTACCGAGAAATGCTAGCAAGTGTATAACAAGCCCGTAACACAGGTTGATTTCGGGTGAGCTAGGAGTGGAGAGCTGTCGATAACAGGGTGTATTGCGTTAGTGCAACAAAGGAGCCGCCGGGCGCTGCGCAGACTGTTGGGGGCGCTTTGAAACCGGAAACGATCGACCGCAGACGAGGAGCAAGCGCGGTGGCGGCGGCAGCGGCGGCGGCAGCAGCAGCGGAGGCGGCGTTCTGGTCGTGTTTGAACTCGGAAGGGCCGGCCATTGAGTCTCGATATTAGCGCCCATTTCGACCGCCCGCGCAACCGCGCGGTACGGAGCGACGCGGGCGGCGGGCGGCGGGCGGCGGGCGGCGGGCGGCGGGCGGCGGGCGGCGGGCGGCGGGCGGCGGGCGGCGGGCGGCGGGCGGCGGGCGGCGGGCGGCGGGCGGCGGCGGCGGGCGGCGGGCGGCGGGCGGCGGGCGGCGGCGGCGGCGGGCGGCGGGCGGCGGGCGGCGGGCGGCGGGCGGCGGGCGGCAGCTGGCAGCGGGTCAGCGAGCGGCAGCGGAGCGGCGCTGGCCGTGTTGAGGTCGCTGCGGCGGGGCGACAAGGCCTCTGAGCGCCGGGCGAGGCGGCGAGATGGACAGAGAAAGGCGGCGGCAGCCCGCAATGCCCAGGTGCCGAGCGCGGTGGACACAGGAGAACACATCGGAGACGCACGCGGCCATTCAGGGGAGAATGATGCCTGTCTTAGGGTTCCATTGACTGATCCATCCATTGTTTCCTGGCAACGTCGTCTGCTGCGGTTGTAAGTCTCGTTAGTGTAGTGAATGATTTACACGAGATGTGGCGATGTTCCTTCCCCTTTGGATGGTGGGATACGGCGCCGACTTAAGCCATATCTTGCAGGACTATTTCTCCTCCGGGTATCTCCACCGGCCCAGCCGGGGCAAGCTCTAAGCTGCCCGACTGGTCTCTTGTTATTTGAGGTAGTATAGTGCATGTAAATGCGTATAAAAGTAAGGAGTGAGGGTAAGTTAAGGAAGGGAAAGTGAAGTTCGCGCATGATCCGTAGCCCGTTTACTACGGTACTTCTTCGGGATTCGCCTGATATTGATCGAAGAAACCATGAAAAATTACTGATCAAAACATCCGACTTCTGGAATTCATCTCAGGACAGCGGTTGAATTCGATATAGCGAAGTAGCTAGCGCCGTAAATAACCCTGCAACCGGCGGGACTCGAACCCTTGGACCTCCCAGTGAGAGCGGCTGCAGAGACAACGCTAATGCTGGTTCTGAGCTACGAGAGAATGTACTTAGAGTTGGCGCGTGGGCAGTGAGGAGCCGTAGGGGTGAGGGAGGGGAGAAGAGGTCGAGGTGGTCGTGCACAAAAACGCCTGTGCCCGCGGCGCGGCGCGGCGCGGCGCGGCGCGGCGCGGCGCGGCGCGGCGCGGCGCGACGCGGAGGGGCCAGCTGACATCTGCGGCGAGGTGGGCGTGGCGGAGAGCGTGACTAGGAAGCAAGGAGGCGAAAGGGACCGCTGAGGCCTTCCCTGTGGGATCAAAGGGCGTCGGCAGCCCTTCCCTTTGCAGGGCCTGGTCCCCGCGCCGCCGCCGCTGCCGCCGCCACTGTTACCGCCTCGTGTCCACTCGATCTCTGTTCCGGCGGCCGCGCACGGCCCGCAATTGCCCTCCGAGCCTCCCCCTTCCTCCCCCCTCTCTCTCTTCCGGGCGCTCGTCTTCCTCCTGTTCGTTTGCGTCCGCCCAACGCACAGTTTCTTGCTCTCCGCGACCGCCTCTCCTTCCAGCGGCCCTGGGCCCTCCTCCTTGCCTTCATTATTCCTCCAAGCTGCTACCGCGCTCCAAGACCGTGCTGTCCTTTATCCTCCGCCTCTCAACTTCTCCTCTTACCTACCTTCTAATGCCGCATCCGTTTACAAGGTCGAATGCATTGTTGTGAAATTTCGAATTTGCTAAGAAATGCAAAAGGAACTTAGAGTCTGTGACATTCACTTTATATTGGAAGATAAAGGAAGTAAGAGTATCATTGATGTATTAATGAAGATTTACAAAAATGTTCTCAATCTTCAAACAAGTCAGATCCAAGCTTCCTCGTGGGAGACAAGTATGAGAACGACAACATAAATGACCTTTTTTTGCCTGAGACAAGAAAAATGATTGAACTTCATTATCAATCATTAAACATATTCGAATTGGCGAGCACATGAATTTTATCAAATGTTTGTTTTTACATTTTAAATGTATTTATTAATTTGAAGTCAAAACAGTTAAAAAGTTAGTGTGACGTGTTATAAAAAGAAATGTATTCTTGACACGTTATCTTCAATTCCGGAATCTCAATATTAACCCATATTAACTCTGTATATAGTTGAATTATGAATGCAGGTGGAAACCAACGTTTTTGGGAAAAAAAATGCAAGAAAATATTAGTTCTTGTGTAAAAAAACTATTTGCAAAGAAAAAAAGCTATAGATTTTGGCTATCATCCCCCATTGTGCCTTCATGAAGAACTCGACTTACTACCGCAATAACATGGAGCATACTGTCCTGAGAACAAGCTAAAGTAGTAACTGGTTAAATAAGCAAAGCAAAGAAAGCAAAGAAAAACAAAAATAAAACTTCAAGTAATGGGAAAAAATCCGCAAAAAATAACTTCCAATATCTTCTATTTTGCATACAGTGATTGAAAATGCATGTAAATGAACAATAAGAAAAAGTGAAATGTTCGTTTGGAATGCTAAAAATACTTGCACGAGTGGGCGCAGTAGAACACAGAGAGCTGCAGTCAACTTTTTTAAATTTTAAAGCTTTACTACTGATAGAGAGGAGGCAACGGAATGGAGGTTTTCGGGTTTCCTTTAGAATGTTATGAAGTGAGTATACTGAAGCCCTCTGACATTTCAAATAGCCGTACTCCATTTTAGAACAATAAAAGCATAAAGATAGCACCGAGTGTCTGCCGCGCGCCTGCCAGAAACTTAACTTATTATTTAAACTTATGTGGAAGAATTATCTGAATCTTCATATTTACTGACATTAAATTTAGTCAACTATTGTTCACATCAACCATCGTCCAAAAGAATCTATCTCTTTTTCAGAAAAGGGTCCCTGGGTGTCGCTGATTCCTAAAGTATTCTTTTGTGGCGTACTGAGTAATGTAAATGTTAACTGTTTAATTAGATCTTTATTGCGCTCGTGATCCTCATTCACCTTAGTTATTATATTTCCTGTTGAGAAATGTATATCAAATTACCCTAAATATTCATTATTATCCCAGTTATGTTTTTGTCTAAGGACCTTTTACCTCGAGGTAACATGCGTTCACTGATGAATTCCATTGAGTCGATCTAAATTCAGTACGTGTTCCGTAAACACGGCAATTGCGAAGTTAGAACCGATATCAGGATTTTATTTTTCAAATATTTTTTCACTTTAATTGTTAACTCCCAAATTTATGCATGTTGAATGAACATGTCTGAGAATTGTTCTTATATTTTATTTACCACCTTTGCATACCATCCTGATGTTGGCAGTGTATTACCCGTCCAGTTGTCAGAAAGCTGAGCATCCGACGTACAGGTTAAAATGTTAGACTTTTATTGCCGTTGAAAATAGTGTATTTTTCATTAAAATTAGAGTTTTTAGATTAATCTAGGAATCTTAATAAATAATTGGCATAAAATATTAATAACTTGGTTAGAGCATACGGAAATGCCATTTGTTACATTCTGGTTTTGATATCCATTTCTTCTTTAAGTGTTACTTGGGAAAAGTCTGAGTTCAGAGAAACAGCGAATTAAATTACATTTTCGTTGAATAACGCTTCAAATATGTCTGCAGTTTTGTTTTACTAGTTGGTAGAATGAAATGAACGTCAACACGTATTAAATCTTTCAGAGTAAGTTGTCGCCATTGCATAATGTAGAACACTCTTACAACTGAATATCTTTTTGACATTCCGCCAAGAGGAAACCATTGCAGTAAATCACATTATTTCAGTATTCCGGACTGTGGTGTTTGTCGTTCTGAATTTCAGATTAAAGATACATGTAGAGCATTGCCAAGAAGAGTTTGTGGGATGCCCTCTCACTAGAGACACAAGTCATAAAGCCGGCACATTAGTTTCGGCGTCGTAAGTATGTCTTTTGTCAGCCTATATTTGCTAAAATTATTGAGTTGAGTTTATATCTTGAAACTTCTGTGTCCTTTTAAAATATTTGAAGTGAAATATACTGGCTAAAGAGGACAATAAGGATCTTAAGGATACTTGTGAAACTATTGAAGAAATTTGGTAATTTTTACGGAAAGATTCATGTAAAATAATGGTATTTATTTGTATTTATGTAAACAAATGTGTCCATTCAGTAATGTGAAATACAATGCAAATATGTGGTTATAATTGCGCGTGACATACGAGTTGTGACATGCAGGTTACTCGAAATAAAATTTATGCATGTCACCAATGGTAAATTAGAATTATTTTATTCGTATTTCTTTCCAACCCATTTTAGTCTTTAATGCTCCAAATTGTTAATGTTTTGTAACTATGTTCAGAATAAAAAAAGACAGTTGTCTTATTTAACAAAAATATAAAGCTAAATACAAATTATTTTATGTATTCAACGATAGGGAGGAAAATAAAGAAAAAAGACGGGATTCAACTGTTGGCAATGGGGGACCTAAGTAGGACTTAGATTCGTGATAAACGCCTGTGATAGAAACGACACCTCAGTTTTCCTAGGCTCACAGAGTTGGACGCATTTTAGGATAATCGAAAACACCGCTTGCAACACGAGGAATTCGTCTCCGTGCAGAGCGCTGCGTAATGTTACAAACTATCGTACAGTTTCTGGTTTAATTCCAGACAGCAGCCCTTGGACAGCTGCAGGCGGATCGACGCCTCTCCTGTCTCGAGGAATTAGTTCTCCGAGTGAAGCGAAAAGTAGGGAAGCCGGGGGATCCGGTGGAAACGCGGTGGGGAGAAGCGAAATTGCTCCTTCGACGCCGGGACGCGCCGCGTCTCAGGGAAACAACGCGCGAAGGGATGATTCAGAAAAGTGGCGACGTGCGGCGCGGAGCAGACAAGCGGGAGGCGCGGGCTGGGGGGGAGGTGGGGGCGAATGGGAGCCGGCTGCACCCGTGGGACCGCACTCGACGACGCTGCTCTTGAATAGTTAAAAACGTTTTCTACCGGAGATTGAGCGCATCGTGCATTGGCCCCGGCACCGCCCTCAACCCTGCATCGCTACTCTTCGCCCTCGCCTCCACCCTTGCCACTGCCCTCGCCTCCGCCCTCACCATCGCCCCCACCCTCGTCTCCGCCCCCCCCCCGCCGTCGCCCTCGCTCTCGACCACGCCCTCGCCTCCGACCCGCCCTTGCGCCCGTCCCCGCCCTTGCCCCCGCCCTTGCCCCAGCCCTTGCCCCCGCTCATGCCCCGTCTTTGCCTCCGCCTTCGCTCTCGTCCTGACCTCTTCCCTCGCCCTCGCCCTCAGGCGTTTCTTCGCCCACGTCCTCACCCTCTCCCCCCCCATGCCTTCGTCCTCGCCCTCCGTCCGCCTGCCTGTAAAGAGACGGGAACTCGGGAGCCAAGTTTCCGCGCGCGCCCGTCACCAAGGGACCGGATGCTATCTTCCGGGATTTATGAACGTCGGTTCTTTTAATAGCACGCGCTCCGCGGCTGCACTGCTTATTGAGTTTTCATGGAGCCAAGTGAACAAGCGGCGGCGCGGTCGAGTGGCGCGTCCCATGGGAGCGATATGAGATCGTGGAGCCAGGCATCCTGTGAATCCCCTCAGAGTCAGAGATAACGTTTTGTTTTACCATTGTAATAAATAATTTTTGTGAATGTGAAAACGAAATCACATTGTCAAATATTAAGACGCTATTACATTTCAATTTGATATTGATGATAATAACAATATAAAATGATTTTGATGGGAATGATGTGTATTTATACGAAGCATGTCTACGAATTATTCTACGCTCCGATCGGTAGTTTTTCGTGGATTCTCTGATAAACACCGGGTGAATGTCGGAGAAGTATCAAAACAAACAGGTCACGGACCGCACGTTATCTTTCCTTTCTCTTCCTTGCCCTTTCCTCATCCTTTCCTTACACACGCTTACACCCCAAGGCTCTACGTTACCACACACGTCAGAAGCTTAGAGCTTGTCCCGGCTGGGGCAGTGCCACGCTGGTGGGAGATCCCTTTTCAACGAAAGCCTCGCAAGCCGACGTAGTAGGTTGGCGCCGGATCTCGCCATTCAGCGGGGGAAGGTCGCTGCCACTTCCCGAAGCAAAAATACACTACATTTTTGGGGCGCTAATGCCTAATTTGATGCGCCCGGAATCACTTATCAGTGAATGAATTGAAATGACAGTGACGGGAATGAAAGTAGGCGAGTTGCTAACAGAAATAGCTTTTAAAATGGCAAAGACGACAGGCCTCACCTCACCCGACCGAATCCTCCGAGGACGGGCATTTCTCCCCGAACGGCCGCTCCGTTGCGTTCCCGCGGGCGAGATCCGCGCAGCCACGCCCCGTCTCCTCTTGCGTGCATGCACACCCGACCCGCAGGGCCGAGGGGCGAGGTAACCGCTCTCTGGAATGGCCGACCCCTCACATACTCTTCCATTGTGCATTGGCGTGGACATAGCCAGGAATGCAATAAGACATCCTGTCTCTCCCCATCGTGATACCGCGATCTGGTGTCAACGGGTTTTCTCCCTTGGGAAAGATCTGCTTCCGATCTGCTCCCCTATACACCTCCTTACTCCCACTTCTGGCACCGTTCGTCACAAGTTTTTCCATGAAACTCTGTCGCGCAGCTGCGATTAGCATTGACCTTGAAGCAGAAGTGACTCAGTCATTATTATGTTTTTGGGACGATGATTTCTCTTTATTAGTTTATTTACTTACGTTCAAGCTCCCGATTGGATGAAACCGTCAAGAGCTGGTACCTACCAGGGGCAGAGTTGAATAATTCGCAGTATAGGTATTGAACTACACTCAAGCGCAGCGGCCCAGAGCGCATAGGCCCAGAGCGCCTCGACCACACTCTTTGAGCTTTATAGTCAGCGACCGGTTGGCATAACTGTTCACGACGGAGGCTCCCAACAAACTGCTGATTTTCTTTAAATGACGGAAGTGTATTAAATGTGTGTAAATATTGTGACGTCTGTGTCCCGTGTTATTTTAACATTTCCTGAAACAAAACTCAAGTACTGTTTTTCATTATCTACCAAGCGCTCAAATTCATATAACGATTCTCAAGAAATTAAAAAAATACAAATAATTACACTATTCTTAATTTAATTTGTTAATATTATTAACTTCGTAAGTATGAAACAATTGGTTAAATGAATTCAAACCCATTGAAAGTATCTCGTGATTTATCAAATGCCTACGTTCACGTGCCTCACTGGATTAGTTTCTTGAATTTCAAACTTGTTTGATGGTCATTTATATTCTTAAATAATGTGGTAGTGTTACGAAGTCAAGATTATAAATTCAGCAGAAAGTACTTAATTTTACTTTACGGAATCATTTTACCGAATTCCTAGAACAATTGCGAATCCTCTTTGCATGCAGCTGTTGCGGAAAGTTGTATTCATTCCACGTTTCCTTTTGCAGCACGTGGAACAAAACGGTCTAATTATTACGAATATCTCGTTTTATTTACGAGACAATAGCATTGTGTTCAGAAAGCTGTTATAGAATGGACGTAGAAAACAAATCGTGACCGGTAAATTAAATGTTGGTGGAATTTAACAACATTAGTTTACAAGATATGAGATAAATATTTCTTTTATTTTTCATTGAGAGAACATGGATATACACGAGTACTTTCCTCTTGAATTTTACCTGACATAAAAAGATATAAGTACTATGTTCATTTATTAATAGTACGAATACGATGTAAAAAAACCTTCCAATTTATTTCGTTTCTTTTATTTTGTCCTTTTCTTAAAAATGAGCTTCAAATTTTTACGACGAAAATAAGAATTAGAAAAAAATAATTAAGTTTAGTGGCACTTCGGCAGCATATACTTTCTCGTTTAATTGATATCGGCCAATGAATATTAAATTAGTATGTCACACATTTAGTGCAGCAATATTAATATTATGATGTTGCATATTTCATCCTACTAATATATAATTCCAAGTTAGAAAAATATAACATTCTTCAGTTTCTTCATTAACAACCACGTTTTTAACGTACACAGGTAGATTTATCATTCTTAACATTGCTTTTCCATGTGTTTCTGCCCAGTAATCACCAACCTTTCTGATCATTCTGTGAAATGTATGATTACAGCAAGCCATTTAGTGCAACATCAACCTCGATTATCTTCTAACAAGCGAATAATCGCGTTCAATTTTACGATTGGTGTTGCAGCGAAGGGTATTTAGCTGTAGCACAGATTCACACGGAGCACCTCAACTGGCAAAACTGGCCCAGGTCATCAACTGATGTCACAGAAGTGCCTCTGACTGGGAGGTCCCAGGGTTGAGTCCCGACAGTGGTAGGATGTTGGACCTTAACTTTTAAGTTAGGTCAAATTCAGCCACTATCTTGAGGAGAATTCTAGCTGCCGACTGGTAGCTTTCCGTCGTTTCTCTGGTCAATAGCAGACGAATACCAGAGCAATACCCGAACAAATGGTCCGTCGATTGCGCGCGATCTTTCCTTTCTCATCGTTGTCTTTACCTCACTCATCACAATCACGTGGATTACACACCTACACATATCGGGGGACCAGTCGGGTGCTTGGAGCTTATCCAGGCTGAGGCGGAGCCCAGGCTGGAACGAGATGCCTAGTTACGGAAAATCCTCACAAGCCAACGTACGCAACCTACCTCTCCAGCCAACGGAGAGAGATCACTGTCACCTTGTGAGATTAAAACATTCACTACACTTAGGGTACTAATGATCTTTGCTGTTAACGACCTTGGAATCACCAATCAATCAAACGCCCAGCTTCCCAAAATTAGCACGAAAGTAATTTACAAGATAACTTAACATTCCATGATATTACAATAAAATATTTTTACTTTTCCGTATAGATACGTATATACGGAATAGTACATGTAGTATAGGGAAATTTATGTAATGCTACGCGAAGAAACAGCGAATTTTCGGCAGAAAAAATCATTGCCGGGCCCTGATAACGAAAAAATGGATAAAACCAGTTGCTAAATTAAGAAAAACACGTGATGTAGCCAGAATCCCTGATTTGTGGGTCCTTGATAGCGAAAAACCAATTGAAAGCAAAACGTCCGTCTGTCCGTCTGTGTACACGAAAGTCAGAAATAACAGAAACAGATAGAACTCCTTTATTAACAAATATTAATAAGAAAGTGAAAACATATGCAAGATTATATTCCACTATTGAGTGGCTGCCAAGAATGAAATTATTATTTTAATGGGTTTTACATAAAAATCAAATTGGAATCGAACGGGTGTCACAAATGTGAATATTTGTCTCAAGAGTATGAAGAGGCATTTTGCTTGTCAAAATTATTTACAATGTATATTCAAACTGAACCATTCGGCAATGCACAAAGAATTAATTCATCATGCGCCGAGGCAACAATTAAATCTTTGATCAAATTATGAATGAAATAATGAAGAAAAATCATGAATTTTAAACAAGCTTATTGATGTTATTTGCTTTCTTTGATTTTCGTGATCTAAGTTTCCGAGGAGACCATGTAACCAGCGAATCGGTTAATAAAGGAAATTACAAAGATTGTAAAATGTGATTCAGTTATGAAGTCTCATTTGGAAAGCTCTTCATTATTCGAAGGAATATTCAATACAAAATGATTTGATTATCTCAATGGCCAATATAAATCTCGATGAAGGAAATATTGAAAATAGCTTTAATGCAATCATGATAGATGAAACCAAAGTCGCTGGTCATTCTGTTCAATATACTGCAGAGTAAAACAAATGGCGCTGGCTGCTGCGAGTGCAAAATTACGGAATGAAAGCAATGTACTTCCAATGAAAGAAACCGGCTTAGGTACCTCAATGTGTCAAATGATGAAACTGCAGTGTCTGTGACAGAGAGGTCCTAGTGTTCGAGTTCTGACGGTGGCAAGATTTTCGACATTGGTTACATAGCTTGGTCGAACTGAGCCTCTGGAGGAGAATTCTTGTGGTCGGCTACTCTGATAGGTAGTTTTCTGTGGTCTCTCCGTTCAACACAGGCGAATGCCGAAGACATTCCCTAACAAATGAACAGCGTTCAATTGTCCTATTCCGAACTTCCTATTTCTTGTCCTATCATCATCCTTTACACACACACACACACACACACACACACACTCACTCACATGTACACATCACGCAATCAGAGTGGAGCTGAGAGCTTGTTCCTACTGGGGCGGTGCCTCACTGGTGGGAGATTTTCGCCGAATCTCGCCGTTCGCGGAGGAAGATCACCGCTACATCTTCTTCTTTTTCATTTTATTTACACAGATGGTGAATACATAGCTCAGTTTAAAATAACTATACATATGTCTGATGACTTAATAGCTAACTTAAATGAAAACTTAAAACTATTACAGTGGTTGAGGTTACCCATCGGGCTCCTCTAGTCGGGATATAATTCGGAGAATTTCCTGAGGAAAATGTGGAAGGGAAACTTATTTTGTATTCTGGTTCTATATGATGGGTTTTTGCCGAGTCTGTGAACTGATAATGAAGGGATTTGGGATATGTTTGAGAAGTTGGTAGCAAGGTAGATGATATGATGGTCTATAGCCTCTAGGTTTAATTCTTTATGTAACTGTTTATTGGTAACATACTAGGGAACGTTTGAAATGATTCTGAGAAATTGGTTTTGAACTATTTGCAGTTTCCTTTGATTGGTTTTTGCTGCATTTAACCAGATTGGGCAGGCATATAGGAGCAAAGGTCTTATTATTGCTTTGTAGATTTGCAATGCTGAATTGTATGATAATGGGCTGGATCTGTGTATTAATGGCTTTAATTGAATTAATTTAATTCTGAATTGAATGATTTTGTCATCTATATGTTGCTTACAGTTGCGTTTTGTGTCCATGTTCAGTCCTAAGTAACTGACTGGTTTATTGAGAGGAAGCCAGTTGATGGTTGTATTGTTTAGCAATAATGGACGCGGGAGTGAGTATGGATGAAGTGTGAAGGCGGAGGTGTGGAGACGGAGTGTATTGGCTGCCGTTTTGGTTGGATTGAGTTGAATTTTGTATTTTGAAGCCCAGCTGTCAATTAGGTTAAGATACAATTGAAATTTGTTGCTACAATCAGTAAGTGAAAGACCGGAGTTATAGAAGGCTGAATCATCAGCAAACTGTGAAATGTGTACGTTGTTTAGTTTGGGAATGTTTGCAATATATAAATCAAATAAAATAGGAGATAGGGGTGATCATTGTGGTAGTCCTACTAAGATTGGTCTTGGGTTGGAATGGTGGTTGTTTATATTTAGGGAGAGGGTTCTAATACTGATGAAACTTTGTATGATGGATTGGATATAGTGCGGTGTGCCTATTTTCTTAATCTTGTATATGAGTCCTTCATGCCATGTCCGGTCACAAACGCCTGTGATATGTCAATGAAAACTGCTACTGTGTAGTATTTCATTTGAAATGACGTATAAAGACGTTCGGTAATGCGAAGGATTTGGTGTAGTGTAGAAATTTTTTCGGTGAACCCAAATTGCTTCTTTGGTATGGCTTTTCTTACCTGTAAGTGATCTTTTAGTCTTTTGCGAATTATTTTTTCAAACATTTTAGATAAGGCGAGTAGTAAACTTATGGGTCTATTTGTGTGGGCATGATTTTTGTTGGGTTTGGCAATGGGAATAACTATGGCATGCTCCGTGATTGAGGAAAATAACCAATTCTGAGGCAGGAATTATAAATATTAGCTATATATGCTATTGCAGGGGGAGGCAGGTGTAGTTTATGTTGTCGTGACCGGGTGCTTTCTTGGAGGGTAAGTTTTTAATTATTTTGTTAATTTCAGAAGGGTTGGTGAATTTAAAGTTGTGATGTGGGCCGTAGTATGTCTCTTTGTTGCATTTGTTTATCGTTTTATGTTCAGGGTGGGGTTTTGAGATGTTGCTTGTAAATGTTGATGAGAAGCCGCTACATCTAGCGATAAAACACGCACTGCTCTTAAGGGTAAAGTGACCTTAGCCGTATATGCACTCTAAATCATCAATCACTCCAATAAGGGAGACTGCTTCGATGATGTATGGGACAAGTCTTCGGGAGTAGTCGACGTTTTGGAACTTACAAGGAAAAGAAACAAACTGACATTAACCTTTTCCCGCTGAATGTAATTTTGTGATGTATGTTGACAAAATTACATTCAATATGTTGACAAAATTATGAAACTGCATCAAGATTTGACAATTTTGAAGATAAAAATTGACTTATCCTTCATCAATATCTCAACCGACCGTTACGTCAATATAGTATATTGATTCTCTTCAGAATTAAGGAAAGTTCTTTGTCTTTTCGGCTATACAATCTGACTTATAGGTTTCTTTAATTCAACATAAAAATATCTGAAAAGAATATTTCTTTTTTAAAAATCTGTTAGATTCTACACTTTCAGAAGTAGCGAAACTATTATTGCCGAAGTAGCGAAGGTGTTATTGACAATTCCTGAAACATAGACTCCTATTGAGAGGAGTTTATCTGCTTTTAAATGAAGGAAGATGTGTCATAGATTCCACAACAAGCTGTCAAATCTGGGTTTTGCTCTCGAAGCAAATTATTTTAGAAAAGTGATAAAAGTCAATATTAGGGCCCTATGTGTCATAACAAAGCTTTTAGGTAAGAGCATTTGAATTTGGAAAATCATTACGTGTACTTTAAAATAAAAACGAAGCATTACATAACATTCTCTGTAGTATGTATATTATTCTGTATATACGTACGTATACGAGAAAGTAAAAAAAAATCATTTTTAGCAAATCCGTTCACGCAATGGAATTAGTGGAAAAGAAACAGCAAAATGAAACACCAATAATTTATTTAACGATTTTTCTCTCATTTTCCGGCTTACCGTGTGCCAAACACTCTTCACAGCAATTTTAGCTGATTTCGAAAATTAATCTAAGATGTTAAATGGTATGATTAACACCTTAATGCTTCGTATTTTTTCCTAATATGCCAAATCGTCAATACTTCTGCGCTTAGACGGTAACTTTTGATACTACAGTGCGTGAACATTCGTGTTTCATTTCTTAGTACCTTTGAATAAGTATCTGAAGTAATTATAGGCGCCACGACCTCTCGACTGCCCTCCTTGGTCCACCAGCGCGACATTCGAAGTTGTTTTAAACGTATTTTGGAATTAAGACTGGAGAACAGTCGGTTAAAATGATGATAGAGGACCGAGAAATAATTGCGTGTAACTTCTTAACGAAGTTTCTTAAAAAGTGTAAAGACAATAAATGTGGTTTGGAACACACATATTATGATGCCGATGTTTTCTTCTGCTGGGCTAACTGGTTTTCAACATCATGTGTAATTCACGAATTTTCTTCACGAATTTTTCCGAATGCATAATGTTCTCAAGGAAAACATGACTAATCAAAATTTCTTATTAATATGGATATTAATATACTTATAAAATGATAATGAATTATTTTGTTCTGTTGCAGGTATGTATGAGTATTTTCCTGATAGCGTTTGTGATGGGTTAATGTAAGTACAATTTATCATTTTCTGTCAGATTTAACCCGAATTATTTTCGTGATTCCGAATGCTTTTATGTACTAGTGTTCTTAAAAATAAAAAATTGTAAATTTTTTATTTTAAAACTATATTTACAAAATGAATAATTATTTATTGATAATAAAGTGCTTTAATAAATTATTTTATGAAAAACTGGAAAATGTAATGATATAACTAAATAAAAAGAGCAGCAACAAACTTTTACAACTTTGTTTACACTAACAATATATTTTTAGTTAGCAAAAGTTGCCATTTATTACGAATTGATTTCTTGTGCTTGTCACAAATGCAAACTGAACCAGAGATACTTATATAAACATCACATTTATTTTGATTATAATAATGTGTAGAATTTCTGATGAGGCTAGTATTCTTTGTTAGAGAAATCGTAAGCATCTCAGAGAAACGAAGCGGTGTATTAGTGTTGTCAAGATCGATGCCAAGAGCGGGAGTCCATGGCACGAGTACCACGACGAAATCGCCCCTTAATGCAGTTCATTACCCCGCCCAGAGACAACGCCGTCCCTATTGTAAAATTATGGGGTTACTAATAGTTCTCTTTCCCGACTCTGGTTGCGCAGAGAAGCTCGGGACATACCACGGTGCCACGACGCGTGCCACTGCCATCAGTAGAAGACCTTGACACCATTGCGGTAAATGATGCGCAAGGGAGGTGGTCGATAACGAAAGTCATGGATCACATTGGATAAGACATGTATACTGTGCATCATTGTCAGGTCATTGTTCCGGGAAAGATAACATGCAACGGCTTTGTATCGGTCAGTATCGTGTCAAAATTACAGCAGTTTATGAGCAGCAATACCCGATGCCCGAGGAACAAATGAGAAACAATGTCGTACCTAGTGTCAACAAATCCCATTTACTACAGTTTGATAGATGCTGCTTTACAATCGCGCTAGCCTCTTGCAGATTTCTCCATCTCCATCACTTGCGGTCGTCTCCAGTACGGTCTCGGAAGTGCGTTCTTGCCTGGATGAATGGTTCTGCGAGGAGTTCAGTGATGCAAGAGTATTCTACACGATATTAGTCACGGCCGCATGCAAATGCAAGTGATATGAGGAATCTCTTCCGTAGTGTGCCAAGCAGGAACAAATATTCAAGAGAATGTTCTATTTGTTAGATTTGATGATGGTGTTACGTAATTAGCTTGTTGATGGAAAAAGACAGTAAAATGCTTTCTTCCGAAAACGAGGGCGATTTTATCAGTAATAACATTAAATTTTTGTTTAGTACCGTGTAGTTGCAATTTCGATAAATATTTTTTTGATATTTTATAAGTACTCGTATTTTATGCATCTACCTTACGAGGTTTTATTAGTTTCCCCCAACTCAGCAGACATATGATAAATAAATGAAGTATTATTACTCTTGATTAATATAATGCATTTGAAAATAGGTTTTATATTAATTTTTATGGAAAATGTGTACACAATTATTTAAAAATAAAAATGTTGCTTTCTTTGGTAGTACCTTAACAAATTGTTATTAAAAATAAAGATCTTCAACAAAAACTATCAAACTAATGTGTATGAAGTGACATTGCAGGACTGTATGATCTAGGGTTATTGATGATTATATGAATTTTATTGCAGATATTTCGTAACACCTTGTCATAAAACTCCGTGATTGAAATCGATTTGACGTAAATTTAGAAGCATCGTTTATATTTATTACATTTTTGTTTTCCTAAAACATTATATCTCAATTCTGCGTAATATCGGTGGAACGAAATTGCAGAACATCATTAATTCATTATTGCTTTTAATAAACTACATCAACCGTCTATTGTTCTCCGTTGACTTTTTCTTTTGTAGATTCCAAAAGCATTGAAATATTTATCGTCTCCGCCAACATTGACAAGCGCTGCATGCAAGTAGGAGGGCGCACGATATTTCTGCTCCCCATCATTTAATCATCTGGTCGGCTCGAAACAAAGGGCGTAGCGCTGGGAGGTATTCGCGCGTGGCAAACACAGGAAGTGCGTTGCTGCTTGTCAAGCGAAATTTTGAATTCCAGAGAAATATTACAAGGGAGGCACTGCGTAAGGATAACGACCGCAGCTGAAGATCCTGTCTGAGAAAGCACGTTGCACTTGTTTTATGAAATATTTCGTTTTGCTGTTAGTACACATTTAAGGCCTTGCAAAGCCAACGGAGTTAAGTGCCAAAAATTGTTTTTTCTCGGAAAATCAATAAAAACTGTATGAATTCGTAAGGATACAAAATAAAATCATCAAAAATTATAAATATACCTTAACCAATTTATATATATATATAAATTTTCAACATTTTATGGATCAAAAAGCTCACAAATATTTTTGAAAATATATTAGAGAGGCTATATACATATTCGTATCTTGAACAAATGAGCTAAACGCATCTGCAACATCTCATTCATGTTGTTGAAAAAGAAGCCTTTATTGTCTTAATCAATATAAGGCATTTTCTGTAAGTCACCTTTTTCATTTTCAGACAAACTAAATTTGTAGGAAGAGTATGTATTTCCAACATGACAATATCTTCCAGCTTGAGCCCTGATTTAAACACTTTGTAGGTTTTGAATCTATTGTCGAGGACACTTTCTTTGATTTTAACTACAACTAGTTCTGTCTTCTCAAGAATCCAAATAGCCCTAGAGATTTGTAGTTTGGATTCCCTCAATGATAGGAATGCTGCTTCTTCGATGTATAGGAATTTAAGTCTCATTCTCAAGATCTTGATTGCGAAATTTGAAATTCATCAATAAAGTTGTGGAATTGCAACCAATGTAGAAGAGAAGTTCAATTCTGATGAATCATTAAATAACGTCTTTAATTGTGATCGTTAACATTGATGTTTGTTCCTATGTCCGTCGTGACATGAACATGGATTGCTGTAGTTATGTCTCTATCTCCCATTGCCATCCCTCTCAGTTTCCCCTTTCCCTACAATTGTGAACCGCGAAGGTCACCTTCCCCAAAGGTGACAGTGGCAAGGTCTTCTACAAGAAATGTTGCGCTTTTAATTTAAAATAACATGGCAGGAAGAATAGCTTTTTACTCAAATAACCACTAAAACATCAACAAATAGTACATCGCTACATTCCTCTTTTTATGACCTATAGATTGCTAGTGAGAAAAATATACGATTCAACTTAAAAAATATTTCTTATTAATTTCGCGAAAACTAAAAATATTTGAAATAATCTGTCTACAGCGTCTTACTGCACGCAATTTTTTTAAACACTAATATTATGTTGTTTCTCGCAGAATTGTCTCAGTATTTTAGAATTTCAATTTTGATGAACTTTTGAATTTCTTCTTTTGAAACATTCACTGCGTTTTTAATCTTCTCAATTTATCAGCTTTTCTTCTAAATTACTCTCACATTTTGGGGAGGTGCAGCAGGTGCTCATAACGCGTCAAGAAGCGGTTGAAACCGAACATCTCCATGAACATGCAGAGCGCCACGGTGTCAAAAAAAAAAAAAAAAACAGACATTATTTGAGGAGCAGGGCGAGGCTGTAGGCAAGGGCGCTTTACGCCCGAGGAGGACAGAGAGGGCGCACGTTATGTGCACGCGTACACTTAAAGGAGCCCTTAAATTTTACGTCCTCGTTGGCAGAGGACGCGTCGCGGAACCACTTGACAGCGGCGGTGTCAAGAGAGCGCGCCGCGCTTTACGGCTGGAATTGGACAGCTGTAAATTATGAGCCAAGTTAAGCACCGCCCCGGCGTCAACGCGGGTGCATCGCGTGTTTCACCCCTCGAGGATTTCGAAGCTGACAAACTGTTGATGCAAGTGGCGAGATGCATCCGCGCGAAAGGAAATTTTCCGCAAAGGGCCTCCCGCAGCTCCGACTAGAAGCTGGAGACCTCTTGGTATTTCGCCCGAAATGTTCGTACCCGTCCGATTATCTTCTTCTTCTTAACACATTCGGCTTTGGAATACGAACTCTCTTTACGGCTTTTCTAAGTTCGTGCCGAGCTGCCAAGAGCTCTTTACTTAAAAAGGACCTTCAGGATGAAGTAACAAATCCTTCTCGTGGTCCGAGATGAAAGGATGAAGGAGAGAAAATAACTCGAGAGGCTACATTGAGTTTTGCAAATAAGTTAATCCGGGATTTTCTGAGGAGGACGAAATAATCTGTTTGGTTTGTAAGATTCTCTTAGTGCCTGGAACTCACGAACGAGAAAAAATGAAAGATTTGTATTCTGATTCAGTAAAAAATATAAAACACAATGTTAGTAATTTGTGATCGTTTATAGTAACATGAGTCCATTATTATTTTTGAATCATTATCTACAGTGTCATATGTAACGAGTATCTTATCTCGGATTTGGTCAGTGAATGCTTATTGATGGATTCGTTTTGCGGGCGTGTAAACTGCTTTAGTCGTTAGTTCCGTAGAACTGGAGCATGATATAACCGGACTATGACTGTCCCCGGGAAGCAAGATTCCGCGCCTACCCACTCGTCAGCTTGCGGGGTTTCGTCTCTTCGGATACCTTCGCCAGGTGCTCCCAGCCAGGTCTTCCCAGCCAGGACAAGCTCCAAGCTCCCGTAGATGTCTGTTACTTCTCACGTCGCGAGAAACCATACTGTCCACCATTGTCCATGCTTGTGTGCTTCCAGTCTGTTTCATCGATGTCATCTTGCTTACTAACAAGCCAGAACAATTACTGCTGGAATGACCTAACTATGGGAAGCAGCAACACCATATGGTAGTGGTTGTAGACAGCACTGTAGCCTATCTTTACTCACACATCGACACTCCTTTCAAACTGTTACTTTACAGAAGTTATAGAGGGAGAGCCATTCAATACTGAACGAAGTAAATAGCTAGTGTCGGAAATCCTCCGCTGCCGAGGCTCGGCGAGTGGCAATTCATTGCAAGGTTGTCGGCAGGCGTATTGGCGATGTGGTGGCCAGCACCTGCCTGTGGCGCCGGGAGCGGTCGATGCCGGGCGGGACGGGGCATGGCGGGGCAGGGTGGGGGATGGGTAGGGTGGGGGCGGGGCGGGGGTGGTCCGTGGGAAGAGAGTGCGTGCTGGGTAGCGAGCGCAACCCTTCTGCTTCCTCGGGGCGAGGCGGGGCGGGCCGGGCCGGGCCGGACGGGGCGGTGAGGGCAGGGGAGGGGAGCGGGCGTGGGCGTAAGAGATACGACCGCCCGGCGCCCGCACAGGTCTCCACACGCCCCTTCCCCTCCCCACCCCCGCCCGGCCGAGTCGTGGCCGCCGCGGCCCTTCAGTGCCGACTCGCGCGCGCCCCCGACCACTCAGAAGGGCCGCCGCGTAGTGGGGAAATTGTTTCTAAGCAGAGGTTTCTCTCTGGCAACCTCTTGCTCCCAAGTCAGCTGCAATGCACTCCGGCGCAATCGGCTCAATTGTAGAGCAACCCGTTTCCACCAGAGGGATGCTGAGAAACAGACGTAACAGGCTTACGCCCTCAGCGCAGAAATATCAAAATGCGGAAAATTCTTTACGTTTTCAATAGTGGGCTTCTGTTTAATTGATGCCTTCCGTCTGATTGAAGCAATTATCATTAATGTAATCTATCGATATACTTATTTTATGAGAACTGCATTGATGCCATTTCCTTGGAATATTATTTTAACATTTAATTAAAAGCTCAATACAATAGGGTCCAAACAGTCGGCCCTGTGGCCGAGATCGTTAAAGCAGTTGTGCCGTAGTGATCTTGGCCCGTGGGGTCACGGGTTCGAGTCCCACCTCGGGCATGGTTGTACTTGTGTTCGTCCTCGTACAATAACGTTACATCCAATAGTGGTCGCTAATGACCTAGTTGTTGATGCGACATTAAATAACAAAACAAAAAAAAAGGTCCAAACTTGTGAGGCGTTTTGGCAGCTGAAGTTATTCGTTATTGCTGTCCTTTTCCAATGTGATACAGACGGAGAAGCATCAGCTTTAAAATGACACCTTTCAAAAAACAAAAACCCAACAACATAATAAGCACCAGTCATTCCTCAGCAGCTTTACTATTGCCCCAACATCAGAGACTGCTTTTCCATTTTATTTACATAAAGTTTTAAACATTATTTGAGATGCTGTTTACGTCTTAACCAGGGATTTTATACTACTGACATTTTTTACCAAAATTTAGTTTGTTTACGATGTGGTTTCAACAAACCTAGACAATCGACTTTTGAAAAGGACCCCAAATGGGGTCGAAACGTCAAAAGAAATTGTTAAAAATACTGAGTGTGTTTTATTAAGGTAAAAAAGCATTGCAATAAAATAAGCAAGATAACAGATGTAAATATATTGATTTAAACTTATTTCTCATTGTTGAATGACAAAACATAAGCACATTTTGTGATTTAAGTATTTAAATTATTAATTTATTTCAGTATTTTTTATTTATTACTCTACTTGCCAATGGACGCAAGGTAAATGTTTCCCCGGACATTGCAGTGTATTGCACTTGAGGGATGTTCACGACTTCGACCACTGCGACGTCTCGTGTCGTGGCCTGTCACGGGGGAGCTTCGTGATTGCGCGGGTGCCCTGGGTGAAACCTGTTGCTAAGAGGGCGGCCGGCGCGGCGCGGCGCGGGTGGGAATGCTCGTTATGGACACGCAAGGGATGCTACGTGATCCGCGTGCCTGCTATTTTGCATGTGCGATGAAATGTGTGTTATTGCACTCCCAAGTATATTCAGTTATTTACATGACTATGCAAATGCATGTACACTCAATGGCAAAACGCGAAGCCCGCGCAAGGAATATTTCAGCATTTTTTTGGAACATAAACATGACCGGTGGGTGAGAAAAGGATTTCGTTTGTATTTCTCTGGCACGTCCATGTAAGTCTGTGACCGCCAAAAATTTGCCTTATTGTCAACTGCTTTTGTATATCAACTAAAATTGCCAACAATAACAATTATGCCACTTGATCTCTCATCGTATAGCTTCATTTCCTTTCCTTTCGTATGATCAATCATTGTCTTTCAAGGAAGTATTTTGTACATTTATTTCATGTGTTCATTTGGTATCTAACTTAACTGTTTGCATTCATTAATCCATCTGTAAAGAAATGTTTAGTTTATTTCGTAAAATATTCAATGTTGTCCAAGTAATTTACAATTATTACCTTTAGAAAATATTTTATTCTCAAATGCATGGACAAATGTTTATTTCAATGAATGTTTGAAGCAACATTAGTTTCATTTGAGATGTTCCATCTGACATAGTTTGTTAATTTACGGGTACTATAACGTAAATAATACATTTTGAATTTACAAGTAGTCAGACACGCAAATCTAGTACGGTTTTCAAGACATTAAGGAATTGTAAATGTTGGTTGGGCCGGTTCTAGATACCCCCAACTCATTTTCTTGAAAAATTGGTCATTTTTAGGTTTTATAGTTTGGATTTTGCTTCCTACTGAACAAATCAATCACCAGGAGCGGATTTCAAAACAATCATGATTTGTCAGAGATACCTACTTAATCATTTACTCCATGCCTCGTTTTCTTGCATAAATTTCCGTGCTCATTGGATAATATTGTTTTGCACTAGAATAAATTTGCATCACGTTTCCACAACATGTGTAAACAACACGCCGACTAGTTTGCATATCCATGACCAGGAATGTTGATGCAAAGTTATCTTGACGCCATTGGCTTGGATTCTGCCTTCAGTATAATTTAAGTTGTTTTGAGTTCGACTTTAACCGTAATCTTTTCTCAACTTGAATACACTCAATTCAACAACAACTCAGTGAATTTCTCTTAAAATTGAATCCATTCATTGCACACTCAGGCAAATGCAGGTTTCATAACATTTCAACTGTTTGTTTGAAAACAACTCGCATTACAAAAATAACACATAAACACGAACTATAGGCAAATACAGACACAATTTTGACATAGAAAAAGGTCTGTAAGATGGAACTGAACAGCACTGGAAGTGAAATGTTCTTCAGATGTTTGAGAAAAAATATTCGTATTTCAGTATATTGACTTTAATATAATTTTCAAGTACTTTAAGAAAACATAATTTTCCACTAATATGCAAGTATAGTATGCCCTAATCTTCATTATCTATTTCCACTGCCACGGTCTACAGTCATGAAGGGCCGTACACCGTATTTAAAATTTATGACGATTTCTTTTCATGTTACAAAGATGAAATTTTCTTGTTCCCTTTCTGTTTTACTTGTGTATTGTGTCCTCTCTGCTATGATCTCCCCCCTGGCAGTCATCCCTTTCATCGCGTTCGCCATCGGTCGCATGAAAATTTCCGAAGCGATCCCCCCTCCCTCGCGTGCAGCGCGCGGCGCTTTGTGCCTTGGGCGCATTGCAGCTCTCAATTATTCCGTCTGCGCAGCCTCTGTGCCCAGCGCGCGCCGGGGTACGAACGGAGGCGGTGACATCGGATGACGGTTCCGGACGCTCGTCCGTAACACACCTCAACACCCGTCCCCCTCAACCCCCGTCCCCCTCAACACCCGTCCCCCTCAACACCCGTCCCTCTCAACACCCGTCCCCCTCAACACCCGTCCCCCTCAACACCCGTCCCCCTCAACACCACCCGTCCCCCTCAACACCACCCGTCCCCCTCAACCCCCGTCCCCCTCAACACCACCCGTCCCCCTCAACACCACCCGTCCCCCTCAACACCACCCGTCCCCCTCAACACCACCCGTCCCCCTCAACACCACCCGTCCCTCTCAATACCCGTCCCCCTCAACAACCGTTCCCCTTCAACAACGGTTCCCCTCAACATCCATCTATCTCAACACACGTCCATCTCTATACGCGTCCACCTCAACACACGCCCCCCTCATCACTCGGCCAACCCCCCTCAACACCCGACCACACCCAAAACCCGGTCGTCTCAACAACCAACCTCAGCAATATCCCTCTGCGGAAAGACTCTCAACACCCCTCCTCTCCAACTCCAATCGCGTCTCATCCTCCTCCCGCTAGGTTCATCCTCCCTCTTTAACGCACATCCAACCCCTTCCCTCTTGCAGCTCTTCCACCCGCCCCTCCCTCTACCCGTCGGGCGTCCGCTTATCCTTTCTCCCACTTGATCGACCTCTGTCATGAAATACCAAAGCCCTCGTAGATGCAGGACAGCGGCCTTCCATTGGCTACCACCGGCCATTTGGTACCGCAAAACGAATTTGTTTTAGATTTCATTCACGTTTCTACTGCGTCTTTCGATCTTCCTTTGCTTACTGGCTTTGTATTTTCTGAACTCTTGATTCTTTTAAAAAATAAAGTCACCATTCTTCTAAGGGTTTTTATGATATGACAATTAATCAATATTGAACCGCTATTTGTTAAATAAATGTAGAGGCGGGGTCTCAGTGGTAGGGCTCTAGCTTCCTGACCTGATGACCCAGGTTCCGATCCCGATTTACATTGGGGATTTTTATTTTGTGATTTCCTATCAGGGTTGCTCTGAGGTCGACTCACATTCCTGTCCAAGTGAGTACCAGGATCTTTCCACTTGGGATCAAAGGCGGCCGGAGCGTTGTGCACGCCACACATCCCCTTATGCCGATGGCGAAAAGGAGGTCAAATAAATATTCTAGAGAAAGTCTTACTGATATTAAGTAATAAAAATATAAAATGGTAACTGTTAATCCTCATTAGGTCACAAAAAAATCTCTGAAACACTAGCTCCATTCAATATGTGTGTTCAATGATTCAAAAATCATTAAAAATCAAAAAATTCATTTGTCTTTGACAAATATAATTAATATTGCTCTCTACAAAGGAGATAAAATATGAACCGTCGAAAATTTGGAGTATATAAAACAAACAGAGAAAATCTGCTGAACAATTAGAGAAATTCAATAACACATTCGATTTTACAATTTTATTTGTTACATATTCCTTGAAAACAAGCGAAAAAATGTGTTCCATCAGTTAAAACTGAGACTAGTTCGGTTATTTCCCCAAATACCTTGTAACGATATCTTAGTTCAAATTGCTCACTTCTAAGTAAACCTAAACACATAAATAATGATGTATGAATTGTTTTGCTGCTCTAATTGGTCTAAGGGCGAGCACGCAGGTTCGGGAGAAGAAAAAAAAAGTCGCTGAGTGTGGTGACAACCGCCTGCGAGCGGTGCAGGCATTTTGCGAGGCGCAAAATCCACAGCGGCCACCTCGTCGATTTACGACGCGTCCATCCTGCCCCAGCGGCGCCGCACCGCATCGCACCTCACGTTCCGCGCCGCGCCGCGCCGCGCCGCGCCGGGTGGCATTCCCTTCCGGCTGTTGCGCTCTGCCTCATTCGGAACGCAAGGCTGAGCGGGGCGGAGAGGGACGGAGTGGGGCGGGGCGGAGCGGGAGGGAGTAGGGCGGGGCGGGGCGGGCAGTGAGGGTAGGCAGAGTGTCGGGGCGGGGATGAGCAGGGCAGAGCGGGCGGAACAGGACGGGGCAGTGAGGGGGGCGAGGCTGAGCAGGGTGGTGATGGGAGGCACGGCGGGACGAAGCAGGGCGATGCGGGGTACAGGCGCGGCGTGTCGGGACGGGGCGGTTTTGGGCGGGGCAGGGCGGGGTGGAGGAGCAGAGTGGAGCGGCGTCGGTACCTCAGCAGGCAGGGAACTTTTTAGTTTATTTCGCGAAGCGTGGATGTGACCTCCCATATTCATGTGAAAGGAGGGACGGGGAATGATTGATACAATGATGTTATATCGCAGTGAAGAATGAAAATGAAGCAAGCGATGGAATGCACGACAGGGGGACGCGCCAGAACTCAACGCAGGCATTCCTCTATTTACAGATCTCTGAAAGTAAATGTTGCAAACTTCTAGAATATGAAGTGGAATATGAAATGATAACTTTTCTCAAAGAACATGTGTTCGGAAACTACTTATAATTAAGTGTTTCAAGTGACATTTGTCTCTGATTCATAAGAAACCCAATCACTTATTGGTGTTTGGCAGATCATGTATTCACAAAGTCGAGATTTCGCCTACCTTCCAATACACAATGCCGGATGAGATGTTAACCAATCAAGGGAAAATGTCACATTAAGTTTATTTTGTGAAACTTCCCAACACAAATACGTATTTTACAAAAATATTTTGGGAATTTATTTAAAGACAGAAAAATTCTGTGGAAAACTATTCGATATCCATTTTAAATGTGATATATAGTAAACACAACGTTTCAGAAATTACTTATTTACATCATCCATGAAACTACTATGTTTACTGCGTATTACATTTAATATTGTTAAAAAACCGTTATCTAAAGAATTGTTCTGTCTTTAAATAAATTACTAATATATTTTGGTAAAATTGAAAATAATTTATAGGCAGAAAATAAATATTGATCTCAAATACCTATATTGACAAAAAATATCACCAACCACGTAGATGATCTAAAAGTTTATAACATTTATTCTGAGATACCTGCACTCACAAAATATATCCGTTCTTAGAAATTCAAAGAGCTGCAGTTTTATGAGCGAGATTTGGGTTCTTTAATGTCTACCTTAGGAAACTGAGAGAAATCAATGTTGAAATAATTTTAAGGTGCTAATTAATTGACATAAATGTGTGACAACAATTTTCGTTTCGGTTACAGGACGTCGTTCCACCGTACGAGAGAAAATATTCCAATTTGTGTGATGTTAATAAAGCATTTATTGTACTACCATTAATTTTCAGTGGAGGAAAATCACCATAATTATGCTTCACGGAGCAGAAATTTCGTCATGTTCGCGTGCAAACGTAACCCGAGGGTTCATAACTGTTCGATACTGAAAGTACGCTTGCTATTACTATGGCGATTCTATGATATCTACTTGTCACTAGTTTCGCAAATTTTATGTGGAATATATAAACACTAACCACATTCATTTGGATTTTATAATTTATAAATTGCTTATGTGTCTGTTACATTATAAATATTATAAATTATATATTATAAAGTGGTGTGTGTCTGTTAGAGAAAAACACGAAATTATTAGAAATTATGTATAGAGTGCCAGAAACATTTGTCCCGATCACTAAAAGAGGGGATATCCAAAATAAATGCAGTGAATAACTGAATGCTATTGAAAGCTAATTGTATATTTAACAAATGCTTGCATTAATTATTTCAAACGTTTAAGGTTACTTTAAATTTAAATTGATAAAATGAATAAAACGTATTGTTATTTATTAAAAACGTTTAATGTTGTGTATTCTTTTTTTATAAAAGTAAGTATTTACCTTAATTACATATTGCCCCGAGAGAAGAGACAAAATTACAAAATATCAACGAAACGCTCCTCATGTTCAACAGCAATATTTCAAATCTCACGACAAATGAAGTGTTACCTTTTTTAATCACGCTGGGTTTAGGTTTTGTGTAAGCAACACATACGGATGATGGAAGTCGTAGGCTTCTGCGGCCGGAATCATGTGAATGATCTTGGCGGTCCGGGCGACGCCGCCGCGTCGAAGGCTGTGTTGCCGACGTTTCGACCATCTTGTCGTGGTCTTCCTCAGGGCTGATCTGCGACCAACCAGTAACCAGCTGGCCCACGCAGACCAGCCCTGAGGAAGAGCACGACAAGATGGTCGAAACGTCGGCAACACAGCCTTCGACGCGGCGTCACCCGGAGAGCCAAGATCATTCACATACGGATGAAGCCTGAAATCATGTTTTGTGTCAGAATTTTTTTCATGCCGATACAAGTGACGTTTTGTACGATATGTACCGTGAGTAACGACTTACGAATTTTGGAATAGAATTAACATTTCTATTGATATCATGAAATAGCGTATATATTAGTATTTTATGTGTCACCGAAGTGTATATTTATTGTTTATTTTACTTATACGGTATTTGTAAGAGTATACATAAAAAGTTCCGTATATATACATTGTTATTTGAACTTTAGATCGAAATAATTACCACCGTCATTCATGCAACAACTTATAATTTTGAAATATTTATTGGTGAATGAAGTTATTTTCCCGATTTTCTGTATCATCCACAATGTTCTTTCCATTTTACTTGATATATAATTATATATTTGAAAAAGTTTAAACCGAAACATTTATACAAGAATTTACGTTTACTAAAGTTAGTTCTGGAGGGGTCCACAAAACAATATTTTCTCATGGAGGGGAAATAATTCTTGAGATGATTTTCGTAATGATTTTGGTATTAATAAATATGTAACCATTGAGTGAGTTTGCATTATTTTTTCAATATTTATTCGATAACGTGTTTTTTCGTAAATATTATGACAAAATTACTAGGAATTATTCTTATATTTCCTGCATTAACTTTTCAAAATATGTTTAATAATCTCTAAGAAATTCAATCCTCAGTTACAATCCTTAGAAGAGGGGATTGTTTTTCAATACCAATTGCTAGAAATGCAGAAATAGAAAAAAAAATAATTTTGTCAATTGCCACGTTGAGACAAGCAAATTTTTACAAATCAAACAGCGAATTGTCACTAATTTATAATTTTTTATTAGTGTCCTTGGGGGGAAGTTGCCGAATTCGCATCACACCTACATTATGCAGCACACGTATTGCTGTAAGAGAATTGCATCTCACGAGTTGGCTTTAAGCTTGTGGATGATCTAATGGAAATTTTAAACCATTTTCAGTTATGTGGGCCCCCGAGGGTTAGGCGTCGAACTCTCTCCTAACCAGCTTAAATTTTGATTTATTTATGATTTTAAGGATTTCGATAAATAAATAAATTGATTTATCTAATAATATATGTTTGCATTTAAACAAAAACATTGTTCAACATCTGACTGTATGAATGAAAAATAATAATAGAATTTTTCGCATCTCGATTTGTATTTAATGACAAACCTATTACACTTTTACGTAAAATACAGGTCGATATATCTTAAAAATATAGAACTTCATTAAACTATTATACTAAAACTTAAAATATTAAAAACGTTTTCTGAATGATCAGTTTCCGAACCAATACTTAGTAAATTTTACATACAATTTCACGTTGTAATAACTAAGATTATTGTAAACACTTATGATAAATGGTATCTATTTTGAACAAAAAAATATCATAAACAATATTCATGATTTTCAGGTTCCTAAAAAATTGAAAGCTACAATCGTAAGCGGGTGTCTGATCCCCCCCCCCCCCAGTAACACAAGGGTTTTTCATTGATTGAAGATTCTGTTCGCGTCGACAGTTAAGGTCATAAATTTATTGAGTGTTAGTATTTATCTCGGGGAATGCAGTAATCTTCCTCGCTGGATGGCGAGATCCGGCACCTACCTGCATGACCGCTTGCAGGGTTTGCCGGATCCAGGTATCTCCCACCAGTGGGGCACCGCCAGAGCCGGGAGCTCTACTCTCCCGACTGTTCTCCCGACATATGTGTTAGTGGAGTGCATGTGTGTAAGCCAGGGTCGAGGATAGAAAAAGGGACAGAAAAGAAAGATCGCGCACGGTCCGTGGCTGGTTTGTTGGGGGTACTGTTCCGCCATTCTCTGGGTGTTGAACGGAGAAACCAAGGGAAACTATCGATTAGAGCACCCGGCCGCTGGAATTCTCCTCCAGACAGCGACTGAATCCGCCCTAGCTGACAAGCCAGTGTTGAAAATCCTGCCACCGTCGACACTCGAACCCCAGGACCTCTCGGTGAGAAGCATTGCAGTGACATCAATTGATGACCAGAGCCACCTAAACCGGTGCCCTCATTTGATTAAAATCGTGTAATCGCGATCCAGTGCTCTAATTTCGCTGGCGGTGGGTGGCGGGACGAGTGCCGTTGGGGGGAGGGGGAGCAGCTGTTCGCGACGCGTCGCGACGTCTAGCGAAGCTGTGGCGCAGGGGGTGGGGGGTTGTGCAGCGACGGAGGCGTCCGTAGTCGCACGGAAATGAAATAAATTCTGGAGCCGGGAGAACAAGGGTGGCAGGCGCAGCTAATTTCCGAAGCCGTCCGGGTTACGACGCAGTAATTCTGGATTAGCTGGTTCTCGCGCGCCCCCGCCCCCGCCCCCGCCGCCGCCGCCGCCGCCGCCGTCACCCCCGCCGCCGTCGCCACCCACCGCCTTCGACCCTGCAGAGGAACGTGAGAAGAAACGACTATTTTAATGCTCCGCCGAAGACGCCACGACGCCACCGGCCCCTCGCGATAGGCCCACCCCAGGCACGGGCGCTGATGCCATCGTCATATGGTCCGGGAGCTGTGCCTCAGGGCGTCAAATGATGTCACTACAGTGCCGGGAGGTCCTAGGTCCGAGTCCCGGTGGTGGCAGGATTTTCCACACTAACTCGTCTGCTAGGTCGTATTGAGCCGCTTCCTGGAGGAGAATTCTATCGGTCGGCTGCTCAGATCGGTAGTTTCTCCGGTCAACGCCAGGCGAATGACGGAAGAGTACCCTAACAAACGGGCCATGGACCGCGCGCGATCTTTCCTTTCCATTCCTTGCCCTATTTTCACTCCTTACACACACACACACACATGCACTGCACTACCACATGTGCCGGGAGACTAGTCGGAAGCTTAGAGCTTGTCCCGGCTGGGGTGGTGCCCTGCTGTAGAAGGAATCTGGTTGGGGAAAAAAATACCCGACGGTAGTTTGGAGCCCGACCACACCATCAGGCGGAGAAGATCATCGCTATCTTCCGAGGAAAGAGCATGAACTTCACTAGTGGCAAGGTATTTTATTGGTGGCTGTGCCACGAGTGCCACGAGCTTCTCTGCGCAACTAGCGTCGGGAAAGGAAATTATTAGTAACCCCGCCGTTTTACAATAGGGATGGTCTTTGGTGGTGAGGTGATGAACTGCGTGGAGGGGCGATTTTGTCGTGGCACTCGTGCCACGGACTCCCGCTTGTGGCATCGACCTTGACAACACTGCACTACACTCACCGGACTATTGATCTTAGCAGTTGAGGCGTCCGGAAACACTAGTATTCAATCGCCCGGCGGCTGCGATAATTCAGTGGCGGCGCCGTTCCGTCAGTTGCATCGCCGAGCGGAAGGTCCTACGGTTCGAGCCCCGACGGCGGCGAATTTTTGACTCTAGTTGCACGCCGGGATCAAATTGGACCATTGGGGGAAAATTCTTGCTGACAGTTTTCAAAGGTGTCCTTGGTCAATTCCAAGTGAATGTCAGGGCACAATCTAGCCAAAAGGAACTCATATTGCGCGCTGTCTTTTCTTGCGCATCATTGTACCATCCTCTCCTCCTAAATACATACAACACTACTGCTCTTCTCTGTACACTAATCAAGAGCTTAGAGCTTGATCTGACTGGGGCGGCTTCCCGCTGGGGGAGATATTTGGTGGGAGGAAATTGCCGCAAATATCCATGGTTTAACATTCACTGCATTTACGTGACTTGAAAAATCCTGCAGTTTGTGAACTTCGATCTTTGTCTACAATGAATTGCAATTACAATGTAGAGTTGTATTTATTTGTTCACAGTTCTATGAATTACATAATTGGACCTTTTTCCGAGTTAAAACAATATACAACAGCTTATAAGTAAACTATTTTCCCCTCATCAAAAGCATACGGTTCTAAACGTTTCGGAACAGTAGATTTTGTCATGAAAAGTATTGTTCAGAAGAAAAATCTTTAGAGCAGAATATCACAATAAATTTTGTTCTTAGCATTCTGCCCAGTACACTATTCATGAAATAATGCGCTCGAAGAGGTTCACTCAATATTTCCTCGGCTCATTCTAACGGTTCTTTTTCACCTGCTACCAATGTTCCCGTTTACCGTCATAAACGCTCACCTCTTCACATCTAATTGTAAACGACACTTATTTTGGCTAACTTTCCTTGCTGTGACCCAATTCAGTTCCCTTTAAAACCACTTCCGTCATTGCCACCATTAGAAGTAGACCTGCGTATGCCCTCCTCTTCCTCTCAGCAACGAGACTAACTCTATCACACAGCCACCAAGTTCCCCCAACTCACCCGCATTCCCCGCAGCCGTCCTCTCTATTCCTATCTCCTCGCGCGTCTCCGGGCGGCAATTGTCTTTACGTCCCTTGATCTCGACGCCCTCTCCTCTGGCGACGGTGACGTAAAAGTTGAGAGCAGCTTGTGGCGGCTGTGGAAGTGACGTCAGAGCTCGCGGGGGAGGGGACTGAGGCCGGCGATGACTGCAGAGAAGCGAAAAAGGAGACAGGGAATGCGAAGAATGGCAGAAAAGACAGGGGCAAGAGGCGATGGTGGGAATAGCGTTGGACGCTGTGAGCCAAGAAAGTGCCGGCAGATGTGGGTCGGTGGCAGGGAGGAGGCAGGGTAGAGGCGAAGCGGTGGCAGGGTAGAGGCGAGACGGTGGCAGGGTAGAGGCGACGGGATTGCGGACGAAGGAGGAGGAGGAGAGAGACGAAGGCGTGGGAAAGACCAGGGGATGGGACGGTCGGGGGCGGATGGTCGGCGGCGGGGGGGGGGAGGCGGAGGCGGGAGATGCTCGTGACGTTCTCTTCTGCGCGGTCGGAGCGGCGCGTTGGAAGCACTGGCGGCGGCGAATTTTATGTTCTCCGCCGAATAGTTACTCTCGCGATCTGCGTCCCTGGGGAGCGGCGCGGATAAATTATTTTTATTAGCGCCGCGGAAACGCGCGCGTTGCGGATTTGGCGGCGCTGAGGGTCGAGAGTCCTTTTTTTTCGCATCGACACTCCGCCGCCGCCGCCGTCGGGATCGTGCATCTGCGCGGAATGGCTGCGGATTCCACTTGACGCCTGCAAGCGGGGAAATGAAACGAAAAGGCAAGGGTTGCAGAATTGTTAATTTTGGAAAATAATACTAAGACATCTGTAATGCATCTCTTATATGACGCTCTGACATTCAATTAACACAACCATTAGAACGAAAAGTCACTCTTATCGGACTATGTTCATTAAGAATTTTCTCGGTCACATGCGTCTTTAACTACTGTTAACATGCAACCCTTCAGGTTTCTTAAGGCCACTTCTATCTACGTGTATGTTACAAAATTTAACATCCTTAGCAACGTGTTGTAACATCCTTAGAAACGTAAATAAACAACCATTGATTCATTGCAAGCCAATTTGTTTTACGAAAAAACAACATGGTCATTTACAAGACAAATAGGAATAAAAGTTACTCATTAGTTTGGGGGATGCTCATTGTTAATTGTAATGTTATTAATTGTGCAGTTAGAAAAATAATTATTTGGTAAATTAGCATAATTTTCATGTATGCCACAAAATGAATCTCCTCTCCAGTAATATTTACTGACGGTGTGGTGTCGCACTGGAAATCGATGCGCCACCTTCCTTGTCGATAGTTTGGCACTCCTGCAATCTAGTGAATACCATCTTTCTGTGTACTACATTTTCCATTGTAAAAAAAGGAATTTATTGTGATCTATGTGCATTAGACGCAAATCCATATTTTTAATTACTTTTTCCACATTGTTTACGGTGCCATCGGGAACTATGGCAATCAACTGTGAATTATGACTTTTGGAATCATTAATTTGCACAATTATAACGGAATCTTCCCTCTTTATATCGTTGACACGAACTGGAATATTTTCACAGACACAAGCACCCAAGAAGCCAAATATTAGAACAACGTACAAAAACATCGACTTCTTTTACACCAAATCTGTACATTGTTTCATTCCAGAATACTAATGTAACATAAATCATACCTTGTGAAACAAATATTCTTCATCCCCAGCCTCTTTCAAGAACTTCCACGCATCATCATTTGCCAAAACTTTTGCTTTCTTCCGTTTGCACACCAATGTTTAATCTCTTTAAGAATGGATAAAGCTTGTGGAATGTTTTCAAGTTCACCGTTTCATTTATACCTATTGTGCATCTGAGCAATGAATAAGAAACCCATAGTGAGGTTGTCTTATGTGCCTGCATCTTTGTAAAACAAAACGTACGACAAAGGTTTGCCTGTATAAAAGGAATAAGTCTAAATTGGCCCAACAAGTTCTTACAATACGCAAGCAATACTTCTGTAATCACATCTACGTGATTTTTATTATTGGCAAGCTTTAAATTCTTGGTATGCCTTTTCGTATCGTCATTTGAATTTTTCTGGAATTAAATCTCTTGTAGTTTCCGCAGCTCCATCCAAAATTTCTTGCGGTAGAGACGAATTTTCCGCGTCCGTTTTCCTCGAGCTACGGTATACAAATGTACTGTTGAAATAGATACATTGCAAGCAACACCCAACAATATTGATTAACGTGCCGCAGCAACAGAACTCATTTGTTTCATATCGCAGTAATGTCATAAATTTTAGCAAAAGTTTTGTGATTTTATGGTGTCCGATAAAACGCTGAACATACCACGAAATGTTACAGTGTTATTACTGCCTCGTCAAAATTCGTCAAATAAATCTAAAAGGCTTATGACAATACTGAGGTTACTGCAAAGGTATGAACAACTTGGTTTCAAGCCCCACGTATTTTTTAAATATGACAACATCCTCTAATTATAAACTCGTAAATATTAATTGTAAACTTGTAAATACTTTGTTTACAGCCCAAAGCGTATACGTTCTTTGTATCAACGATGTTAATTACACCTGTGCCTTGTAGGAATAGTGATGTTACAGTTTCGCGAGTCATTAATCTTGCAATATCAAATATATTTTTAGGTAATTGCTGTTTAAATATACTAATAATGTCTTTCAGCACAATAACAATCTATTTTCTTCCTTACCTGTCTTTTTCTCAGCAAACGTGGCTTTGGATTTTTGAGTTCACTGTTTTTAAATTTTCTTCTAACTCAGTCTAGTATCTAGGAAATTCTTCTTTATCATATTTTATAGTGAATATAATAGAGTACGCCATATTTAGAGGCTCACGAAATTCGAAGATATATTGGTGAATGTAATAATCTCATGAACTGCATATTTCGAAGAAAATTCAAGAAACTTAATAGATGAAAGCACTCTTAATAAGCATTGCTCCTCTAATATTAGTTTTTCATTAAGTAACTTTCATGTTCTAATAGTTGCGTAGGAAACTTTCAAGGCAAGTTTTATTGAAAATTTCTATAGACACTTTAACACAATATTATTTCAGCAGTACTTGATGCATATAGGTCTGGGAGTAAAGGGTTACTCAAAAACGTTGAAGAGCTTCAATTTACCTCCAGAGCTATCACAAGAGAAAACTGATGTTGACGTTCAACTTGGTGCATATCCATCTGCAGTGAGAGAACTTGCTTCAAGAGATCTGCATTAATCCTTTTGTGAATCATTTTGTATTGGTCACCGGCGCGATAGCACAGTTGAGTATCTTCTTACTTAATATAAGAAGTCTCGGTATTAGACTTGACGTTGCCCAGTTTAACTCTTAGCCATTGCGGTGTCATAGTTACCTACAATTTCGTAAATACAGCCTTTAATGTCATTGATTTTATGATTATCATCAATTAAGGCGCTTCGGGCTAGAACCAACTCAAGTGTCTTTTACGGGTGACGCAAATGAGAGTTCACATAAGTGTCTAAATCTGGCGTTAAGCATACAAACATATTTATTGCATTTAAAGATTTACGTACATTACTGTATTATATTACATTACTTAAGCAGTGACTAACCAATTTCTATCAAAAACCTCAAATTCATTCATACATCTTGTTACAGCAACCATTGCTCAATGATGATCATTTTCGAACCTGTGAGAACTCATTTTTTGGACGAAATATAGAATTATCTAGTATGAAACTGGTAATTATTCGTTTAGTAATGATTAAAACACAATATATATTATTTAAAGAACATAAGGAGCACAAATAGTAAAACGTTCCAATTTCTATAAACTCTTCCCGCAAATTCAAGTTCTACACTTATTTCCAAATATTTAGTATAAATTCCAATAGTGAGCCACAAAACCTCAATTTGAAATTCACTCACTGTCAGTTCATAAATGAAAGTGATCATTGCGTCCAATCACACACTGGCAGAATCAGGATTTTCTCTAACATTCCAATTTATGTTAAATGCCGTTGTTATCAACACAATAAAGAATCTATTGTAAACTTAGTGTCCATTCATTATTCCAGAAATATTTCAACAATCACCAAACTTAATTTCCTGTACTCTAAGTTTATAAACAGAAGTTTAAAGTTTCCATAGTATCGATATCACCTTACCAGTTACCTTTCAGCGGAATCCTGTTTGTTGGTGTTTGTTTTCCGGTGGCTTGCAGTCTCCTTTCATCCCACGGTTGCGGTGTTTTCTGCGGACGCGGTGATTCCTACTTGCTTGTGGCTGTAGGCACATACGCGAAACAAGGCGGGCCTCATTTGCGCTCTGCCACTTCCTGGCGTTACCTATTGGCATCCTTTGTTCTTGTGACTATGCTTGCTTTTGTTCGTCGCTGATTTTCTCTGTTCCAATTAGTCGACGGCTTTTTCCTTTGCCCCATTTGCACCGTTCGTCTGTGACTCGTTCCCAAAGTTTTGCGGCTGCCGATGACCTCTGCCTTTTATCCAGCCTATCGAGAGAGGTGGTTCAGGGCATCAACTGAGTTACTACAAAACCTCTAACCGGGAGGCCCTAGACTCGAGTCCCGACGGTGGCAGGAATCCCGACACTAACCTGATAGCAGGGGCTGAGTTTTCTCGCTATCTGGAGAAAATTTCTAGCGGCCTGCTGGTTTGATCGGTAGTTTTCCGTGGCTTCTCGGATCAACACCAAGCGAATGGCGGAGCTGAACCCTAACAAACGGGCCACGGTCGACACGTGATCTACCGTTGTCCTATCCTCACCCCTTACATTCACTCACACTTACATGCACTGCACTACCACGCATGCCGGAAGACCGGTCGAAAGCCTAAAGCTTGTCCCGACTGGCGCGGTGCCCCGCTGGTGGGAGATACCTGTTTGGGGAAAACCCCGCTAGCCCACGGTAGGTCGGCGACGGATCTCGCCTTCCAGCATTGCCAGATCACCGCCATCTCCCTAGCAAAAACAATTAAAGATACGAGTAACTACATCATTTACTTCATAGGCTTTATTTCATAAAAAATAAATTTTTATTACAAATAATACTTATTTTAACAATTTTGACACTTCAGGATGAAATGTCTTACCATCATCAGGTAATTTGTTATATTTGTTAACATAAAATTATATAAAAACAATTTACATCTAAATCAAATGATTCACAAAAATATTTACAAATTTTAAAATTGTAAATAAATTTGTACACATTACTAAAAGGTGAGCTTTTAAATTTATAAACTTCCAATAAATGAAAAAAAACTTTATTAAATTTCTTATTGCTGTTGTATTGTCTTACCAGTAATTTTGCAAACTTTTTCAATAAAGATACACAAGCAAAACAAAGCTTACCATGAGAAGAGATTTAGAATACTCTTTGAAAATTGGCCAGACACAACATACTATATCAAGAGAAGACAGACAAATATTCCATTCCTTATCTAAATACTTGCCTATAATTTTCCTCACGTGGTCCCTCAGTGCCGCATGAAAAGTTTCAATCTTATTCACCTGTGTGTCTCGTGTATACAGATGCATTATTTACAAGTCTTGATGCCTAGGCGCCGTTCACGTGAAATTATTATTTTTATTTCTCGACAATCACGAAGGAGAATATTTTTATTAAATTTGTATGACAAACAAATGGCATATTGTGGGTTACCAGCAGTAGCGGTAATAATGTATCTTACACGATATAAACGTTTGGAATTGATTATCATGTTTTGATTTGTAATGAATCCTTACAGTATATTTACATTTGTTTTACCACTGTAAAATAGCAATTCAGTTCTCAAACCCTTTTATGATAAGAAATGCATAGTGAACAGCATGAATCGCAAAAATATTTCAGAATTCATATTCCACAACAATTTATTCGGTATATTTGAGTTTAATAATCGAGTTAATAATTTTCCATGTTTGAATGTCAAGTTTTTGTAGATAACCCACTTACGTTGAAGCTATTTGCTTGTTTTGTGATATGTTAAAATATTGACTGAATGTATATATTCTCGTATTTTTCTCATTTAATTTCAATAACTTTTTTATTTATTTAAAAAAAATTGTTGACGAATATCATGTTTTGAAAAGTGCAAAATTCACAGATATAACGTTTTTAAGAAATGAATATTGATTTTAATTTATGTTATAATTTTACAACTTTTACAAAATGGATTGATTCGGATAAAAGACTTATGTAATATAATTTTTATTAAGTTGAGAATGCGCATTTATTAAAAAACTATAAATATTAGAGGTAAAAAAGATCAAGGTAATAATAATCTTATCATTAATTTTTCACAACTTTCATATTATTATAATTTTGTGTTATAGTATCGCTGAAACACGTTGTGTAGCAAATGTGAGGAATTACTTTCAAAAAGTGGCAGTATGTAAAGTTTGAATGATGTTTAAATTAGCCCCATGTTTCAATACCAATGAAATATTGTTCAATAAATATCTACTAGCATAAATAACGAAAGCAGTAACAATTGGTGAGTACTCCAAAAGTTCTGTGCTAGACTTCCAGGTGAAGGCGGAGCCACTCACGTGCTCACCCATCCACCCTCAGGCACCGCGCCCTGGCTCGCCCTGTCGCTCTGTCGCCCGCGACGCCTCGCACCCCCCCCCCCCGCCCCGTCGCCCCCGGCGGCGGGCGCGGGCGGGCCGACAAAGCATCGCGTAGTCCGATTACTTTCCGCCGTCGAAGCGCGGGTTAATCAGCGGGTCACGAGCGCCTCAAAGCGGCGACGGCGGCGGCGGCGGCGCGGGCGGCGCGGGCGGCGCGGGCGGCGTTGGGCGACGGCTCATTAGGCGTAACGAGCCACCCTGCGCATGCGCCTCCGCCGCCGCGAGGCACCCCCACCCCCACCTCTCCCTGTCCTCTGTCCTCTTTTTCTTCCCTTGCTCTCACTTCACTCTAATTCGCTTCCTTGCTGCATTTCTCGTTCTGTTCCCCATTTCTTTACTTCTCTCTAGGCTGTTGATTTACTTGTTGAAACTCATTGCAATATTACTTTTAAATTTTAGGAATTTATTAATTTCTCTCGGTACATATTTTTTATTATGAGACACGTTTGTATTCAACAGTGAATGTCTTAAAAAACATCCGGAAATCTTGAGTGTCATATTCTTAAATGTACGAGCATGGTTCTAAATTCATCAAGGTCATTAATGGTACGTAAATATTTCGATTTATATGGTCCGTGGCGGTGGTCCGTGGTTCCTCTGATTTGGGGCTGAACCCAAATCAGAGAAACCCGAAAGTCTGTTGGCGTCTAGTGATTGGTCGAATATGCGTCCCATCGGGTCATAAAGAGTAACTGACTGTCGGTTGAGTAAAAGCTCTAGGGAAAAATATGTGTATTCAATCCTCGATAATTTATGCAAATAAATATGGCAAAACTCGATATATCTTTTGAAAGTTCAGGTATCTACCTCGATGAACTTTCTCATTCCCACTGTAAAGCAAATCTTTCTCTTTCCAAAGTAAGGTGAAAATATTCCGTGGTTATTTTGAATATTATTCGATCTGAATAAGTTATTCTCTACAAGCAAGCTAACTATACTTTTCACGGTGTGTAATTTACTATAAGATTATCTTAATTTGGAACTTGTATAATTGTTTCATCTGGCAAATATTGATCTCTAGCTGGATTTTCATCTCATTCTCCAATACTTTACATTACCTCTTCACATTCTATATTAAAAAGGAATATTTCAGTGGTTCCTTGTTTGTCACGGAATGATTTTCCTTGTCCCTACAAATACCAAATTTTTCCTGTTCCTTTCAATGCTGCATTTGGATTTAACTACTTGGTGTGTGGAAAAAAACCTTCGGGTTTCAAGTGTAACTGGCAAGTGTAAAACCATGTACAACCACTTTCATTCCCCCGCAAATATACAGAATGTGACATAATAAATGTTCTGGGGAACTTAGGGTCTACGATAGTCTTTTTTTGTCAAAGAACATGTCAAGAGAAATTTTATACAATGTTACACACGTCACATTTGATAGTAGGTAAATTATAATGACCTGGTATTTGGCAGGTCACTACCGACGCAAGAATATTTTGATTATCTCCTGAACACCGGTATGTGAGCTGTTATCCAACAAATAGGGGCAAATGACGCATGTATAACTTTGTTAAATGAAATTTCACGTCATATATTCCGCGGTCATTGCAAATATTTCACGCCACATATACGCGCTTATTGGCTAAATGTGATCATATTCGTCCCTTCTGCATGCTCTGGAAGTTTGTAACTTTGGTTCCGAGGCTCTGTGTTGAAATTCCAAAGCCGAGCCGATGGAAACGCAGCGCCACAGACGTGGAGAAGAGAGCTACGTGAGTTGGGGCATAAGTCATGGCAACTATTTTTTTACGAGAGTAGGAGAACGGGTGGAAAATGTGAAATACTCACATGAACGCACAAGGTTAAACTAAGTGAATGAACATTTAACGACAAACAAAAATTGTTTCTCATATTTATTAAGGTACATAAGGTATTGAAATTACAGTACTGGTTTCATGTCCCAAAGCATCATAGCATAAACGAGTTCACAGCAATCCAAATGCATTACATACCCGTTCTATTACCGCATCGGTTCGCACACTCAGGGCGTCATGAGGTCGCTATCCGTTCTCGCAGAAACTCTCCTGCGCATCTTGCGACCTGTATGGAAGGACATTATTCCCAATAGCATCCACCCACATTCTCTGTGACATTCCTTGGCATTTCTCCCATGAAGGACGACAGACGTGGAGTACGAGCGCTGCTCGAAACATGTTACTTTCATCTCGCACGACGGTAGATAACAAATTTTACGTTGCTGTCTAATAGAATCTCACATAGCCATCTTTTTGTTTGAACCCTCCACCCTTCCACTGCAGCATTTTTTTGGACGCTACAAATGAAATTGTGCGATGTGATAATATTTCTTTTATAAACAAAAATGTCGCCATGATTTCTGCCTCAACCCCATTTTTGACCACTTTAACCCGTTTCGTGTGGTGCGGTTTGGGCTGCTTCCGTCGATGTGCTTTCTTTATAGGTGCGAATAATAGGTTATTTTTCCTGCGAACACGAAAAAACGGCAACCAGCAGATTTAGGAGGCATGCAATTGTGGAGACGACCGCGTTCCGACCATTTAAGGAAACTACCACGAATTTTTTTCTGTCAGACTCCTTTGAAGTCCGCTGGCTCATATTGCGGCCAGCACGAAATATCTAGCAATGTTTACGAGCATGGAAGTCTGAATATTTATTTTCCGGCCTGAAGACACTTTCGCCATAAACGAACGGAATGTTTCTTTGTAGCTGCACGCCAAGGCCAGGTCCACAAGATGGCATTCACATTGTGCCGGTGGGTTTATGATGATTTCGCGTGAGAACCTGTAGTTGATCTGCTGTGCGCAAGGTGTAGCTGCTGTGAGCGATTTTGAAGTGAGGTTGTCTCTTGCTTGTTTCTGTGAGATGATCCTGTGTTCCATTCCCAGGTGGAGGAGAAATGCTGCTCTAGCTTTTTAATACAAATTATCTCATTTTCTGTAACTTAGTGGCAAAAGAAAGCTCAGGATGTCGAAATAGATTATTCTGCTCAATCCATTATATATATAGGGATGTGTGCTTTGGAAGTTCTCAGATAAAACCCTTTCGCGCTTTGTGAGTCTGAGGTTTATCGACAGTTTCCAAAGCACTCGTGGTATTACCATGAATATTATGACTAAGAAAGGAATTCGGTATCTTCTTTCAAAATTTGTATTAAACTAATTTTTGTCACTATCAAGAGGGATAAGTAGAATCAGTTCATTCACATAATAAATAAAAGAAGATTTGTGTGGGAGTTGTTCAATAACACAGTTGATAGGATGGTTCATAACAAATTCTGTAACTATGTGAGCAAGGGGGAGCCCGTGGCAACACCATGGTAATTTTGTAATGTGCAAATTTTTAAATTAATTAATCTTAGCTGAATAATTGAAAGAATTGAATAAATTGAAAGAATTCAGTACTACTTAATTTAATACTATTGATATTGTTTAAATTCATAGCAATCAGTTGCCAGCTTATAATAGTAATTTTAGTATAATCAACCATGTCCATTTTCCAATGATACAATGGTGTCATGGATCGTATGGTGTGTTTCTTAACCCTGAAGTTCTCACCTCCCATTTCATAACGTGCTTCATAAGTGCTCGTGCGGGCTACACATGTAGCTGAAGATAAAATTATATTTTTAAGACATTACGAGTTTGGTAAAAACTTTCTGAATCAGTGTTTTGTATTCTCAAAATGTTCATTTCAAAATTATATGAAAGTCATTAAACTTTAACGTTTGGCATTTAAATCTATGTATGTTGTATCCCGGGAGAAGAATGAGGATAAACGACGTTTATTAACGTAAGAAATATTTTATTTCTCAATTGATAGTTCATCATAATTCATTCGTGTTTATTATAATTCATCAATTTAACATTCGTGTGTATCACTAGTATATGATCATAGTACACGACTCTGACTAGTTTATCGTTTTTTTAGATTTCCTGCGTAGCAGATTTCCTTTCTGTCACCAATAACAGTAGTGCTCCAGTGGACTACAATTGCAGCATAACGGACTTTAAAACTATTTGACAACACGAAACTTCCAATGAAAAGCTCGAGAAAAGAGTGAATGATAAGAGTGAAGTATCATCTGAAGCTACTGGAATTATTGTACCATTACATTACTTACTATATATCATACTGATAGTATAATTTGCTCTAATACAATCATGTAACGGTTTAAACTTTCCGAGATAATATGATGTATATCAGCAATTATTTGATTAACTGATAAGAACAGAGGATGGAGAGTTTTAAGCATAAAATTAATAAGTTCACTACATCTTCCGGAATGGATGTAAAACTGAGATACATAAACTAAACACGGTTGTCCCTGGTCAGTTCCTTGCTTTTTAAAATTTCTATCTAATTTATCTATTGTATTTGTCTCTCTTGGTCGAAATAAAGGTCTTCTAATAAAGAATCACTTGTAACATCATGAAATATTGACATTTTTATGTTTTTTATGGTAATAATAATTTCAAGTTTGTGCCAGTTTACACTGAATCTTTTGACAGTAAGTTCGATTTAATGAGCAGGATGAGCATTAATGAGCATAATTTCTAATTCAGAAGACTTTAGTTAAATGCGACGATCTGCCTCGTAAGTTGAGTGACTATCGCTCCTCAATAATCGTTTCGTGCATCACTACCAATTTATATATTTGTAACAAATTAATTTATATCTTTTCTAATGACACCTATTCTTCCTATTACATTTCTGTAGCTGAAAAAGACAAAGAAAAAATAAGAATGATAACGCAAAACAAAGAGTAACAGCGTATCGATATATTTTTTTAATTAATCTCTGTTTGGTATACGTCATGGAAATAATGTCCAAACTATCACATATTTAAAACAGCAAACGCGACGGTGGGAGCAGTTTGTAACGTTTATATTGGGATATATCTTCAGCAATTCCATAACCTGCATTCGTCGTGTAGAGTCAGCGCCTGTACTCCCACAGTATGGGGAAAAAACAGAAGGAAAGAAGCGGGCAATCTGATTGAAATTTCATTTACAGCCCCGAGGGCCTATCGTTCTCCCTCCCCCCCTGTTCGCCACGGACCCTGCTCGGGATGGCAAAGACCGAACCGCAAAGGGGAACAGCGGCGGGGCAGCGCGCAGACTACAGAAATAGCACTTTGGAATCGCATGGCGTTAATTGAGTTAGCAACTTTAGCGGCGCGAATCTCCGTGGGGCAACTTTCTTCTGCAGCTCCGCGCAATCACATTTTAATTCCCGACGCCGCCGGTGGCGTTGGCAGTGGAGGGGATGGGGAGTGGCGGCGCTGCGGGGTGCGCCGCTGGTGAGGAATGGGGAGGGGATAGTGGCGTTCGCACCAGCTGCGCGTGCATTGAGTTGCACACCGGGAGAGGTGGCTCAGGGCATCAACTGGTGTTATTGAAGTGTCTCTGACCGGGTGGTCCTAGGATTCGAGCTCCGACGGTGGCAGGATTTTCGACACTACCCAGACCAGTGTTGTCAAGGTCGATGCCACGAGAGGGAGTCCGTGGCACCGAGTTCCAAGACGAAATTTCCTCTCCACGCAGTTCATTACCCTGCCACCGGAGACAACGCTACTCCTATTGTAAAACGGCGGGGTTACTAATAGATTCCTTTCCCGGCGCTAGTTGCGCAGAGGTGCTCGTGTCACTGCCACCAGTAGAAGACCTTGACACCACTGACGTAGACAGCTATGTGGAATTCAGATCCTGCCTGGAGGAGAATTCTACCGACCGGCTGCTCTGTTCGGTAGTTTTCCGTGTTTTTTCCGATCAACACCAGGTGAAGGCCGTAGCAGTACCCTAAAAAGGGCCAAGGTCCTCGCGCGATATTCCCTTCACGTTCCTTGCCAAATCATAATTTCCTAAAACCTACATTAACATGCACTACACTACCACGCATGCCAGAAGACCGGTCGGGTGCTTAGAACCTGTCCAGCTGGAGCGGATCCCCGCTGGTGGGAATACCTGGTTCTGCTCCGCTAATCCGCGTGCACCGGAAGGTGGGGAAGATCGCAGCTACCTTCTGCGCACAACACTTGCGGGAAGACATATACTACACTTACTGGACTAATACCCTTAGCAGTTGACGCGTCCGGAATCACTAACAGCTAATTAATCAATCAATTTGAGTGGCAGCGCTGAATGTCTGTGCTCTGTAGCTTCGGTCGACGCCGGCTGTTCTCATCGTCCACGAAGGCGTCGTTGCTCCACTTCTCCACTTCGAATATGCGGCCCCCTCCCCCAAAGCTCTTGACACCCTTTCCGTCCGCGGCTCCCGACCGTCTCGCCCACGTCACGGCGCGTCTTCACGCTTCGTCGCACCTTCTCTGGATTCAGTCTGAGACTTCGTATTGGTTACTTGGCTCGCGTTGCTCCGTGACACCTTGACCTATTTTGTAACATTAGATATTCCTCTCTATGTTCTTCAACTTGCATATCCATTCTAAGTTACATTTATTTTACTTCTTCCATTTTTCTCATTTCTTTATTTGTATAAAAAGTTATGGTTGTTTTCTTCTTCTAATCCTCTTAATAAGACCCAAACTATAACTTTATTTAACGTGGCATTTCCCTTATTTTTATTTTTCCATTAAATGCAAGTCAGTTTTTTCATTTTTTAAGATTATTAACTATTTTGATATAGTATAATTTTCTCGTTACTTTTTTAAACTTCTTTTCATATGATTTCTTTCTCCATATTACTTTTTTCTATCGGTAGTAATATTCTGTGTACAAGTAATTTTAAGTATTTTTCTATTGTATTGTTTTTCAGAGACAATTATTCTCTATTCTAACTATATTCCTCATGTTATTATGATTATTATTGTTAGTATTGTTATTATTATTATTGTTATTATTATTATTATTATTATTATTATTATTATATTTTCACTCTTCAACGTACACAGTATTTTGATGTAGATTTACTTATCTAGCAACTTCAGGTTAGGGGAGAGTTAACAGAAATAGTATTTCTGGTTTTACCAACACTCCAAGTGTTGAGTAGCGAAGAGAGAAAAAAATAACTCTTTCTCACTTAATTCTGTAAAATGTCTACGTGCACGTCCTCTCAACGCTTAAATCGCGCCCTCGATGGAACTCCACTAACTGCACCACGCTGCCACGTGTCATCTCCTTATGCCACACTACAATGGCCTCGCCTCTATGATCTCTCCCCGGCTTCCCCTCCCACGAGATGTCGACTCCTTTATACACACACACACACATACACCTGCCTCACCTTGCCCACTGCCGTTGCCTCCAGCAATACCGCAGCGGCGCCGTGCACCGCCCCCGGCCATCATTAGCAGCGAGCGTAGGAACTGCTCCCAGTGGGGAATGAACCGAGGACTGCCTCCGCCAGCGGACGCTCATTTGAAGCTGTGAAAGCGGATAACCGCCCGGTGCCCGCCCTTCCCTCCCCCGCGAAGCACAAGTGACAAAGAAATAATGAGGTAGAGACTACATCACGGAGGCATTTTTGTAACGTGCTCACGTGTGCAAAACCCTTTTTAGGGCTCAAATTAATACGATTTTTCTTCCTCTGCAGGACCTTGCTCTCTCGAAAAAAGACAATTTTGGCTTTTAATAATCAATTTTCTAACGACTCCTTTGTTCAGGAAGAGTTAACAAGTGCTTATTGTAAGGAGTTGGAATCCTAAAATTCCGTCTTCCAGAGTTAAATAGGAATTCCAGTACTTTTGAATGAAAATATTTCATAATGTTCAATATCTTGACAATTTCATGTTTATTGACAAGTGATAACGTAAAACATTGTCCATTCAGTACATGCAATGAAATATGAAAACTTCTTTTTTTAACGTTTTTTACCAACACGTAACCCTGTAAACAAATTACAATATCAATATTTGAATTTTTATGTAATTACTAGTAGCCTTCAACAGCAAAACTGCTGCTAAATCACACGAAAAGGTTTTCCAAATAGTAGAACGCTCTCTTACTTGGGGTCTTACTCTTGCATGACGTCATTTGTTTAGTAAGCAGTAACGCTCTGATTCAAATATTTGCATTTTAAAGATTATTTGCGTCGCAAAATGGAAACTTTTTGATTTCGTAGTTTTCCCGAGTTTCTGGAAAACTAAATCTCAAAAATGTCCCACAAGATCGGAAGCAGCATAATTTTCTTTCAATTTCTCCGTGCATTGAAACTCAGTAATGGCGATTCAGCTCGAGACTTCCGTTCAACAAAAGCAGAAAAATCATACATTTTCTTGGGATCTTCTATTTTGGATCATTGTTATGCCGCTGTGAAGGCTGCAGGTGAGTTCGTTGGTTCCGGAGATAAGGGCGAATAGTCTTTCCAGGATTTTCCATTATTTATATTCCGCCGTAATCTGCAGCGAGGGGAGGTAGAGAGGCGGAAAGGGAGGGGAGGAGGTGCATTGGCTGCTGCTCTCGCGTTTCTCAGAGAATATTCACAGCGCCCACCGCCCCCTCCCCTCCCCACTCCCCTCCCCATCCCATTGCCCTACCCATTCCCTCTCCCCTTCCCCTCCCCTCCCCCCTTTCCCTCCCTCCCACTTTTCTCCCCTCCCCTCCCTCCCCACCCCTTCCCCTCCCTCCCCACCCTTCCCCTCCCTCCCCACCCTTCCCCTCCCTCCCCCACTCCTTCCCTTCCCTCCCCTCCCTCCCCACCCATTCCCCTCCCTCCCCTCCCCCACCCATTCCCTCCCTCCCCTCCCTCCCCACCCATTCCCCTCCCACCCCTCCCTCCCCCACCCATTCCCCTCCCTCCCCTCCCCACCCCTCCCCCTCCCGCCCCGCCCATACCCAACCCCCTCCCTCCCCCCCTTATTGCTGCAATGGCGATGATCTTGTCACGCTATATCCGGTACCGACCTTCACGGCGGCTTGCGGGGATTTCCCCAACCATGCACCTCCCACCAGCGCGCAACCGCCCCAGTCGAGACAAACTCTAAACGCCCGACCAGTCTCCCGGCATGTGAGTTTAGTTCATATAAGTGGGAGTGTATAAGTCAGGGGTGATAATTGTACAAGGAAAAGGAAGGAAATACCGCACACGGTTCGTGGCCCGACTACTTGTGGGAGTACTGCTCCGGCATTCACCTGGTGTTGATCGGAGAAACCACGGAAAACTACTGATCAGAGCAGCCGGCCGCTAGAATTCTCCAGACTGAATTCGGTCTAGCTATGTATTCTTCCACAGAAACTATCGAAAATCCTGCCAACGTCGGGACTCGAACCCTAGGATCTCCTGGTCAGAGAGATAACTAGGATGGTACTATCGATAAAACGATTATCATCACATGTACCAAGACTATCGCCGCCACTATCTTATCAACTCTTACTCACCAACAGAAAGCTGACACCGCACCTTCACAAAAATGCCATTAAAACATTGTAATGTTACTACACCCCTTACAAAATCCTATATTATTTTCCTGACTCATTCATGCCTACACACAGATAAGAGATTTTTCTCATCTACGAGCTCTATTTCTGTCGTTTCTATTGAAAGATCCTTTTATAGATGCGAAAAACACGAAAACTTCCAAACGTACAGTTTCAAAACATATTGTGATATGATCTTTGTATAGAGTACATTTGAACAAAATTGCAGTCTTTACGTTTCTTTACTGTCATTCACAATTTGCGCATTATCTCTTATTGCTCAAACCACTCCATGCTTTTCAGAAGTCAAGCTGGTCCATTAGTGGTGTGGAAGTAGGAACTCGTTTTTCATATCTGTTCTTTTAAAGTATTGCAGCTAAAACGAGCACATCCTTGCCCTCCTAGTTTTGCGGCTACCAATCTGTCAACTGTCATTTCATTCCTCTCCGTGCTGCTACACCCCGCCTCCATTTCCGTTGCACCACCCACATTTCCATTCCTTCCTCATCGCCACCCAGCATTCCGGGCTCCCCCTTCTCCCTGCAGCGCCCCCGCCATGTCCCAGCCATCGCCCCGCTCCCGCCATCGGCCTCCCCCTCACTCATCGCCCCGCTCTCGCTTTCGTCCCACCCCCGCCCCTGCCTTCATCTCGTCCCAACTTTCGCCCCACCTCCGCCGTCGCCTCACTCTCACCATCATCATATCATATCCTATCCCCTCCCGCTATTTTCCCGCCCCCACCATCCCTCCGTCCCGCCCCCACCTTTGCCTCGCATCCACCTTTGCTCTGCCCCAGCCTTCGCCCCGCCCCCTCCCTCGCCCTATTCCTGCCATTGCCCCGCTCCCGCAATCGCCCTCCCCCTCAGTCATCGCTCCGCTCCCGCTTACGCACCGCCCCCGCCTTCACCACGTCCTCGTCATTTTCCGCCCTCGCCTTCGCCCCTCCTCCGCCATCGCCCCGCTCCCGCCATCATCATATCACATCCCCTCCCGCTATCATCTCGCCCCCGCATTCGCTCCGTCGCGCCCCCGCTTTTGTCCCGCACCCGCCTTTGCCCCGCCTCAGCCTTTGTCCCGCCCCAGCCTTCCTCGCCCCCGCCATCGCCCTGCCTCTGCCCTCACCCCTTCCCCGCCATCGCCCCACCCCATTCCCACCCTCGCGCTAACCCTCTTTGCCCCGCTCGCCTTGCCGCCGCCGCCGCGGCCGCTCGGGTGCGAATGCATCACCATAAAGCTCGCATAAAAATGAAATACGGCCTGATGTAAGAATGAAAGAGCAACATTTCTCGGCTTACTTCGATAGTGGCGACAGCGGCGCCGTATATCACGGCCCGTGGAGGAAGCCCCGCCACATACACTTGTTGCAATCGAAGTCTCCGCGGGTAGAGGGGGAGGGGAATCTGCGCGTGCCCTTCACCCAGCAAAGGGCTGCGACGGCGCCGTCTTCCGGCAACGCTCACGGCCAACCCAAGCACGCGATCACAAAGATAAAACTGGATGACGTCTCTTGATTATTGCATTGTAAACATTTTGTATTTGTTTTTTATCCATTATTTGTCCCGTAAAGGGCAATTGGCCTGGGCGCTATTAAATCCTGGGGTTCCTCGGAGGTCACTCAGCCAGCTCGATGACTCGAATTCGCTTAACCTCGTGACTTCACGTTGTTAACGAATTTGACTAGCAACGTCGATATCGCGGTTGTGGCCTTTAAGTAGAACTATCCCAGCATTCGCTTGGATAACTGAGGAAAACCACAAAAAGCACGTTGAGGATGACCAGCACGGGCATTGAACCCGGGTCTCCTGAATGCGAATTCAGGGCGCTATGTTCTGAGGTACTTCGCTCGCTATTGTAAACATTTCTTGTTCACAAATTTTGATAGTTTTGTATTTTAAAAGTATGTCTTGTGAGACATATGTTTGTCGTTTTCTTCATCCTTTTTTCAATTTGGGATATAATTCCACCCTTTTATTTTTGTGTTTTTCATTTCAATTATTTGGCATAATTTTGTGTTGATCAGTACACATTGTCCAATTTCCATTTTCTTCCTATCTGAGTCGTTCATTGTTATAACAAAGTTTTAACTGAGTTTTTTTTCAGAGAAATCACTATAGTAAATCATCAGAATCATCAAAACAATATAAAGCAAAACAAATAGTAACTATAAAAAACTATAGTAAAACGTATTGGAAGAAAAATATATGAACAAACAAAACAATGGCTGTAAGCAAATATATAATAGCTTTAAGAAAATATATGAGCAAAACAAATAGTACCTACAAGAAACTCTAGTTGCACTGGGGATAATAAAGTCTCGCAAACGTTTGCATGAACTGTAGTTTAACATTGTGTCCCAGGCGCTTGGTAACCAGTTGGTTCCCAAACTCCAGGGTATTTAGAGGTATTTTAAATGACAATAGTAATGATTTTGTTGAAATGGATAAACCTTTACTACTTTTAGAAAGTATGGTACTTTGTTCATTGTAAACAAATTAAAAATAAGTAAAAGTGCCCTTTATATATTTTAATGACATTCATGATTATATTACAAAAATACAGCATAAAGAATCTACGCAGCAACAGTGTAAATGTTTTTGAATAGGAATTTTTCAATATTTCTTTCAAAACTTTTTCTAAAATTTTCCAAAGCTAATTTCCACGTGATTTTCCCAAAAGGCATAATTTATGGCAACGTTCTAAACTCAAAACACAATTAAACACGGGCAACAAACAGAACTCCGTCTTCCATTGCAAACTACTACAAAAACAAATGATGTTATCGGTTCGCATTTCACGAATTATCCAACGGATGGCAGCACAATACATCCACATCAGTGGAGACAATTCCTCAGTGCCTACCGACCTACGTAGACTCAGAGACGTGCGCGGAAAAACGAGGAAACGTACGACCAAGTTTTGGTTGGAGTTTGAAACTCCCGAAGTCCGAATATACATAGGTCGGGGTTGGGCTTTATAGTGTCAATTAAGTTACAAAAAAATGAAGTCTTCTAATTCAGTTTTGTGCTCGTTATGACGTTTGCAGTTTAGCTGCAGCTAAAAACAATCACCAAAGAAATCCATATTGTTTTTAATTACTAGTGTTCGAAGTTCGACATTTTCTTCATTTACCAATGGAACTACTTTACGTTTGCTCGAATGCAGGAGGAATAAGGAGCTCACCGGGGCCTCCGCGGTGTCCCATAGAGTCCTTCTACCCTGGAGAAACCGCATTACTCCCTTAATCTCTGAACGAGATGGCCCTTGGACCGTTGTATGCCCTGTATGTATAAAACAGCTCGTGGGGATACTTCGGAAGTTGTATTTTAAAACATTGGGGGAACAGCTCCTCAATGCGTGCAGGATCTCGACCGAAAATGATTTATTGGAGAGTCAAGGGATTGGGAAAGTATTAGAACTGAGATGGGATGTTTGGAGGTTACAAAGGAAACTGAGTTCACTCATGGTGTACGCGGGTCTCGAAGACACAGCTCTACGTGCACATGGGTTGGTGCTCGTGCTTCAAGCTCCTGCCACAGCGCTGGCTTCACCGATGTCTGAAGAAAAACAATCTTTAGCCAGCTGTGTAGAGATTAGTCGATTTACCCTGAAAACAGACGTTCCTCTGACGGAGGAAAAGGGCCCTATACAAAAAGGATTCCCTGTACGCTATGAATTTACGCTGAAACGTAAATCCCATTCGTCGATTTCCAGTTGCAGATTCGCCAGTTCCTTCCATTGATACTTCTCACAAAAATAACTTCTCTGGAATACCTTCGTCTCATTGTTTGATAAAAGCTTCATTTTCCAGAAAAAAAGAGAAATTATGGTATAAGTGTGAAATGAGAATTTCTGTGATCGCAACTAAACTATAACTTCGTCTTTAGTCGACATTCTAGATATAACATATCTTCAATTACGAGTTGCCCAACAAGAAAACGAATGGTCCTGGAGCCAAAAGTTATTACATTTGGCGAAGGAAATAATTTGTCTTGAAAGTAAGCTAGTGTGTGCAACGCTGGAGAGTGTGGCGAAGACACGTACGCTAAGTCGCTTCGGTGTTCTCGAACAGATACGCTGCGACGTCTCTGCGATAAAGGTTCCGCACAGCTCTGATGCAAAATTAATTAATTTTAATCGCGCCGCGCGGAATGCTGTTGTCTGGATTTCGCGTCTCGAGGGGTCGGAGCGCGCGCAACGCCTGCTTAAAAGTTGGAACGAGTTGCCAGGCGATTTCATATGGAGTGCGAGAGCAGAGCCTACGTAAGCTGGGCCGTCGTGAGGGTTCCCTCGAGGGCGAATCCCCCTTCCCCACGCCGTGGGGAGCCCCGCGCCGACGCCTGGGACGAGGCGGAAATGAGAGAAGAGAAAACAGACGAACCTCTCTGATGCAGATGCCCATCTGAATTAAAAATGAGAAGAAAGTTTCATTTTTGACCTTTTAAGCTGTCATTTCTTTCTATGCACACATTCACTTTTAACTTTCTCGCTTTTACGTCGTAAGGTTGAGAGAGTGAGAGAAAAATATCTTGTAATCATGGGCAGAAAACCGCGAATATGGCTATTTTTTAAGCAGAAAAACTCATTTTGCAAGACCCTGGTAACGAAGAATGGATAAAGCATAATCCCATGTATAGTAAATTGCATCCTCTAATACGTTACGTTGTCAGAATCCATGTTTTGTGGATCTTTGGTACCGAAAAATTGACAGAAAAACGTGTCTCCTCATCTGTGGTCAACACCGACTATGATCACCAACGCAAGCGTTGCTGCTCCTCATTGCCATGGGATCCCAGATGGCAATACACCAGTTGAAATAACTCAGCGGCAACACTGTTGCTCTGGGAACATCGTTTATCGAAGGGTTCGAGCGTCCACAGAAGAGGATTTTCGGCATACGCTGTATACATACTGGGTCGAATTCAACCATTGTCTGGCTGACAACTCTAGGAAGTTTTCCGTGGTTTCTCCGATCGTTATTCGGCGTACGCCGGAGCAGAATCAACGAGCCAAGGATCGCGCGTGATCTTTTTCTTGACCCAGACCAGTCGGGAGCTTAGTGCCTCACTGGGGGAGATACCTGGAGTAGAACACCTCGCAAGCCGTTGTGTAGACCGTGAAAGGGGGTAAGGTATTAATTTATGCCATTGCAGTGCCTTATATCGGGGGTCCTGAAGTTCGAGTCCCGACGGTGGCAGGATTTTCGATACAAGATAGATTAGTCGAGTTGGGTCGAGTTCTGTCGGTATCTGGAGGATTGTTTTAGCGGCCGGCTGCTCTAATTGGTAATTTTCCGTGGCTTCTCTTATAAACACCAGACAAATGCCACAACCTTTCCATTCCTTGTTCTATTCTACCCCTTACTTACCCACACTTACGCACTTACATGCACTACTCTACGGTGTCCCGCTGGTGGGAGATACTTGGTTGAAGAAAACCCCGTTAGCCGACAGTAGGTCGGCGCTGGTTCTTGCCATCCAGTGGGACAAGATCACGGCCACCGCTTGAGAAAAACATGTACTACACTTACGGCACTGGTGCCCTTAGCAGCTCACGGGCTCGGAATCACTCAGTAAGTAATCAATCAGTCATCAATGTTATATGTAGTTAAGTGTCGGATCTCATTTTTCAGAGAGGAAATAATACTACCACATCTCGGGATGGGACATGCACGACAATTACGGGACTTAAGCTTTTAGTTGTAGGATCGCGCCTGGAATCAGTACTGACACACCAGATCACGCTGCCAGCGCCTCTCCTTCCCCGGAGCTTCGTCCCAAGGGTACATTCGGGTCTTGTCTAGGTTTTATAATTGCCAGGCCAAGTTAAGAGTGCTCCTTGTCTTTTTGCAGCTTTAAGAACGCTTCGAAACAAGTTCATTTCTTGTAGTGCACTAAGACTGTGAAAAATAAAACTATTTTTCTTACCGCTTCTATGAGTTAATTCACTGAAACATAAATACCTAGTTTCTTCCGCAATTTATTTAGCCGGTAGATTTCAAAATGAAAACAAAACATATTTTAGCCGAACTCAGTAGTTTGTATCAGAAGTATTTCGGTATCTATGATCTCCAGCTTTAAATTTGAACTGGCTGAACGAAATTAAGCAAGATTTTTCTAAAAGTGAATATAATTTTAGAATCAACGCGCCTTTAACAAGCTATTGTGAGTGGCATTTCATGAACCCTATTTTGGATGAGCACTTACCAAACCTTCTGTATCGACCATTATTTCAGTTTATTATGTCATATCCCCTTTGCGTCAAACTGTCAGAACTTCATTTTCTGCTCTTCCCGAGTTATTGCACATCACAATTATTGAACATCGAGTTTAACGAGAACACGCATATTAATCTAATACACCGGTCATATAAACGCACGACACGAATGCACTAGAAATGAATGCGCGTTGCTCAGGTTATAAGTGACGTGTGCTGCAGTGAGGTCTAATGTTTTAACACCTTTGTTTCATTAAGATTTTAAAGATACTTTCCAACAATACAGTGAGTGAAGTATCAGCTATCCCTCTAACAAAATTAAACCAAGTTTATGAGGAGGTCGTATCAAATCAAGAAAATTCGACTGTTCAAACAGTGGACTATTGGACTACAGCCATTATTAGACATATATACTCGTATATTTTTGAAGCGATAATTCAGACTCGCAAAAGGAATCTAGATATTGCAAGGCAGTTACTTGTTCATTTTATTACAATGCTTCCGGCTGGTCAGCCTAAGCACCAACCCGCAGCAAGGAGCATCACAAGAATACTGGCGGAATCCTAAGTCTCAGTCGATTTCTTTGCTTCAAGAGTTTCTTCCTCTGTCTCATTAACAATACACTGCAAGAAGCCAGCTGTCAATGCAATAATAACATACGAATCATGAATATGCTTTGAAAATTCACCGGTTGCTTTCACACAAGTAGTGGATGACTATTTCTGAGACTGGAGGTAAATATGGAAGTACAATCTTACAACGCAGGGAGCCTATTTGGTATCATACACAAACTTCACTGAGATTACAGACCATACAGGAGGTAAGTACCCGAGCATTGCAAATAACGTGTTTTCAACATTCCATTAAAAATGTATTTTATTACTCCGACGTAATTAAAACGTAAGAGATAGGAACTACAGACTCAACAACAAGCATTGTCTACTGTGAAAAAGTTGAAATATTTCGTGATACAGAGACGTCAACGTCTTATTGACTGGGAGAGGTGGCTCAGGACATCCACTGATTTCGCTGCTATGCCACTGATCGGGAGGTCCAGGGATTCAAGTACAGACGGTGGTAGTAGTTTTTACTCTAGCTAGATTGCTGTGTCCAGTTATGTCGCGGTCTGGAGGAGAATTCTAGCGGCCGGCTGCTCTGATCGATATTCTATGATTTCTCCGATCAATATTAGGCGAATGGCAAAGCAGTACCTTAAGAAACGTGCCACGGACCGCGCGTCATCTATTATTCCCCTTCCTTATCCTAACCTCGTCCACACACCTACTTTTACTTGCACTACACTACCACACAATCCGAGAGAGCGGTCGGGCGCTTAGAGTTTGATCCTGCTGGGGCGGTGCCCTGCTGGAGGGCAGCTACCTGTTTGGAGAAAACCCCGATAGCGGACGGTAGGTCGGCGCCGAATGTCACCATCTATCGGGTGATTATCACCGCCACCTCCCGAGGAAAGAACATGTAATACACTTACGGGACTAATGCCCTTGGCAGTTGATGCGCCCGGAATAACAAATAAATAACAAATGTTTTATTGAGCTAATTTTCTTTTTGCATCTTTTTGCAACATTCAATCACTTATCCGTATCGTATTATTTCCTTCAATTTCTGAACACAATAGGTGATTCAAATGACAGCATCATTCCCCAACTAAACAAGCTCAATTTTCTCCTAATCTGCGGAAGTAACCTCTGCCCATCCCGAGGCAGCAACAGTGGCGGGGCAGGGTGGGCGTGGCAGTTGCGCCATTGCGCTTCGTCAAGGCGAAGGAGCGGGACCCGGGCTTCGAGGAAAAAAACTCGTCCTCCCAAGTCGCGGAATTAGAAACAAAATGAAATATAAATGAGAAAAGAATTAAGAAACGGGGACCTTTCCTTTGTTGAAGAAATTGTGAGATATTTACGAGACGACGACGAAGTGAAAAATTAATGACGGAGAATGTGTGCCAGTAAAATTCCACGGACGTCGGGATGAATAAAACATTGTATTGTGCCTCGCCGAAATTCTAATCAACTTTCTGTCGTAATGAGGTACACGCTCCGAGTAAAGATGAATTTCACGATGGGGTGGTTGTGGCAAATGGTAGAGATGAAAAAAATATTGCGTCTTGGATGAAACAAGAATTACGTGAATGGTAGTGGAAAGCGTAAAATAAAAGAAATGAAATATGTAAGGTGACGAATTTTTGAAGAGAAATAATTATTCTACGACAATATAATTTTTGTTATAATTTTCGTGTTATATTTTTTTATTATTAATTAAATTCTAAAGTTTTGGTTTCCTGCTTCAGTCCCGTGCGAAATGGAGATGGCTCAGCGACTGTGCCATGTATAACTGCTGTGCAATAAAACTTCCAGTCATAATATTCCAATTACCTCTGTTTTCAATACAGTATATTCTTGAAAATAATTTTTTTGAATTTCATAAATGTAAAAATATTTGTTTCTACCATCAAATAAAAATCAACGTTTTAATTTTTCGCACACTACATACATAGTATAAAGAAAGGTATGTAATTCTCCAGAATAAAACGGCGAATTTTTGAAAACAAAAATTCGTAATGTAAATGACACAGAAAAAGTAAATAAACCTACAAATAGTAAATTACTTTCTCCAACTAGCTGTGTTGTCAAGCTAGTACAGAACTACAGAATTGAAGAAATAGATTTTACTTCTGTATAAAATATGTTCTTCAAAATTCAAGAGAACAGAAAATACTCATTTTTTTCCAAATATAGTTTTCAACTGATTCTACGTGAAATGAAAACAAGCTTTTTTCAAAAACCGCTCCAAATTTTCTTGAAACTTTTTGTGAAAATAGTGTCTCATTCACTGAATAGCACGACCTAAGAGCCACTTTGGTAAATATTTTAGGAAAGTCAAAAGTTTTCAGTGAAAATGAGATTAAAATTGCGCATTTTCAGAAATGCTCAATTATTATTTTCTGAAAATGGCTCCAGATTCTTTTCTTGAACTATTCGTACGGATGGGGACAAATACTCTGAATTACAGGACATAAAAGGCATTTTGAAGTATTATACTGATTTTTTAAAAGCTATATCAAAGGTAATTGTTTAAGTGTTTTACGTCGTTAATATTTACATTAAGGGGATTTTCAATATTTTATTTCATTTATGAACACAAGTGCTTGAAATTTCTTATGAAGTTTCTCAAAACCTCAAAACTCCTCTGTGAAAACGAGCTCAAATCGCTCATTTTCAGAAACACAGAAAGGATATTTTCTCTTGGACGGCTCGAAATTTTCCAATGAAAATGAGCATGTATGACCGACCGTCTTGTTGTGGATGTTATATATCCTCAATTATTCTGCCTAGCTCAGTCGGATGACGGTCGAACACATAAAAAAACTGGTCTCAGGGACATGGATTCTTTGCATATTGGCATTCACGAAATCACTCACAATTAAATGCTTTTTCAAACAAATAACACAATAATCTCTCTGAATAATGTTGTATACACATTGCCCACAATATAAACATTTACACAGATGTCCTGTGTGAAAGAAAAACACAATAAAATTATCTTATGACTATAACCCTTTTTACACGTACATTAGTTACTAACAACCTAGAAAAACTTTAATCCTATGATTCCTTGTCACTAAATTGACACAGATTCTAAATGAAAATTCCTATCTTAACTTTTTCTCTCTTTTTCTGTTATTCACTTATCTTTCAGAATAGAAACCGAAACATTGATTGTAGGCCTCTACATGGAACACAATGTCCTTTCAAAATTACCCTTAGAAACTCTTAAAGAGCTGATTATTTTCTCTTTCACTGTTACAGAGAAAATTTACAATTGCACGATTAAAATAACTTATTACAAATTCTTGCAAGTTGTTTCAATTGTTTATTTAAAATAAAAGTGATTGATTCTATGGTTTTTCAATTATCAGTTTTCAAACTCCTCAAACACAAGGGTAAAGTGTTACTAATCATTTTCTGCAATTATACAGAAATTTTAGAAGAGAGTTCAAAATACTTTAATTCCGTTTGGAACTTTCTTAGTTGTAGCGTTGCGATCTTCAGGTAAGGCCGTGGCAGACAGCTGTGTGGTGCGTCTAGCGACCTTGTCTCATCCTTCCACCGTTATAACTTCGACGCCGTGGTGTTGGCCAAGCGTTCGTTTGCGTAGGGATTTTGAACTTCGTTCTTGTGAGAATCTTCACCAGTTACAGTAAAATCCCACATCCAAATACCAGTTGAAGAACAATAAATATAACGATAACAGAGAAAGAAACAAAAAAAAACTGGAAAAGAAGGGGACATCCCCGATGAGTTTAACATTCCCCTGTTACGTGCGTACTCCTCACTTTCCACTATTTTTTGAAATAGATGCATGCAATCTCTTAAATATGCACAGTTATTTGCATTTCATTTCAATTTAAAGCAATTTACTTCTATATATCTTTGAAGAGTTTCGGCTGCTTTGGAAGTGATGGTTCGTATCTGCACTATCCACATAGTATTTCGTCTCCCCTGCGACTGCTCCGGTCGGCTGCTCGATTTCAAAAAAAATAATTGCTGCTCATAGCTTTTCGTGTCATCTTGCTGCTTTAGCGAACTCTGTGGTTATATTTCGGTACTGCTCTTTTGTTCTTACAGCGCGCGTTTAAACTGATCTTTCTTTTCGCAGGCGAGAGATGTGACACTTTTGACTAGTTTCATGGTGAAACGGGTGGTCACATATGACTACCGTAGGCGGGCATTTGTGCCTAGCGAGGTAATATTGTGAAAAAGCGAAAAATCGTATCTCCCGCATATCTTATTCACACAACGTTGCCTGTCAATTCACAGTCCAATAATTTTTTATTTTGTCAAGCCTTTTGAGCTGGGTAAATATCATACCACATATTTCACTGATCACTTTGTAGAGACCCTTACGTCCGAAAAATAAGTAATTGATCTCAAACTTTCATCTGTGCGACTTACGTGATGAACTTTAACGTTCTGAAGATGGGGTATACGAATGTTTTTTCTTGAAAATAACTTTTAGGTTGATGTATATTAATTGTATTAAATATATTGATTTTATATTGATTGTATTGAGATATTGAATGCATTTCAAAATATCCCAACTTTGTAGGGTAAATTTGTGACATGATAATTTTGTGGGTAATTGTATTAATAGTATGTTTTACTATAATATTCTTAAAGTAATATTACAATTCTAACGTTAGCGGACCGGCAAATTGAAAAAAAATGTGAAAAAACAAATGTTTTAGTGACGATAGGTAGCAGCTTCGAAGAGAGTGTGGCAACACAAAAAAGCTAGCCTTGAATAAAGAGATTCCAATAATTACTATTGGGTGCTATAGCACCACTATTTTGGTATGGTAATAATGCATCTGAAAGCAATGGCATCACCGAGAAAAAAACTCTCGTATGTTCGCATTAGCTATCTCCACGGTCTATTTTGACTTCAGATCACTTCTCGTCCTCACTGTTCGTGTCAATTCCCACTGCTTTTTCTTTCCACACACCATCATTATTTCCCCTGACCCTTCTAGACACCGATAAAACACATCGCCATTTGCAAAACAGTTAATATATTGGTACTAAGGTAAGATAACACACAGAATTTGCACTGTGTTGTTATCACCCAGGGGCTTAACGAAGAGAGACATGGTGGTTGACATAGCGACCAGTAAAATATGTGATTAACAAATGAAATAATAATAATAATAATAATAATAATAATAATAATAATAATAATATTGTCTCATGTCCAACAGTGTTGAGATTTTGTATCTTATAATAATAATAATAATGTGAATGAAGTAACACAACATTGTATTCCAAAAAGTGAAGAAAAATACGAAAATTTGAAAATATTTGAACTCGATAAAAAAAATCATTCCATTTCTTGTAATTAAATGCTAAGGCAGAATGTTCAAAAAGAAGAAGAGACGCGATGTTAGAAAGGAAACGCGAACGTAAGGTTGAAATCTGTCCTCGATGTTGTGAGTCTGGTCTGGCGGCAGCATTTGTGTAGGGCTCCGTGTCGCAAGGATGTGGATTTTCGATTCCGTCTCTAGGGTAGGTGGTGCGTGAATAAACAACTTGAGAGACGCAGGATTGTATCTCGAGTTTTACAACGAAGTTTGCCGACGGATGATGTTTGCATTGAAATCTCGGATGGAGACTTCTCCTCTACTACTGCTCATTCCCTCTTTCCTTCCAAATTCTACTTTCTTTAACTTTCGTTTATTTGCTGTGTTTTATATACACTACTCTTGTATTCATTCTTTAAAGGCGTCTGTCTTCTATCCAAGTCTTGCAGAATCCGGTAGGCTGACGAATACGGGATGAGGTTCATTCGTCCAATTTTCTTCAATGTATCGACCGTTCGACGGGAAGCTCATTCCTTGTTTCAGGCAAAATGGAGACAGAATCGACGAATAGTGTAGGAGAAGAATGCCTAATATCACACATGTGCCTCATTCCGCACAAACGCTTTTCTTTATGCAAACAGGTGCTGTCAGGATGCGGAAACTGTCGATAATTTATCTTCCGCGTGTGTTATTACTAGAGACCGAAAAAATATGTAGTATTAAATGTCAAAATACGAGTATATACATAAATATGTAATGAAAACAGTAAAAATATGAAATAAATATGTAATTTTGGAAATAATATTTAATGTTTAAGATGCTCTAATGAAAACAACATTTACGCAATACGTAATTACGTTAATAACAATATTCTAAAGAAATTTTAAAATAAATACAAATGTTCTAAAAACCATTTGGAGAACACAAGTTGATGCACACTTTGCATCATACAACATTCCCGTCAGTAAAAGTCCTTCATCTATTGAAATTCAGGATCGTAGTTTAGCAGCTAGACTAGACGCAATAGAAATCATCGTACGAACTGGCAATAACTACGACCAGCAAATAACCATCGCAGCATGCAACATTCTCATCGAAGTGTTACACGTCGGCGATTGCCAATTTTTCTCGTAAATTAAGGTTACATATCACAAAACAGTGATAATTTTCACACCTAGATTTCACCAAAAATGAAGGAAACATTATGTTCTTTGAAAATCTTTCTTTTCATAAAAAATGTAATAAAATCGATAGAAAAAGAAATTGTAAAAATAGCAAAATATGTAAAATATGTAATGTAGTACTATGTAAAAATATGTACCAAAAAATTGGATATTGTGCTAGGAGGGCGATGATTCGCCAAGATTACAATTATGAGAGCGGTAAGAAGAAAGACACAAAATATGTAATTACGTAAAAATCCTGTTTCTACTCGTAGTTATTACATCTGTTCCTTTAAGTGAAAAGAAAAAAAACAAGGCAAAAAGGAAAAAGTAAACCCATCTACGATTCTTAAATATGTGAAGAAACCATCTAGGTCCTTCCAAAGCAAGCCATTGATTTCGAGCTCGAATTGAGCTCAGACGATGAAGTTATTTGTTAGAATTAAAAAACAAAAATAAAAAGACTATAATTTTGTAATTTTTGGTTGTTTTGAATTTTAAAATTATTATAAAGAACGCCGACGAGACCTGAGTCAATAGTTGGTTTGCTTTAGATCCATTCATTATTGGACTCAAATTATTTACCTGTAGCCAGAGATAATTTTAGGTTTTCAAAGAAAATATGTGTTTGTGATTTTGGAACAAAGATTTGTATTATGATACAAGCAAGACCGACATTTTGCATTCAAATCTTCTTCCACTGGACAATTTTCTCTTTTTGACAGCATTGATAGAGGTTTCGTAGTCAAGAAAATACTTTTACTCACTTATTTTCGCAATTGCACGATGTAACACATGTTCCGATTTTTAAACACAACCGCATCGCCTCTTATTGTTAGCTTAAGCGGATTCAGATATTACAGATGCTGAAGTTTAGTAGGGGACAACATTGCCTCGCTTATTATGTTTAGAGGGCAGGTCGACTGCGCAAGAGAGCCATCACAAGCGTTGTGTGGTATTAGACACGCTTCCCCTATTATTTTACATTTCAATTTTACTGGCTGCAGAAATACAAATATGTCTATGATAACAGAAATTATTATTACTAATATGCACAATTTCGCAGGTAACTATTGTGTGTATATTCAAGACCTAAAATTGGCCATTACCAGATCGTATGCTTGGTTCTATTTATTTCAGTTTCATTCTCCCCCTGTGCGGTTCAAATGCGTCACAAGAATACCTGACTAAATGAGCTACAAGAATCCTTTAGAATAAATTTTATGACACTTTACCAAGTGTCTTGTAGTACTCGGGTGAACACGTTTGTCAACTAGCCCTTGAAAATTTCGGAAATGGATCACATTTTCCCAATGACATTTCCAAGTCGCCATTAGAAAATTAAGCAACAAAATGCGACAAAAATAACCGTAAATCATTTCAAAAATAAATATGTAAATATCATTTCTAAATTATATCATTTAACAATATATTTCTAAACAATAAACAATGTCAAGACAAATATAAATTCAAGGGGACACGGAGTTGATTTTCGGTATTTTATTTTATAAATTTTAATAATTTTCTCTTTAAATTGGCACCCTTGAATTGACACCCTTACACATATTTTTTTTATTATTTAGATGTGAAGATTTCCTCTCATCGAGTTTAGCTAATGTCTCCAATACTTTTGGATACTGTTACACAATGCAGTGCACAAATGCTGAAAGATCAAGACATTCAGAAAGTAAATTAAAAACTTTATATTGTGAAGCTATCCAGTCTGAAAAGGAAGTAGTTACTGAAAAATGATGAGGTAAGTAATCGAGCTGGCATGTTTGGAGACTTGCATCTTTAAAGCACATTTCCCGGAAGTTCATATTTGTAATACTAAATTATCGTTTTTTTCCACTTACATTTGTAATAGGAAACTGAAATGTTCAGGAATTGTTAATAAACATTTACCTAAACAATAATTTTCTGATTTCTTTAATGCAATTCATTCTGCAAAACTTTATTTACTAGGAAACGCGGTAAAAAATTGTATTATGAGAAAATATTTTTATCTACAAAAAGAATACACCTTTTTCAGAACCGTATCTTCAGTATAATACAAGTGATACAGTATATCTGTTACCTGTAAACATTTCATAAGCCTAACTTCAATAGCTTTTGAGAATGTCTCGAACATTTCACATCGCCAGTATAGGGAATTCCAAAAATTTGTTCACGAGACAGAGTAAAGACCATGCACACTATCAAGCCTTACATGATTAAAAGAATAAAATATTAGATCTTACATGCCACAACTATTTATCACATTTTCACCCACGAGACAATTTATTTTTATTTTTTACAAACCTTTAAATGAATATATGAAATTCTCGGCTCTCTGTCACATGGACGACTCGGAATGGACCGAGGAGAGAATTACCTCTGTTTTCATAGTCGCCCGGCGGCCGTTCCGGTGTAGAGCCGCCGCCGACGCATCCCGTGTGTCATTACGGTTATTGCGCGAGGCACGCAATCGCGCACGCCGCCCGCCCCCACCCCTCCTCGGCGCACGCGAGAGCATCGCGGCGCGGCGTGGCGTCGCGACGCGCCCTCCTCCCGCCAGGAGCTCCCTCGGCGCCGCTTTCTTTCGCGCATTGTGGCGGCGCCAGCCGTCTGCCCCGGCAGCTGCCGCTCCGCTCCGCGCCGGCGGCGGCGGCGGCGGCGGCGTCGCTGGCGTCGACCCGCCCTCACCATTCGGAACAAAAGCCTCCCCGTCCGTTATTGCCTTATCTGCTTCGCTGTGTTGCGACGCCCGTCCCCGGCGGCGCGGCGCCCCTCCCCCGCGCCAGCAGCCCCCGCCGCTGCTCTTTGCCGCTTCCGCTTCGTTCGTTCATTGATGCTTCCGGACACGGTTCGTTCACTGATGCTTCCGGATGCGGTATCAGCTTCGTTCGTTCATTGATGCTTCCGGACACGGTGTCCGCTTCGTTCGTTCGTTTGTTCATTGATGCTTCCGGACACGGTATCCGCTTCGTTCCTTCGTTCATTGATGCTTCCGGCGACGGTATCTGCTTCGTTCGTTCATTGTTGCTTCCGGACATTGTATCTGCTACACTCTTTAGGCTCGTTCGTGTAGTGGATGTTTTATCGTGGAAGATGGCGGTGTTCCTCCCCGATGGGTGGTAAGATCCGGTGCCGACTTACACGTCATGTTGCGGGGGGTTTCCTCAGCCAGATATTTCCCCCCGAGGAGCCCGTCTCAATTGTGCCAAGCTCTATGCTCCCGATAGGTAAAGTAGTGCACCGCATATAAGCGAATTAGCATATGTTTGTGAAGGGAGACGATAAGATAAGGAAAAGAAAATTGCACACGATTCTTGTCCCGTTTGCGAGGGTATTGCTTCGGCATTTGCCTGGTATTGATTGATGAAACCTTGTAAAATCAGCGATAAGAGCAGCCGGTCGCAAGAATTCTCCTGCAGACGCGGCTAAATTCAACCTATTAGTTATGTAGCTTGTCACAAAAATCTGCCACTTTTCGGACTCCAGCCCCAGAATTTCCCAAATTTCGTCTCGTCACCCAACCTCCTGGCGTCTCCTCTCGTTTCCGCTCTTCATCGATTCTCACCTTTTAGTTCTCCTGCTTAGGCGATCACCATCTCCACCCTTGACTAGTTGTTTCCACGTTCGTGTCTCGCTAGATACGCCCCTATTTCACTATTCTTCACAGACTCCTCTTCCCCTGCCTATAATGCCACCACAGCTTCCGCTACTTCGCCTTGCTCCCCTGTCTCTCTTGGTTCCCATTTCCCCGCTGCTGTCCTTGCTTTCCCTTCCTCGGCGTGTTCTCTCATTTGTTTAGTTATGCAGTTGTCGGAAACAAGGCACATAAAGGATATTACAGTTGCAGAGAACTTGAGGCGACGCGTCGAGCGGGGTGTTGGGGGATGGGATGGGAGGAGAGAGAAGGAGAGAGAGAGAAAGGGAGGGGGAGCCCATTGCCTGCGTGAGCGCAGTCGTTGCGCTTTAGGAAGCCGTTGGCTCCATCGCGCGTGATTGAGTTTTCTGCGCGTTGCTCCTCGAATAAACGAGAGTGCTGCGCTCTGTAGGCCTGGAGCAGCCCTCTCCGCTCATTCGCACCCCTTCGCTCCTCGCTTCTCAGCAGCCGAATGCCTTCCTCGCGTCTCGTTAGCTGCTTGATTCGCCTGTTCGCTTTCATTCCGTTATTTCTTCATTATTACCAATGATCGGATCCCTTTGCGAACTAAGTAGTCAAGTTAACAGCCACTCCAAACTCAATAACAACCGGCTCAAAATGTGCCTGAGGGCATCAATTGATGTCACTACAGTGCCTCTCACCGGGAGGTTCTAGGTTGCGAGTCTTGATAATGGCAGGATTTTCCACACTAGCCAGATAGATAGGTCGAATTGAGTCGTTCTCTGGAGGAGAGTTTTAGTGCACGGCTGCGCTGATTGGTAGTGTTCCGTGATTTTTTCCGATTAACACCAGGCGAATGCCGGAGTTCTACCCTAACATAGAGACCATTGACCGCGCGCGATCTTTCCTTCCTCTTACTTGTCCTATCCTCACCCCTTATAAACACTAACATGAACTACACTACCACATATACCAGGAGACCGGAAGGGGGCTTAGAGTTTGTCCCGGCTGGGGCGGTGCCCCACTGGTGGGAGATACCTGGTTGGAGAGAACCCCGCTAGTCGACGGAAGGTTGGCAGCGGATCTCACCATCCACAGTGGGAGGATCGCCGCCACTTTCTGATAAAACTACCGGGAGTGTCAACTACTGAGGTCATTTGGCATGTAAGAGTAATGAAACTCTTACATGCCAAGTGACCTCAGTAGTTGACACGCCCGGAATCACTAACAATCAGTTAATCAATCAATCAGTCCTACCCATTATTTTCATACCTCACACTTACATGCACTACACTATCATACATGTGGAAGCCCGGTCGGGAGCTTAGAGCTTGTCTCGGCAGAAACGGTGCCCTGATGTTGAAGATAGCTCTTTGGAAAAATTCCCTGCAAGCCGACGCGCCAGATCTCACATCCAGGGCGGGTAAGTTTACTGCCAACTCTCAAGATAAAATCATGCGCTATACTTACGAGACTAATGGCATAAGCAGTTGACGCATCCGGAATTACCACTCAGTCAATGCAAACTAAATAAGAGTACAGGACGAATACGGTTTACCATTACCATAATCTTTGCAACAATACGGCAAATCCTTCAACAATTCAGAGTATTGAAACATTTGTTACTCGAAGGTACATTCATAATTCTTTGGCGCACCAACATTTTCAGGCATCCAATTCAGGTGTATTTTCGGAGAGGTTGTCACTTGTGTTCCCTACACACTGTTGGGGATGGTTTTGAAAATGAGTCTGTCAGCTCATCAGGCTCATTTTCAAAACTTTCCCCAACCGCTTAAGAAGGCGCTTTAATCACGTAGGCCTCGCTCGCGTAACGTATATTGGAAATGAATTTGGCTCTCACTATTCCCGTCAGATGTCGCTCTCGGTTATCGAGGGCCGAACTAACAGATAAATACAAGATTGAATCTTGTCAGAGCAGGATATAACACACTAAATCGAATAATGGGCTATCAAAGGGACAATCATGCTCAACCCCTCAAACACAATCGCAAAATTTCTCAGTCTTCCACACTCTTCTCATCCACATCCGATACTGTTAAACAACTCCCCCTACTGCTTAGTTCCCATTTACATCAGTCAAATACCTAGGACTTTATTTAGATATAAATATTTCCTGAAAATATCACACAAAACTGGGTGACGTAAGCTAATCACAAACTCTATGAACTTTGTCCTATTATAAATCGCAGAACTAGCCACAGCCCCAGAAAGACAGGGTTCCGTTATAATACTATTCTCCGATTCACTTTTTTATGAATGCTCGATGTGGTGTCATGCATCTTACATAAACAAGATACAAATTTGCGAAACATAATCCTCCGCACTGGAAGCGGAGGCGGCAACTTAAAAAGAAGTAATACTCAATAATGCCTCCCCATTTAACGACAAAGTAACCGAACATCACCAACGAAAAAATGTGCACAGTTCACGGCTTTCTTTCATTTATGATTGTGAATTCAAATTGAAAAATAGGAATAAACGTTTGCAGTTGTATAGAGAAAATGATGAGAAATCCAAAAACATCATCTCTCTAAAATTAGTGTGTACAGATATGTCATTTTTAGATACACATGTCCAATTTTCACATTGAAAAAACATAATTAACATTTTTTTAGGTTTCTCACTTCTTAGTCGCTTGGTCACCAATCCCCAAAGTCGGACTTCATTCTTATCTGTCAGTACAGAAATGACATAACGTAATAAAGTGTTTTCGAACATACTCATTTTCAAAACATGAGAATGATTACTCGCTAAAGACTCTCTGAATATTTATGGATTATGAATATATAAAAAACCCTTAATTTTTTATTAGTACAAGATTGATACTTAAGTTTCAATATATGAAATTATCCTATAAATCTGTATGTTAGCTTTTCGTTAACATGTTAACGAGTAATAATGCATAATTTTAGTACGCTTCTGGCAAACTGAAACCGGAGGTGTTGGGAATGGCGGATTTCTGCGTGGCCCGGCACTTAAAGGTCCGAGGGAGATCGGGCAGCGGTGGCCTAGCGGTGCTGTGGCGGAGGAGCAAAGAGGGAAGTGAAGAAAAGGGGTAGCGGAGTGCTCGTACGAGTCCAGCAGGAGCGACGGGGCGGCGCGGCGCGGCGCGGCGCGGAAGTTTCGCGAAGGTCCTGGCGCTCCCGCAGTGATTAGCGCGTCGCAGCCGTATCTTACGTTATAAGAGGACGCGTTTAAGCCGCTGCTAAAGTGAGACGCCAACGGGACGCCGCTCGGCGCGCCAAGCCGCCTCCCAAATTCCTTCTTGTCACCTTGAGGCTGAGAGAGACTCGGCAATTATCCTCGCGAGGAGGCTCCTTAAGGGAAACTGCAGTTGCGCTCCGCGGTGGGCAACGCACAGAGGCCACCGCTGCGACAGACCCGGGGGGGGGGGGGGGGGAAGGCGACTACAGTGGCACTGGAGGGAGACAACACTGCGGGAAGATTGAGGGCCTGCGAAGTGCAAGATGTGTGGGAGAAGGAAAGGATGAAACGGGTGAGTGCGGAAGGATGACAAGTTTGTGAATCGGTTAGTAATGATGATAAATAAATTATTACCGCAAGAACTGAGGTGATGAGGTACTCCTCTAAAGAGGCTTAGAGTGACATTATTTGTATATCCGGGCGCGTTGACTACTAAGGACATTGATGCCGTAAGTGTAGTGCATGTTATATCCCTCAAGAAGGTGCTACTCTACACCCATTTAATGTTAATGGAAATTGGAAATTTGAAGCTCTTCTTCAGAGAAAATTTTTGAGTTTTGGAAACCTTTCATTAGAAATCATTTGAAGCACTTTAACTTACAAATACAATAGTGTTTACAAATTTCTGGTAATGTACATAATAAAGGTGTGAGAGATCCATAAAAAATTATATTTTTGTAATTTTTTAAAAAACAAAAAAATACACCTAATTGAACTTTACATCATATTAAAGAATTCAGTTAGCACTATTCATTTAAAAGTTAAAAAAAAATTGGGGCCATTTATAAGAAAGTGACAACAAACTGTAAACGTTTACAATTTTCTTTTCACAAAATCTGTTGCAACTCAATAGATGCTTCTTAATTAATTATTTTTTGAAAGTTTTAAAACGCAACATGTTCTTCATCTCTTGACTCCTGCATTGTAGCATTACTTTCAATCATCGCCTAGGTGTGGTGATTATAAGAAATATTATCTGGGGATACAGAGATAAAACATTGAAAGTTTTATTTATTTATTTAGATTACTTTGCAAGAACATGGTCATTAGAAATCTCAGATCAAACATTTCTATTAATGATTTATAAAATAACATAAAAACCTCAAATTGGTATCAATTTATATTCACATTTTTTTAATATCAGAAAACATTTTATTTTCTAAGATGTAGGATTACTTTTTCTCCATTACAGTAAAACAACACAATCTACGTAAATAGAGGATGTGAAAACTATGGCTGTTATCTCCCTAAAAAAGAACATATATTTGCAATATTAAATTCGCATTATGCTTATTAATTTGCAAAAAATATGCAATATACATTTCAATATTTCGACATAATGTCTTTATTTCTATAGTTTTAATAGGGCCCTAAATGCATAACACTACAAAATACAAAAAATATAAGCATGAAAATATTTCAAAACTTATTATCCCAACACACGATAGTTCCACATATGCCCTTTTTAGAAAGAGATTTCTATTAATCACTACGTCCTGTGGATAAGAAATGTCTACGTCCTGTGGAAAAGTATTACTTCTGACAATTAAGAGATTATTGAACAGAGTGCGACGTTAATTTTAATTTTGAATTCAGTATTCCTTATGAATATATTTTTGTTCAATATTACTTTAAATTCAATGAAAAGGGGTTTGAAAAGAAATGTTAATTTGTTCTTGTTGAGTTACAATTATCCCTGAGATCTAAAACTGTTTGTATTTGAAAGAGATAATGGTTATTTATTAATTAAACTAAAAGAGAACTTAAATATACCGAACGTTAACATAATCATTGAAGTAAATCACCGTTAACCCGAGAGAGGTGGCGCGGGGTTCCCTGTGACCCCACTTATCTTTGCTTACCTGCAGTTGCCTAATTTTGCGAGTCAGAAGCTCTACATTTCACATACCTTTCACTACATTCTTTAACTTTTGTTTGAAAGACACAAGTACTTCGCGACGGCGCAACGGGTTCCTTGAAGGGCGATAACAGTCGAGGCCGTCACGCAAAATGATCTGTCTGTCCCCGCGCCACCGCTTCCGTCGGCAGTGCGAAGAGCATGCAGCAGCGTTTCAGCCGTGCCAGTACATTGATAGAATATGTCAGCGTTATGTGTATTGTTTATTTATTTGACATGATGAATAATATGAGGAAAACTAAACTTTTTGTGCTAAGTGCAGAAAACAAGTTTGTAAAGATCATCGCGATGTATTGTGTAAACAATGTAGTTAAGTGAGAAGGGTAATGAATTGTTGACATGCAACATGTTCTTTTCCAAACTGTAGATGGAATAATTCATTTATAAATATCTGTGACACCAATACCAACATCTTAAATTTCGTACTTTTTGCTGTGTTGTTTGACTTCAAACCATTTTCAATTAATTGTTTACTTATTTTTGTGTGAGAAAATGTTAAAAAATGAATCTTATTAAATTTTCTGATGTCTTCGTCATGGAAATATTCAGGAAAATGTAAATGGAGCCACTACATAAAATTAAAGATAAATGGTAATTTTGTCCTTTTATTTTTTTTCAATTCCTCATTTACATGTTTGTTTATAATAGTGCATTATGTTAATACTATCTTTTAAATGATTGATCATTATTAAAATAACTAATTTCACACTTATTTGTTGCTAAATATATTATAAATAAATAACTGAAAGGGGTCAGAAAGGACCCCGCGCCACCTCTGACGTAACTCCGGCAACCGCCACCTCTCCAGGGATAAATGATTTTATATTCGCATTCAAAATAAAGTTTAGTTTTCGAATGACAGAAAGTCCGCTCTCCGGACGAGCAAGTGATCTTGAACGACCAAAGCAAATACGGGGGTTTCCCAAAGCGGAGTTTAATGGGCCGTCCGCTGCGCCTCTCCTCCTCCGAGGCCCCACCGCGCCGCGCGCCGTCAGCAGTTCGCAAGCGCACGCGCGTTAACACGCACCCACGCACGCGTGCTCGGGAGGGGCGATCGCGCCGGAGCGGCCCTGCGGAACGCCCGGTCTCTCGGGGCGAGGGGAGGGCGCGTGGGCTGCGCGGGCGCAGGGCGAGCGAGGGGCGAGGGGAAGGCCACGACTGCTTGGGAGGAGAGGGAAGAGGGTGAGTGGTTAGGCAGCGTCCTTTTGGCGGATTTGAAAATTACTAAATGTCAAAGTACATTATTATTATTATTATTATTATTATTATTATTATTATTATTATTACTATTATTATTCCTCTAAATCACGACTTAAGATGTTATGTGTCGGTTGAATATAAAATCTACTCGAGGTTGCAACCAGCTACCTAAGGAGCAGATCTAGGGACTGTCGGTGCTTCTACAATTCTTTGCGCAAAATGTGGGCTGTTCCAAATAAAGCAATTTCTTGCACTTACCAGTCTTTTGAATTACCTGGGAGTTTAGACAAATTCTTACACAAATTTTGCGGAAGAAATTCCAGAGCTCTGATGACTATCGTACGACCTGTGCTTTTACGTCCCACATTCGGTTGATCTCGATTTCCGAACTCTTGTATTTGAGATGTTTCTCTGCCTCCTTGGTAACGACGTTTTGATCGCAAGGTACTGCAACACCGACAAGTAAACACGATTTTTTCTCCATTATTATTATTATTATTATTATTATTATTATTATTATTATTATTATTCCATTATATCACGACTAAAGATCTTATGAGTCGGCTGAATATAAAATCTACTCCAGGTTGCAACCAGCTACCTAAGGAGTAGATCCGGTGACTATCAGTGCCTCTACAATACTTTACGCAAAATGTGGGCTGTTCCAAATAAAGCAATTTCTTGCACTTCCCATTCTTTTGAATTACCTGGGAGTTTAGACAAGTTCTTACTCAAATTTTGCGGAACAAATCCCAGAGCTTCGATAACTATCGGGACGATCTGTGCTTTTACGCCCCACATTCGGCTGATCTCGATTTCCAAACTCTTGTATTTAAGACGTTTCTCTGCCTCCTTGGTAACGACGTTTTGATCGCAAGGTACAGCAACATCGATAAGTAAACACGATTTTTTCGCCAAATCCCGGATAACTATATCCGGTTTGTTTGCCGCTATCGTGCGATCAGTTTGAATTTGTTGGTCGTACAATATCGTACACAATCCAACAGACGTCACCGGTTTTAGTGAGTGTTCGTACCACTTGGGGCATGTGTTTGGAACTTCGAGGGCGGTACAGATCTGCCAGTGGAGGTAGCTACACACCCTGTCATGAGTTTTCAGGTATTCCGTCTTTGCTAGGATTGGACAAGCTGAGACAATATGATCAATGGTTTCTACTTGCTCCAGGCAAATGCGGCATTTATCATCTTGGGAAATTTTGAGAACCGCTTTATCATAATGTCGTGTTCTCAAGGCCTGATCTTGGGCAGCTATTACAAGTGCTTCCGATTCTGGCTTCATTCTTCCCCTTTTAAGCCACATAAATGATTGATCTTTATTGATCTGCACCTTGTCCATTCGTTTCAAATATTGTCCGTGGAGTGGTTTGTCTCTCCACGATTTCTTTAACATTTTTTGTGTCTCACACTTCATGTTTAGCAGCATCAGAAGTTCAGTGTCTGTGTTATTCGACGTGTCTTGCCTAGATTTCTTCGCAATGTTTTTAGCTACAGTAACAATGCCTCTGTTTCCCATTCTTCGGTCAGATTTCATGACCTGCATCATTAGAGAGTCATCTTGATGGCTGACTACATACTTTCCCATCCTGACTATTGCGTTGTGCCAGGAGGCTTCAATTTGTCTGAGGCCTCTTCCTCCTTCCTTACGTGACACACAAAGTCTATGTATATCAGCTCGAGGGTGGGAAACATGATGCATTGTTAGCAGTTTTCTGGTTTTTCGATCCATGGTGCGAATTTCCTGCTCAGTCCAGTCCACTAGTCCAAAACTGTATTCGGCTACAGGTACCGCCAAACTACCTATTGCAGAAATTTTATTCCTGGAATTCAGAGCGGACTGCAGGACCAGTCTCACTCTCCTATAATACTCCCTACGAATTCTCTCTTTCATTCTGTCATTCGAGATGGTTTATTATTATTATTATTATTATTATTATTATTATTATTATTATTATTACTTATGCCTGAAACGCCAAGGATTGCAATACAGAATGCACCAGTGTGTATACATGGTGTTTGAGAAGAAATTTTACAAACTTCTGGTGTACAAGTAGATTGAAGGTGATCACCATTTACCAATATACATGTACCCGGGCATTTTTGACAACTAAGAGAGAATTCCTGACATTTTCGGGTGATGGTTTAGAGAATTAATCTTTCAGTGTTTCGTCAGGAATACGAAAGTGTTTACTCTGCGTTTGGAAGTGATCTGTGAAACATCAATGCATGAAGCGTTGCCTACCACATGTCAATCAGGGGCAAATCTTCAAGTATGACTTAAGAAAGTTCGCAGTGCATCTTAACAAGTAAAAAGTGATAATATTCGAACCTTCTATATGCCACAAGTTAGTAGCCTTTATTATGAGTCACTCATTTCATCATAATCGGTAATAAAATATTGTTGTAATTAAAACATCACATACAATTTTATTCCAAACAAAAAAATTAAAAATGTTTATGTGAAAATGTCGTATAAGTATACACGAAGTAATATATGTAATGTAGACAAAGTTATGTCATGCAGCGGAAAATCGATTTCGAGACTTCAATGGAAGTACACATTTTGGAGTCCTTTGAAACCGAAAAAGGTTTTCCTTTCCAAAAAGTCCGTCCGTCGGCCCGTAACTAGCACCTAAACTGTTTATAGAATTTTTTCAAACTAAATATCTCTTGTTCGATCTGTTTTTGCTCAGAGCTCAGCAATTTTGAATAACATTCTTAAAGTTTGGGGCGTACTTTACATGAAGCCTATGAAATATTTTCAAAAATTTCCCAAGCATATTTCCAATTTATTTTCTTTAATTTTGTTTTATAAAACGAAATAAAAAAATACTTATAAGCATAGAGTTGATCCTATTTTCAATGTTGGCTCTGAATTTTTGAAAGTTACAGAAATTTGAAACATTTTCGGAGACTTCCTACAACAATATTGAAGATTGAAATTTTTTCTTAAAATGAAATATCTTCATAATTAGTTCTTTCATTTAGGTCACTCACATTTTGTGAAAATTTTAGTCGTTTTCGCAAAATATTGCGTGAAATATTAAAAAATTTCAAGAATTTCTCAAAGAGGTGCAAAAGTTTTGGTTTTGACATTCATTCTGTTTTTCCTTTTACTCTTTTGTTTCCCAAGTGCTTCCACGCCTGACGTGGTTGTCAGATACTTGAAATACTACCTTCACTGAAATACTACTTTCACAAAAATATATTATTTAACAAATCCGCCTTTCTTCCATTTCCTTTGGGAAGTGGAATGTCTTTAGATGCTACGCATGTGGCAGGCGCGCTGGGGGGGGGACTATGTTCTAGGGGATGGTGAGAGCGGGGCGTGGAGGAGGACGGTGTGGGCGAGCAGGTTGCTCGGAGAGAATGAAAAGGCTGCAGCGCAGTCAAACGCGGATTACGAGGGCTCCGGTGAGGAAGCCGTCGACCCACGAGCCCCGAGCGACGAGTGGGGCCGCGTGTGGGTGCACGGGGCAAGGGAAACGGGGACGTGGAGCAGCAAAAAGGCTTTGGGATAAGCTTTAGATGCGCATTGATGCATAGTTTTCACTCTCTTGGGGTTACTGGGGACTCATAGTAAGGGGAATAGTGAACGTGGTAGTAAATAAATGAGGCTTAGTTTCGGGAGGTTTTTGTGCACTACAGTGAATTTAGAGAATTATTGTATGTATGTGATTATTTAATTGTATTGATTATAATAAAATGGTAAGTACATATTAATTTATGACTTAAATATTTACATTGTTTTCAAGTATATTATTTCCTGAGTAAAAAGGATTAACAATGATCACAGACTATTTTGTTAGCAAAGATCTATGACATTTTCGCAACATCAGTGAATCCCCGTAGATAAACTAAGACAGTATTAAGGAAAGTGTTTGTGTGAGAAAGGGTACCAATGTGAGATAGAACATGTTGAATAAATCTAATCAATTTTTACTTTCTCGTCTTACAAATACAGCATAAGAAGAGAAAGTTATGTTACCGTGCGTTGGAAAACGGCGAATTTTTCTGGGTAGTATTAAAATTTTAAAGTACTATTAAAGATTGCTTTTAAATATTAGTTCAATAATAAATGTAGTAGTAATGCAGCTCTAGCACAAGAAAAAGTCCACAAAAATTATACACCAGTAGTTTACCACCTGACGTATCAACCACAGGAGTTTCCCTAAACATCTAAAGCAAACATTTTCTGTGGGTGAAAATGGCATGTACAATGAATGCGTATGACGAATATCTGTAATTTTAGACATGTATCACCTTATGCAAATATTTTTGACTTCCAAAAAGTTTTCTAATTATAGTAACATTATTTAAACTTTTATTTTGTTAATACGTGAATCGCGAATAGGGTGTGTAAAATATATAAATGTATTAATTGTAAGATAGTTTTGAGAAGATCTGTAATTAGAATTCCGGCAATGTCATAAAAATGTAATATTTTTCAGCCCCTCTGTAGCTGCAAAATATTGCATACGTTTTGTTAACACCACAAGACATTGAGACGAAAAATAAATTGAACAACTGTCTAATTTTTTGATTGAAATAGCGTTTGGCTGCGAGTTTGCAACTGAAGTTTCATAGATCTGGGAATACCATTCAGCTTCTGATTCTGATGATACGAGATATGCGGTCCTTGGCTACTAATGGATCAATGCTGACCCTGTTAGGACGAAAATTTTGATGGCAACTGGATGGAAAGGTCGATTACGTGATTTTCTCAGATAAATTTCAGGTGGATGCCAGGTGAACTGGCCAAAGACCGACACTAACCCTTCCTTTCAAACCCTTACTCCGGCCCTGAGTACCTGATGTTGGATCTATCTTCCGTTCCCATGATTCACGAATCTCAGCCCGTTCTAAACGATTTGCAATTATTGGAAGTACTTAGATTACACAGAAGGGAAGTCATGGCCAAACTGAGTGAAGCGACATCAGAAACAAAGAAAAGAAAAACACTTTTAATGTTTTTTTATCCTTGTACCAGTAATACTGCAGGTTTAACCTGCATTAGGGTTAAGAGGATGTTATGAATCCTTTCCATGTAGCCTTTATTGGTTACCATCCACTTCCATGGCCCTTTGCACAGTGTAAAACTTTTAATCTTTCGCCCAATAAATAATCATATTTTTGATGTGCACACCACAAATTCTTGTATTTCTTTATATTGAATTTGTACTACTAATGTGAATGTTGAGCCAATAAAAAATAACCATAATAATAATAATTATTATTATCATAATAATAATGATGATCATCATCATTATAATAATGATCATAATAATAATAATAAACATTTGCGAGTGCCTTAACTTACACCCTCCGCCACGGCAGGGTCTCGGAGCCTTGGCTGAAAGACGCTTCGCTGCAGGCGGCGGCATCGTGACAGCACCACTGCCAAACGGGGCGAAGGGCGAGGGGATGAGGGTGGAACGGGGGAGGAGGGGCGGGGGCGCAGAGGCGTCGCGGAGCGCCCGCCGTGGCACTCGCAGGAATTACGAAAATCCCGGCGAAGGCGCGCGACGCCTCTGCGCTTTTTTGCGAAGCCCGCACCGCGACGCGACGCGGTCTTGTTGGCGCGTCGACGCGGCCAGCCGCCTCCCCCCCCCTCCGGGAGGAGAAGATGGCGAGAGGGTGGTTGGAGGGGGGGGCGGACGCTGTGCTCAACGTGAAGGTGGAGGCGCGGGCGAGGGCGACGGCTGAGGGCGTCACGGCTGATGCCTTCGGTGATGGATCCTGCGGAGACCGTTGGGTTTTTGGAAAAGAAAGGAAGAGCGAGATATGCGAAAAGACGGCGAAAATGAAATGGAACAGACTTCTTTGCTCTTATGTTGTTGCTTCCGTAGCTTCTTTGTCAGCTGATAGTGCTGGTCACAATGTCATGTACGTTACTCTTTTGACGCTTGCATAATATACGTGTCTTTCTCCGGCTGCTGTTGCCCTTGGGTCTTTTACAACAACCTAATGCTCACTGCTGACGTGTTGCCTAAAAATTCATACATGTCAGTAGTTTTTTGATACGCCACATGTTTTCTTTCGTTTCTAAATCGTGTCGACAAATATGTTTGAAACAAATGTGTATTTATTCTTCCTTTGAAACGTACAGTATTTTATATATTTTATGTGAAGTTTCACAGGAAAAATGTACTTTTTGAAGATACATCACTCTTGCAATTACATTCTACATTCTATTGTGTTTATCTTACCCATTTATACGACATTCAACGGTTTAATTGTCTCGCGGCATCAACTTATGTAACTGCAGTATCCCTGGGCGGAAGATTTTAGAATTCGAGTCCCGAAATTTGGCAGGAGTCCCACAAGTTTGGCACTAACTACTTAACTAGGTCACATTCGACCACTGTCTAGACGAGAATTCTAGCGGCCGGCTGCTCTCGTAGATATTTTTCCGTGGTTTCTCCGATCAGTAGCAGCCGAATGCCGGAGAAGTAACTTGACAAACGGTTTCCAACCCGCATGCAATCTTCCTTTCCTCTTCCTCTTCCTTGTCCTACCCTGACCCCTTACACACACACACACACACACTAACATTCATCACACTACCACACAAGCCAGGAGACCAGGCGGGTGTTTTTCCGGGTTGGTGTCTCGCTGGAGGGAGATATCTGGTCGAGAAAAATCCCGCAAACCGTCCTGTAGGTTGGCGCAGGATCTTGAAGGGAAGAGCACTGCCACCTCCAACGATAAAACATGCACTATGTTTACGGAAACAGTCACCTTAACCGCTGACGCACCAGGAAAGACTAATGAATCTATTATTCAATAAATCAACCTACAGTATTCCGTCCGTTTCTCCAACTTTGTTTCACTTCGTCCTCTTTGCGTAAAGAAAAGTGTTTCGTCGAAGCAACGTTTCGTCAGCTCATATTATTAAACAGACCGTTTCACTCCTCTCGTCCTATTCCGCTGTTTCTGGAAGTGTCTAGCGGCCGCATCCGGCGCGCGCTCTCGCCTCGGCGCCGCCCGCGCGTCCATCTTCCGCCCCGCGCGTCGCCAGCGCTGTGGGCGTGGCGAGCGCGGGGGCGTGACGGGGGCGTGGCGGGGGGCGTGCGAAGATTGATTCGGGGCGCGCGCGCGCGCGCCGCGCCGCCGCCGCGCAATTAGTCACGCGGACAGTGATTGATGCCGTGTTTTACCTGTCACGATAATGCGCTCTCTCCGCACCTAATCAGCAGTGACAAAGTTGCGCGGCCACGGGACAAAATATCCCCCCCTCCGGCCCCGCCGCGGCCCGACCCGACGTCTGGCGCCGAGATGAGGGATCATTGTGCTTGTCGGCGGGATAAACAGCCGGGCGCGGCCCCAGCCGGCGCCTCCCGCGCGCCCGCCTGCCCGTCGCTCCAGATACGCCGCCGCGACGCGAGAAACGACTACTCCAGACAGTGGCATGTGGGCAGCTGGCGTTTCATCCCTGGGTTCCGGGCTTCGAAGTCCGCTTGCTCTGTTTGCAATTTGTGGGCAACTCTTTTCTCTGTAGCGAGTGAACCATCCCAACATAAACATCGTAAATTTTTCATCACATTATTTGCTATTCCGGCTGTGATGTAAAACGCGGATTCACGAAATAATCTTAATAAATTATAAGTAACGTGCTGCCAATAACATTGCAGACCAGAGACGGTTTTGGGGTTCAGTGTTTACAGTGGTGGGAAGTGGTTAATTAAATTTGCATTTTCTAGGCCGTAAAATTACACAGAAACGTATTTGGAACATAGTGAATGTGCATCTCAGAATATTGAATTTTACTTGTGGTCGTCGTTTTCATAACTGCATTTATCCAGAAGACTACTTTTCGCGGCATACAAAATTAGTTTAGAATTATTATTTCAGTTTGTCACCTTTTCTTCTTTTTTTCATTATTATTTTCTCGTTTACTGATACGCAATTGCTGGATTTACCTCTCTCTCTCCCTCTGCCCCTCTCTCTCTCTCTCTCTCTCCTTTCACATATACGCACATATAGGATCTTAGGTTACATCCTCAACATTTTCTGTCGTGTTGCAATATATAAAAAATAGACATAAAAATTTCGTTGCCATGATTCCAAGAGACCAAGATTCCAAGATGATTCCAAGATTCTGATATCTTAATTTTATATCTATCTTCGTAATATTAATAATTAACTCCTTTATTAGAATAATAAATCATCTTCTAGCCATTACTTTACGAATCATTTCATAAACATTCATAATTTGCTTAAATATAGGATCAATCTCATATTCATATTGATTCTCCTACATAACTTTTTATAATCTTCCTAGGAGGAATATTAGTTTATTTATATTACAAGATTAGTCTTACACAAAATTACTTCTCGTTCAGAACTTGCCATCTTGTGTGGCAAACTGTGTACTTAATTCCTATGTGCTATTTTGTGAAATGTAAAGAATATAATATCTCATGTTTCTTTTGTTGAGGAGAGTTTTTTCACGACGTAGATGAAGAGTTGTATATAATTAGTAATATAAAATGCAAATATTATGTATCGTTTACTCATAAAACGGTAAAGTACGATTATGTATTGCGGTAATTATTTAAATAGGCCCATTGGTATTTTTATAGTAATTTTACCCCACTCTGCAATCGTACCAAGTAACAGAGCGATCATACCAGAGAAAGAAGAAATTCATAGAATTACTTCTCATTGTTAAGCAATATTGCTCACTCTACTGCATGCAGTTTTAATTGTTGCCTTGTTTTGAAGTATTAATTTTAAATGCAATTAGTTTTTGCAACTCAAGCGCTACTATTCCTAGTGAATTTTACAAGTGTTGGCTGAAATGTGTTAATAAAGACATTCAGCTGGTATTCTAAAATTGTGCAACCATAATAATGAGATAAAGGACGAGCTGTTTGTAGCACCACTAATTTTTGAAATATGAGACTGAAAACTCAACGTACTTTCATATTTTATTCGAAATACTTCTATATTTTATAGTGTCTCATACTTCCATAGTCTCGGTAAGTGGAACAATTAGGTCATACACAAATAGTTGTAATTATCTGGGATACAACACAATTTTATATGAACGCTTTGTTCCATAAACTTGAATGTAAGATCACAAGTCCTTTAAATTAAACCAAAATATAGATAATTCATGGAAAACAAGGACATTTTTCTCTTTCCTCTCCCATTACAATTAGAGTCCCGAGATACAGAGAGTAGCGCAACTGCCGCCATTATCCTCTCACCCGTTAGCCCCGCCAGGCAGCATTCAGAAGCTAAAGGAAAATTGTAAAAATTGGTGACGTTGTGGATAAGTTTATTATTAATATTGCATTTGGATAGATTCATGGTTCTCAACACAAAGAATATCCCACAGTTCTAATTCTCCTGGTAACTAGATATAAAATGGCGGGATCGGTGGAACAAGGGAATGCGCTACTCTCTGTGTCTAGAGACTCTAATTACAATATCAGTGGTTCGCTGCTTCTCGTCCCCCATCTCCTTTCCATTCAGTTCTAAACAGTTGAGAGGGCACCCGCGCCTACTGGGAATCTGCGTTGAGCAGCTGAGCGTTTTCGCCTCGCCCTCTCCGCCACTCCCACCAGCTCCCACTCTGCCCTTGAGTCACTCCCCCAGGCCCCATTCTCCGGAACCCCGGAGAATTCTAGCCACCGACTTCTCTGATCGGTACTTTCCCATGTTCTCCTAGATCAGTGGTGTTAAGATCTCCTGCAGTAGCATGCCTCGTGGCTCCGTGCCATGCCACGCGCTTCTCTGCGCCACTAGCGTCGGGAGAGGAAACTATTTGTAACCCCGCCGTTTTACAATAGTGATGACGTTGTCTCTTGCGGCGGAGTTATGAACTGCGTGAAAAGGCGATTTCATCGTTGGCACTCGTGCCACGGACTCCCGCTCGTGGCATCGACCTTGGCAACACTGTCCTAGATCAATACCAGGCCAATGCCGGAGCAGAATCTTAATAAAAAGTCCACGGACCGCGCGATCTTTCCTTCCTCTTCCTTGTTCTATCCTCTTCCTTTATACACACGTACACTTACATCCACTGTACTACCACAAATGTCGGGAGACCAGTCGAGAGCTTACAGCTTGTCCCGGCTAGGGTGGTGCCCCGCTGGTGGGAGAAACGTGATTGAGGAAATCCCCACTAGTCCACGGTAGGTCGGCGGCGGATCTCAACGTCCGGCGAGGGAAGGCCACCGCTGCCACTCGAGCAAAAACATGCACTACTCTTACGGTACTAATGCTCCTGTTACTTGGAGCACCCGGAATCACTAACTAACATTCAGTCAATCAATCAACATGCAAGATTAATGACCATAGCAGCTGGCGCACCCAACAATACGGAATGAGTCACTAACCCCACTCACTCACTCTCGGACATTTCCGCAACTCTTCTCTGTACACCCTCCCCCTTCCATCACCCCATCGCTCCACATGCACTTGTCATTTGCCGGCATCTCGTCGCCCTCTCCACCCCGCTTCCTTTCGCCGTCCACTTCCTCTCCGCCACCCCCTTCACGCTTCTTCCCACCCCCACCCCCGCCCTGGTCTACTCCACCCTCTCCCTTCTTGCCGCGTCGCAGCGCGCCTTGACAGACACAGGCGGCCATTAGCGTGATTAAGCATCGTGCCCCGACGCCTCGTGACGTCTGCGACTGCATCTGAAGGAAACGCAAAAGGCTCCTGAATCCTTGACGCCGCCGGTCCCCTTCTTACAGAAATGCAGTCTGCGATCGAAAAGAACAGGCGTGCTGATTAATTGAATATGTGCGGGGGTGGAGAGGGCGAGGAGATGCCGGCAAATGGCAAGTGCATGTGGAACGATGGGGTGATGGGAAGGGGAGGGTGGACAGAGAAGAGTTGCGGAAATGTCCGGGAGTGAGTGAGTGGGGTAGTGGCTCAGTATTTCGCATTGATGGGCGCGCCAGCTGCTACCGTCATTAATCCTGAAAGTTGATAGATTGACATGCTGAAACACAAGCTTTCTGATAGTATCAATTGCATCTTATTCTGAGGGATCAGTTCTAAAATCACTTCAAGGTCAATTTTTGGAAAGTTGAATTTTACTATCTACTTCCATAAAAAAGAATACAAACATTGTAAAGCTGCAGCTGAAATAGAAAAACTCGTATTCAAGCTGTGGTATAAAAATGAGTGTTATTTGTATTTGTAGTAAACCTCTAACTTGCCAAATCCACGTTTTGTGAATCGTTGATAACGAAAAACTGATTGTCGGAAAACATCCTTCGGTCCGTATGTCTGTTCATCAATCTGCTTCTCCTTCCGTCTGTCTGCCCAGTTCTTTTTCTCCGTCCGTCACTCTGACTTTTCGTCTGTCCTTCTGTCTGTTCGTCCCAAAATAGATAGGTCATACAGCATCCCTCATTTTTTCTTCACGTTACATTCATGTACGCATTAAATGTGTTTAAAAAGTTGTAGACATTGTTGCTCATGCAATTTTATTTCACCTTTTATTTATTAATTTAAGTATGTGGAATGTTACATATGAATTTTGTGTAATGTAGATGTGTAAATGCATTACCTGAGAATGTAAGGTCCCTAATTCATAGGGTGAAGAATCGTTGTAACCTAATTTGATGCGATATGGATGTTAAAAAACGTCCATATCGTCCATAATTTGTCTGTAATTTTGTATTTCATTGCTAATATTATCATGAAATTATTATTATTATTCCACTACATCACGACTAAAGATCTTATGAGTCGGCTGCATATAAAATCTACTCCAGGTTGCAACCAGCTACCTAAGAAGCAGATTCGGTGACTATCAGTGCCTCTACAATACTTTACGCAAAATGTGGGCTGTTCCAAATAAAGCAATTTCTTGCACTTCCCAGTCTTTTGAATTACCTGGGAGTTTAGACAAGTTCTTACTCAAATTTTGCGGAACAAATCCCAGAGCTCCGATAACTATCGGGACAACCTGTGCTTTTACGCCCCACATTCGGCTGATCTCGATTTCCAAACTCTTGTATTTAAGACGTTTCTCTGCCTCCTTGGTAACGACGTTTTGATCGCAAGGTACAGCAACATCGATAAGTAAACACGATTTTTTTCGCCAAATCCCGGATAACTATATCCGGTTTGTTTGCCGCTATCGTGCGATCAGTTTGAATTTGTTGGTCGTACAATATCGTACACAATCCAACAGACGTCACCGGTTTCGGTGAGTGTTCGTACCACTTGGGGCATGTGTTTGGAACTTCGAGGGCGGTACAGATCTGCCAGTGGAGGTAGCTACACACCCTATCATGTCTTTTCAGATATTCGGTCTTTGCTAGGATTGGACAAGCTGAGACAATATGATCAATGGTTTCTACTTGCTCCAGGCAAATGCGGCATTTGTCATCTTGGGAAATTTTGAGAACCGCTTTATCATAATGTCGTGTTCTCAAGGCCTGATCTTGGGCAGCTATTACAAGTGCTTCCGATTCTGGCTTCATCCTTCCCCTTTTAAGCCACATAAATGATTGATCTTTATTGATCTGCACTTTGTCCATTCTTTTTAGGTATTGTCCGTGGAGTGGTTTGTCTCTCCACGATTTCTTTAACATTTTTTGTGTCTCACACTTCATGTTTAGCAGCATCAGAAGTTCAGTGTCTGTGTTATTCGACGTGTCTTGCCTAGTTTTCTTCGCAATGTTTCTTGCTACACTAACAATGCCTCTGTTTCCCATTCTTCGGTCAGATTTCATGACCTGCCTCATTAGAGGGTCGTCTTGATGGCTGACTACATACTTCCCCAACCGGACTATTGCGTTGTGCCAGGAGGCCTCAATTTGTCTAAGGCCTCTTCCTCCTTCCTTACGTGCCACATAAAGTCTATGTACATCAGCTCGAGGGTGGGAAACATGATGCATTGTTAGCAGTTTTCTGGTTTTTCGATCCATGGTGCGAATTTCTTGCTCAGTCCAGTCCACTAGTCCAAAACTGTATTCGGCTACAGGTACCGCCAAACTACCTATTGCAGATATTTTATTCCTGGAATTCAGAGCGGACTGCAGGACCAGTCTCACTCTCCTATAATACTCCCTACGAATTCTCTCTTTCATTCTGTCATTCGAGATGGTTTCACATTCTTTAATGCCCAGATATTTGTAAGTTTTACCTGGCTCAAGATCTTGAATCACAGTGTGCGTATCAATTTCAATGTTCTCAGACGTTGTGAGTTTCCCTCTTTTTAAATTGATTTTTGCACACTTGTCAAGACCAAACTTCATGCAGATGTCATTGCTAAAGTCATTCACGACAGACAGCATTTGGGAGAGAATCGCTTCATTCTTGGCAAACACTTTCAGATCATCCATGTAAAACAAATGTGATACTGGTCTTTCATCACCATGGAGCTTAAAACCAAAGTCAGCTTGCGACAACTGTCTCGATATTATTATTATTATTATTATTATTATTATTATTATTATATTATATTATGATTATTACATTATTATGATTATGATGATTATTAATTATTATTATTAAATTATTATTATTATCATTATTAAATTATTATTATTATTATTCAATTATTATTAAATTATTATCAATAATAACTGCAAATCTAATATCCCTTACGTCGTTTACATGTTAAGTGAGTTCAAATTAAAAAAACACAATTAATTTGAGTAGAAAGTACAACACGTTGATATTCATTAGAACATTACTAACATGTTCATATAAACCAACTACGAATATTAACTTAATCAAAAACACAAAATGTGATTTTCGAAAATACTTTAAAGGCGTAGATATTTGGCTAATGAGAAATAATATGTGCATGAAGCAAGTATATTGTAACATAATATAAATTTTAATAAAATATATATTTTAATAAAATTTATTTAAATAAAGTTATTTTTTCAATTTTTTATATTAGGAGGTGTTGTGGGATTTATGATGTTTTCAATAAGTGAAAATATCAAAGGTAGCCTCATCATCAGAATATTTTGTTTCTGATTGCGTTCTCGGCAAAATTATTTGCTTATATTTTTGACCATATTTGCTTTTATGAGACAATTTTGTTTTTAATAAAATCTGATTTGTGAAGTTCTCTGATATGAATTTATCCTCAGTGCCATTCAGATACATTCTCCTTGAGATATAAGCGACACTTTTGGAACACTTAGAAACTTACAAATTAACCGAGATTACTGTTTGTGCCGTTATTCGTTTTCTTGCGAATTGGGCAATTTACTATGCATGATACTTTATATTGCAATTCCTGTTATTCGAACACACAGAAGTGACAGATAAACACGGATTTTAACAAGTAATATTTTTATAAATTCAGATGTCTTACCATCGATCGGGAGGATTATCCAAATTCTTTTCACATATTTAAAAGTTCCTACTTCTATAGTATTGCTTTTTCAACATGTTAATTACTAAAAATTTTTAGTTTCCAACTCTGTCGGTTCAGTGATACAATGAGAAAATGAAGAACAAGATGATATAATGTTTCTATATATCACGTAATATCTTTTTTTACATGTGACGAAATGAGGCAGTCTCGTACATTTATTTCCCATCAGATTTTATTCAAACCTTCCTTTCGTCTTCTCCTTATTAAGGGCCTGTCTACTGCGAAAGCACGTAATCCGAGTAAAGTAATGAATCATGTGTTGACGTTGTATAGATGGCAGGAAAAAGGTATTAGGCTCAAGCATAAGTCACGTTAAAGTAGTTGTGGTCTTGCATATTTCAGTATTTGCGACTAGTGATCTCTAATTGCAAAAGCTGCCTATTGTATGCGATATTTAATGTTTTTGTTCGTTCTACTGCTCAAATTAGTCTTTGCATATTCGCAAAGCCGCAGTAACGTCGGGGTCTTCCACACTATATCTTAACTCTCAAATTAAAATTGCATCCTATTAAGATATATAGAATTACATTGTGCCAGTTATTAAATTGTGCATTAGTATCACCTACAATGCAACACAGATGTACGTTGTCATATTATATATGTGAATTATCAAATTGAGAATAATCATTAAATTACATGTGCAATTATTGTATCAGGGAATATGCACAATATTTTAATTCGTTCAGATACATCAAAGTTGCATCATTTACAGTCTTAGACTTGACACAGAAACTGCAATATATATATTGCAGTTTACGCTACAATGATTCACTTTGATATCAAATTAATAAACATGTAAAATTTAAGAATTTGTTACACTAGATCAGACACATACACAGTTACACATTTCAGTCTGTAATAATAGTAATTCAATCGATATAATTACACTGTACAGGATTAAGAAGCCTAGTGAACAAAATAAAAGAAGATAAAGAGCGATATCCAGCAACAATAAAAGCAGCCGCGGGTTTAAAAATGTGATAAAATGTTTAGTCTTAATAATAAAACGTTCATATAATTTATCATTTCTTACCTAGATATTGAGTCAGTCAATAACAAATCGGAACAAAAGTTCGCAACTTTGTAGGTAATACGTCTATCCTACAATTTTACTAACATAAATTATGCCAGAAATATACGAAAAGCACCCTTTGAACAGATCCAAGTATGCTCGAGGAACGCTGGAGGCCGGAACTCCGTGGTGAAGGAGGGGTTGCGGGCGAAGAGAAGACACTGACACGCGGGACTCGATTCTTCCCGAATTGAGGTCTGACGCTCTCCGATTCACGAGCAGATCCTGCGGCGCAGCGCTCCCGGTCGTAACGGCGAGACGACTCGAGACGGTTGCGCCCCCGCCCCCTCCCAACGACCCCTTTCCTTCCGCTGAACGCCCCGGGTGAGGTGGCTCAGGGCCGCAACTGATGTCACTGCTGCGCCTCTGACCGGGAGGTCCTAGGTGCGAGTTCCGACAGTGGCAGGATTTTCGACACTAGCTACATAGCTAGGTCGAAGCCAGTCGCTTTCTGGAGGAGAATTCTAGCGGCCGGCTGCTCTGATCGGTAGTTTTCTTTGGTGTCTCCGATCAACACCAGGCGAATGCCGGAGCAGTACCCTAACAAACGGGCCATGGATAGTGCGCGATCTTTCCTTACCCATCATCGTCCCATCTTTACCTCTTACTTACACGTACGTGCACTTCACTACTACGTTTGTCGGGAGACCAGTCGGGAACTTAGAGCTTGTCCCGGTTGGAGCGGTGCTATGCTGGTGGAAGATAACTAGTTAGCAACCCCTTTAGCAGACAGAGGTCGGCGCCGGATCTCACCATCCAACGGGGGAAATCACCATCATATCCCGAGAAAATATGCACTACACTTACGGGATGAATAGCATTAGCCGTTGGCGCGCCCGAAATTATCAATCATTTTCATAAAGGAGGAACGAAAAATTAAACTCTGAGATGTTCCTACTCAACCGGAATTCGATCTAAAATAAGAGAGTATATATTTATGCCAGTCAATTATTTCTTCTCCTTATGATCTTTTTAAGGTAAGAATGCATCCATATGAAGTAAATTTTAACGTAAAATGTGGGGATAAATGACGTCACATTCGTTCGAAAGATAACAAACTATTCCGAAAATAATTTCATTATGGTCCTTGACAAAGCAATGAAATTTAAAAATGAAAATTAACTTACAGAATGTAAATAAATATCGCAAATGAGAACTTAGAAGAGAAATTTGTAAGAAAATAGGTTACTTTTTATTTATTTATTTATTTATTTATTTTCTTGTTCGGTGTCTTCCTGTAAAAGTAGCTATTCACTAAATGTTATTTGAAAGTATTGTAAGGCAGAATGAAGCGTTCAATGTGCGAATGAAACAATTGGCACAAGCATGTTAGGGATACAAAATATTCAACGGACATTCCTGAAATTTTCCCAAATCGGGTGTCCGATTTTAATTTAGCTTATTGATTAGAACGAGGTCTTCATCAGCGCTAAATTTCAAAACAGGGTACTAAAATATTGAAGAAAACAAAATATTGCTGAGATATGTAATTTTAGAACCATTTGCAAACAACATTTCTGAAAAATAATGATAGAAGAGACTATTATTGTCGTATTGCTATCATGCTTCATATCGTTAAGAACAATATTCTCTGCAATGTATCTTGATAAAATTGCCTTTGTTTCGTTCTACGACATTATTTTTGTGTATTACTTTCGGCATATATTTCGAGCTTCCTTTTAATTATCGTAATATACATTTTCGACATTTCCTTGTTCTTCTGGTTTCTTTACCTTCCTATTGCTCTTAATCGGACGCTTACTTGTTTATGTTAATCTATAATAAGGCTGTTTATTTTAATGTATAATTTTGTCTCAAGTTGTGTCAATTGCTTGTGAACGGTAATTAATCCACAGAACATTGGTTTTCATGTATTTATTGTTTTCCTATAACATCTACATTTGCTATTCCTTGTAACGCAAAACGTAAAACACTTCTATCCATGTGTTGTGGTCGTAGGGATTAATGAACGATTATGAATAATTTATATTCCGTATCTACACAGACACGTTCAATCAGCTAGTCAACGTGATTAATTAATCCCTTTGTTAAGTCGTTGATCATAATATCTAGTAACATTTAATTAAAGTAGAAATTCTCTTTTTTGCTGGTAAGAGAGGTGGGTGAAGACAAGAAAACTTGTCACCTTCCCCTAGGCACCTCGTACGTGGTGGATGATAAATGTATTGATGCTTTTTCGCTGAGATTGAGCTGAGTGCCTCGTGTGTGGCTTGTATCCATTAATACAATATATCTAGAAAGAAAAAAGGGAATAGTCTAGAAATTAAGTATACAATTCTAAATCAACTCAACCGGAGAAATTTTTTCACTAATGGCAAAGAATCATTCGTATCGCACAATAGTTTTTAAGGGACGTTATACCCTTTGGAAATGCGGAATACCCTTTGGATGCACATAGAGGTGACTAAGATTTAAACATTGTAGCTCTAATAGCGATTACATTTCCAAAAGATATACTACTACCCATTCAAAAATCAAATGTCTTGGTAAACTCAAATTGCTACAGAACCTCACTATTAAAATTAAAGAATATGGCTCCATCGCGTCGGTTGTGTACCGCGCTTTCAAAAAATCATTGCAAGATTGTTTTTAATAACTATCCATGACTGTTAAATGGTGGACGAATAAAACCGAAGGAAGAACCTCGTTATATTCTCAGATTTAAAAATATTGAGATTTACGTATGTTACGTGTATCGTCTGCAAAATGTGATTTGGCAGTATAAGAAAAAGAAAAAAAACACAAGGGAGATTAAATTATGATTTATGAAAAGTAGAAGATGGAGGAATCTCTGATAGCTTTATATTTATATATTTGGAGGACCAGCAGACTGTAAATTAAATGATACACATAAAATTAATGGAGCTGTATGGTATTGCATAGATGGATGGATTAGAATAGGGCAAAAAAGAACAACATTTGCTGTAATAACAAAATAAAAAAATATTTAATTACAAAAAATTGAGTTGGAAAGTTAGTAAACAAAAAATATTAAAAAACAGTAAGATAGAAAATTAATGTGAAAAATGTAATGAAAAGAAAATGAACAAAAGTGAATGAAAACAGTAATCGTGAAGTCAAAAGTTGCCAATAATTAAAGTCTTTTCTTGTGTTAAATTTAAATAGATTAAAAAAGTGCACTCGAGTAGAAATTCTGATGCATCAGAAAGAAGTTGAAATAAGTAACCGGTCACTTATCCGTTGGAGCTCTGGTGGGTTTTTCTTGCAGCAGATGTCGGCCGAGAGATGTTGCAGCAGCAGGAGATTGTTGACGGGGATGGCGCAGAGTTGCGACCCCAAATTAAAGTGTTGCCGAGCAGCGTCTTCCAGCAGGTTGCAGTAGGCAACTCGGCGTTGCACCGCATATTATAAGTAAATGCTGGAGAGCCGCTTCTTGCAACAGATTGCGGTAGGCAAAACAGATTTTGCACCGCGTACAAAAATACGTCTGACCTCTGCGGAGGTTGCCACAAAAGGTCCTTGTTCTCCTCGGATGAAAAGTTTTTGAAAACTGGTCGGTCGAAATGTTGTTCATTCGTGGCATACAGGGGCGCTAGTGTCAATTTGCTTGTGTGTCTGAGGGCTAGCGCTGTTGGGGAGATGGCGAAGCTTGTGCACGCACTCAGCGCGCACGCATGCCCTTGGAGCCGGAGGGACTCGGACAGGAAGTTGCCAAAAAAAATGCGTCTCGAATAACACCCTCGGGGTCACCACCCCAACGGGGGCGGAACGCACGGAAGGTGGTTCATCAGGGGCGCGGCGAGGCGAGTAATGCATTCCTCCGTACGACGCCACTCCGACCGATTTCCACTCACACAGTTTCAACACACTTCACTGGTTGTTCAAATAATTGAGTATAAACAATTGTGCTGCAAGAGTCCCCTGGGTGCAAGGAAATAAAAATTCAATAAACAGTTTTAAATTGGGACGTAACAACGTCTTTATTGTAATATACATTGTTTTGTATAAATCTGAAATAACATGCAATTCTTTGCTTTTATTTAATATTACAAAAAAACAGAAATATCATGTAATAGCTAGATCATTTGATTGTCCTCTATTATTTTCGCTTTTGTAACTTTTATAATGTTATTTTTAGCGCGAAGATTAAGAGATTAAAACTACACACATTAAGAAACTTTAGCCACTTTTACCACATTCAGAATAAAGCGGACGTAATGACTAGACATTATTGATGAATGCAGATTATTTTTTTTTCAGTTGTTACATTGACCCTACTTGGCCTTTCGCTTGGATATGCTTTTGAAACCAAAGTTAATCCTTTCTTTCAATTTCAGATTTCATTAATTCTCTATTTTTCTAATATTCTCTTTTTTTATAATGTGAAATTTGCTGGAAATATTTTATGAACTGACCAGGATATTTCTAGGGGGTTTGTAGTTGTGGGGTTCAGCCGTTTTGATGATTTCTTATATTTTTTTCACTTATGCTGAATACATTTTTTATTAATTTATTGTTATTTATAACATATTCAATCGAGATATTGAATAACTTTCTCTTCTATAGAAATTTAGTCGAAACTATTTTGTGAATACGTGCCATCGGCTTGAATTGGGGGAGAATGGTTCTGAAGCCCAATGTACCAGTTCCTCTTTTTGTTGACTTGAACATAGTAGTTAGAACATTAGAGTTTTGGTTTCATTCCTTTGACTGTTCTGCAATCAGGGACTATCTTTGTAGTTGTAAGTCCTTGCAGTGCCGTAGTTAGATAATTTTGAGCCCGAGGAAATACTGAAACGTAGCCCTCTCCCCCGAAAAAAATTAAAAATATGAAAGTTGAACCAAAAAACTGTATGAGTTATTTTATTTCCACAAGTAACAAAAATGATAACGTTCAAGGTAGAAAAAGTTTTTGGAATTATATTTTACATAATAGTTTTAGTAAAAGTATTTAGAGATCAAATAATACAATTTCCACGATGAGCTTAAAACGCTTATCTTTTTTGTTGTGTTTACATGAAATAATGAATTTCAGTATAAGGTACATTAATGTTGGTTATTTGATTCATTTCATAGAGCCCCACCTTTTAAATAATGACAAGTGCCCTTTTAAGAAATGGCTTATAAGTAATAACTATTTAAGGCAAACAGTTATATAATATCATACTACTGAAGCGCGATTTATAAAATTATCCATGTTCTCGAGATCTAATTTCTTTTTCAATTTTTGACTATTTTTTTCGCATCAGTCTCAACTTGCTGGGCCCGGGAGCTCGTCCGTGCTTAGCGCCGGCACTGAGTCCATGTGCATCGCGCCTGCAGTGCAAATGGACTTACGTGAGGTCGACCTGCCCCGCCTCATACTCCGCCTCCTCCTCCATTCCCGCCTACGCCTCTGCCTCTTCCTCCATCCCCGCCTCCACTCCCGCATCCGCCTCTTCCTCTGTCTTCGCCTTCTTCTTCGTCTCCGCCTCTGCCTCCGCCTCTGTCTTCGCCTTCGTCTCTGCCTCTGCTTCCTCTCCCTCCCCCGCCTTCACCACTTCCGCCTTTGCAACCCGAGTTCCCCCGCCTTCGCCTTCCGCTTCCTTGGCCTGGCCTCTCCTGGCGCAGCTCCCCTCCCCTTCCTCGCCGGCTCTGTCGCCTGCAACCGCTGCTCTCAATCCGCCCCCGCCCCCGCGCCCAGGAACTTCGCGGCAGTGGCGGCGGCGGGGGCGGCGACGGACCCGGCGGCCAACTCCCGGAGTCGACCTGTTCGGAAAGCAGTTTGACGTTCGATCGGTTGACCTTTCACCTTTCTCGAACGCTGCATATTTAGTCCCCATCAACGGGAGACGTGAATTCTTGTCAAGACTCAAGGCTAACTCATTTTCCTATCCTCTGCTCTTCCGTTTTCTTAGGAATTGTTGAATCTGTATATCGAGAGTGATAGGCAAAAACGGCTGGACTATAATTTAATTTATTTCCGAAACATAGGCACTAAGACAAATAAACGACTGGCGTAAAATGTAAAAGATCAGAAATATAAACAGTATTTGGGGGAAAAGTCATTTTCTTCAAAATAGCTTTCTTAACACTTAATAGGTAAAATAAATTCTTTAAAATCTGTGAAATAAAGTCAGTAATCAGTGGCATTCTTGGCAAACAGTTTTAAAACTAATTGATATTACCCGACTGGAGAAAATCTACTAAATGAGATATAAAATTCGTATAAAAACTAAACCAAACAGAAAAACTACTCTAAGGAAACATATTTAATCATACATATTCTTTGGAAAATCTGTTCTTTGAAAGAGATAATTATAATAACAAATTATTTCAAAAAACAATTATTGCATTCAACTTTGTGACTTCTGTAATTATTGAAGAACGTTCATACTGTGACAACAAATTTGAAAATTGCAGATTAGGTTGGCACACATTAAATTATGTCGTATGTAAAATATGTCGTATTAAGAAATTTGTTTTGTAATTTATATTACTCGTGTGACGCACTTGTTACAATTGCATTCTTTTAATCTTGATTTTTTCTCGAAAATGTAATCTCACTTCTTACAATGTTTTTCCACGTTGAAGAAACGAAATAGGCATAACATTTTAGTAATGGTTAAATTGCGAAATGTTTAAGTTAAAATCGGGATATTTTACGCACTTTCTTCTTAATTATTCAAATTTACAAACAATTAATTTGCCTAGAACGGTACACATAATAATGGAGGACGTAGTCCAATTTGAACCGAAAATGAACTACATTACTCGACAGCGAGGAAAAGGTAAATACAAGTGAATAAAAAAAAGAACCAGTCAATAAGCGAGAATTACAATTTTTTTTCATATTTGAAGTAAAGCTGTTGTCTTATTTATCTATTCGCCCTACTCAATAGCTACACAAAAGTCATGCAAACCACTTGTAGTAGGGAAAAATCGTATGCGATATAGGGGAGAAACAATTGTCCAAATATTTTTGTGTAGTTGTAAGATATCGAGTCACTGCAATAACAACATCGGCCATGCCCAATTACTTCCAGATCATTTCCCCTAAAACACTTCACTAAACGACTCGCATTTTTTTGCAACATTCATTCACACAGAAATAACAATTGCTTCCCTGAATCATATCACGCCATATGGCATGCATTGTGTGCTTGAAATAGTGGCCTGCAGAAGTGAATAGCTATTTTGCCTGTGGCCGTAGAGACGCTCGCTTCGCGCTGGCTAGAGCTCGCGCGAACCGCATTCAGCGTTGAATGCGCACTTCCATTTCTGCGATTCCGCGCGCGCTGAAAAATCGCGGCATCTCCGCGCGCCGGCCCTCCATTTGCGAGAGCATCACAGTGCACCACAGCGCTGCCCGCGGGAGAGCCACGGAGCTAGGGATGGCAAAGAACATAGATATTTTCTACCAGAAAACGTCGGTATATTATCATCGATATTTTTAAAATATCGATGTTTTCAACCAGAAACATCCATATATTATCATTGATCTGCTGTATTTGGTACCTTTCTGTGGAGGAACTCATTGCGTGGTTCATGGGAATTGATCAAATAATGAACTTTTTGTTTGTTAGCCGAAGTTTTGGAGTTTTATTACTCTATCCTCAGGGCTTGCTGTGAGTAGATTACACAGACATCATCATACTTAATCAAATACTGAGCATACTTGTTACAATTCAAACAGCGAAACAAGCTGGTATGACCCATTCATATGGACTACATATTCATGAATGACTAACTGGCAGAAAGTTCATTATTTGACCAATACCCATCAAAAACGCAAAGAATTATCATTGATGTTTTTACAATATCAATATTTTCAACCAGAATCATATTTTCTCATTGTTAGCACGAGCGGCAAAAAATGATTCAAATTTGGCGCGTTCCGAGTAAATCAAGTGTTTATAACAATCTTTGGCATTAATTACCAGCTCAGAATATACATTTTAAATGTCGTGCGCTGAAGAGACAAAAAATTTTCTCAAATTCCGCGTGCTAATTCTAAACAAAAGAGCTCCCTTCTTTTACGATGTGCTTTGGGAGACAAGTTCTTTGGCGATAGATTTTCAGCTACTCATGCTTTCAAACACGACCGTCCGACTGCTGCAAGTACTGGTCACCTTGCAAGCCGAGACATTGCAGTATGAAAATTCTAGAAATTGCCAAAATTAGTTGTAGACACGGATAAATCATTGTTTAAAAATTCATAACTACAACGGGTTTCCAGCTGTCGTCCGGTCGGACTAGAAGAAAGTATATGCGTATATATTAGCGTCCCGTGTCGATTGGATTTTAACTCGAGAGGGTTAGCAGCATGCAGTTGTTTCTAAGAAATTGTAGCTGCTTCCCACAAAAAGATATTGCGTTGAAACAGGACCTACAGTTGATAACCCAAATAAGTGCAAAACCGCTTTTTCCCCGAGCCCATACCAGGTAAAGCTTACCTATCTATTCAATGATTACGGATTCTTTCATATAAATATTTTAACAGTCGTGACACATCGCGTTTTCAGGGAGAGAATTGGAAAACTTGCATTCACTCGCCCAACCGTCCTGCAGCTTATTTTGCTCTCCCATGCGAAGTTATTTTGCTGCCTGTATAATCATCAATATTTTTAAAATATCGATGTTTTCAACCAGAAACATCGATATATTATCATCGATATTTTGTGTGTAGAAATAATGGAAATCATCTCAGATAATGCAGTAAGTCAGCTTTCTAAATACATATATCAAGTTGACGGAGATAACTTCCATTATTTTTTCATGTAATTTCATCAACAATACCGCATCAGAAGTCCTATAATCGATGTTTTGTTTTGGATACTTTTTCAGATCGATGCATTCTTCCAGAAACAAATATTTCTTAAAAATGTTGTATTTTTTGATGATTTTGTACGTGGTGATATCGATAAACTGCAATTTGAACCTTGTCTGTATAGAATATTGAGTAGAAAATTAAGACGGAAGACTGCTTTGAGGCAGAATATACTTTAACCTACGTACTATTTCCATACTTAATATTTACTGTAATACTTTTGCATTAGCACGATATCACTTATTTATTATTTCCTCCTATGCATTACATAAACATTATAGTTATTGCATATGCTTATACGTGATCAAACATTAAAAAATGCCGGTATTTCTATTAAGAACTATAATTAAAAATGGAAACAGGATGGGAAAATACCATGTGTTTTATCATATTCAAAATATAGATGTTGTCTGCTGATGTTTTCATCGATATGGATGACCTTTTGGTGATGTTTTACAATTTCTATGTATCATTGTTCTGATAAAATTCGCCATCACCACACACAGTGCCACAACTCGCTCACCAAACCACATCGTCTCTCCTTTCGCTGTTCTGATTTACCCACTATTGTGACCGGCAAAGGTGTGAAAAATCTTTCCTAAATAGAAATGTTTTCCCACCTATTCAACGGAACATAATTTTTATGTAAATTATTCCGTCATTCGAATACAACTAATGCTGCGACAACAGCACAGAATTTCTCACATTTGTTTTACATTTTGCAATTGCATCCAAACATGTCCCGCCGAACGCCATTATAAGATGAATAATCTGCAAATCACGGACACATTTGACGAGTGCAATTTTATTTGAAATTTCACGCCGCTTGATTAGTGGCAAAAAGAGATAATTTTAGACAGTTCTACATGCTCAAGAAGTTTCTCATTCTGAAACGGGCTGTATGTGTATTGGCACAAGACGTAACAGATAAATAATATGAGTATCATGAATTTGATTCTTTATGTGCGTTTGCTTCTACCATGTCTTTCATGACACATTTCTTTGGTTTATTTACTTTTTTTACAAAATCTAAAATAATGATCAAGGTGCATTTTTGTCTAACATCACATATCACTAATTAGAATTACAGTGGGACGTCGATTTCCCGAACGTTAATCATCCGAAACGTCAAATATCCGATCTCATATTTTCTCTGAATAATATTTTTTTAATTAGGCACCATATACTATACATATTCATTTTCTGTTGAAATGCTGAATATTGAGAATGATCCCCCAAGTGATTGATAGGTATAAAATATCAACGAGATTCTGTACTATAGTCAATCTTCAGTGAACTTTGACAACTCCTACAATAAATGCTGAAGAACTTGGAATGTTTATGATTAGCAGAAATACGCCTTTCGCAACTGCAAGAGAACTTACAGTACACTGTTAAAGTTCACATGCAAAGGATTTTGTATGTGCAATGCAGTACTTTAATGGTACGTTCCCTTAAAGAAACCTAAAACATATAGCGTTTAATGTTCACTTGCCATTTTCATGTTCGGTTATCCGAATTATCGAATATCCGAACTATACCTGGGCCCAATTAGTTAGGATAATCGACGTCCTATTGTATCTGAAGGGACGAATGACTTCACTCACAAGTATCCTTTATGGTTACTTACGCCACTGTGTTGTTCAGTTTGTTCACCATCACCGGATACTCTTTACTTGTCTCCGTAATGTTATTTCGTAGACATCCCCACTTTCTCACACCTTCCAGTGAACACCTCCCGCCCTCATTGTATCGTCGCAGCCCTTACACTTCCTTTGCCTGCCCTCCGGCTTCCGTTGCGCTTCATTTCCACCCGCGCCCTCGCCCCCGCCCCCACCCCCGCTCGCGGCCGTCGCCCGCCGCCAACACCTCCGCCGCCGTTAGCAGCGCCATCAGGGGACCGGGCGAGATAGTTGCGAAAGAGACCTAAAAACGCCGCGTTCTCTTTTACGAGAGAAGTAAACTCAGAAGCAGCCCTCGCGGCCGGTGCGCTTCGGCGCCCGCGCCCGGGGACTTCATAAAAAAATACGCGCGAGAGCACGCGAGGGCGCGAGCGGGCGGCGGCGGCGGTCACGGCGGAGACACATTGTTGGCAGTCAGGATGGCGGGGCGGTGATGGCGGGGAGCGGACGGATGTGACGACTGCTGCCGCGTCATGGTGGAGACGCTTTGTGGGCGGTGGCGGGGTTGATGTTGGCGGGGACGGAGATGGCGAGGATGGCGGCGGTGGGGATGGCGGCGAGGATGGCCGGGTGCTGATGGCGGTGGCGGGGATGGTGGTGGCGGGGGTGGCGGTGGCTGGGATGGCGCTGGCGGGGATGGCGGTGGCGGGGGTGGCGATGGCGGGGGTGGCGGGGTCGGGGATGACGGGTGCGGGGATGGCGGGGGCGGGGATGGCGGCGGCGAGGGTGGCGGCGGCGAGAATGGGGGCGAGAATAGCCGGGTGGGGGATGACGGGGGATGGCGGGGGCGGGATGGAGGGGTCGTGATGGCGGCGGGGAGGATGACGGTGGCGGTGAAAAGAATTGACACTGGATGTGGTGACTGTAGGGATCGGGGTGCCGCATGTAGCTCGGTTATTTGCGCAGTGTAGGAAATGAAGATAGTCCAGAATGGAAATGTTTCAGCAACAAGAGAAACAGATAAACATTCATAAGAGATTGAGCTACCAGTCTAAAAATGTTCGAATGAAGTTTCGAAATCCGATGTGGCAAAAACATAGGGGTGGTGATATTGTAGAGATTACCCTCTATGTAGTCATTGAAGTGGTAGTTGAAACACCTGAAGAATTTCCTACTCACTCCCTTGTATTTTCGTTTCATATTAAATTTAAAGATGATTCATTTGCACGTGTAGTGGAAAAACACTTGCGTAATCTTACTCTGTCCTGACACCGTGGTGTGTGTTAGCATTACGGCCATTATTTGAGTAACCATAAACGTGTTCTTAAGTGAAGGTGATTATTTTCGGAAATAAATAATATGAAGCAAATTTTCCTGCTTCAGAATATGAAATAAATATTTCTTTCATGAATGTCAACGCACACTTCGTACACTCAAAGGCGCCGCAACGGCGATGATGTCCACAACTAGCGACAAAACAACTGTGAGGGCAGACGAAAGATGTGTTCTAATTCCGAAAAAAAAGAAAAAAAACAAAACAGCGCGTGTGAGTGCCGCCTCGGAACGGGACCGGCGACTCGGCTTCTTCCTCCCTTGGCGCCTGCGAAGCCGCTGCAACCGCGCGCCCGGCGCGGCATCAAATTCACACAAAAATATTCCTAGCGTGGGCGCACTTTCCCCAGCGGGAGGCGGCGAACCAAAGCACGGGCGCCGCGCGGGGCGAGGAATAGGGGGAGGGGAATGTTAGGGTGAAGAGGGGAGGAGTGGCAATGGACGGAAGGGAAGGAACGCGAGGGACGGTGAGGTGTGAAGGGAAGATCGTGTGGGGTAGAGAGAAGCGGGATGGCGAGGGATGGAAGGGATGGGTAGCGTGTGGCGTGGAGAGAAATGTAGGGGTGAAGAGAGGATGGACGGGAGTAGATGGAAGGGAAGGGAGGGTGGAGAGGGATAGCGAGTGGAGAGAGATATGTAGGGGAGTGGACAGAAGGGATTGGACGGGACGGTGGCTGGGAAGGTAAGATTGAGAGAGGCGGGATGGTGAGAGAAGGGAGGGTCAGGCAGAGAATGATGGGAAGAAATGTAGGAAGGGGGCGAGAGTGAACAGATGGGACTGGAAGGGACGGTTGGTTGGGAAGGTATGATGGAGAGGGATTGAGAGAGATAAAAAGGGCGAGGAAGGGCAGAGACGGGCAGCGTACGGCGGGAAAAGAAATGTAGGGGAGGAGCGGGAGTGGACCAAAGGGATGGGAAAGGACGGTGAGTTTCGAACTGAAGATGGAGAGAGGCGGGACGGCAAGGGACGGGCGGGCAGGCAACGATCGTCGAGGAGAGAAATGTAGGGCAGGAACGGAAGTGGACAGAAGAAATGGGAAGGGACGGTGGGGTGGGAAGATGGAGAGAGGCGAGATGACGAGAGATGGGAGGGGCGGGCAGAGAGTGGCGGGGAGGGCCGCAGAGAGCGGAAGGAGAGCGTGCGGCCCGGTGCGCACGCATTCGCGCGAGCAGGGCGAGAGAGGGGGGCGTGGCGTGCAGAAGGAAGCTCTGAGGGCGGAGGGCGCTTCGGAAGCGAAGTACTGCGCATCGGATACTCGCTTCCTTTTACGGCCGCGCATAAAAGTATCGGGGGTTGGCGGGGGGGTCTCGATCTCGTCGGGCGGTGGCTCGCGGCGCGCGCTCCGCCTGCGCTTATTCGGTTTCTTTTCTCCCGCGCGGGGGCGGGGGCGGAGCCGGAGGGCGGGGGCGGGGGCGGGGGCGGGGGCGGAGCCGGAGGGCGAGGGCCGGGGCGAGGTGCGTCGAGGGTGATGGGCCAGAGGTCCTCGGCGCGTATCGCCCCGCGCCAATCCTCGCGAATGGCAAACGGACATTGCAGCCGAGAGGGCGAGGGCGACCGTCTTCCAGCGCTGAGACCCCGCGCTCGACCCGGCGCGGCCCGGCCCAAGAGGCCAGAGCGGCCGGGGTGGTTGAGGCGGAAGCACTGCAGCTTACTTCAAATGTGACGTAGCTCAGTTTCCGTTTGTTTACTACTCTTGCATAACAATATATTTTTAAGATGCTTCTCTGTCATACTGCAAAATATTCTGTTCAAAAATGGCGTTTCTCCCATGTTAAAGAGTATCCGAAAATTGTTGAATTCTGTCCTGAAATGTTAGGCTTAAAGTGGTTATTCGCTGTTCTTGAAAAATTGAGTTTCTTGAAGATATGTCCTGAGGGCGAATTTTAGCGGGTGACTGCTCTGGTTGGTAGTTTTCCGTAGTTTCTCTGATCAATGCCAGGAGAATGCCGGAGCAGTACCCTAACAAACGGGCCACGGATCGCGCGCGAACCTTCCTTCCTCTTCATTGTCCTATCTTCACCCCTTACTTGGACACACACACTTACATTACACCACTATGCATGTTGGGAGACCGATGGGGAACATAGCCCTTGTCCTGGCTGTTCCCCCGCTGGTTTCAGGTACCTGGTTAGAGAAATCCCCGCTAGCCGACAGGTAGGTCGGCGCCAGATATCACTATCTAGCGGGGTAAGATCCCAAGGAAAAACATGCATTACACTTACAGGACTAATAAACGTAGCTAGTAATCGTAATTCGACGCGCCAGAAATCAATCAATCAAACTAATTAGAGATATACTTGGGTTTTCGTTCTTGGCGCACCAAGGTCACGGACAAAAAATGGAGAGGGAACGCTTTCTCTAAAAGGGAGCTTAAAAGCTTGGAGCTTGGAAGCTCCCTATTGGAGAAAGCCTTCCCTCTCCATTTTTCGTCCGTGACCTTGGTGCGCCAAGAACGAAAAACCCAAGTATATGTTAGTTTGAAAATAACATCTTTTATGTGGAAATTAAGGGATGAACACACGAAGATAAGGTATGTACCGTCACTCTTGGGTCTCTTGAGTGTCATAAGAACCCATGGAATAGGCATTTTTGATACACGGTGCAAACGAAAATGTGATAATATGGCAAATAAATATACTCACTAGATGATATTGCACATTCCAATGAGGCACGGCGTATATGATATACTGTAATTTTGGCATTCATGGAAAATGAGATCTTGAATTTTGAAGATTTCCATTTACAATATCTTTCTAATTTTTTAATTTCAAATTTTTGTGAAAAAATGCATCAAATTCGAATTAACAATGTTAATTGAAATATTGTTTGCCCCAAAATATTTTTTGTCCCCAATAGCTTTTGCTAAAAAATATCACTTTTTTCTATATTTGAACAGAACTTGTGTTATTTTACTGGGTTAGAACGAATGTAAGTACGGTTTTATTGCAGACGATTATCATCAACCGCCTAAAAATAATGCCGCCAATGATCAGTCAGATATGTCTAGAATGCCCAAGTATTCAAAAAGATTGGAGTGTTTCTATAACTCGACAATTTTTTTTTTCCGCTCCATATCAACGCATTGCGTTTCAACCGCCTGCTCGAGAACCCAAATAGAACATTGTCTCCAACGAATTCCAAAGAAGTGTATCTCCATGTGTTTTACGTAACTAATAAAAGATGTTACGCATTTCTTGACAATTCCATCATATTGTGAATTATTTTCATTCGAGTTTGAGAGGAACATTGAGTAAATAATGGTTTAATTTGCATTAATAGGCTTAAAAGGAATTACATGTTTCCTTTTATTTACGTAATGATGTATGACTTCAAAGTACGGAAAAGTTACAAAATTTCCGTTTTCTTTTTGGAAAATCTGTCTGTTGTTACATCCTTATTGAGACAGTAAGAATTGATTATTATTCACATGCAGAACGAATAGCGTTGACACATCATTTCATTTCAAACTTTCGGCAATGCCTTATATCAATTTTTTCTGACACTCCCCTTCTTCACGCATGCCTCTCCCTTTGGAGCTCTGAGATGTATCATTTCGAAAGGAATGGAGACACAGACAGCAGTGAATTTCATTTCCTTGCAGCATATTGAAAAATGTAAAACCTGGCATCTACGTGGAAACACGTTTCAATGGCGAGATAGCGGCGCAATATCTCCCGGTGGCTGCCTCTTCGGCTGCCGCGAATGGCGCCAAGAGCAGTTGCGGCAGACGCACCCGCTGTGAGTTTCACGGTTCCGGCCTCTGCCTCACCGCTCGCTGCTTTGGGATCCGTTTGTTTGTTTTTTAACACATCCGACGCTCCCAGAGGCCTCGTATCAGTGAAGTGTCGTTAAGTAATGATGGGAATTTTACTTGCAATTAATAGTTTAGAACCCTTGGTATCCAAAACCCTGCCCATCTCACTTTAAACAAATCGAGAGATTTTACAAGACAAGAACATAGTAGCTTACAGAATCGAATCCCCAACCAATACCTGTTATTTTTTTTTGTATTACAAAATGCTAACATCTGACGATGAGAATTTAAAAATTGTGCAGTTAAATTGATAAAAGAGGTACATGGGACGAACAAGAGAAAATTAAATGCTGTTTACTACTATACCAAGGGCGGATGGTAACTTTTTGCCTTGATTGTATAATTGCAGAAATTGTAATGTGTATTTTTGTTGTTTTTATCATTAGAGGCCAACGTTTTCTAAACAGTTACTTAATGTAGAGACCGTGAGCCTCTATTAATTCTGTGAAAGTGTTGAAATGTAAACATCTGGGAGTATAACAGTACCGCAAAAATTAATGCCTTCGCCACAGACGCATTACTCAACATGACAACGGCGTGCGACGGCAACGGAATGCCCTACCCTTACGTCTGCTCAGGTCCTTTGCGAGCGGAGCGGCGGGAAGAATAAACTTGGAAATATAAAGTGGCGCACTTTTCAGAGAAGGCTCACCAGAGCGCTCTCGCCCACCTCCCCTCGCTCACCTCGCTGCGCGCTTGCCCCCAAAAACCAAGCACACCCCCGCCCTCCTCACCTCTTTGCGCTCTCCACACCACGCGGCCTCTTTTGTCATTCTATTCGCACTTGTTTGCTCAACTTTTTCCTCCTCCTCCTCCTTGTCTTTCCATTCCTTTTTCTTTCGTGCTTCTTTACTCGATCTTTCTCAAAGTCCTTCTCCACTGCTCTTGTTCTTTCTCTTGTTCAACTGCCTCAATTGTTTGAAACTTGCCAAGTAAATTTACACTGCCATTATACGTCGTAGGACGTCATCTCAGGATCTCGTCGTAGGACGTCATCTCTCAATTCGTCATCTCAGGAGCTAGTGCATGCCTAGTTGAACCAATCCTTCTTTCTAATTTCCAATTAGAACAGAAATTAAAAGAAAACCAAGTAGCCTTTGGTCAGAGGTGTCGCTATAAAAACACAGTCGGAGAAAATGTAAATACATCTACATTGCTAAATAAATGCCCTCAAATATTGAAAGAAAACTATGCATTCTCCGGCCTTGTGCAAAATGGTTCTGGTTCTGTGGAAGCCGGAAAAAATCCGAAAACAATGAATCAGTTAAGATTTTTAATGAAAAATGCAATATTTGATTGTGCTTTGTGCCTTTTCTCATACTCAATGCATCTATTCTTTCAACAACCTAACGCCAAGCGACAGCAAGGCTCAAAGGAAGAGGTCACTCTTCATTACATATTTCCTAATCACATGCTGTACCAAGGAGCAGAAACTTTTGTGGTATTTATGGTATGTAAATAACTGTTATTGCAACATTCGTGAGGTCACTTTTTGTCAAAATATTTAGTTGTTATTAAAATGTTGTTTATAAAATATTTAATTGTTGCTAACATATTTAGTTATTCATTGCGTAGTTCATGGGTATTTCCAATAAATGAAATTTATGTCAGTTAGCCGACGTTTCGGAGTTTTATTTTAATACTTTTTATGAATGGTGGGAAGGTAATATGATGCAAGTTGTATCGAATATTGGTGTCTTGGTAGTCAGTGTTTGGCTCCCAAGTTTGAATACTAATTCATTCACTAGTATGTAGTTTCTGCGAATGGGTCATGCCAGTTCTTGTGGCTCTGAGTATTGTAAAAATTATGATTATGATTGTGTCATTTTCTACATCCAAGCAGCATTTTTTAAAATTTTTAATGATGTTTAATTTTGGAATTGTATTTATATACATACAAGTATACCAAAGTATACTTGTATACCAAGTATACAAGTATACTTGTATACCAAACCGTTTGTGATTGGTAATGTATGCTTCCAGCATACTTGCACATAATTAGTGTAATGTGTGTTTATACATTGTGTATTGTGTAATTAGTGTGAAATTGTGTAATTCGTGGGTATAGATCTAACCGTGTTGTAAACGTATTCAGCCCTGAGGATGGAGAAATAAAACTCCGAAACGTCGGCTAACTGACAAAAATTGCATTTATTGGTCCAATACCTATGAACTAAGCAATGGATTCCACTACAGATGGTCATGAAATACAGAAGATATTTAGTTATGAAAATATTTAGTTGTTAAAATATTTAGTTATTATACGATAGTACTTTTCTTGTTGTTCTTGAGCAGTGTGCGACCTCCTTTTTGAAAAACCATTTTCTGTTGTTTTGTTCTGAAGCATTTTTGCTGTAGTAGCCAATACTAAACATTAATATCCTAACTGGTCCACTTTACTCCTAGTTCTTTCATCGATGTTATGTTATAAATCACGGTGTAAGTTCCTCGTCGTCTTAGTTCTCTCTTTCTCCCCGTTCGCCCTCTTTCTCCGCCCTTCCGTCGCCTCGCACATCCCGCCTCGCGCGCCTTTCGGACCCATCCACGCTCCGCCCCCAGGCACCGCCCTCCCACCCTCCGAGTGATTCAGAGATTGATTGATGTGTCCGAGTGCGGCAGCCGCTATTGTCATTAGCCCCGTACGTGTTGCGCGCATTTACCTTTGAATTGATTGATTAGTGATTCCGGGCGCGTCAACTACTAGGTCATTAGACCCGTAAGAGTAGTGAATGTTGTTTTCATTGGGATGTGGCGGTGATCTTCCCCCGCTGGATGGTGAGATCCGGCGCCGACTTACCGTTGACTAGCGGAGTTTTCCCTGGCCAGGTATCTCGCACCAGCGGTGCACCGCGCCAGCCGCGACAAGATCTAAGCCCCCGACTGGTCTCCCGGCATGTGTGGTAGTGAAGTGCATGTTAGTGTGTGTGTGTGTAAGAAATGGGTGAGGATGGGACAAGGAAGAGGACGGAAAGTTGGCGCGCGGTCCGTGGCCGTTTTGTTCGGGTATTGCTCCGGCTTCCGCATAGTGTTGATCGGGGAAACCGCGGAAAACTACCGATCAGAGCAGCCAGTCACTAGAGTTCTGATCCAGGCAGCACTGTATCCACATTCTCATGCTGTTATGACACTTATGTGTAATTATGAGATTATTCTAGCTGACAAGCTAGTGTCATAAATCCTGCCACCGTCGGGACTCGAACCTAGGACCTCCCGGTCAGAGGCGCTGCATTGACATCAGTTGATGCTCTGGGCCTCCTCTACCGGTTTGACTCTTAAACTGTGTTAGTCTCGTTTGTAGTTTGCAATTAATGTTTTGTAACTTTCTGAAAATTATTCACATAGACTTCTTCATTTAGATATGATATATATGTCTAGTTTAGTGTCATAAAAGTTTCAGTTTTTAAGTCTACTTGATTTGAAGTAAGTTGATTTTTATGCGATAGGTATCAAAAATCTCCCAAAAAGGTTCCACTTTTAAATTATTATAAATGTTCTAAAAACTTATCCATTTCGGTTTTATAATATTATGTTGTGGTTTCTGAATGATAATCTGGCGTATTTGTCTATTATGAGTTAGAAGCTCTGTATCCACATTCTCATGCTGTTATGACACTTATGTGTAATTATGAGATTATTCTAGCTGACAAGCTAGTGTCATAAATCCTGCCACCGTCGGGACTCGAACCTAGGACCTCCCGGTCAGAGGCGCTGCATTGACATCAGTTGATACTCTGGGCCTCCTCTACCGGTTTGACTCTTAAACTGTGTTAGTCTCGTTTGTAGTTTGCAATTAATGTTTTGTAACTTTCTGAAAATTATTCACATAGACTTCTTCATTTAGATATGATATATATGTCTAGTTTAGTGTCATAAAAGTTTCAGTTTTTAAGTCTACTTGATTTGAAGTAAGTTGATTTTTATGCGATAGGTATCAAAAATCTCCCAAAAAGGTTCCACTTTTAAATTATTATAAATGTTCTAAAAACTTATCCATTTCGGTTTTATAATATTATGTTGTGGTTTCTGAATGATAATCTGGCGTATTTGTCTATTATGAGTTAGAAGCTCTGTATCCACATTCTCATGCTGTTATGACACTTATGTGTAATTATGAGATTATTCTAGCTGACAAGCTAGTGTCATAAATCCTGCCACCGTCGGGACTCGAACCTAGGACCTCCCGGTCAGAGGCGCTGCATTGACATCAGTTGATACTCTGGGCCTCCTCTACCGGTTTGACTCTTAAACTGTGTTAGTCTCGTTTGTAGTTTGCAATTAATGTTTTGTAACTTTCTGAAAATTATTCACATAGACTTCTTCATTTAGATATGATATATATGTCTAGTTTAGTGTCATAAAAGTTTCAGTTTTTAAGTCTACTTGATTTGAAGTAAGTTGATTTTTATGCGATAGGTATCAAAAATCTCCCAAAAAGGTTCCACTTTTAAATTATTATAAATGTTCTAAAAACTTATCCATTTCGGTTTTATAATATTATGTTGTGGTTTCTGAATGATAATCTGGCGTATTTGTCTATTATGAGTTAGAAGCTCTGTATCCACATTCTCATGCTGTTATGACACTTATGTGTAATTATGAGATTATACTACGATTTATTTTGATATTAATATTATTATTTTTTCTTAGTACAATAAACTAAATAAAGCAAACAAATAGGATCATTTTCTCAATTAATAAAATAACATCCTTGTACGAAATAACAGCAAACTATTAGGTAAAAAGTGTGAGGGTCAACAATGACTACAAACCGAATTCACTAAGTAGTGGGGAAACAGAGTCGAAGGGTTAAATCTTGTGAAGTGACAGTGTTTCTTGCCCGTTAGAATGATAGATCCTGCGCCGATCTTTACGTTGGACCTGCCTGCGGTGGATTCGTAGGCTTCAGCGGCCGGAGCCAATTGGTACTTGGCAGTCGGGGATGAGCTGCCTCGCAGTCGGTCAAGCTGACGTTTTGACCATCGTGAAGAAGCCTTCTGTAGATCAGTATAGCTTCTTGGCTGTGTAGCTCAGAAGAAGGCCACAAAATGATGGACGGAACGTCAGCTCGGCCGACTCTGACGCGGCTCGTCTCGGGCAGCCAAGTACCAGGTGGTTTGCGGGGTTGACCAGGGCCGCACCGCCTCAGTCGGGGACCAGCTGTTAACTCCCACCTGGTCTCTGCGGCAGTGTAGTCCATCTAACTGTACGTGTGTTAACGAGCAGATGTGCAAACAAATATCAGGAAATAAAGATCGCGCGAGGCCCACGGCCCGTATGTTAGGATTTTGTCTGGTCGCATTGATCGGAGAAACACGGAAGAACTATCAATCAGAGCAGTCGATTGCTGGAATTTTCCTTCAGAGACCGACTGAATTCCACATAGCTACTACCCGCGGTCCTAAGCCGTTTATCTACCTCTCCCAAAAGGCGTCATCCTACTCCATCCCGTTATGTTTTCCTCCTTGTGAGTATGAGTATTCATTTATACGTTTACTATGGTTCGATTAGAATCATATTCGTCGATTATAATTTATACACTTCTGTCTGTTCTCAAGAAACATTTGCATGTTCTTTTAGAGTACTGTCAACGTTGAAAACCGCCGGTTAAAAGCAAAAAATCTCCTGACACTAGCATTTTTCCCCTCTGACTTAACATACCCAATTCTGATTTTTTCCTTTTTTCTGTGAGTTTATTTGGAATTTTTCATTTATTCGATCTTTCGTGCGATCGGCGTCATAGATAGGCATCAGCAGAGGCAGTGCGGGAGCACAGCTCAGGCCTTTGGCAAGTGTCTCCAATGCCTGCAAGACGAAGCGGGTGGCGATAGCGCATGCGCCCGTCCGTCGTCCCCCTACTCAACGATGAAGCGTGCGGAGGCGTTGGATCTCGATTCAACGGCCTGCTGCTAGTGTGCGAGCGTCCGTGATTGAGATATTCTCCGTTGCACAATGTAGCCTTGACCTATTATCGTACTCATACAACTAGTGTTATTCGGATATTGATAGTGAAAAAATGGCACAATTTTTTTAAAATAATTGCTTCTTCGTTTTCATGTGACGAAGATAACCTAGCAATTGATATTGAGAGATCGTGTTTTAACCTGATAACATTTCAGAATATAATTTTAAATGACAACCGAACGATGGAGATATTGTCAAACATGTATTTTTAAATACTTTAAATTGTATTATTTCAATCTTTGGAATAGAAACTACAACACCCTCATTGTTATTTTGCGACGATCTTTCCCTCAATTCCTTCTTCCAATGTTATCCTTTAAAATAAATCAGGATTTTGTTTATATAATTCAATTTTACTCTAAATATGTATGCAAAAAGAGTAGTAGGGGGGTTAACACTTTCCTTCACTGCCAAGGCCTAAAGTACAGAGTCAGGACAAGCGAGTGGGAGCAACTGAGAGGAAAGTTTTGTATGTATAAATATACGAATAAAAGAGCTTTGTTTTGGTGGGGACAGCAAAAAGCGGGAAAATGGAAAAACGTCCTCCTCAACGGTAAAAACAAATCAGTACTTTCGGTTATTTACACTTATCGCTGGTTTGAAGATTTCAACCCTAGTTTACAACATATAATTCGGGGAATATTGTATGTCCAGTAATAAAGTACTTGCGTATTACTAGTCAAAATAGTACAGTAATACATTTTAAATTAACTTGTTACCAGAAACTGGGACTTACTTACAGCATCTCAACTAATATTCATTCTTATTCTTAATTATTCGTTACTAGGGACAGTTGAATCATCTATTGGCGTTCGTTACACTGAGAAGTAGTGGTGATAAAAATGTGAAGGATGGGTGCACATCTGTTTACTGTTTATCAATACATTCGCAACACTTTGGCCATTTTATTAATTTTTTACTTAATAAAAAATTGGCATAAATATAGGCAACTCACTTAAATCGACTTGTAGCTATAACACAATGGCCATGACAAACACATTTGGGAATTGGAACGGGCGCAAGGTAGGAGGAAATCGAATAAATCTAGTATATAAAAAATCTATGTTTGTTCGTATTTTATGCGCTGCCGTACCGTTTATCCGATTGCGATAAGACTTTCTCAACTTATTGCTTGCACTTGCGAAACGGTTATTCGGCATATTACAATGGGAATGTTCATATGTCTGTCGCACGTAGACGCAAAATAGGGACTTTTTTATTATTCTTTATTTATTAAGGTCGCATGAACTGCTAGGTTATGAGCGACCACAATTATTACAAAAATGGTACAAAAAATTATGAACACTTCTTATTTTAATGTTTTCCTATTTAGCGTTATTGGAATATTCCAATTACCTATCATAAGCACATTTTTACTTTTAAAGGTTTATATAAGTTCATACATGTTTATTTCTCGTAAAAAATTCATTACTTTTTTAATTTCAGAATTGTCATTCAGTAATATTTTAATATCATTGGACAAACCATATTTTCTTCTTAGTATGTTATATTTTGACACTGTATTAAAATATGTGGTATAGTTAGTGGAATTTTATAATATTCACATAATTTAGGATCTTCTTTGGTTATCAGATATTCCTGTGTTAATCTAGAGTGCCCAATTCTTAAACGAGTGAGAATGCTTCGTTCTTTTTTATTTTTAGGTGGGGGACATGACAATCAAGAATTGAATTCCCCAAATAGGGACGTTGTTGTCGATGATTAATGCGTTTATGACTCTAGCGCTCCTGAAACTCTGCTCAACTCGCCGAACCCTCAAATATTAAGCGCATCTTCGATGCAAATTACGTGCCGAAATTATTACTTGACCGTTATCTCAGACAAATTTCTCCAAGGCAGTGTTAGAGCAAATGCACGACGAAACTTGAGGTGGAACGTTTTAATAATAGAGTACTTGGCAACCATGTCCAAACCAGCATATAGAACAAACCCATACTCGTGAGAAAGTCTTTTATTTATTAAACGTTTTGCAGAGCGTAGCGTAAAACATGACTAACAATCATGTAATCAGGAGCGTGATAAGTGTAATATTTTGCAATAAGAAGTATTGAACGGTCCACTAGTTTAGAATAAATAAGAATTCACCTTCCATGTTCATGATCATTACGGTGAAACATCTTAATAACTGATTTTCTTAATCACTGATTGCTGTGTCTGCTGACTTATAAAGCCATATTTTATAAAGTAACTTATAGAGGCTCGCATTTGGATACGTATTGCTTATATAATAATTGGGGGGAGGTTCATAAATGCTTACTCCATTCTGAGCAGTACAGCGCAGAATTCTTTAGCAAATATTTTTACATTCACAAACGTATACAAAGGAAAAAAATATCTTGACTAACGTTAGAATTACAATATTTTAAAAATTTAATATTTTTATGCATTTCCTTCGTTTCATTAAAGATTTTTCTTTCACCTCAGCAAATAGTCTTACAAGAAAATCGATTATATATATATATATATATATATATATATATATATATATATATATATATATATATATATTGTAACTACATCGATTCCCATCATATAAAACGTGTATACGTGATTGAGCCCGTGGAAGAGCCGCACTTTGCCGCTACCGCCACCAGTGCCCGCGCCCGCACCCGCGCCGTCCCGGCGCCCGCGCCCACTCGAGATTCCTTTGTCACCGTCTTAAGACCTTTCACTACGTTCCACAGGGTAGCGTCCATCGACGGATTAGGCCACTTAGCGCAGCCGGGGCCGGACGTTGCAGATTTGCGCTTCCCAGAAATACATCAAGGGAAACTTATTCTTGGAATTATCACACCCCCAAATGTTATTTCCAACAGGGCATACACCGATAATTCTATTGGCCAAAGCGAGGTCTCACTCCCACACCTTTCGTTTAAAATAACGAATCAGAGAATAACCTCACAGGGGGATGGTGGGAGACAGAAGTTTGGTGGTGAGCGTAGCTGTAGGCAAATTAACAGATTCCGAAATTTTACTGACGAGTTAACTTCAAAACGGCCTCTCCGGCTCTTGAAGGAGAGCGCGGCATCTGCCGCATATCGCGAAGTGCTAGACTTGCGCTCGATTTTAACATCTTATGTATTGGAACAAGCAGTAATGGTACGCTCTTCACACTTCAAGTCTGGCGGAGTTATATGGTAACGGATGGTTGCGTGGATGCCACTCGCCAGCAGTGCCCGAGCTTAGCAGATTCACAAAACAAACTGTCGGCGGTCACATCCGCCCGCGTCAACGTGGCTGAGGTATCACTGCCGCCGGCGTACCCCGCGCTGCCGTAGCCGCTGCCGCCGCCACAGCCGCCGCCGCCGCGCCGCCCTCTTTGTGCGGCCACCAACCTTGCAGTCAGGGCAAAGGATCGTCCGCTTACCTGAGGATGAGCTCACAGAGGGTGTGATGAACTCTTGCGTTAGCAACACGCATTTTTTTTGTAACTGTTGTTTGTTTTTTTTATTGCGAGGCGGGCCGCGCGTTGGCCGTGTAACGTAAATTGTCATTATAATGTTACCAGAATGAATAATGTGTTTCTGGGCAATCCATGATTGCAAGACCTGCTCCTTCCCCCATCCCTCGAAGTTAAAAGAACAGGACTAAATTAGTAAATAATCTTCCTCCACAAATGCGTGGGTGGGGGATTAATACAATATATATCATTATTTATGTTAATAATAGGGTTAATTAACTACAAATGAGTATTGAAACAATCCTCTTCATAATTATCTAATACATACAATGGTTAAAATAAATAAATAAAAAGTGCGGATAGTGATTGAATGAATTAAGGTAATAAAATGCCGCATTATATGTAAAATTAAATCCAAAAACTTGCATTAAAATAACGATATAGTGAAGAAAAAATTCAAGTCATGAGATGGGCTCATCATACAAACTTACTGATCTTGAGATGGGGGACCATGACATTCGGGGTGGTTAATTCTTTTGAAACCCAATATCCCCCAATTCCAATTGAGCTTCTGTGTCATGTGTTGCGGCCTCAAAATCTAGTTTCGAAAAGTGGCTTCTTCTCAAAGGTTTTGATGTATCCCTCCGGGTGGGGGAGGAGGTCTGCGAGAGGCAAGAGAAAACTGCTTGTCGTTTACTAACGTCTCCGTTTCACGGTAATTGATGCAAAGTGCTTCTCCAGTGCCTTCCAATAACTTGGGTAGCGTGTTACTGTTATTCTTATGCTTTTCAAGTCACTTCAAGTCCGGACAAGGAGAGGAACGGGAGGAGAAGAAACAGAAGAAGGAAGGAAGGAAGGAGCATAACAACTGTAATGAAATTTTACACAAGCTCCGTTGCGCCTCCGGGCGGGAGAAGGAATAAGATCCCGAAGGCCGAGTTCCGAGAGAGAAAAATGATGTGCATAAGGAAGCGGGAGGGGGGCGGTGAGGGTTTGCGAGGCGAATGCGGAGGGGAGGTGGAATGGGCCGCTTGTTGCTTGATGATGCCCCGCCCCCTCCCTGCTGTCCTCAGCGTGCCCCGGCGAGGGAGGTGCGTCAGACCCTCTTTCCAACCTGCCTTTCTTTCCTTCCAGCTGCTTGCTCGCGTGGCATTGCCGATGGGGACTGGAGTCGTTTCGTCACATGCATCTTAGCTACATCACTGAACTATCGTTTTTTCTGTTTTTAGCCTTCTTTTATGTATGTCTTTATTTCGTTCTCTTTGTTTCTTTCTCTCTTTCTTTCTCTTGGTCTCTTTCTTTCCCTTTGTCTCATTCTTTCTCTTTGTCTTTTTTCTTTGTCTCTTTCCGTCTCTTTATCTCTTTTTTCTTTCTCTTTCTCGCTCTTTCCCTTTCTTTCCCTTTGTCTCTTTCTCTCTTTCATCCACTTTCTTTCATTCCTTTTCTCTCTTTCTTTTTCTTTCTTTCTCTTCGCCATTGCTACATTTCCCTCTATGATGTATAGTATTCTTAATGATCTTTCTTTACTTTCGTTTCCTTTGACTTCGTAAAATTCAAGAATTACTTCTGACAGAGAGTTCAATGAAATTTCAGCGGTGTCGACACCTAAACAAATGGGAGGGGCCATCTTGCACGCAACAAACTCTATCACCTTCTTATTGCCATATTTCCTTATTTCCTCTTCTTTGGCTGTAGGCCCCTTCTTTCTGATCTTCACTGCGTGTTGAGTCAGTAATGTTTATAGGTTAATACGTCAGTGGAGACTTCTCTCTCAGGTTGCGTCTGATACGCCTGATACGCATTATAACTGTTTCCATGAATACATTTATCATCCACTCAAACAGCTTGCTTCGTCTTGAGAGTGTGATCGTGACTTCGCGAAACAATTCGCATATCAGACAAGCACCATCCAGTTAGCGTGAGAAAAAGTAGTTGGACCATAAAGACATTCAGTTTCTTTCTTATTTACAGTAATTTGTAGTATTCAGAATTGAATGTGGATAGCAATATATCTCCCTCCATTATTCATTATCTTTGGTAGGATTCTTACATTGGCAAGTAATAATAAACTATTCAATAAATATTGATATGTTAGTTATAAAATAAATGTAATATTTAAATATTTAAGGTGGTTCGAAACGTCTTGTAGACAGAATTTTAAGAGAATGTATACCCGATGCTATCATTACTGCTCCCATAAATTGTGCGCTAACTTCTCCCTTACGTTATGGAGGAGTTAACTGTGAACTGTGCTTGATGTTTGATGTGAGATTTCCATGATGGGAAATGGTTTATGATAAACACTTTTCTGCATGCATGTTTTACTTAGATGTAACGTAGATATATTATGGAACATTTGTGATAATTTGAATTCATTTTTCAGTCACAGAGGTGGCAAAATGGTGTAATCATGTGAAAACTCAATTTCACGTTTTTCGGTGATTATTTAGAATACGTAATTTATTTATTATATTTCCTTGTTGATATTTTATATCTTTAATACTCTATAGTTCTAGAAAGTGCTTTACAATGATCAGTAAAAATGAATTCATTTTGCAAAAGTTACGTTGTTAGATGAAATAACATCATATTTCAGTTCTTTTGTAATAATGAAGAGTTACGTGCAACATGTGCTTAAAAGAGCAAATAGGCTCGTGGATTTCAAGAGGAAAATATATTTATCATGTATCTACATTACAAAATATTTCTCATTTAAAATTTGCAATATGTATGTTGCGGTGTGTGTGTGTTGATGCGGTATATATCTGATTTTTTTAAATAAATAATATATAATTCAAAATTGCTACCTGCAGGTTATTTTCATAAACATTCAAAGCAAAGCCAACCTTGAAACGTTTTGTCAAATTCTTTGAATAGTCAGCTCATCATAATTATGTATGAAGTTTCGTGGTACAGTTACTAATTACGCAGGATCTGCCAGACCTTCAAAAACACTCTCAGAGGACCCAAATTGGACACCTTTGGTTGAAATGCCTGCCAATATAGGCACTGACCATCTGTTGGTTACAAGTGCTATAATTTGCTATCCTTACCACATTTCAGAACGTATTTCCAGCTGAAAATCCCTCCATTGAAGCTTAGGGTTCAGTCGGTGAGCCGGTGAAACCCAAAATAAAAGCATATCAAAACGAAACATTGCGAAGAGCGAATACTCCATTTCTCTTTGAAATATGTGGAGAAGGCGTAATTAATGAGTAGAATGTTGTGCACTTCGCTTTTTTCACGAACTGGCTCGCCGAGTTCCTCTGATCCACCGTAATACTTTACGTGTACAGAGAGTAACGACATAGAGTCAGGAGTATTTTTGTTTCGAAGGGCACACTGGTATAAAAGCAAAGGGAAACCGCAACTTTTACAAAAAAGTTGGCAGAATGTTCGCCGGTGGAAAACGCAAGGCCAGTAAGCGCTTCCTCGTAAGTCCAAAGTTGTCTGAATTTACTTGTCGGCAGAGTCTCCAGTTGCCGTGTTTTTTTAATACTCCAGTTTTCTACGTACCTTTCTACGCTCTTTTTCTTCAGAATTATATGATCGAATCTGGCATCCACTTTTAAAAGGTTCCTCAATGTGATGTTTTAAGTTGATGAATGCGTAATAGGAATTGTATATAAAATATTTTATTTGCGAGACAGATATTACTAATACCGTGCGATGAATTTTAAGCAATAAAGTATTGTTCAAACTTAACCCGCATAAGCACCCATTTTAGCTAGTATGTTAATTTGCCTACAAGGAGCTATTTTTATTTCCAATTTTTTCAACAACTTGCAGAAGCAATAGAAACCATTTTGCCAAGTCCGGATCTCATTTGCACCTCTTTTCGAAGCAGCAGACGTTTTGTGGATTCCATTGGGACGGATCTCGCTGCATCTAAATGTAGTATACATTGGAAACAATGTCCTCAGCATGTTAGTGTAGAATAAACTGATCTACGAGTTTGGAGACGTTTCTTAATGTAAGATTTTTAGAATAATTTAATAGTAGCATTAAAGGAAATGTATAATATCGAATTCCAATGATTATGAAGAAATGACAATGAAGAAAATAAATTCGTAGGCCAGATACTGGCTTGGGTGTTTCAGGGCATCAACTGATGTCTCTGCAATGCCGGGATTGGGAGGTCGTAAGATTCAAATCCCAACAGTGGCAGGATTTTCAACAATAACTACAAAGCTAGGTCAAATTCAGATTATTTGGAGAAGAATTCTAGCGACCGGCTGGTCCGATTGGTACTTTTCCGGATTTTTTCCGATCAACACAACACAGCGGACAGCGCGCGATCTTTTCTTCCCCTTCCATTTCCTATCTACACTTACTGCTCCATTGTAAGTGATGTACATTCACTTACTGCCCCGCTGATGGGAGATCCCTGGTTGGGGGAAATCCCGTAAGCCGACATTAGGGAGATGCCAAATCTCACCATCCAGCGGGGGAAATCACCGCTATTTTAAAAAAAAATAACGAAGTACCTTTACGGGGCTAATGACCTTAGAAAGTGACGCGCCGGGAAACCCGAACTAATAAATCAATCAATCGTAGGACAGAGAAGATTTCTCAAATCACGGATGATGGTTCTCCTCCATCGACCTGTTCCTTGTTCTGTGTACTCGCTGAACCTTCCCCACCGCAGTCCCCTCCCCTCCTCGCCCCCGCCACGCCAATCGCTGAGAGCGCCCTCTATAATGGACGACGCAGCCGCCCTGGGAGCAACCGGGTGCCCCTCACGGCCCCACGGGCAGCCTCTCCCCTCCCCCCTCACGGCCTCTCCAGGGCGTTTGGACGCGCCACTTCCCTCGCAGCGCCCGCACTCACCGCTCAGGTTCTGCGGTCGCCTACCCGTCCCACCTTGCTGCCCACATCTTCTGGATATGCAGTAGCCTCGCGGTAATCCGCGCCTCGCTAGTCCGAGATTCCGGGCAATTCGAGCTGGCCTGATGTGCGACACGTCACCAGACAAGTGACGATAGTAAAGAGCTGTCTCTTGACGAGTTGGCAACACTGCGTCGAAGGTGAGGTGTGCGGCGGTCGGTGTCAGTGTCAGTCGATCTGCTACATTGTTGTGACCGATTAGCGATCATGTATGTATGCATCTGTAATTTTAATAGAATTTACACAATAAATTGGACGTTGTTACACATTGTAGTTTGAAAATTCCTTTATGTATTTTTCTTATTACCTTCTCCGTACGGAGTAGAGAGAAAGTTATATAATGTTGCGCGAAAAAAGCGGCGAATTTTCAGACAAAAATCTCTTATTACAGGGCCCTGGCAACGAGGAGTATAAATTCAATTGCAAAATTTAGAAAAAGAATCCTCTATCACGTGGTATAGCCAGAATGCATGTTCTGTGGGTCCTTGAAACCGAAAAATCGAATGACGGCAAAAAGTCTGACCTTCTGACAGTCCGTCTGTGAGCAAAGCTAGAAGGTAAAGCCGATTGCTTCCAAAATTGATATCCCATATCGGTCTGATTGATGTCCCGGTCTCTTGGATTTGAAGCCGATATTTCAATTTTGTAGTGTACTTTACATGAACCCCCCTGCGACATTTTCCGAATTTTCAAAAAAATGGTTTCATTGTTTTTAATTCAATTTTGTTGTTTTATAATATAAAGGAAGATTAAGAGAATGGTAAAGGTCTCATATTCGTTGAAAACATCTGATTTTTCGAAAATTACAAAGTTCAAAGATTTTTCGGAGTTTTTCTACATCTAAAATATGAACGATATATTAATCTACAGGATATACATAGTGTTCAAGCAGTCTGATTATTATGTCATCCTGCCAGAACGCAGAGAACCCCCTCGATCTCTGGAAGTTCCATTAGTCGCACTCAGAGGAGAGACAGCAACATCCAATCAAAACTTTAAAATTATAATATAATTTACAACATTTATATTAAATTATTGAACCCCATATCAAAGTTTTAAAATATGACGGGCAATTCCTAAATTAATTATTTTATATGGTTTAATTTCACATAAGTAAAACTACATATTGAAAATTGAAATCTAAAACAAATTTGTATTTATTATTACAGTGAAGGAGTTTCACATTCTCTAACGTTGCACGTAATTAATCAATGAGCTAATATTAGGACAATGAGTGTGCTTGCGGTATACAGTCCCTTATTATATTAAATTTAAATTCAAAAGTACAGCCTTCGATGGATGGTGAAATGAGCATAGCGATATTTGCGAGGTCTGAGGGAAGAGCAGTCCTGACGGCCTGAGTTGCTCCACGTAAAATAATGCAGCATTAAATTGAATGAAATTGAATTGAATGGCTCTTCATTATTTCCAGTATCACGCTCTCCGATCACTGTAGTCTGAATTATTGTCTCATCCTCTGTGCAAACATCTCTCCTTCAACAGTAATGTTCTATAATGAGTCCTTGTATCATCGTCATTTCATTGTGTTGCAGCAGGTTTGTGTGTGCGGAATAATTCTGCCCTTTACATCGCACCTCACGTGAACTTCTGTTTATGCTTTATTCTCTTTCTGTAACGCGAAACTCGCCAGTTATCTGATTGAACCTTCTCCCGCGTTTCCTTTCCCGACTATGTTCGACCGACGGCGGATGCCCGCTCCCGTGCGTCCTCCGTCACGCTCTCCGCCTCGGCCTCGCCCTCACACTCTCTCGCGCGGCGCCATCTCCCCTCCGCCCCACCCCGGCCACGGCCACGGCCGATAAAGGGCGCGGCGACAATCTCACCATCACTGGCGCATGTGGCGAAAATATTGAATAGCCTGTCTGTAAAAGTTGATGATGGCAGCGCTTCCCTCCGCTTCACAGAAAGCCCTCTCCGGTGGCTCGCCCGCGTCCCCTCACCCCGCGACCCTTCGCCGCCGCCGCCGCCGGCACGTCACTTACGACGGTGATTCGCGGGCGATGCGGGTAGCCCCGCTCCTGCCCCACATCGCCTCCGCCCCACCTCTGCCCCACCCAGGCGAGCCCAGCCCCGTCCGTTCCCGGTCCCGTCAAGTCTCTACCCTGCCTCCACCCCACCCCAATCCGCCCCAACCCTCGTCCTCTCTCTCGCCAGGCCCCGGCCCTCACCCCGCCTCGCCCCGCTCTTCCACGCCCCGCTCCCGCCCCGCCCTCCACGCCCCCTTCCCCGCCCTCCACGCCCCCTTCCCCGCCCTCCACGCCCCCTTCCCCGCCCTCCACTCCCCGCCCCTTCCTTGCCCCGCCCCTTCCCCTCCCCTCCCCTGCCCCGCCCCTTCCCCTCCCCTTCCCTGCCCTTGCCCCGTCCCTTCCCGCCCCTTTCCCGCCCATTTCCCGCCCATTTCCCGTCCATTTCCCGCCGCTTTCCCGCCCCTTTCCCGCCCCTTCCCCGCCCCTTCCCCGCCCCTTCCCGCCCCTTTCTCACCCCTTCCACGCCCCGCCCCGCCCCACCCTCTTGCGCGGCGCCCACGGGCAGCCTTCTAACGAGAGGCGCCCTACTTCTGTCTCGTTTGGGGCTCTTCTGCGCCACGAGGGCCCTCGCGGTGGCCGCCCCTTCCCGCCCCCCCCCCAACTCCGCCCCGCCCTCAAACTGCGTCGTCCTCGCCATCCGAGACGCTGTGTAATTGGTCTTAAAGGTTTCGGCCGCACGGAGAGCGCGGGCTCCTTGCAAGTTTTATTCGCTTAATTTTGTACTTTACATGTGACGAGCCTCTTAGCGAGCTTATCTCGACGATTTATCTTGTTCTCGGAGAAGATGTTTTAAACTCTCGTTATCTATTCGGCCGCCTGCGTGGCGAGCGCTGTGGGAGGGGAGGGCGCCTTGGTCACGCACTGCGACGGGCTGAAAGTTCTCAATGGCCCTGTCGTCCCGCCGCCCGCCGCCCAAGTCCGTAACAAAGTCGTGGGCCGCCAGAAATTTACTTCATCGGATGAAAACAGCAGATTCTTCCTACTCCATAAGTTCAGATTTAGGGCCACAGGTCCTGTCTTTTTACGCATCATATATTTCTATCCTATCACCCCTTCCAATGGGAGAGAGGATGATTTCGGAATGGCTTCATTAATTCGAAGGAATGGGAAAAAATATTTTACGAGAAGTAATCTTATTGAAGCTTTATAAGAACCTTCAGATCTCGTTAGGCAAAAGTCGAGAAACTGCCAATTACCCAACGACTACGGCCGTTTACCATTCCGTTTTCGGGAACCCCTTATTCCAAAGAGTAGAAGTTTTTGTACTACTGTGATGCCTATTTGTAGAGTTTTACTTTGATTGCACTGGGTAATTTTAAAGATGTTAGAATGAAATTACATGATTTGAAATCTTTTAGTTCAGAGAACACATAAATGGGAGTACAAAAGTAGTAAAATTTGAATTATATTTACATTTTATCTTATTATTTCAAATTGTGTTAGTTATTGAAGCAAATATGGTAATATCTTCTTGATATGAATTAAACACTGCGAACGTTTCCATAAAATTTTGAGTTTCTGACATCAATGAATGAATTCACCACTTTCAAAACAAACACACGTTTTCAACGTTGAAAACATTTGCGTTATTTTACTGAGCAGTCCTGTGAATTTGTCTCAGGACTCAGGAATTGGTCTCAGGACATTTGTCTCAATACAATTTAATTGGATACAACCCTCGAAAAATAGTTTATACTGAATTTGTGTATTTACGTTTTTGGCGATTGGTTATTTTAACATTTAGAACAATATTTTGTGTGTCTGAGTAGTTTAAAAGGTAACTTGTAAAGGTGACTGAATTGTATGTGTCCTACCTTCAAAGAATGTCAAAATGTTAAATATCTGGGAATTGCAATGGACCAGTACAGTAGGATAAACATATTGCAAGTATTTGTACACAATTCCTAAGACTATCCGGAAATTTGTTAGTCTTAGATATTTAATTTCTATCATAACTTAGTTCGAGCTTGTTTTATTTTGTTTGTAACGTCTTTTGTTTTTGTATTATTTTGTATGTGTGTGTGTGTTATGATACTATTTTGTAAAACTGTTACTTGCTTATAACCTGTGTTGTCTTTATACCATATCACAGTTTCTGTTTTCGTTTTATGCTTACTTAACTGCACCCATGCAGGAGCATTTCCTCATTAAGGTGCATATACCGAATTTGTTAATTTGAATGAAAAGGAATAAATAATAATAATAATAATAATAATAATAACAATAAATAATAATTTTTATTTTCGTTTGGGTCATCTAGGGACCACGCACTAATTTCAAAGCTTCTTCCTTTCTCCTTCTTTCTTCTTCCTCCAGTACTCTTTCATCTTTTCTCTATGTATCCTTTTTCTCTACTCCTTCTTCTTTCTGGAACTTTAACTTCATGTAATTTGTAGTTCAGTACTAAGCATTCACTTGAATATATTCTGATTTTACTACTGTTTTGTAGGGCTGTATTTTCAAGTTTTTAGATAGAGACTTTTTGTTGTAAATGTTCCTGGTTATGCCATATGCTCTCTCCATTTTGTGTACCCTTTCGTCTACAGCAAATTTTTCTAGGTTATTTTCTTCAATTATTACTCACAAATATTTGAATTTATTTACTCTTTTTCCCTGTCCAATAACTAATACTACGATTTCTGGAGCATTTTTTTTATATTTGTCATAAATTTTGTTTTTTCTACAGAAATTCTTTAACCTACGTTGTTGGCCATTTTTTTCTAGAAGATTCAGTTGTATGAACATGTCTTAGGTTTTCGGAAAGAATGGCAAAGTAATGTGCAAATGCCAGACAGTCAATTTCTATTCCTTTGTTATTACTCCAAAGTCTTACTGGTGATATGTTCTTTTAGTGTTTGTTTCCATTCTCTTAATATTTTCTCCAGAACACAGTTGAAGAGGAGTGGAGACAAACCATCACCTTGTCTTACACCTGTTTTATTTTGAATAGCTTAGATATTTTACCCTGAAACTTAATTTTCGATTTGGTACCTGTGATCGTTTCACGGATTAGGTTTGCTAGCTTATATTTAATGCCAAAATCCTCGGATAACTTTGTCTAATGTTTCCCGGTCAATTGAATCAAAGGCCTTTTTAAAATCTAGAAATGTTATTAAAATCTACAAATTATTATTAAACTATTATTATTATTATTATTATTATTATTATTATTATTATTACGTGCGAGTTTTAATCTTCATTCACACTTTATATCTAAAAAAATCATAAACAAGTCACTTTACGTTTTGTGATTGTATTGCACCAAATTTTATTCATGTAGATAATTTTGTATGGTATAATGATCTATAAAAGTAGGTAAGTAAGTCCGTCCGTCCGTCCGTCCGTCCGTCTGTCCGTTGTAAAATGTATAAATAATACGAGAAAGTATGTTCTGTTATAGCATCACTGGTTTACATAAGTTACAGCAATACTTTAGGAAAACATCAGTAAACCGTGTCAGATAAGTACGGCCGGCACCGCATCTTTTACTATCTTTCTGTACTGCGATAGCGAGCATACTTCTCATTGCGTTGCAGAGTAGGTGAGAATCAAAATACATTGATACTGTTGACGATTTCATATTGTTATACTTGGATGAAATATTTGAAGATACGGGAGAATATCAATGAATGTCACAACGTCTCCTGTATTATTTCAGTAGTATACCTTTGGGTTCCGGCTCTCACACGCAACCAATCTTTATAAATGTGAGCTGTAAAGAAAGAGAATTTCACGGAGACTTGACGAATTCCATTCTGACTTTAAAAATACAGATGTTTTCTTAAAAAAAAGCATCGAAATATTCATGTAAAATGCACCCGCATCACATGCCAACCTATATTGTCAAATAACTTGTAAACAAAGCGTTTTAGAGCCTTAAAATGTAATGTTTTTCACATCATAATCTACAAGATGAGACATTCTCCGATCCATTCAATTAATTTCGGTTCCACGCTTCAATACTATCAAGGCCCACCTCAATATTTCAGTCCTTCCTGCTGGTAGCAATTTTTTGTGGCGACACGCTTAGAAGGCTTAGATTCGACAATCTTTATTTACGCTTTCTGTTAACACCGTAGTTTGTACGGTCTGACGAGGTTTATTTGCAATTCAAGATTTGCTCTCCAGCAACAACTAGAAGTACTATTACAGTTGCTTGATACCTATACCTATGAAGATTGTTTCTTATGCGTGTAGTGAAACTATTCAATTAACGTTTTTTCACGGTCTATAAGTGCTGTGTACTTAATTGTGGAGGGATGTGGATGTTCAGAGAAGAGTGAAGACTGTGTTTGTGTTTTACGTGTACCAATATTTTCGTTATCATTCGATGAAATTTTCAAGTCAACGGGTTCAGACACGTAGCTTTCTCAAAAGTAAAAAGCTAAAATTTTTGTATCTATCACGAAAAACCAAAACCTAATTGACAAAGAATATTGAATAATTACTTCAAATGTCTTTAAGTAAGTGTTGGGAATTGTTCCAAGCAAATTCTCCATGATATTGAATAAATATTTGTTGAAAATTTCTTTTACACATTAATTGCATTGTTTTTTTATTTTTATATGTAATTGTGTTAGGACATTGCAAGTTACCTTTATAGATTTTAAACAAATAAATATGTTTCGTTAACTACTTTTCCTCTTAGAATAAAAATAGTAGGAGAGGTATGAGTGTGGGGTCTAACATGCGAGAGTTCTCGCACGGGTACGCAGAGGTTATGGGGGGAAAACGTGTGCTATGGCACAACACAAAGAACAAACTTTTTAAAGTAGCTAAAGTAAAATAGCTTGAAATAAATGGAAAACAAAAATCAAAACGCGCTAGCCTACAATACTACGTGAATCAATTAAAAAACAACTAAATTTAAAATTATAGAAAGAATAGTGCAAGTCACCCGACAACAGCCAACGATCGCAGTCTAAACGCACGATTTAAATATTGGCGGTATCTAAAAGTATGTACACAAACTCCCAGCTGCAAACTCATATTGTAAATAAAACACTGTTTGATATTAAACTCAAGGTATCCGTTCGTTAAGATATTAAAAATGAAAACATCGTTTGAGCAACACTCCCATGTACCGAAGTGGGCTTATTAATGCCTACTAAATTGTTTCTAATGCTAACAAATGGTATTAGGTGAAGACATTACTTTGATTATTTTTTGGATCGGAATTGCTTTTCTTGAGGTACGTAAAGACTCAGAAAATAATTCAATACATTTTAGTAAACAAATAATTTTTCAAATTTTCTCACCCCAGCAAGCTGGCACCCTGACTCTCCAAAACCCACTCGATTCTTCATAAAAAATAAAGTTAAATAATATTACAATGAGTGGGTCTGTTCTTGCCCGATCCGGTATTTTCGCACTACTTTACTTGACTTTCTCAAGAGTAAAAACCTTTTCTATTATTTGACTATCAAGGAAAGCGAAAAGCTAACTCTCAAGGAAGATTGAAAAATTTCTTCAAATGTTATTTTTAAAGAAGTATGAATTGTTCCAAGAACATCTTTCTATAATGTTGAATAAACTTTAATTGAAAATTTGTTTCAAACATCTATTGCATTGTTATTTTGTTTGATATTCTGTAAGTACATTAGTAGTTCCTCTCCTTTATGGAACGGATGGACAAATGGATAGGGAAAGGGTGGGATTTAACATGCGAGAGTTCTCGCACGGGTACGCTAGTTTCCAATATTGTAACGAAAAACCCCCTCTCACTTGTACTGATATCGATCACGCCCACTAAACAGGCGCCAATGCAACGAAAAAACCCCCTTTCCTATTTACTAAAACGCCCTACGAACTGGGCACTAATGTAATGAAAATCTCCCCTCTCAACTCCTATTGTTGATCACGAAAAACTTCCTTGCTGATCACCTGTAATATCTACAATGCACACCACTGTGCCCCCCCCTTTTTACTATCCGGAGTTTTCCTGTTTACATAAATTTATCAGGGCGGGCCGTGATTTGTTCTCTACAGAACACAAGCGCCACGCCAATGCAGGGACCAGGATCAGCTAGCTATGTGATAAAAACACCGGTTACGTAACATCAAAACGAGAACTCAAAATCTCGTTTGTTTATTTCTTTTAACCAACAGAAACATTAATACCCTCATAAAAGAATCAATACCACACAACATCAACAAAACACGATATCATACAAATCACAAAAATCAATAAACATATTATACCCAAATGTTATTACGAAATAATGAGCTCAATACTGTGGCCACACCCATTACATTGCAATCCCCCCCAAAATGTTTCCAGTTTTGGCTTTGTAAACCATTTATTCTTCCCAAGAGCAAAGAAATCAAAGTCATTGACTTCACTGGAGTGTTGCAAAACAAAAAAAAAATATTCCACTTCCCTTGCGTTGTTAACCAAGCGGCGACCAGGTCCACACACACCCGATCTCACGCCGTCATGCGTAAGAACTCTGCTCCACTGCTGCCTGCTAGCGCCGAATTACCAGTGCCCCCCAAATTGGCACTGACCACGGCGACGATATGCAAAGACGCGCTCGAGTCCTGCTGCACCTCGGCACACCTCGTTCGGCGACACCCGCTTCGATTTTTCAATGGTCGAAGTAACACCAGTTCCAAACATTAGTGGAAAAACTTTCAAAATTCACAAAACTCAAAATTAGGATCGCGCGTGGCATAGCTTTATATATTACCACTAAAATAGTTCACATCACACGGCATACAGTTCCGCCACCTTGCGAATACAAGTCCGAAGGAGCAACACCTTCTCGAAATTTTATAAGTTCGCGTGTTAAAATAATATCACGAGTGACGCGGAGTACAACTCGCCACGAAGTTATTCACTCCTCTCACAGTTTATAATAGTTCACTAGTACGAGTCCAGAAGAGAACACTTCATCAAAAATTACAAATCCAAATTTTTTAAAATTATTCTTGCAACAAGCGACGCGGATTCTGCCTCTCGCTACCAAGCTATTCCCTCCTCTCTCTCCCATTGTTGTCCTAAAGCATTTATAGCTTTTTTCCGAACAAAACAATAGCGCCTCTACTGTCTTCTGCTTTATAACTTATAAAAATAGTTTATTATTAATTTCTAACACTTCCTGGATTGTCTTATTATATTGTAAAATTCCCAATTAAAATTTCGTATCCATTCCACTTCTTAGACATCACTTTTCTCGCTTCATTTTGTTAAAAGAATGCTTTTTCGTGCGTCTCATGCCTACAAACATCGCTCGTTTATTTCTCAATTAACTCATGTAACATAATGTTTATCTATTAATGTTCGGCGTCCTAAAATTGTGTCACCACGTTTATAATTTGGCCCGTATTCCACGGAATACTTTGGTATATGCCAAATCTCGGTAGACACACTAGTTTTCGTTTAATTTATTAATATATCCAAACTTTTCTGAAGGGACGTCACGACCATTGTTGTTTTAGTTCTGTAACATGTTAAAATCAATGTCATGATCACAAAACTCGCGATATTATGCGTTTTCTGTGACCCGATTTAGCTGAAACAAACTTTATTGTGTTCCTTATAATTTTGTGCGTTGACTAGTAACATGCAACCATTAATTAACCACGGCGTTCACATGCTCGCCTGAAATACTCGTTTTCTCTTAGATCACCTTCACTTGTTTTTCTATATTCCGCTCTGGAAGTTTCTACATAAAGTTCTATACCCGGTTCATAAACCAATGGTCACTTCATGTTATCTACCTATTTCATTTGTAATAGATGGCTAAACTATTACAATATTATGAGAAATTCTAATTTTAAAGTTATAAATACTTTTTTTAAATTCTTAGTGCATGTATGTACTTTATAAGTTCGATGTGATTGTACTAAAAGAAACTTCCCGTATTGATCTGTGTCGTAATCTAAATTTCATAAAATTCTTCCTTCATAATCCTTCTTTATTACCTCCATTTTGATTTATAATTCCTCACTTCATTGCTACGGATCATTTAATACAGTAAAGTTGTTTAAGATTACTATTCACGTTTGTCCCAGTTACACGTGTACGTTCTATTCACGATCAAAATGTTCTTTTTTGCAGGTAAGTACATCGAGTATCTTCTACCCTTTGCAGTAATCATCTTTTATCTCCAAGAGTAAGTACATCATAAATCATTTCTTTTATTGCAGCAACCACTTCAAATGCATGCAAAACAGAGCGATTTCATTTCGGGACAAATACTCCACTGTAACTGATGCAAACTGTACCTGGAAGGGCGAAGAAACTCATGACAGACATTTGTAATTACGGCACTTCATCATAAGACCTCCCTCCTCCGGCGGGGGACGTCGGTTGCGGACTGTCGCCTTCCATTGTTTTCGGGGCGCCCCACAATGGCTGGGCTGGCGAGGCGCCCGCTGGCCTCCGCCCAGGGCGTCCCCTCCCCTCCCCCCAGGCGCCGGCCTTCGATTCCCGACGCGACCTCCAATGTCCTCCGCTCGGGAAACTCGCCCCCCCCCTCCCCTCACGCTGCGTTCTCAGCAGGTCCCATGAGGCGTTCAGGGGCAATTACAGTCCCAGCATAAAAGTCTTTTTGAATGCTTACACCAGTGGTGTCAAGGTCTTCTACTAGTGGCTGTGGCATGCGTCGTGGAACCGTAGCATGCCACAAGCCTCTCTGCGCAACTAGCGTCGGGAAAAGAAACTATTAGTGACTAGACCGTTTTACAATAGGGATGGCGTTGTCTGGTGGCGGGGTGATGAACTGCGTGGAGGGGCGATTTCGTTGTGGCACTCCCGTCACGTGGGATCCTTGACAACACTGGCTTACACTCTTAATTCATTGTACTAACCCATCCTAAAATCTCGACCGCCAGCTTACGATTTCAGAAATGATTTTTTTATATTTATCAATTTTGCGAATGTCTGCATTGTTTACTATAGCTAATTTTGAATAGATTTTGAATTTTTCGTGAGAGATTATCGTTTTCATTTTATTTATGTTTATTATGCTCGATTAGCTGTTTTCATATATTTTATTTTAACTTTTCCTCAAAATATGCATTGAACACCCTAATAACAACTCATTGCTTCTCAATATTTATCAATCATTTTTCATATTAATAGGATTAGTAAGTTTATTTTCTTTTCGAAAAATTGAATTTTTTTGTCGTTATTCTAATAAGTTAGTGTAACTTCAAGCCCAAACCCCATTATTAGGTTTCCAAATGACAGGCGTCTGTCGTAATTACACTCTCATACGTACACTTTTTCTTATGTAAGGAAAAGTGAGATTATTTTCGACAACTTGATTTCACATTGGAAATTTGATAGCAAAATTACGACTTGATCTTTAGTGTTCGTCAGCAATTCATGCACATCTTTTGTAATGTTAATATCAAATATTTTGGGCCCATATCAGGCCTATTCTTTCTAATTTTTGGTTATCCCGTTCAAAACTTTTTCCCTGTGAACTTCTTTTTGACATGATTATGTCCTTCAAATTAAGCATTGTTCTTGCAACGTGGCTAGACTCTTAGACTCCTTTTTAACGCTAATGTCTGAGATTCAAGAGTTCACTTAATTTCTTCGACGGACGGACGTTCAAGTACTTGTAGAACAATTTTTTTGTTTTCATTTACACATTGCTTTCAGGTACATATTGAATTACGAATAATAAATTTACGTTCACAGAAATACAAAATATTTTTGTAGAGTGTAACAGTTGTGGCTGAAAACAGAGTGGAATTCTTTATGAATGTCCTTGAATACAATACACGTTTCTTTTATTTTTCTTCATCTTTCCTGCATTAAAGCAAAGTACGTTATTATCTTGTGTTATTTGCTATTATGGTTTTATTACGCCAATAAATCGAGTGATTTTCATTACCTATTAATGACAAAATAGTTTTGTAACTAAACATTGAATAGAGTGGATGGCAGTCAAGTAACAAATCACTCATGAATCGGTCCCTCGCTCGCAAACGTAGATTTTGCTTCTGCTTTAATATAATGCCTAATTTAAAATAACATGTCCGACCCGACTTGCTGGACCGTTTGACAAGAGTACCAATTGTGAACGCTGAACAAAAAAATTCAATATTAAGACATGAAGGATATTTTTTAATTGTATTAATAGGACTTTCTAATTTGTCCCCTATTCCAATACTGAAATAGATCGGTTTTAATGTGTTTCCCTCTGATAAAGCTTTTTAATATGTTTGTATTCGTATCATATCGATACGATATTACAAAGATTAGGTTTATGCTTAGGTGGCTCAGGGCATCAACTGATGTCGCTTCAGTACCTGTAACACGGATATTCTTAGCGTTCCAGTCCCGACGGTGGCAGGATTTTTTTGACCCTAGCTACATAGCTACGATGACTTCAGCTGCTGACTGGAGGAGAATTCTAGCTGCCGGCTGCTGTAACCGGTAGTTTTCCGCGGTTGCCCTGGTCAATGCTAGGCAAATGCCAGAGCAGTACCCCAACAAACGCGCCATGGAGACCGCGCAATATTTCCTTCCTCTTCCTGTCCTCACCCCTTGTTCACACACGTTTACACTAAAATAAGTATTTTTCAGAAGCAATACATCGTCAAATATATACCGCGAATGGTAAAGATGTGCTTGAATTTCTCAAAATTTAAATTATTCTTAAATGGAAACGAAAAATGATTGAACGTTAACACGTGCATAAAGCGGTGTAATTGCACTCTTGGTACATAAGAAAACTCGTTCCTATTGTCACTCCTTTTCGTGAATATATCCACTCGTTTCGTTAATTATTATTGTTACTCAATAAATATTTGTTAATAAAGTTAGATTAAAAACAATCCGGTGGCTTAGAGATCACTTAAAGGACCGAACGCAATTGCGTCCTCGCCGTCTCATCCTGCGCTCTGTTGCTCTGTTGTCGCTTTCAGGGCCTTTCAACTCCTGTATAACGTGGTGGAGACCATTACAGTGGCGCCCTTCTTGCAGCACCTTCTTACAGGAACTAAAAGACGAACTGCTGCCAACGGTACTTCAAACGTGCGCGGCTGCTGCGTAGGTTCGCGGGTCGCCAGCAGTCGTGTAATGTTACAAAAGTTACCGTCGATGTTCGCGCTTCAGCAGTTTCTTAAGTGTATAAATTAAGAACAATTGAATATTTAGAAGACACTTTTCGTATTGATCACAAATTAGCCAATTTTATGTAAGGTGGCGAGCCTGACCTGCAGCGACACCCGGCGACACTAGCGTCCCCTATAATGGCACCCTCTTCGGTTTTGATGGAGAGTTGCAAGGCTCTGGACGCTTTGAGCTGCTGCCCGTTCGAACGCTCCGCCCCCTCCCCACCCCCTCTTGCTTCTTCCCCGCGCACCGCACCATCCCCCGGGGGAACTTTGCGAGGATCTGCGGCGCGAATTGCCGCAACTTGAGAGCAGAATAGGTGTGAACTTGCTGCCGCGGCCCCAGCAGGAGGAGGTGAGTTACCGGCGCTGTAAGTGGCGCGATCGCGCGCCGTTGTGCGTGCAACTCCTGGACAGATTATTGCGACATTCCTCGCCCATCAAAGGAAATTAGCGCGCCTCAAACGCCGCGTCCAAGTTGAGTGGAACGCGTTGACGAGGGGTAATTGTCTCGGGAATCGGAACGTTAGATTCGCCGATGGCTAATTGGAATTCCTTCAAAAGTTATTTCATCACTATAATTCAATACTTATAATAGTAAAGCAGTGCTCTTGAGAAAAGTGGTATCATTGTTCTGAATTGCGTTTATGGTCGAGAATGATATGTAAAACAGACTTTTGTATTAATTTTTTAATGTAAAATACAATGAAATAAAATAAACTCCTGGGAAACAATTTGGTGATAAAGATTAAATTGAGGAGATTTTTCCTCTCACGACAAAATGAAGGTAGAAATATGAAAATTTCTAATTATTTCAATGTTTAGTTTACAAGAAGTAACTATGTATTGAATAGTACTGCGTAAATGTTTTACATAAACCAAATAAAATAAATGAAATGGGAGTTATGTTTGTGTAATGTTGCTACCCTCAAATTTTACTTTTCCGAAAATATATAACGGCTTCACAGAACATTTTTAAATATGAAATTATATAAATCTGCAGCAATAAGTCTTAAGATAGCTCATTAATTAATCTGCTGAATTATTGTTCAGAATGTAGTATTTTTCTAAAATGAATTGAGGAATGAATATTTCAACCTCTGATTAAAATAAGTTAAAAGGATTGAAAATTTCACGTAAAGGTTGTGTTCTCAAAAACATTTGCAAGTGTAGAATGTAGAACCATGTAGAACGAGGTTTTATTTTTCTCTAGTATTCTTGAAGTCATATACCACTAGCGGACCAAAAAATTAAGAAAACGTGAAAAAATGTAGTTCGGGCGGCGACAAATGGCAGCTGAGAAGAGGGTGAGGTAAAACAGAAAAGCTAGCCCAAATCATAGAAATTAGGAAATTTACTAGTACGATAAAGTCTGTGCCATTCCGTAGCCCTACTAGTTTAATACTCCACATATTTCACGCAAAATTGTGCAAAAAATACTAAAATTTTCAAACAAATATGCCTGATCTTATTGAAAGAACTAATTATGGGGAACAAATTTCATTTGCAGGAGAAACCTCTACCTTGAATTTTGTAGTTGTAGGAAGACGTCAAAAATATTTCAAACTTTTACAAGTTTTAAAAACTCAAGAGTTAACAATAAAAATCGGACCTTTGTCATCTTTATAAGTGTATTTTGTTTTTTTCTTATAAAAAATGAAAGTAAGAGGCTTCTAGGGCTCCTTGTCGTAAAGGACGTAAAACCAATGAATATTATTCAAAATTGCAGAGCTTCATGTATCAGTGGGGCCCCAAAACGTGCATTTCCGCTGAAATCTCGAAATGGATTTTCCGAAGCATTACGTAACTTTTTAATAATATAATTCTATAAATAAAAATAAATATATTCTGAATGTATACGTGAAGGTACGAAGGTATATTTCTTGTATATACGTATGTATACGAAAAAGTAATAACCAACATAAAGACTTCTCTCAGAGAACTAGTGGTGCTACAGAATGGCACAGACTTTCCCGTATTAGTTTTCTATTTCCTTGGGTTTTCGCTAGCTATTCGGATTTGCCACATACTCTTTCTTGCCAGCTACCATCTATCACCGCCAAAAGTATATTTTTTGTCATTTTCTTAATTTATCGGTTTCCTATTGGTAGAACGAAAACATTAATTGTAGAATATTAAAGAACACAAAAACCTAGTCATAAATGGCAATTTTCTTTTAAAAATTATGTGCCGTTTAAGAGAAAATGGCGCTTTAGCGCTACTAAAAATGCGAAATTTGAAGCTCATTTTCACAGAAAAATTTTGAGTTTTCAAAATACTTTATTTGAAGTTATTTGAAGCACTTACACTCACAAATACAATAATCTTTACAAATTGCTGGTAATGTGCATATTAAAGATGTGAGAGATCTTTCAAAAAAATTACAATTATGTAATTTTTGAAAAAAAAAAAAACTCAAAATACACTTTACGATATACCAAAGAGTGTAATTAGCACTATCCGTTACAAAAGTTTCAAGAAGAAAACTGCAGCCATATACGAGAAAATGGCGTTTGAGCATTTCTGAAAATGCCGAAATTTGAGCTACTTTTCACAGAAAACGGTAGTGTTTTCGAGAAACTTTACTTGACATTATTTAAAGCATATATACTCGTAAATATAATGATGTGAAAAAATCGCCGATAATGTAAATATTAACGACGTGAGAGACAAGTAAAAACATTACATTTTTGTAATTTTTGAAAAAACCAACCTAAAGACCAATATGGCTTTTATGTCATTGATAGAGTACATTTAACACTATCCCTACCAAAAGTTTAAAGAAAAAATTTGGAGCCGTTTTTGAGAAAATCTTGTTTTTGTAATTTTTTAAAATTGAACATATTGCACGCAATATTGCACGAAAACTACAACAATTTTGAAAAACATTTACATGACCTTTATTAAAGAACTTAATATGCAGAACAAATTTTATTTGAAGAAAAAATCTCTATCTTCAATTTTGTAGTTGGAGAAAGACGCCGAAAAAAAGTCAAACTTTCACAATTTTCGAAAATTCAGAGCTGTACGTGAAAATCGGACCTATACCATGTTAAAATGTGTATTTTACTCTATTCATACAAGCAATTTAAAGAAAAAATTTGGAGCCGTTTTTGAGAAAATGTTGAAAATCCCCGGGGGGGCTTTATATAAAGTACCCCCAAATTTTGAAGAATCTGTTTCAAAATCTCAAAGCTTCGACTAGAATCAGATCTACCGGGGAATATTCATTTTGGAAGAAATCGTACTTAGGTTTAGGCGCTAGCAGTGTTCACAGACGGACGGACGGACGGACGGGCGGACGGACGGGCGGACGGACGGGCGGACGGGCGGACGGACGGACGGACGGACGGACGGACGGACGGACGTTTTCCTTTCAATTGGGTTTTCGGTATCAAGGACCTAGAAAACAGGGTTTCTGGCTACACCACGTGTTAGGGGATTTTTTTTTTAATTTAGCAACTGGTTTTATCCACTTATTCGTTTTCACGGCCCGGCAATTATTTTTTTCCGCCGAAAATTGGCCATTTTTTCGCGCAGCATTACATAACTTTCCCTATACTACGTGTATCACTCCGTGTATACGTACGTATACGGGAAAGTAAAAAATATATAGACATTTTAACGAACTTCAATAAAAGCTACTTTCCTTATATTGAATAATATTCAATGAATCTTTATCCATCACGGTAGAATTTTCCAAAGTTCTGGTGATACCATCGACGTTAGGCAATGGGATAATTAGGGTACAATGTAGCAGCGATAATAGTTGGTGTTAGCATTTGAATGTGGGATAGGATACGAGATACGATCGGAGGAACGTTATACTGAAAATGCAGAGAGTCTTGTAGGCAACAGTTTGAAATACTGATTGCTCGTACATTACGAAGAAACAAACATTGTACTTAAAGATCAAGCTTGAATTCCGAAGGAACCAATTAACAAATAATGCCATTAGCTATTTCCATTCTGTTCAAAGCTTTATTTTCAATCCAGAGCATTTCCTCCCGACATTCGCCGTCCTGGCAGAATGAGCGTCGCGATGCGCGATTGGCAAGTTTCCCAGGCTGAACGGCTGGCGGAACATCGGAAAGACGGAAACTCATTGACGGAAAAGCGGTCGAAAAGGGAAGAGGAAGGCGGACGGATGAAGGGACGGACGGAAGGAGGAAGGGAGTGCGGACGGTCAGAAGGAAGGACGCGCCCCGTGCTTCTGCGGCCGCTGTGGGCTGAGGCGGCTCATTGTTGGCAGAGCTGTCATAGAGATGCAAATGAGATGACGTGTCCATTACAAGCAGGCTGTCGTGTACCATTAGAGACTCCGTGTTATAGCATGATATTCCCAGTGTATTTTTTCTTGTGGGTGATAAGTTAAAAATGTTATTGATAATGTGATGTCTGCCGTGTCTATTACTGCTTTCTAAATTTCTTTCTTTTTAGACATTACATTTTTGACTTATTTCTTTGAATTGTTTATAATTCATTTAAATAAAATATAGATTTGCACTGTTTTAATTGTCTTCGCGGAATATGTTGTTTTCAATACTTTAGAATTTGAAAACCTACTGCTTTTAATTTAAATTCAATTTCAGGTTTTCCGTGTTTGAAATCAATTGCAAAGCTTGAGCCTTGGAAAAGAGTTTTTTGTCATCTCTCAATAACAAAGTTCTTTATAATGACTATTCCACTCGTGAAATTAAAACCATTAGTGTTTAAGTATATATATATATATATATATATATATATATATATATATATATATATATATACACACACACAATATCCTCCAATCAGGGCGGTGTGTCGGTATAACTTTGATTTTTTCTATCCCATGTTTCTTACCTCTGCCCCCGCCAATCATAAGTTCCGACTCATGTATCTTAGCAGTCGGTATGTATCCACCGCTGTGTGCAATAAACCACGTATGTATAATATAACCTTTTTGATTTTAACGTCATTTTCAATTACTTTCAATAGGAATACCATGGCAAAATTCGGTGACGCGTCTGACGACAAAATCAATTAAAATAACTCGTGAAGTTCCAAAAAACACGGAGAAGAATATAAAGTATACTTGGCATGAATATTTAGATGCATTTTTTAATCCTTCACTGTTTTAAAGTAAAAGTGCAATTTGTCAAGTTTCTACGAAATTATTTTCTTTAAAGACTTCATTTATAAAGATTGGTTGCACAATCAATGAGCTCATCAATCAATGAGCAAATAAAGACAAACACATTCATCATCAAACACATCTGTTTCAGAGTCCAAGGTGATTGTGAATGAAAATATAGAAGTTCCTTCAACATTTAATTTTAAAAAGTGCGCGTTTAATACATGTATTTTCAACTGAAATAATATGTTTGTTACTTTAAAGAAAAATAAACATACATTTCATGTCATCGTCTGTATATTCACTTGTTTATCTCGATTTTGATTACGTATCGACCGCATGGTTTAACCTTGCCCATCTGCTACATTAGCAGATGGCCGTGGTAGAACTGGCAAAATATAGAAGGTAATTGAAGAAAGTAAATTAATATAATATTAATATTTGGCTCATTTTGGAACTATGTTAAACGTAATTTCATTCGTGAAATAGTCCTGTTAAATACCACTCGTGCTTTGGAAGTTATGAAATGAATTCCAAAGCACTCGTGGTATTACCCCTAAAAATCTCACTAAACCGTATACATTGCTCAATCAACCGCAACGAAAACTCTGCACAAAATAAAGTACTTAATCTATGTCATACATTGTCATTGAGGAATATATATTGAGGAATTTTGGACCTACTATAAAGAAATTATCAAAAAACAACCCCAATTATTTTTTAAATGTTTAACCGGTACTTAAAACTACAACTTCACAAACAATTCAGTGTACTTCAGCAACGCCCTCTGGAAAGAAAATCAGCGTTGACTTCACGGGTGTAGGCAAGGCCGTCTAGAATAGTATATTAGAAGGCCTGAGCCAATGTGAATGTCACGTGATCCGACGTCACAATCGGTGGCTGAATATTTTTCGTTTTCGCATTTGCTCTTGTCAACGAGCTAGAATATTCTAGCTAATTAGCCCTTGTAGGATAAGTTAAGATGCGAACGGATGTTTCAATAATTCAGTATTAATTGCGTGCTCGGTTTTCTGCATAAAAAGAATTCCTTCGTCTATTATCTTCAAGTAAGCAAGGTATGTCTACTTCTAGTATTGATATACGTATATGGTACTATTATCAATTATTTTATGTAATATGTGTTGTAGTATGTTTTCTTGCTTGCACTTGGATGTGTAGTATTACTATTATACCCTGCATTTTTTTCAGTGAATGCAAACTATCCTTAAAGGAAGACACTTTGAAAATTAGGCAGGAGAGATTTATGACAAAATGTCAAGCAAGTGAGGTGTGCCATGCTGTTGATCGAATTATGATGAATCGACGGAACGCGTTTCAACTTTTAAATTTCCAAACAATCCTGCTCTGTGACAGAAGTGGATGGAAACATAAATAGGAAAGATTTTGTCCCCTCAAAGAACTTGTGTGTGTGTGTGTGTGTAAAACACTTCGACTCAAAATTTATTCTCCACCAGAACAAGGCAGTAAGAAGAGAGAGTGTTGAAATATTTACTAAAGGAACGTATCTGACCATAGTAAAAGATGCCTACCCTTCTATTGCAGTGAATAGCCTAAGTACTTGACGAAAACTCACCAAGTGTTTCAGATGTAGATATCTGAAAATTTTGAAATTATGTTCCTGAAGCATGAAAATCAAAGAACTTAATTGAAGGGCTTTTGTATAAGAGACCAAGTTTCGATTAATAGAAAACAGAGTTTCGAGTTCTGGACAAATTCTGCTCACGATAATAGAACATAGTACTTCATGTGTGTCAACATTTTATGAAATAAACCTATATATTAGGAATGCTCAGTGATAAATATAATGATTTCAAGAAGTAAGTCGCAAGGTCACAAAAGTGAGTGCAAAATAGGAAGACATGTAAGTCAATTTGAAGCGTCCAAAACAATTTTTATGTATTTCCAATGTGATTTGTGTCTTTTGAATAATCTCATAAAGTCTTACATAATCTGCTGGAGTATTTTCTGAATAAAACATTACTTTCCATCCTTCCTCTTCTTATTTTTGAGCAGCTTAATTTTATTAACTTACCTATGAATATTTTACTGTTCCTTACAATATTAACAAATATTAATAATTACTAATACGGCCATCAGAGCAATATCTGATAAATGTATTACTAATATATCTGCTATACTACAAATTTTGATATTGAATTAAAGTAGACAACTTGAAAGAAATAGAGCATGACAATTATAAATTGAATTGTTATCATGAAGGTACTGTAACACCCGCCCCCCGTACACACGACCACTCATCGGTGTCGGCGGTGTTAATCTCTCTCAGGGCGTGACCCGACTCACCTGTGGATTCCCGTCTGCTGCAGGTTGCCTCATGTGCTCGGCTGGAATCTATTTAGGACGCATGCGTGACTGGGCATATTCATGCACTACACAGTAAAACGCTCTTTCATGATTTCTGAGTTTAATTCACAGCAAAAAATTATCGGGTGAAGCCCCCTACAGTTCTTAATACTATCTTAACCTAACTTATAACTAGCTTAACTTAACAGTCCAACCCTTCCGGGTCATCGCACGGGCGCTCCGTTCCTCCGGGCGTCGGCATCGGCCCGGGTGTCGGGCGGCAGGGTAGCGGCCCCCCGTTTCCTGGGCCGGTCGGGCAGCTGGTGGCCGCGGCGGCGGTGTCGCGGCACGCGGCAGGCCTTGGCTGCGGCGGCGTAGGGCTGCACGCGGGCGGCGTGCGTGACAGCGCAGCGGCGGCGGCGCGGCGCGTGGGCTGGCGCGGCGGCGACGACGGCGTGGCGGCGGCGGCGCGCGGGCGGGCGCGCGCGGCAGGCATTGACTGCGGCGGCGGCGGCCAGGAATCGCCACACCAAAGCGTCTTTTAGTGGCGGCCGGCCCTCAGGCCGCGTCCGAAAGCTTCTTCGTTCATTCGAGTATCGGCACTCACACGGTGTTCCGCCTCTCCCATCGGCGGCACCTGAGCGGGCGGTGAGGTGGCGACGATGCGTTGCCGGCGGCGATCTAGCGTCTCGCGGCGGTCGTTGCCATCGGACCCAACACCTCGGTCGTCGCTTACATCGGAAGGTAACGCTCGCGGCCGTCGTTCGTATCGGAATGGCCGAGTCTCGCGTTCGCAGCAACCTCCCTTGCTCGCGAGATCACATGTCTCACCCCCGCCTAGTGTTCGACTATTGGCGCAGCCAAACCGCGTGATGCGCGCCGTCCAATTGCCATGGGTCCATCGACGGTTGGAACCCGATTTCGAGTGGGCGTTCACGTCACCACGATTTCCGAGAAGACGCTGGGTGCTCTGACGCAGCGCTCGGAAATACCAGAGGTGTGGCAAACGGTCTTTGAACAAAGGGAGGCGCTCCCCCCGGCGGCCGGCGGCGACCCTTCGCGCACTCAGGTAGCGGAGAAACGCACATTTTCAGCCAGCTAAGTTTTCCCGGACTCCCTGTTATATAAAATATTCATCTCGCACACGCCGAAATTAGTTCGTGTGCGACCGTCCCATTACATTCACCCCCTCCACCGCCTAGCTATGAAATCGGAGAGAAAAGATGATTTCATGGCTCAACAGAAAACTAATGGCGACGGGAGCAAACGGAATAATTTAACAAAAAAAAACCCTAATCAAAATATAGACGAAATACACACTAAAACTACAAATAATTGAACAAAGTGCTTACAATAGCAGGAAAAATAAAAAAAAACTATGACAAATGAAGCGAGGGAAATACTCTCGGGAATATCTCATCCACAAACACCACCATTAAAACCAACCCTGTAGCGTCCTCGTTATAGGAAATAAGAACTCCAACCCACATCAACAATAAGTAAACCGTCTAACAATTAAGCAATGACAATTAAGTAAAATCTCGGTAAACGAATGAAGAAGACACAGGCAGTCGGTAGAGACTTAAACAAACCACATCAACAATAGCATATAAATTCAACGAAGACTAGCACAAAATAGACAACTAGAGCACTAATTAATTGACAAACAAGAATACTAAAAATACGACAATAATTAATGAAAAGGACAAAACAGGTCTCATTCGCGAAATGGAATTAAATTAAAAGCATTATATTTTCCTGCCGGTTGCCTATCGTCTGTGACGAGTTCAAAAACATTGGGGTGAGGATTACCTCGAATAGTGAAAGGGCCTGCGAACAATGGAAAAAACTTCACAAACAGACCTCTCGGCGCGTCAGACGAAGCAGGTGTGCGCAGAAGCACCCTGTCCCCGACTTTGAATTCGTGCGGTCTCTTGACCATCTTCTCTCTCTTTTCAGCTGCTCTATTTAAGTTCGCGTAAACACTGCGGCACCTTTCCTCATAGTTCAATACACTGTGCGTGGCCAGGCGCTCTAAAAGAGGAAAATCGGCTGGTGGCTTCTTTCCGAAATGTATTTCAAAAGGAGATAGGCCCGCGCTCTCGTGAGGTACGCGATTAATCCATTTATTAATGAGGGGCAGTACTTCTGATCCAAACACCTAATAAAATATGCTCCAGAATTTCGGAGACAGAAAGGAGTGCGACACCACATATAACTCAAACCATCGTACAAAAATCCAGTGAATTTCTGGTCATCGGGGTGAATTGCGATCTGCCAGTAAGAAGAAACAAAATCAATAGCTGAAAAATATTTAACACCATGGAATTTCCCTAAAGTGACGTCAATTGGCACGACCGAGTCGTGATCTGGAACAGTTACCTGATTTAACCTCCTAGCATCGAGACAAATACGAACTCCACCATCCTTTTTTCTTACTATTACCAGGGGATTGATATACGGCGTAGAAGCTCTTTTAATAATTCCTTCTGCAATCATGTCTGAAATCGTCTTATCTACTTCTGTCCTCAAAGCAAATGGAACAGGATAATTTCTACATTTAAACGGTGAGCGGTCGGTAACTTGAATGCGAAAGAGAAAATCCTTAATGGGTTCTGTCGGCCGAAGAAAAATTTCAAAATTATTGAACAACATGTCCCGTAAAGCGCTATTCTCGGCTGCTGTCAGACAGTGGTTGCGATCAATAGAGTGGGTGATACTTTCTCGTACCTCGTCCCTATTCAAATTGTTGATCCTGAGTTCATCAGCAATCAATTCATTATTTTCGCCGGTGAACGGCAGTAAATACGGCGGTTCGAACCTCAACACGTTCTCTTTGAAATCGATACAGACCTGTAACTCACGTAAGAAATCAACGCCTAAAATGAGCTCGTAAGCTAGATTTTTGATGACAAGACATGTAGCATCGAACTGAAAAACTCCGTGGCTAATAGTGACAAAGATTTGTTTAGTAATGGGATGGCTTTTCTTCCTATCCGCTCCAACGACGTAAGTTTTAAGAATGGGAAACTCGGGCGAATTTGAGTGTTCACTCTTTAATTTTAAAATAGAATTGCTCCGAAACGGCTGAAACTTCACTCCTGAATCAATTAAATCTGGACTGGCTTGCCCTCGCACTCTGCGGCGATGATCGGACACCTTCTTGCCCTGGCACGATCGACATCGCGATCCGCTTTCTCCTCAAATATTTCGTCAATAATAACGGTTCTCACTAGTGGCATCTCTACAGTACTTGTATTGCGTCCCAAGCGCTGATGCCTACCTGCTCCGGACGCTTCTAATTTTCCGAGGGTCGGTTCCCTCGCCCCTCGGCGGGTGAATGTCCATCGGGTCGTTCGTCCCGAGGTGGGCCTCGGTCGTGCTGTCCCCAGTTTCTGCCGGCGTCGCCCTCTCGACGCGGCCACCTCTGATTGTTTTGCGGTGGAGGCCTATCATTTTCTGTCTCATTATTCCCCGAAATTCGTGCCTGGTCGAATTTTCCTAATAAATCTTGGAATTCGTGGATATTTTCCAAGCGCGCGCTGTTCAGAGAATTCTGAATTCGCTCCGGGAACTGTGATGTGATGATCCAGATAAGCCGGTTATCACTAATTGAAGGATCGCACAAACGGAATGCTGCAATTTTCCCGACGGCATAATCCAGATATGATATCCCCATCTTCGGATACCACCTCTTCTCTAATAGTCGGCGCTCATACGTGAATTTGGTTTCTTCCCCCCAAAACCGTTTCAAAAATTTCTCCCTAAATTCCTCGTATGTCTCGGGAAATCGTGACATTGATAAGCTCCACTGGAGTGCGGCTCCAAACAAACACTGTTGAGCGAATTTTGCTTTTAGCCTGTTGGGTACTGCGTTAGATAACGTAAAATAATCTTCCATGCGTCGCAAGAATTCGCACGGATGTTCGTTTTTCGCACCTGAAAAACCGAGATTTTGCGGCGGCGATAAATGAACTCTACTTCCGTGGCCGTCCGAACATACTCCTGCGGGCGTTTGCATTTCGTCGCGCAAACCGTCGACGCTTTCTCGGATTATTTGTTTGAAATCCGCGCCCTGTTTCTGGATTGACGCCTCGGTCGTCGCTTGCAAATTTTTTAATATCCCCATCAAGCCTAGCGACTTCCGCGATCACCTTCCCATCTAATCTCGCGATTTTCTTGCAATTCGCGGCGCCCTTTTTTTCAACTTCAATTACGGCGTCCTTCAATCCGTCACAAAACTCCGCGACTTTTCCCTTAGTTTCGTCTACGACAGATTCGACATGCGCGTGCAAGCTACGCATTTTCCCTTCCTGTTCTCTAAGCTTGACCTCTACCTGCGCCTCACACTCCGCGAGTCGAGCGTTATTTATCTCGATCGACGCATCTAGTCGTTCGGCGACGGCACCGATTCGTTTAGCAATCGCGACTGATTCCTGAGTGTAAGCGGCGATGTGCTCGTCTAAGCGTGCGGTCGCGGCACTCACCTCCGCTCTTACGCGCTCGCCTATTTGGTCGCTGATTCCGTTGAACCTTTCCGTGAAGTGCTCCGTAAGATCGGCAATCTGATTCGCCGTCTGTTCCTGGCTTTCCCCTAATTTACTGCGTAGTTCAGCGAACTGATTTTCCTGCATCTCTTTATTTTCCAATAATTTGCATTGAAGCTCAGCAAATTGACTCCCCTGAATTTTAGTAAGATTTGCCATCTGAATTTCGTGAGTTTCGGCCAATTTTGCCATCTGATTTTCCTGACTTTCAGCAAATTTTGCCATCTGATTTTCCTGATTTTCGGCAAATTTTGCTATCTGATTTTCCTGATTTTCGGCAAATTTTGCCATCTGATTTGCTATTACCGCCTGCATCATTGCCAACATCTCCGCCCGCTCCTGTGACGCTGATGGCTCACTCTCGTGGTCGGACATCTTGACGTTGAAACGCGCACACGATAAACACTTATCACAGTACACAACACACAAATACAAAAAAAAACAAAAAACACAGAAAATACACAATACATAGCAAAATATCACCCTCGGTGAACAAATTATTACTTTGGCAATTCGCCAGTTTAATTATAGCTACTGCAGTCACGCATGCAAATTTAAGAGACTTTACTGAGGAATCGTAAGTCGGGTCACGTGGGTTCGGGCCATAGATCTGAAATCTACCTCGACATCACAGGTTCGGCGGCACGTCGTCAGTGAATATAGCCAAAATTGGCGACGATTAGCCTCGCCTGATTCGTCGCTTGCCACACGTTGCAAGGCGCCATTTGTAACACCCGCCCCCCGTACACACGACCACTCATCGGTGTCGGCGGTGTTAATCTCTCTCAGGGCGTGACCCGACTCACCTGTGGATTCCCGTCTGCTGCAGGTTGCCTCATGTGCTCGGCTGGAATCTATTTAGGACGCATGCGTGACTGGGCATATTCATGCACTACACAGTAAAACGCTCTTTCATGATTTCTGAGTTTAATTCACAGCAAAAAATTATCGGGTGAAGCCCCTACAGTTCTTAATACTATCTTAACCTAACTTATAACTAGCTTAACTTAACAGTCCAACCCTTCCGGGTCATCGCACGGGCGCTCCGTTCCTCCGGGCGTCGGCATCGGCCCGGGTGTCGGGCGGCAGGGTAGCGGCCCCCCGTTTCCTGGGCCGGTCGGGCAGCTGGTGGCCGCGGCGGCGGTGTCGCGGCACGCGGCAGGCCTTGGCTGCGGCGGCGTAGGGCTGCACGCGGGCGGCGTGCGTGACAGCGCAGCGGCGGCGGCGCGGCGCGTGGGCTGGCGCGGCGGCGACGACGGCGTGGCGGCGGCGGCGCGCGGGCGGGCGCGCGCGGCAGGCATTGACTGCGGCGGCGGCGGCCAGGAATCGCCACACCAAAGCGTCTTTTAGTGGCGGCCGGCCCTCAGGCCGCGTCCGAAAGCTTCTTCGTTCATTCGAGTATCGGCACTCACACGGTGTTCCGCCTCTCCCATCGGCGGCACCTGAGCGGGCGGTGAGGTGGCGACGATGCGTTGCCGGCGGCGATCTAGCGTCTCGCGGCGGTCGTTGCCATCGGACCCAACACCTCGGTCGTCGCTTACATCGGAAGGTAACGCTCGCGGCCGTCGTTCGTATCGGAATGGCCGAGTCTCGCGTTCGCAGCAACCTCCCTTGCTCGCGAGATCACATGTCTCACCCCCGCCTAGTGTTCGACTATTGGCGCAGCCAAACCGCGTGATGCGCGCCGTCCAATTGCCATGGGTCCATCGACGGTTGGAACCCGATTTCGAGTGGGCGTTCACGTCACCACGATTTCCGAGAAGACGCTGGGTGCTCTGACGCAGCGCTCGGAAATACCAGAGGTGTGGCAAACGGTCTTTGAACAAAGGGAGGCGCTCCCCCCGGCGGCCGGCGGCGACCCTTCGCGCACTCAGGTAGCGGAGAAACGCACATTTTCAGCCAGCTAAGTTTTCCCGGACTCCCTGTTATATAAAATATTCATCTCGCACACGCCGAAATTAGTTCGTGTGCGACCGTCCCATTACAGTACTTAATTTCTTATGAGTATCAATTATGGCAGCAAAATTGTTTTATGAATTCTACAAAATTTTATATTATAATTAAGTAGTATGTACAAACATTTAAGCCTTCTCATTATTATGTTAATTTACTTGTACGATAATTGTACAATATCGGAATGCCTTAATACAAATAACTCTAAAATAAATTCCTGGAGCGTCACGAAGGTTTAATGTTTCCTTGTGTTATTGTAAACAAGTATGGATTTCCATGCTATTTTAAGAACTAGATCTGTGTTTAAAACTGTGGAGAGTACGCCGCTGGACAGCTTGCATTTCATGCCAGCCACCCTTCGTGACGTCATTCGGCTTTGGAGCAGGCCTTCTATTCTAGACGGCCTTGGTGTATGCTTTAATCTGAGACGACGTTGACTTCAGCTATCCGTAGTTTTAGATTACGTCCACCAGGACTGCTAGCTGTATGTGCGCGCAACCCTAACTAGCGAAAAAACGAGCTGAGCTGCGCTACTGCATGATACTACCGCACTGTTCAGATACATCCAGAATCTGAAACAGTATGCGAAATTAAACTAAATACTTGATTTTATATACGATTAAATTGCGTGGTTGTACCTCCGCGTTCGGTAATGAAGTGAGATAATATTACCAAAATAATATGGAGTTGCACTGACCCAATTCTGCATTTTTGCATGGACAAATTTACGTAGCTTTCTCAGAAGTTAAAAGCTTTTCTAATATTTTTGTGATTATCAAGGAAAACGAGAAGTTGTCGAAGAGCATTGTGTAATTACTTCAAATGTTTTTAAGGAAGTGTTGTGAATTGTTACAAGAACATGTTTATAATACTGAATAAACCTTTATTGAAAATTTGTTTCAAGTATCAAATGTATAGTTGTTTTATAATTTTCACTTGATATTCTTTTAGGACATTGGAAGTTACCGTTATAACATTTTTAAATAAATGAACACGTTTCACGTTTCCTCTTAATACGAAAATGGGAGGACAGGGAAGAGGGAAGGATTTAACATGCTTGAGATCTCGCACGGGTGCGCTAGATTGACTATAAACAACCAGCGAAAATAGCAGGCGTTGTTTGAGCTGAGAGTAAAACGAAACATGTTATTCTGTATTGAGAGAACATAGTGATTGTATTGTCCCAGAATTTGTAAAAATTCATTTCTTTATTCTTTGAAAATAGGTAATAATCAAAAACATGAAACAAGATTCTGAAGAGGGTTTTCATTTACATTTTAGTGCGTGTGCTGGCATTTTTGGTTATTATTTTCCTGCTATGGTTCCTTTCGTGCGATGTAACCATAAGAGTTCAGCGGCTTGAAATGGTTTTCAATGTATTTTCGTATTTATTACGATTTATTACCGTATTTATTTAAATGAATTTTATCTGTCCTACAACTTCAATATTTAAGCTAGAGATTTCTTTATCAATGATATTTATTCCTCAATTGAATGGTGTCATGCAGATAGAGATCAATACACAAAAAGTTTAAACTGAAGCAAAGGCGCTGAGCAACTTTATTTGATTTTCACAATGCATCTAAGCAAGATCTTTTCCATTGTGTGGATCTTTGGATGCAGTTAACCCACGTATTAGATACTGTCGTTACATCATGAATGACAGAAGATGGCGAATTATAGTTGTCGTTGCCTAAATTATAACTAGCTAAAATGATTTTGGAGAAATATTCCTCGCACACATATCTCATTTTCCTGCTTCCTTGCTGCTCGAAATTTTAAAATATGTCCCAACTTCCCTAATAATTTTCAATAGAAATTATTTTTAAAGTGTGGATGTTTTCTTTCGTAACTTCACTCAATTGTACATCTTTAATTGTATATCTTTAAATGACGATATTCTAAATATATACCACTCTACACGTATATTATCCTGTCCATTGTCTAGACTGCATATCACACGATCCAGGCAACACCATGTGGGGTCATTCTAGCGAAGTACCAATAAATATTTGTAGATTATAGTACCGTACATAATTCATAGACGTTTATTAATCTAAACTTCATTTTTATCGCATTTGCGCATAGTGTGTTTAAATTGCAATTTTTGGACTAATTTGCAGATTATTGTGAGGCAAATTGCGAAAGGAATACACTTTTTTTAGTTAACTCTACCGCTTTTCAACAGTGATCAGATTATTAGAAGCACGCTTGTTTGATACTTTCCATTCTGTACACTTTTTGTTATTGCAGCTTATCTCCGCCTTAATATCCACGATAAAGTGTAGTAGAAATTGGGGTTTCTGCTAACGAGTAACTCGTATTATTTTGATATAGACGTGTCACTATGTTTCACTATCATATTGAAATTTGTTTGCATATAATGTTTTGTCAATTAAAATGAAATAATATCGGAGAAAAGGTTGACATTTTCATTGCGGTACAAAAATATTGTTTATTTTGCAAAATATCAGACGTTATATATTTCGACCAATAATGACAGTTGATTTTCAATTAAGTAGGGCAAATATTCTCAGTAAGCCGACTGTTAGTTTTTAACGAAATTAAGCAAGTACATATATAGTATCTGTTCGGCTTGAATAAAAACAAGTTAGGAAAAATAAATCCTTTTATTAAAAAAGAAAAACAGTCAATTCATTATTTTGAGTAAAATTCAGGTGTATAATTCTGATACATGGACAATTCTCATCATTTTAATAGAGGTTTATTCATCATTACACTTAACTTGCTTATATCTTCTTTTATCACATTATTATTATTATTATTATTATTATTATTATTATTATTATTATTATTCCATTACATCACGACTAAAGATCTTATGAGTCGGCTGAATATAAAATCCACTCCAGGTTGCAACCAGCTACCTAAGGAGCAGATTCGGTGACTATCAGTGCCTCTACAATACTTTACGCAAAATGTGGGCTGTTCCAAATAAAGCTATTTCTTGCACTTCCCAGTCTTTTGAATTACCTGGGAGTTTAGACAAGTTCTTACTCAAATTTTGCGGAACAAATCCCAGAGCTCCGATAACTATCGGGACGACCTATGCTTTTACGCCCCACATTCGGCTGATCTCGATTTCTAAACTCTTGTATTTAAGACGTTTCTCTGCCTCCTTGGTAACGACGTTTTGATCGCAAGGTACAGCAACATCGATAAGTAAACACGATTTTTTGGCCAAATCCCGGATAACTATATCCGGTTTGTTTGCCGCTATCGTGCGATCTGTTTGAACTTGTTGGTCGTACAATATCGTACACAATCCAACAGACGTCACCGGTTTTGGTGAGTGTTCATACCACTTGGGGCATGTGTTTGGAACTTCGAGGGCGGTACAGATCTGCCAGTGGAGGTAGCTACACACCCTGTCATGTCTTTTAAGGTATTCGGTCTTTGCTAGGATTGGACATGCTGAGACAATATGATCAATAGTTTCTACGTGCTCCAGGCAAATGCGGCATTTGTCATCTTGGGAAATTTTGAGAACCGCTTTATCATAATGTCGTGTTCTCAAGGCCTGATCTTGGGCAGCTATTACAAGTGCTTCCGATTCTGGCTTCATCCTTCCCCTTTTAAGCCACATAAATGATTGATCTTTATTGATCTGCACCTTGTCCATTCTTTTTAGGTATTGACAGTGGAGTGGTTTGTCTCTCCACGATTTCTTTAACATTTTTTGTGTCTCACACTTCATGTTTAGCAGCATCAGAAGTTCAGTGTCTGTGTTATTCGACGTGTCTTGCCTAGTTTTCTTCGCAATGTTTCTTGCTACACTAACAATGCCTCTGTTTCCCATTCTTCGGTCAGATTTCATGACCTGCCTCATTAGAGGGTCGTCTTGATGGCTGACTACATACTTCCCCAACCCGACTATTGCGTTGTGCCAGGAGGCCTCAATTTGTCTGAGGCCTCTTCCTCCTTCCTTACGTGCCACATAAAGTCTATGTATATCAGCTCGAGGGTGGGCAGCATGATGCATTGTTAGCAGTTTTCTGGTTTTTCGATCCATGGTGCGAATTTCTTGCTCAGTCCAGTCCACTAGTCCAAAACTGTATTCGGCTACAGGAACTGCCAAACTACCTATTGCAGATATTTTATTCCTGGAATTCAGAGCGGACTGCAGGACCAGTCTCACTCTCCTATAATACTCCCTACGAATTCTCTCTTTCATTCTGTCATTCGAGATGGTTTCACATTCTTCAATGCCCAGATATTTGTAAGTTTTACCTGGCTCAAGATCTTGAATCACAGTGTGCGTATCAATTTCAATGTTCTCAGACGTTGTGAGTTTCCCTCTTTTTAAATTGATTTTTGCACACTTGTCAAGACCAAACTTCATGCAGATGTCATTGCTAAAGTCATTCACGACAGACAGCATTTGGGAGAGAATCGATTCATTCTTGGCAAACACTTTCAGATCATCCATGTAAAACAAATGTGATACTGGCCTTTCATCACCATGGAGCTTAAAACCAAAGTCAGCTTGCGACAACTGTCTCGATAGTGGGATCAAACTAATGCAAAACAGCAGTGGGGATAGTGAATCTCCTTGAAAAATACCCCTGTAAATCTGAATACTTCTGGTTTCTACTGCTTCCTTTCCGCTGTGGATTAGTAACCTGGTACTCCACGACTTCATACTAGCCTTGCAAAATTCAATAAGTCTAGGATGAAATCGATAGATCTCCAGGGTCTTCAAAATCCAATCGTGTGGTACACTATCAAAGCCTTTTGGTAGTCAATCCAAGCCATGTTCAAATTACGTTTGCGTTTCTTTACATCATTCAAGATGACTTTATTCAGTAGCAAGATTTCCTTACACCCATAAGAGCCTTTACGACATCCTTTTTGTTCAGCTGGCATTAGATGATTCTTATCTAGATGTCTATACATTTTGTCAGCTATGGCTGAAGTTATAACTTTGTACAGTACTGGCAGACAAGTAATTGGCCTGTAGTTCTTCGCCAAAGAGCTGTCTCCCGCTTTGGGTAGCAAATACGTGATGCCGCGTGTGAGCCATTCCGGGATTTCCTTTGGGTTTTCAAAAATTTTATTAACAGCCTTTGCTAGATGAGAATGTATTGCTGTTAATTTCTTAATCCAATAAATCTGGATCTTATCAATCCCGGGGACTTCCAGTTTCCCATGTTCTTAATTGCTTGGAAGAGGTCCTCTTCCGAGAATTGGTGAACATCTTCCACTGTTTCTACAAGTTCATCGGCAGCATCAACTTCAGATTGAAGGCAAGATGCGTCTTTGTTTTAGGATCTGCTCTCTTCCCAGATTCCTGCCCAAAATGCTTCGACGTCATCTTTTGAAGGAGTAACAGCTATGCCATTCGGTTTTTGAGTCAGACTGCGATAGAATCTCTTCGCGTCTGTTTCAAACAACGGTTCTGTACACGGAAATCTATTCTACGTTTGTACCTTCTTATTCGTTGAGCCCATGCTTGAATTTTCTCTTTTAGCTTCTCAACTACCATTAGCCTGCTGGTGTCATTTTCAATTTGGTATTTTTGTTCAACATTGAATATTTTTCGTTGAACTTTAGAGGTGTGCGTTGATTTAGAAGATGCCTCAGCTAAGAGTGATATTTCACGCCGGGTGTCGGCTATCCGTTTCATAATTCTGTTCATCCATGGGGGTACATATCTGTTTACTCTGTTTTGCTGTCGGCCGTCGGTGTTCTTGGCTGGCCCCAAAATTATCTGAGATACTAGATATACAGTCGCATATATGATGTGATTGATTTCAGTAATATCTAGATCTCTGCCTGGGGTCTCCACCACCTCATTTAAGACAGAATTCACTGTTTCTATCACTCTTTTAGCTTTGGCATTTTCGTATATTCTCCTCAACGGTTCGCGAGATTCAAACGGAAGTTGACTAACTCTTTCTATCTCGCGCCGAAGGAGATTTCGCATCATGTCCTTATCGTGTAATTCATTGCCAGATGAGTTTTCACCACTGACGTGTGTTTCACTGGAAAGAGATGAACCTTCCACGGGATCATCATTTTCAAGTTCTACATGTTCGTCATGTGGATTGTTCGAGCGAAATACATACTCCGCATTTCTCTCAATGTCAGCAAGTTGTTCTGCTGTGAATTTTCCACTGCTGAGTATGTATCGTCGTTGACTGGCAAGCTTCTTTGAGTCTAGGGTAGGTCTGATATCTGGGTTCCGCTCTCTCCATACCTTGAAAACTTCTATTTCTGAGCCCCCATTTTTCGCTTTTGCATAGTAAAAGCACCACATCACCTCCTTTAATTCATCCCGGGTCCATCTCTGACGATGGCTTCGAGCTACTGCCGGCTCTGGGTCCCTGGGACTAACATCCGTGGGATGGCCAGACGTCGACAAGGTGACATTAGCTCGGTTTCTGAGCAGGTATGGGACTTACTTATTATTATTATTATTATTATTATTATTATTATTATTATTATTATTATTATATTGTCTACTCCTCTCACGGCAAGTTATCTTGAGTTCCGGCAGTATATGAAAATCCACACTAGATTGCACCCAGCTTTCTAAGTTGTAGATTCGGTGATCTGATTGGTTCCACAATACACTGCGCAAAATGTGCGCCGAACCATACAGCACAATAGCCTGAATTGTGTAGTGCTTACTGCAGCCTGGGATCTTAGTCAAGTGTTTCTGAACTTTTTAGCCATTGTAATACGGTCTGTGCGGATCTGTAGATCATACAAGACGGTGTTAATGCCCAGCATTTGTTACTGGTTTAGTGTGGTGTTACTATTTGTTGCTTATCTCTGGGACATTCATCGATTTACTTAAAAGCCAGTGAAGGTATGAGCACACTTATTGTCTTTTCTGATATTCATGTTTAGCCAGAATTGAACATCCCAAAACATATGATCAATCGTTTCAGACTGCCCTCCGCATAGCCGGCATCTGTCTTCCTGTGATGTAATCAAGATGACCTCATAATGGCGTGTTTGTAGAGCCTGATCTTGTGTTGCTATTAGGAATGCTTCTGACTCTCTTTTCGTTTTACGTCTCTTAAGCCACTTGTGCTCTCTTAAGCTCGTGTTAGCTCATCGTTAACGTTCACATTATCGAGACGAGCCAAATATCTGCAGAGGTTTGTTTCTCCAACCTGTTTCAGTAGGTTTAGGGATTCGGTTCTGGTATAGCATTTTGTCAGTGGATCCGTGTCTGCTTGGTCCACCGCTGTCAGGTGTTTTGATACTAGTTTCTTTGCAAGTTTTTGCAGTACCCCTGCTTTCGTTCTTTGCTTTGGTCAGGACAATTTGCTTCATCAAAGGATCGTCTGCTTGCTGGGTTACATACTTAGGCATTTCAACTATTACGTTTCGGTGTGCAGATTCCACTTGACTTAGCCCGCGGCCAGCTTCCGTGCGTGCCACATACGAAATGTCAGTATCAGCTTTCGGGTGCAGAGCTCCATACATTGTATGAAGGTTATTATTATTATTATTATTATTATTATTATTATTATTATTATTATTATTATGAATAAATTTATCAATATTATTTTACCGATTATGTAAACGGAAGTGTTTGAAGCTTTCCATGGCATCCTGTAATTCATTGCTTAAGTTATGTCATCATCGATTTTCTATGTCATATCTTTCTGACACCGCACTCTTCTCTGCGTCATTGTCAACACGTCTTCATGGATTCACAAATCATTGAAGTTTTCTCCCCTATCTCCTTCGTCCTTTTTCAACATTTTACTTCTTGTTAGCATGCCATTAACATTATCTCATAATTATAATTATCGTGATAATAATAATAATAATAATAATAATAATAATAATAATAATAATAATAATAATAATAGATCGTGAATAGGCAAAATACATTGAAAAGTATAGAGTCATACTAAGAACAGTCCAAACTGCCAAATACATAAAAACGTTGCGGTTGGAGTTTTGTACGTGACAAGTTAATAAAAGATTGCTCTGAGTGCTGCTCATGTATATTGAATTTCGAACAAAATGCTTTATTTACCAATCAGAGTGATACGCTTTTTATCATTTTGAAAGTTAAAGTTCATAACATTTAAACATATCTCGACGTATTTTCTACACTTCAACTTCAGAAAGATGAAATAAAGAAAGTCACATCGAAGGAAACTACGGAAAATGAAACCACATCATTACGTGGAGCTCAAGAGAACTTAAGACATATTATTTGTATTGTGTTAAAGGTAATCATTTACAACCCCATTTGGAGTAGTGCATTTTCCTGCAGTTATCGAGTTTCTATACGTGGATGTAACATACTCGAACGTATGTTACAAACCAATGTATAATTATTAGTTGCAGAAAAGAAATTGAAAGATGACATTAACATCATAGCCATTCATCTTTAATATGTTGAAAGTTTCTAAATTTACAAAAATATAATAAATTCAAGTAAACAGAAGTATTTATGTACTACTACCGTGTGGAAGTGCTTTTATAACTGGTTTAAAATAATTAAATGTTCTTGTTTGGAATGCAAATGCAAATTTAGTAGAACGATCCGCGTTAAAACACTCACGTTTCTGGTAAATGTGTCTAGGAACATACAACTAACGAAATGAGGATGTATATCAATATGGAGTTGCAGCTGTTTTTTTAAAAACGCCTAAAACAAAATACTTATTTTCACTGTTCTGAAAAAAAAGTACATGAATCACAAGTACGATAACATCGTGTTTCTTCAACAAAAGATTCTTTAATTCAAAAATGTTGTACATGCGCTAACAACCATTTACATTCAAATGGCGCGTCGTTAGTATTTTAACACCACCCGGACCTCGCAAAAGTAATGTTTCAGCCGATTCGCATATTTAAAACAGGCCCGTGCTTGCACACGGCGGAGCAGCGAACAAGCTCCTAAATTTTGCGTCTCCTCTCTCTCTAAGGTTAATAAATTTCATTGAAATTCATATAAAGGTTCCTCGTTGGCTGTGGAGCTATGCGTTCACAAAGTTGTTCCCGAATGAATTTATTTTGCTTCTTTGTAATCTTATTGCGGCGAGCTTTGTTTGTGGGTCGTTGTAATTAAAAGTGAAATTCTTATCGCGCAGAGAGTCTTGTGTTTTGCGGCTAACGCACTCCCCCCCTTCTCTCTCCCCCTCCACTTCGCTCCGGATATGAAAATAACGGCGACCTATTTCCGGCCCAGGCGGCGCGCCGCGCACAACTTTCGGGACATACTCCCTCCCGCCCCGCCCCCCCCCCCGCCCACCGCCCCGCGCGCCTAGCACTGCCTGTTTCGTCTTCGCTTCGTCCTTCGTACCTTAAGGCGTCTCCACTCATTCGTTATTCGGCGAACAGCGAGCAACCTCCCGCCAACCAGTAGTGTGGATGAATTGCGTGCTATGTGCCGAGGTACGAACATTCGATGTTCGTCCTACCCATCGCGTGTCGGTGGCTTCACAGATTCGGTATTCGGCGAGTAGCGACCGACCGCTCACCGAATCCCGAGTAATGTGGATGAGTTGCTTGCTTTTTGCCGAGTGATGAACCTTCGGTGTTCGCCCTACTCGCCGCGTATCGGTCTTTTAGACACATCAAATGAAGCCAACATTTGCCGAACACATCAGCTGGTCGGGATTGGGCGAGCAGTAGCGCGCTGCTCGGCGAATGGCGAATGCTTGGAGCCGCCTTTACGCTTCCCGCCCTTCCTCTGGCGCCCCAAGTCTGCGAGTTTTCATTGACGCGTCTTTGGCTGATATATCGCGCTGTTTATTAATAAGAGCATCTGTGTTTCAAATATTATCAAAGCTCATTAACGTCCGGCACATGTGATGTTTAACAGTTAAAAGAGGCAATTTATCAATGTTAGGGAGAGAGTTCGAGGGCTCGTTTTGTATAAATTAAAACTTTTAGCGGGGTACACTTTAAAAGTCCAACTTTTCTATTTAGACCAGTGGCAGTAAAACTTACTGTTTCTTTAAATTGTTATTTAGAATGAAGATTGAATTTTATGATATAAAACTATAGAATGTACATAAACGTCAAGCTGTATATCTTAGATGTTTTATAAGCTGTAATAATGACTTCAAGTAAGCTTGAAAAGTATTCATAAGACCAATTTTTTGAAAAAGACATTAAATTGAATTAAGTGATTTCAAATAAATGGTAATAGTGTAAAAAGTGAGTACGCATTTTCATTTTAAGTCTCGATCTGGATTACCAATCCTTCACACAGAACTACTGTAAGGAAATGAAACAATAACATGAAATAAATCCAAATAAATCAATACAAAGTAAGGAATGGTGGACCATGCCCAAGTACAACATACCGAATGATGCATCGCATATCGCCGCAACATATCTCGCGTGACGCAGAACGTATTATCTAGTGCTGAAATAACCCGTTATCCAATGCCGAGTCCTCAATGTCTTTCAATTTTATAAAACAACTTGCCACTCACGCTCACTTGTTCAACTCGTCATCTCACGCCAGGCATGTCGTGCTGCGGCCTCACGGGCTACTTGCTCGCCTGGGGAGCGAGGCACTCTTACGAGCATGAGCAACTTCTCTTGACTCCGCTCTCATTTCCCCTCCAAATCCAAGAAGACGTGTGTAAACATACAAGATAAAGCGGCTTCACACTGCCAGTGTTGTCAGATGTGTTTGTCAGGTGGGATCTATCAATCAACGGAGATTTGAATTAGAATTATTTAATTTTATTTTTAATACTATTTCATGTATATTTTCTTTTTAAATTCTGTCTTATACAAACATTTTTGACAAGGGTCAGTAATTAGAACGCGGAAATCTTTTTCTTGTTTTTGTTTGGGAATATTTTTATTAAATCATTCAGTGGTTTGATTTCATATAGCTATAATCTGAAAACATATGTTATTTAGCCTTTAGAATCCCATAAGGGCAAATACCTCCTTTACAGGGAATGTGAGGTTGACATACATTATTGTTTGTAAAAGACAAAAATAAGAACTTAATATAAGCAAAAACATAATAATGAGAACATAGGCATAATAATAATAATATCACAAAATATAATATAACAAAACATAAATCCTATATAATATAACTTTAAAAGTGTTTATTATTTTTGTTCACAATGTACACTACTTCGTTTGTTTCTGTCTGTAACAATGTTCACAATCTTATTCAATATTAAAACATATATGATAACAATTCGTGCATACGAGCGAGCACCTCTATTGACAGACAAGAATCTTTGTCTCTTAGAGACCTAACCTAATCATAGGAAGTTAATTCAATTATTGCACTCTTAAGTAAAACAATATAAATTAAAGATACTTTCGATTCAAAATTTTATTCCCAATTAACCATTTGAAATCTGGTTGAAGTATTATTGCATTTTAATGGATCATTTGTTTTCTCTAACTCTAGTAGAAAAATATAAGTTAATTTGGCCACATTTGAGACAATAACTGTCAACTGACTTTTCCAAGAGACTGTTGAGGGACAGATATCCAGTGATATACCGACACTTCGGATCAATTTGTTCAACCTTTACTTTCAAGTGTTGCGGCAGTTGCTCTGGTTGCAGTGCCCAAGAACTCTAGGAATTTCCTTGCCAGTTACGATACCATTCCTGTCTCACGCGTAGATATTTGCTTTCGACAACGCTTGCATTAAGATTCCGCTCTATACGGCAGCTTTATTTTTGATAAATGTTGTCTCTTCCCCAATATCTATGTAATCGCTCATGATTTTCTAGTAAAATTCTTGACTTACAATCGGATTTTTCAATAGACAATCTGGATTCTCCATAGGATTTGTCAGGTGTAACATTTTTTCATTTCTTCTAAATCTAGTGATCCACTCGTGTTCCTCTGTCGCTTCCCACTCTGTGTTCATCTCTTTGAGCTCCGTCCCACTTTCCATCCCACTTACCGTCACGTCCGCCTCTGCCTTTGCCTCTGCTCTTCTAACCTTCCCACCCCGCTCCACTCCACCCAACCCCGCGCCTCCCCGTGCCATACGACACCACCCCACGCCACCCCACGCCACCCCACGCCACCCCACGCCACCCCACGCCACCCCACGCCACCCCACGCCACCCCACGCCACCCCACGCCACCCCACGCCACCCCACGCCACCCCACGCCACCCCACGCCACCCCACGCCACCCCACGCCATCCCACGCCACCCCACGCCACCCCACGCCACCCCACGCTACCCCACGCCACCCCACACCACCCCACGCCACCCCGTGCCACCCAGCGCTATCCCACCCCATTCCAAGCCACTCCAAGCCACCACTCCGCGCCACCCTGCGCCACTCCGCGCAACCCCGTGCAACCCCGCGCCAACCTGCGCCAACCTGCGCCAACCCGCGCCATCTCGCGCCATCCCGCCCCATCCCGCCCTGTTCCGCCCTGTTCCGCCTCACTCCACCCCTCCCCGCCCCGCGTCGCGCCCCGCCACACAACATCCTGCACTGCACCCCCGCTCCGCGTACCCGCGCAACGCCCCCCACTACTCCGCACTTACCCTGCGAAGCCCTTGACCCCCTGCAACATGCCTCGCCCCACCACTATGCCACCCCACCCCACTCTACGCGCGCCACCCCCGCACCGTCCCACCCCACGACGCGCCCCACCACACCCTGCACTTCGCCGCCCCACACCTCCCCACCCCGCCCCGCATTGCCTCCCCGACACGCCGTTCCCCACCACACCCCGCCGCGCGCCGCCGCGCCGAGGGCGCGCGAAAGGAGAGCAGAACGATAATCTTATCTGGAGCGATATATTTCAAGGAGCGCCTGATACGTGGCGGACTGTGAACAAAACAGATGTTAAAGAGGCGAGTTTGTAAGTCGGCCGGGGCGGTGGGGACGGGAGCGGGGGCGGGGCCGGGAGCGGAGGCGTGAGCATTGCCGGAGGACGAAGCTGCAACTAGAGACCGCCTTCCGCGCCGTGCCTTCCGCGGCCCGCTGTTTTTTTTGTTTTTAGTAGCAGCTTAGTGCTTTCTCTGGGAACTTAAATACTTCTTTCCAAAGTGGCGGCGCCTGGGCCGTCGCCGTCGCCTCCGGCCTGATAAGCCCTCGCTGCTCGTGCTCGTGCCGCGGCGGCGGCGTCGCCTCGGCTGCACGGCGCTGCCGTCGCCGGCGTCGCCTCCCCCCTCCCCTCGCCGCCTCGCGTGCTGTCGCCGCGCACAGTCTTCTCTAATTCCGCTGCCCTCGCTCGCCCGGGCTGTGTTTGCCGTTCGTGTTGACGTGCCCCCTCGAAATACTCGTCCGCGCTGCCCACACAGCTCCACAATCTTCTCGACCTTGCATCCCTTCACGGCACCCACTCTTTCACCAAATTCTCTGCATTTTCTGACATGAAGCAGTTTTATCACCATCACTTCCTCCTCTCTCATCACCACCTCGTATCCCCTTCGTGTTCACCCCTTCGCGGAAGTCTGCATTTTCTCACTTTCTGCAATTTTATCATCACTTCCTCCTCTCTCACCATCACCACTTATCCCCTTCGTGTTTTCACTCTTCCTGTCTCCCACCACTTTCAGCATTTTATCCGTTCCGTATCCCCACACCGCTGTTGCCAACCCTCCCAGCGAACGTCCCCAGCCTCCCACCGCCGCCGCCCCCATCGTGCCGCCGGCATCGCTAAGAGCATCACAAGAGACGTCGCCGCTTTTAGGGTTGTTCCCGGCGAATTAGGAGTGTCGCCTTGTCCCGGGCGGAGCCGCCTTTTCTAACGGGACGACTATTTCGTCCTAATTGTCGCCGGCGCCGGCCCTAGTTTAAAGAGGAGACCCCGGAGAGGGGCCCGCTGGGCGCAGTCGCTGCCGGAAGGAAGGTCACGTGTCACCTGCAGTTTGGCCCTCGTTTAAACGCATTACGGACCCCTGGGCCCCTTCGCTTCCAGAAAGTCGCTGCTGTAGTGGCTGCTCGGAATTCAGTGGGGCTTGCAGAGAATCTTATACACAGAATTTATGGATTTGAATTTTTTACAGATTTGCTAATACTGAAAATGTTTCCAATGATTGGGTTTTTGTTCTTGTTTCACTTGTTGGGAACAAACTTTTACTTTCAAATTTAATACAAATTAGAAATATTGCTTACATTTTAGAAAATGTTCTTCTTACGTGTCCATTTCTTAATTTGAATTTATTGTAATTTTTGTCCTTCGATCTTCAATCTCTTCTCCACAAAATCAATAAAATTGCTATTTTTTAAGTGAATTCTATATTCTCCAAACATCTCTTACCTATTTACAGATTTACTCCGCGAGATTAAACTCTCTTATACGTCCATGATACATCCGTAAGTGATCAAATCATTCAAGATACGAGGATTAAGTTCATGGGGTGTTTTCCGCACAGTGCTATTCAAGAGTCAATGACATGAAGCTCACCTTGGTTCACACATGGTTGATCATTTCCTTTTAGCAATTTTTATTGCAACAATTTGCAAACATTGTACAAATTTGAACATTATTATGATGTATAAATATTTGAAATTGCAAATAACATGGTGATATGATACTGTGTATTTCGTTAGATTTACCAAGTACACATTTTATTGCAGCGCTAGTATCAGCGAAAGAGTGTTTAATTAGCATTGAATTTGAATATTCGTATCTGTGTGCTACGGATCATAATGAAGTTTACTATTTGCTTACTCTCAGTTGGTGGCCTCTCCCAAACATTGGATGTCGGCAAGCCCTTACCCGTGGCTCTGATGTCAATTGATACATTTTTACTAACTTTTTCTAACATAAATTTTTATAATTACAATATTTCGAAATAATATTTATTATTTTAAAATCACTTCAAGATTATTAGAATTGAAGTTCAAAAAAATAATATGAAGTATGGTATATATTGTCTGAATACTTTTTTTCAGTTCTGAAAATTATTTAATTTTTTTCCCTATAGAATGACTACAAATAGTTTCATTGGGTTTTTGGCACACAATCAATCCCAGAAAAACACATTTAATTCTTTAATTTTGTATCGTTTGTGATAGTAGATATATCTCACTTCGAAAAATAGTAACTTAATTAAGCATTAAACAGAAAAATTAACGTCTACTATTCGCATCCTTGATTAAATGACAGTCACGAGTAGGGCCCGGATAATTATGTACTAAAAATTAGGAAAATATACAATTATATATATATATACATATATATATATATATATATATATATATATATATATATTGTAATGTATAGAAATATGTACAAAAAAGTAAGAGATATGTAACACTTTAATTATTATATCAATTCGTTTTAATAAAATACTTTTGCTTAAATATTGTTCTGTATACTTAATATACTCATAAAAACCAAAATTAAAACATAATACTACTCATAATACTGTTATTTACAATGATATCCGTAACAATGAGAAACAAATATTTGTTTCAAATACTTAGAAACTAGCTGAGTGTGACGTCGCCGACGCTTTAAACTACCTTCGGTTATTTGACTTGTTTTTTTTCTTCAACTTTGTTGTCTTTTTCTTCATAGTCGTCGTCTTCTTCGTCGTCTCCTTCTTTTTCTACGTCGTCTCCTTTTTCGTTTTCTTCTTCGTCGTCGTCCTCGTCTCTCTTTCTATCTTTCTCTTCGTCGGTATTGGTACTGCATTTTAATCAACGCCACCTACATCTAAGTAGGTGGCGTTGATTTAGCTCCTGATATACCAAGATCACAGCCCCAAAACACGAAAAAACACGTTTTTGGAAATTCTGTACAATATTATGGCTGAACCTGAAAAAAATCATCAGTTTCACATCAGGGAGCCAAGACGCGTCGAATAACACCTCGTTTGTCTGGATTGGTGCACGGGAAGTGGTCTACCCGTGAGAGACGGAACGGCTCATCTGCAAGCATGCACACGAGGAGTTTACTCAAATACTATACAGGGTTGAAAATTTTTCCTATTATCTGTTGGAGGGCTTTGTACCGATAAAGTGTTCCACATTGCATGAAGTTACTAGTGTATATTTAAACTTTGTCCCAACATGCCACTGTTCAATGCTATTCACGGATTAGGGAATAAAAACAATGCTGGTTGATATTTAATCAAATCAGCACAAATTCCGCTTTACTTAATTATGTTCTAACCCAGACGTTAATGCTAGACTTATCTGAAAATATAAACCAATCGCCGTGAATTATTTTCTGTCTTTTTCTTATGCAGAAGCTGCAGGTCACATCATGATTTTTCTATAGATTTTCACCTCACAGAGATACTTTATAAACAAGGGTTTAGGCTCCAGTGCAACAAATGGGGAAAGAAAACCATTAATGACGCATTCTGAGCTGCGTTGGTGCGTGTAATTTTTGGCGAAGGATATTTAGGTCAAGGCAGACCTCTGGAAAATGCTTTGTGGGCGCGAGTTATCGTCTGCTAGACGTCATTTTCATACACCATCTTCCTTTCCGAGCAGAGTTTGTTCTGTTATACTCGCGCTGAAATCTAGACGCTGAAAGCTTTGAAGTGCAATAACGCCTTGCCCTTTTGTAGGATATTGCGTGCTACAATATCAACATTTTTACGCGATGCAATAGCGCCAATTTAGAGAGGAGGCTGTATAAAAATTGTTTGACAATGCTAAATTGCTTATCTGGGTGATTCCTTATCAAAAACATGTTCGATAAATGAAGAATTATACATAAAGAATGCAGAAAGAACGAAATATTAAGAAATATTTATAAATATGTACTTTTGTGTAAAATATGTAAATACATATACTTTCGGGTAAAATATGTAAATATATGTACTAAACAGTAATCGGTTTTAGGCACTAATCAACATGAAACGTAAGTATATCGTGGTTTTGACGTGATAGAGTGAACTTACGGAAATATGTAATTACATAATTATCCGGACCCTAGTTACGAGGAACGGGCGAGACTGAGAATCTTTTTTTTCAGTTTTCTTCGTCTGTGATGCAATCCACTCGACTACATGTCGGCCGTTTTATCTGAGGTTAATGACATATTTTAAAATAGAGGTCGTGTTATGCAACTGTTAGATCCAAGCCATGGATCCTTCCACTGTCCTCCAGTCTAATGACCAACTTTATGCAATTCCACGGTAATTTGTGACACCGAGTAACGTTTTCCTTGAAATTAGATTCTGAGGGCCATATGGCATTAAGCCATAAGATTCACATCAGAATCGTCTATAACTTAGTACGATATTTGATTTTGACGGTAACGCAATTCAGGTACCTTATGTGCTCCAAAAAATGAAACTCTGTGTCACTATCATGTGTACGTGGGTTAGCAGTTATATTTCATGGCTAAGATTAGAATTTTTAATAAAAAACAGAAAAGAGGGGTAAATATGAAGGATAATCTAAAGAAAACTATTCAATTTTAAAAATAACAAACTATATACATTTTATAGCAATGCTAGTAGGTCGAACTAAAAATTGAAATGCAAGAAGAAATTACTAACGCGGATGGTCGACAGTGAGACTGGTCACTCCTACGCAGGAGCAACAAAAACACTGGCTTGTTGGCACAGAAATGTGCAGATGAGGCAATAGTTTATTGTCGTACTCCTAATACAGTTCTTGGGAGCTACATTGAATTTCAAGAAACTATTGTTATTACAACTTGTAACAGAAACAATTGAAATCAAAGGCGAGTGCGGCGCTAACATGTCGGCCAATGGCGGGTTAATACCTTAGGGTACAAGTGAAATGAAAACTTGACTACATACCTATTAAAACAACAGAATATCGTATAACGTATGCATGGATAACAATGCGGTAATGTCCCGGATTATTCTCTGAAGATAGAAATTATTACGTGAGTTGTTCTAATAACCACCGGTATCATTGGCATTTCTGTTTAACTTTGCTGGGACTTCCACTCACAGAATTGTGGTGGTTCTTGCACTAACCCCCGACACGATCACGCACACCGCACTACTCTCGTGTGTAGCGGGTAAGTATTCTCTGAGACATTAGGCGAACTAAGAGGTTTTCTTCAGAATTCGTTTTAAAGCATTGGGAACAGAAAACCACTTTCGATAATTACCACGAGATGGGAGAAAATAAACAAAATAGTTGCTTTTTATTGGTGATTATACAAGTACAGTAAATTCTTTAGCGTACTAGATTTACGAGATTTTAAAGATTTTACTTTAAACCAGTGAAACTACTAAAGGGAATAAATCTTCTCTAGTTAGTTTCCCCAATCTATTCCATCTGGGCTACCTCTCCGTCTTTCTTTCTATGGTCTCTCCATCTGATAACTATGGGCGTAAAATACGTTTTTCACATTTTCTCAATGTTTGATTCCTTAGTAACGGAATACAACTTATTGTACTCAAGCACGTACTTTCCAACATTTTTTCTAACTTTTAAAATGTGTACAAATTCAGAGAAATCAACGAAACCCAATCTTGTGATATGTTTTGGGTGCTTTTTTGTATCTGAGAAAAAATAAATATTTGGTGCCGTTTTAAGGGAAAAAATAAAATTGGGAGTTCTGTGAGCGATACCCCTTTTATGGCGGATAGATGGCTAGTCTGATTATCCAACCTCCTTCTTTATCCTTTGTGTTCTTTGCTCGGTCCGAGAGAAACATTTGAAGAAAAAAATTGAGCCGTTTTACAGGAAAAAATAAAATTGGGGTTCTGTGAGCAATACTACTTTGTACGGCAGACGGTTTGTTAATCTGATCCTCCAATCCCCTATTTAATCCTGGCTTGGGACACAAGTAGCCTCCGTTAGGTAACTCGATCCACTCAACGTTTGCTCCAGGTGGAGATGCTACAGTCATGACTTATGGAGCAGCGTCTGATACTAAAAGAACCGAAACTCTGAAACTGAATTAAAATATAAGGAATGAGTGTGGAGAGACAGACATAGCTAAATTCACAAGTACAAAAAGAAAAGTCTGAGGTGAACACGTTTCCAGGGCAGATACTGGTGCTGATCGAATATCAAGAGATTCAAGAACCATTTAGGCAAGCGTGATTCAGGAAGATCAAAGAAAATATGGATCGATACTTGGACATCTAAATTTCTCGATTCATCATGAAGATGAAGAGAGAGGAAAAAAAGGCTTTACCTTCATAGAAGAAGACAATAATTTTTCTCTATTACGTATATAAGAATAAAAAACATTGAAAAAACAAAAATAATAATTTTTTTACTAATAAATTACGTACGACACTAGCATATCTCTAATTTCTACGTGATGTCCTGACATCGAGAACCCAGAAACTCATATCTTTATAATCTGTAATATCGAGAAGATATTACAGAAACTCATAGTTTTCATTAAATGCACATTACTATCATGCTAAAGAAATGGAGATTTATTTTCAGTCAAATTAAATTTAAAGATTTGCTAAACATTTCCAATGTTATAAAAATCTTTTGAAAATATCCAACGAGTTGACTGAAGTCTAGAAGCTGAATATCCAGTGGCTCCAACGTGTGCAACCCGAGGCGCGGTCTGGAGGAGAATTCTAGCGGCTGGCTGCTCTGGTCGTTAGTTTCCCGTGGTTTCTCTGATCAACACCACACGAATGCCGGAGCAGTTCCCTACCAAACTGGCCACGGACGCGCGCCCCGTCCTTGTTCTATCCTCACCCCATACTTAAATATACTTACACTAACATGCACTACACTACCACACATGCCGAGAAACCAGTCGAGAACTTAGAACTTGTTCCGGCTGGGGGCAGTGCCCCGCAGATGGGAGATACATGATTGAAGAAAATCCCGCTAGCGCGTGGTAACCGCCACATCACAAGAAAACATGCACTATACTTAGCAGCTGACGCGCCTGGAATCATGACTTAATGAACCAAAACCGAGGTGCGGGCGGTTAGATGCGCGTGGCGAGCCCGGCCGAGCGTGGAGCGACGCTAGCGCCCAGTGCGGCCGCCGCGTGCGCTACCTAGACAAATGCCCGCCGTTCCGGCTGTCTGCGCGCCGCACACGCCGCTTCCTTCGCCCCGTCCGCCCGCCCAGCCCTCCCCGCCCGCTTCGCACGCTAGCTCCCGCTCCCGTCCACCGCAACCCCCATCTCGTTCAGCAGATAAGCCTACGGTCATCGGTCGTCAATTGAGCCAACTCGCGGTTTTATACTCAGCGCGTCGGCTCGCATTCTGTGTCAAAAGAAGTGGTTCACTTACATGAAAATATTGCCCTTAGTATGTCACAAAATTGCGTCACTAAATGAGATGTACATTCGGAAGAGAAAAGCGTAAGACTAGTAACACAAGTATATGATTAATATCTCTAATGAAGTTTAACTTCTAAGATATTGACAATTGTCGAATGACATTTCATATTCAATTTTTTTCTCAGGCGTCTAATTATTGGTAATATTTATTTATCATGATTAATAAATATAACTTAACATGTTTAAATTATCGTATTTGATTGTATACATTACTTTCATTTCAACATCAACTTACAAGTAATCGAAATTTGTATTAAAGCACTATAAAAATATTTAATAGCTGTGTATATTTCCTATTTCCTATCCAAATCTTACAGAATCCATATTGTTACGTTTTATAAAAGCAATAGAAGCATAAATATTTCCTTCTCCATGCGCAGTAAATACATGTTTTATGGCAATGCGATTGTTATATAGCTTTGTAGTGGATAATAATTTTGTTTTACCACCATTTTTACTTGACTGTTTCTTTCATGACGATATTTTAATATGAAGAATAATAAAATAATTTAAAATCACTGGTCGTAAAAGAGCTTAAAGCTTTTTATATAGACCGATTGCTCGTATCCTTCTATCTAATCAGTCTCACTACCTCCTGTCCATCACCGAACGCTCTCTACTCTTCTTCACGGAAACTAACATCTGCCTCCACTCGCCAGGCCTCCGGCACGCTCTCCTGCCTTTTCGCTCGCCCGCACATCAGCCGCCCATGTATTCACCTGCCCACCCAGCCGTCTATTCGATCTCACAACTATTCACCCACCTTGGCGACTCCTCGCCTACCCAAAAGCCCGCACGCCCGATTGCATGACCGATCATCCGCCAGCTCGCCCAGCCGCCACCTTGCTCACCCGCCAGCCCGCTTGCCCGCCCGCTTGCCCGCCCGCTTGCCCGCCCGCTTGCCCGCCCGCTTGCCCGCCCGCTTGCCCGCCCGCTTGCCCGCCCGCTTGCCCGCAGGCTTGCCCGCCCGCCTCCGCGCCTGCCCGCCCGCTCTCCCGCCCACTCGTCCGCCTGCCCACTCCACACCCGCCTAGCCGCTCGTCCTCTCGCTAGTATGCCTTCGCGTCCGCCTGTGTACCCCTTAGCCCAACAGCACACCCGCCCGCCCACCCCTCAGCCTCCTCGCTCCGACCGCGTGCTCAGTGTTATTTCATGGAGTTTCGCGGCAGCGCGGAGACGCGCAAAGCAAACACGCTCAATATGGAGGCAGACAATTTAATCTAATTGTAGACAGGGCGAGGCCACTTCTCCTGAAAACTCCTCTCAACAAAGTTTTCCTTTCGACTAAATTGTTTATCATGTTGACACAAGCTAAAACCCCGCGAAGGGGCCGGGCCGGAGCGGGCCGACCGGAGGGACGGGGACGCAACGCGCTGTAGTTAGCGACGAAGGGCGCGCCCTCCTGAGTTGGCCCTGAGGGCGGGGGCGGGGCCTCGACCGCGCTGAGCTCACCTATCGCCTGGCGCTCTCCACTGACCAATAGAAGAGCGTCAGGAATGTTACATTTTTTCTTTTTGATTGTATTTGACACATATTTTTTAATTCTCTTTGAGGCATGTATTTTTTGTGAAACCACGGATAAAATAAGTGTGTTCTGATCAGCCTATCAGATACGTCTTAGTTGAAAAAATTAATATGATTGTTGGTCTTTTTCTCACTAGTGTTTTTGAGAGACTGGACTCTAAAATTAAACATTCAGCTAGCATACCAAAAACACGGGTGGAATATTTATGTGAAATACCACTCATTAAATTTGTTTCTCGTGCTACTCACGTGAACTCGGGTGTACTCTCTTGACTGAGTTGTAACTTAACATTACACATAATTCAACACTTAAGAAAATTGTTTTTTATCTTCGTTAAAATAGCGTAAACGAATACGACGTAATGATTATAAAAGCCGCTTTAATAGGGTTCCGTTCCGCTCAGCTAACTTTTTTGTATATACTATTTTGATCATTGATTTACTCCATCAACTATTGGCCAATCTAAAGCTTTGAAGCTCACCGTCAACATTAACCTCCACCCCACTTCTTTTAATCAAGCTGTGTATGGTTCCCATTTTCCACTAGCGAGACAGAACTATGATGGCCAGAGAGTGTGCTTTACAGAATCAATACAATAGAATACATGCATTAATCCAGTTGAGTATAAATTGGATTGAGTTCAGTCTACTTGTCGTTGATTTCGTGCGATTACCCATCTATCTACCAACACGCGGCGTATTCAATTGCGAAGTGCTCGCGTGCATGAGCTTTTGCAGCGCTGATTGAGCGAGGGAGCGCATTGGCGCAAGGTGAAACAACGACGCATCGACTGCAGCCTCCGCTTCTTGCCGGCGCGAGGCGAGCGGCGCGCGGCGTGCGGCCGGGAGCGCGCCTTGTTTTGCGGCGCGGACTGCGCAGCGGAGTTCATCGGGCGTGCGTGCGAGGCCGGAGGGCAGAAGAGGGCGAGGGCGCGAGGAATTTGCTGTGCTCGTTCTTGCGTGTCGGCGCGGCCGGCGCGCCGGAAGAACTGCTGGACCGCCCCACCCGCCTCGGCCTGCCCTGCCCCGCCACACCCGCCCACCACACCCGCCCACCACACCCGCCCACCACACCCGCCCACCACACCCGCCACTACCCGCCCTACACGGCACTCCGCGCCACACCCTGCCCGCATCTCACGCCCACCCCGGCTAGCTGTGCCCTCCCTGTCCGCCCCAGGTCCGCCTCACGCCCGCCTCACGCCCGCCTCACACCCGCCTCACGCCCGCCTCACGCCCGCCTCGCACCCGCCCCACGCCCGCCTCACGCCCGCCCCACGCCCGCCCTACGCCCGCCCCACGTCTGCGCAACGCCTGCCCCGCCCCACGCCTGCCCCGCTCCACGCCCGCCCCACGCCTGCCCCGCCTCACGCCTGCCCCGCCTCACGCCTTCCCCGCCCCAAGCCCGCCTCGCCCTGCGCTACGGTCCACCCACCGCTTGGCTCGCTCACGCGTGTACTATCACGTGTGTCTGTGTGTGCGTGTGAAAAAGGAGCGGCATGGGAGGGGGAGGGACGTGCGCTGACCGCGGGGCGTCGAGTGGGGAAAGGCGGCGGCGCCGCCGCTGTCTCCACCGCTTTGCGCTTCTCCTATATCAAGGCGAGGCTTTTAGGCCTCCTCCACCCATCCTCGCTCTTTTCCTCTTCTCAGGCTTCTTCTCCTTCCCACCCTCCACACCCGGATTATATTTTCACATCAACCTTTTATCGTAATATTTAACGAAACAAACAAGAGATTTATGTTACTGTCAACATTTTTCAAAATATCACTAGATTCAACTTATCCTTAATAATATTATCATTCATATTTTTAGGTTTCTCACCTCCTCTCTTTTTTATATACATACTTTGGTTCTTATTATCATTATTTCCCCTGTTATTCCTATTATTTTCTCATATTTATTGTTCTTATTTTCAATTTTATCTGTCTCTTTCCAAGAGTTTAGCTTGTCTCGCTTAAAATATAGAATTTTTTTTATAGTTCGCTTTCTTTTTAAGCCGTATTTGAAACTTTGCCTTAATATTTCTTCATTAATCACACATCATTACTAATTCACGCATGTTTGACCAACAATAATTCATTTTTTCTATCTGCTATTGATTTATAATTAAAAATTTGTAAATACTATACCTACAATGCATGTATTTAAATTCAAATGTGCTGTGACAAATGATATTTTTTACCTTTTACGATACACAAAGAAATATCACTCATTTTTAACCGCTTTTGAATACATAATCACCTGCCGATTGCTTAAGAAATGAACCTTCTCTACTGCTGGAATAACCAATATACTGTGACACCACCTGACACCCGTAACTTTCTGTCGATGTACTCGCAATGCCAACCACCACTTACCCAAACACTTGCCAGCTCAGGTGATCCGGCGCTTCATCACCGGGGACACGATATTCAAAATCAATTTCGAATTGAGGTTAAATAAAAAAATTCTAGACGTGGGATAGAGCATGGGGACATGAATACTTTTCCGTGGTTTCCTGAAAACACATTTTATCCTCTGTATGTGCAATATATACGGATAAAATATATATTCTGACTACACGACGTGATAGAAGAATTATAAGTAATATACTATATAATTATAAGGGCATTCTTTATCCACTTTGTTTTCGCTAACAGGTCGCGCCAATAAGAGTTTTTCTGTCAAAATTCGCCATTTTTCTCCGCATAATTACAATCTGTGTAGCGAGATAGTAAAAAAAAAATAATGAACATGTTCCTTCACATCTTTCATAATGATATGCAATTTTCTATTAGTGTAAAAAAACTTCCTTCTTGTTAATGTTGTCACTCTACATCAAAAAAGGGCAGAGATACGAGCTTTTGAGACGTCCTCTGCTCTGTGAAAATCGGTAATTGTGGGTCGTATTCTCTGGCGTGAGTTTGCGTTGCTGGCGTGAGGGGCGAGGGTGGAGACTGAAGGCGCCGTGGGAGCGCCGCGCAGCCTGATCCGCGCAATTAACGGTCGATTATCGGAAGCCGCAGCCTCGATTCGCGGATCGGAGATCATCGTCCCGGGGCTCAACAGCGGATGCAAGTGCCGCCCCTGCTCGGCGGGTTGCAACGCGCGATCCGAGGGATGCACTTCAAAGGCAAACGTTGTTCCAAGAAAAGCAGTGCATAATGCCTTGTTTTGCTCTTCTGACCACGCCTTACTGCGGGATGATGTTATATTGACGGGTTTGATAAGACAAATACCTTCCCTTCTGCGTAAGCAATTCATTTTTCTTTCCTCTGAGACAATCAATGCCACTCAATTCGCCCTCTACCTATCCCTGAATAGAGTTGCGGACTCCATTTTCAAGAAGTTATTTCTCAAATTGCTTTCCGCCTTTGCAGGAAGATCGTTAAGAAATAACGGCGGTCAGGAGTCTTCAACCTGGGTTCCGCAGAACCCTTGGGTTTCCAGGTACATTGACAAGAGTTCCGCATGCGACTACTATTTGCTCAGCCAAAATACACGTAAAATGGAAGTCATCTATACAAGGAATTTTTCATGGGATAGTGAATCGTCTTATTATATTAGATTACAAGAATATTTAAGTGAATATGACAATAAACTAAATTGAATAAAAAAGCAGATGATTATACAAAACATATAGGACTGATCAAACAATTGAAAAATTAAAAGTATTAAACCAAATTACCCCCAAAAAAGATTTTTTCATTTTCAGTTTCTTTTTCTTCGAATTGAAATGAATTTATAAGATTTTATTTACATCTGATGATGCGTAAAAATGCATTACGCCAAATGTGGTGTTTCAGAAAAGCAGAATATGTGAAAAATAAAATATATTTTGAAAATTTTGTACTTTGTACAAAAGGAAAAACGGATACCTGAGTGTTAAGTAATTAATATTACCATTACTTTATAATACATTTTATGTTAAATTATTATTAATTTTAAGTGAGAATCACTCTATTTTATACATTTTTGACTAACTTTACGAAATTGAGTGGGAAAAAAAACTTTGACAAATATTTGCATCTGCTACTTAACCTTCCAGCGGGTGCGCTGTCGTAAATTTTACGACAATAGCAGATTTGTTTGTTTTGCTGTCAACTCATTGTTGTCAAAGATTTCTGGGTTCTTGGTATTCCTTGCAGGTATCTTTAGTGATGCATGCCTGCAGCCACTGTTTAGTTTGCACGCTATATTCAGTTTTTGTAAGGCTCTATTCGGGGTAAGTGCTTAGTGACGTAAACTTTACGCTGCGCGCCGGCTGTTGTGCTAAAATATTGTATAATAATTTGGCCTAATAGAAATTTTCTGTAAAATGTCCAGACAAAGAATTCATGTGAACGAAAATCAGAATATTCTTCAAGAGCTGTCTGATCGGAGAGATTATCATGAATTGGATAGTGACAGTGACAGTAAACGAAGGTTAAAAATATAGACTAGCATCAGAACGATTCTGGATTGGAACAAGATATTTTTGATACTAAATACGAATGTTATCACCGGATATGTTTTTTGGTAGTAAATATCATTCTTGGATATTATAATGCGACATAAAATTCCATTATTCTACAATTTATTTGATTTTTTCAAGTCATTGAATGTCGTAAAATTTACGACACGCGCCTGCTGGTGTGAACATTTTACGCTCGCCCGCTGGAAGGTTAAACATGATCAACAAAAACATGAGCTGAAGGATTTCCTAAGGGTTGAAGATCCCTGACGAAGGCGATACTAAGATGGTCTTCGACGAAAGCGTGGCAACTAGCAACGCCCCCATCTGAATGCGCACCACCTGAGCGCGGCAGCTCCACGGCGTGTCCTCCGTGCCTCCCCTCGGCGATCCACTCCCGCATCACGTAAAGGTTGTCCTCGTGACTGGTGACACAGATCATTTTGTGGTACGAGTATCCGTATGCCTGCTTTCATGGTATACTTGTTATTATTCCGAGCTACTGATCCCTAGTTCGCGAGTTCAAACCCGGTCAAAATAGGGGGGTTGTCTTCTTGCTTGCGTTATCTAGTATTCAAATCAAACGTCAAAATTGGCGCACTAGCGCCCCTAGGGAAAGCAATGGAAAGCTACCCAGGTATACTTGCCCAGAACAAGTTTCACAAGAAAATGCTAGCGGCTTCTGTCTTTGCACTTTATTTTATGCACTAAGAATGGTAGTAAAAAAAGTAGTATCTATTTCTCGCTCTCTAAAGTTAGCAGCGCCCAACAACCAATTTCAACTCATTCATATTGAAAATTAATTCCTAATTTTAAGTTAATGAAATGCTCTATTACCGAATTTTAAGCTCTTTTCAATTTTTCAAAATCGTGAGCGCTGATAGCTCTAGTCTACAGCTAGCAGCAGCCATCTTGAAAATACAACTTCCCATCACTGCAAGACAACTAAAATGCATCGAAAATTAAAGCCAAATTTTAGGTTGTAGGAAAAAAGTTATATTCCATCTTTTTAAATAAACAGGGCTATACAAATAGAAAATTTTTTTTATGTTCTTATGTGCGAATACTAAAAACGAATATTCAAAAATCTTAAAAAGAATATGAAACCCTAACCAAACTTTAAGGCTAATTTTAAAATTTAGGCATTCATATTCCAAAAATCATATAGTAACGCCCACAATTTTGGGAAAACCAAAATAGTAAAAAATTCGGTAATAGAGCATTTAAATAGCATACAAACTTTAAGGCTAATTTTAAAATTTAGGCATTCATATTCCAAAAATCATAATAGTAACGCTCACAATTTTGGGAAAACCAAAGTAGTAAAAAATTCGGGAATAGAGAATTTACATAGTCCAAAATTAGACTTTAATTTTGGTTATGGATTAGCTGAGATTGGTTTTGGAAGACGCTAACTATAGGTGGCTGATATTTCTAATCACCGAATAGCAATACTGTAGTGAAATTCTGTAGCATTGTAAAGAAACGTCTAGTTCACCTGCTATGTGAAAAATAAACATTGAAATCATTGAAAAGATCAAATTTTCTCTCGCCTAATACTAATTACATCATTCTGGAATGATGGTTACTGTTTACACACCTGTTATATTCCAAATACTTTTCGAAACATTTATTCCGTTCTTTGATCCAGCTTTAGAACGTGAGATACATTCCCTTCATGCGTTACCAACACGGACATAGCCTCTCTCTGGAGCGAACATTCACGCCTGGCAACCGTTTACTTTCTCTTTTCTCCTCTCTCTCTCTGTCCCTTTGCGTCTCTCTCCCTCTGTCTCTCTTTGCCTGTGAGCCTCTGTGAGCGCGGGGCGGACGTGGGCCGAGTGTGACCGCACGCACCTGCCTGACGCTCGGCCGCTTCCGCGACCTCGAACCGCGCACCGCAGCGCTCTCTCCCCCGCAAAGCGCTCCCTCTAATCTGCGCTCCGCCTCTGGCCCACATGCGACCTCTCGCGCGTGTCCCTACACCAGCATTTTAGTCGCTGCCTCGAGGAGAATTCTAGCGGCCAGCTGCTCTGATCGTAAGTTTTCCATGGTTTCTCCGGTCAACAAAAGGCGAATGCCGGAGCAGAACTCTGACAAACGGGCCCCAGACCTCGCGCGATTTTACCTTCCTCTCCATGCTATCCTCGCCTCTTACTTACATACATACGTTTACACGCACTACACTACCGTACATACCGGGAGGCCGGTCGGGAGTTTAGAGCTTATGCCAGCAGGGGTGGTGCTCCGCTGCTGGGAGATACCTGGTAGAAGGAAAAAGCTCGCTACACGACGTGTGGGTCGGCGCCGGATCTCGCCACCCAGCCGGGGAAAGATGGTCACCGCCCCTCCAGTGAAAAGACGTGCACTACGCCTACGGGACTAATGGCCGATTAAGAGATGTGTGTGTGTATGAATGCCTACCATTGTCATTGGTCACGTTAGTGTAGTGAAGGTTTATTTCTGGAGGTGGCGGTGATCCTGCCCGCTGGATGATGAGATCCAGTGCCGATCTCCATCTTGGCTTGCGGGAGATTCCCCCGACACGGCACCCCCCGAGACTGGATAGTTCTGAGCTCCCAAAATTTGTAGTAGTGTAGTGCATGTAAGTACAATTGTGAGTGTGTGAGGACGTCGGGACAAGAATGACAAAACGGGCGTGGTTGGTGGGTCGTTTTTTAGGGTGTCGCTCCAGAATTCCCCTGGTGTTGGTCTAAGAAACGACGGAAAATATAGATCAAAGCAGCCGGCCCCTAGAATTCTTTCCAGACAGCGGCGAAATTCGGTCCAGCTATATACTTGTAACTAGTATCGAAAATCTGAATTTTCTCAAAAAATTTTCTAAAACATTGGCACCATTTTTTTTATCAAACTTTGTCTTCCAATAATGTAAAGACAGCTAAGACAATGGTGCAGATTTCATGTTTGAAATCCCATATTGTTTGAAAGTGGCGAAAATGCAATTGTCTGGTGCGTCTTCCTACAACAATAATATTGAATAAAGAGATTTTTTTTATTAAAGAAATCTGCCTTAATGACGGATTTTTAAATATGTTTATGTTCAATTTTTCGAAATTATGAGTAGTTTTCGTGTAATTTGGCGCAAATTATAGGCAATTTAAAAAAAATAATTTGTTTCTCAAAAAACACTCCAATTTTTATTTTGAATTTTCTCCATAGGTAGATGGAGGGGTGCTTTAGAGAAAGGCACGGATCTCAATTTTGATGAACGCTCTGAATTTTAGAAAATTGCAAATTTATAATTAATGCGAGAAATTTGTGCTGTTTTAGTGCTACTAGTTTTTTTCAACAATTCAATTATTTGTTATCAGAACATACCTCGGTCAGCCTTTAGGCTCTACAAATTATTGTTGTCTTAATCTAAACTTAAAAAGTAATGTGTGAAAACTTATCGACCAATGCAAGAGAATCACTGGGAGTTGATCTAAAAAAATAGTTCTCCTTCACTGGGATTCGAATTTAGGTTTTTAGATGTAGCACACCTTCAACTCCACCAGCGGGAAGGTACTACCTCATGTGCATGGTTTATCAGAAGGGGTGGCAAATATCAAATTTCTAGACCGATATTTCACGGATCAAATTGCCAGACCACTGTTGACTGCCAGATTATTAGACAGTGCTCTTACTGCCCATTCCATTCGTTTCCTTTTCCCTCTCAAAATTGTTCCATCCCTTCTCCAATAGTGATGCGGCACCGTTAACAAAAACATCGGTGTTACGAAACTTTGATGTTGAAAATTGAATCGTCAGCGTCATTGTTAATAATGTATCGACAATAACCATCTACGTTTTTAAACATGTGTGATTTGAAGGTGCTTCAATAACTTGCACCATTATAGTTGGGTGCAACCAAATTTAATTTTACTGTTGCTGTGTTTATTAATTTATAACCAAGGTTTAGCAGAAAACTTAATTAAAAAATAATAAGAATATTGGTCTCTTGATGAAGAGAGTGCAAATAGCGTTCATTTGATTCGTACATATAAATTTACAAAGATATCGTCAGTTATTATTTCATATTTCACCTTTAACACAATTCTGATAATGGAAATTTTTCATTCACAATCAGAATATCGAAAACGTGACCACACAACATCGATGTAAAAAAAGGAGGGCTTTAATATAATAAATCAAAGATTGTTAAATTTCTCGAAAACTAAATATATTTCAAAATAATACCTCTACAGCATTTTAATTGCCCCATGATTCCGCATTATTGAGCAAAAACCACAGAGAACAGATGTTGGAAAATTTTCCTTTACAAATAGAACTATAACGGACTGGAATAAGTTGTCTGCGACAGCCTTGGAACCCTTTCCTCTAGGTCTTCAGAGATTTAAAAGTAAATTAACTAATGATATTTGTAAATTTTATTAGTTAGTAAGTTATGTTCATTAGAATTGTTTATTATTAGTAGTAATTATTGTTACCATTATTAGTATTGTGATAATTATTAGATGCATTGGTTTATAGTATTCGTATTGACGTGTGATGACGTGTTGTGAAGTGTGGTGCTATATAGAAGTAGAAAGAGAAGTGAAGTGTAGTGAAGTGAAGTGGAGTGCAGTGTATAAAAAGTCGTATATGTTAGTATAAAGTATCTGTACAGGACCACCATAATTAATAGAATTAGTAGAATTAATGCGGGTATTGTTATTAATGCACTTTTTGTTAACATTGTTATCTTATTATATTATTATTATTATTATTATTATTATTATTATTGTCTTAAAATAATTTTAAGTTACATTGTATTTAATTCATAATTATAATATGTAGATATAATATGTAAATTTTAGTGTTCCGCCACCAGGTTGTATAAACCTACCTGCGGAAATAATAAATATCTATCTATCTATCTATCTATCTTCTATCTATCTATTTATTTCGATTTCGTGAACCGTCTAGAAGTTACGGGGATTGTCCATAGTTGGTGGGACGCCCTGAGTCGATGTTTAAGACGTCGATGTTTCAACGAAAACATCAATGTTTTGAAAACTCGACATCGCTGTCGTATCCCTCTTCTCCACTCCCCGTCTCCATCTACGTCCAACAGAGTGCGCGAAATCCGATGACGTCGCCCTGTGGGAAGCGGGACCTCGGCGCCCTTGGGCGACCCAGGGTATTCCATTAGCCATTAGAGATCGATAGCACCTTAATCCGCTCATTAGCGCGTAGGCGAAGGGATGCTCAAGCCGGCCCCGCCCCTCCGCCGACACCGCAACTTGTGCTTTTGCCGCTCCTGCGAGGGGAGCGCTGCGGGCGCGACGCCGTGCTCCGTGCGGATTGGCGCGATTGATTCCAAGAAGCGCATTGAGGTCTTTCGGCGTGGCGCTCACTGCGTGCTACATGAGCTTCGGGATGGCGGTCCCGATTCTCCTTTCAAAGGACGTTTCCGACGAGCGTTCTAGATTACCAAGAAATATTCCACAGAAAACTTAATTAAAATAAGAAGTGTAATGGTCTCTTGATGAAGATAGCATTCTTTTGATTCGTATACATAAACCCACAGTGATAAAGTTATTATTTCATATTTATTATATATTTATTTATTATTGTATTATATTTAACGCAATAGTAATTATGGATACGTGGGGTCACAAGGAACCCCGCGCCATTTCTCCTGGGTTAAAAATAATTAGTGTAATGGTCTCTCGGTGAAGATAGTGCAAATAGCGTTTATTTGATTCGTATCCATAAGCTTGATATCATCAGTTATTACTTTATATTTAACAGTATTGTGATTATGGAAATTTTTCATTCACAATCATAACGTCGAAAACGTATTTCGTAAACATATGACATTGTTGTAGTTTTAGTCCTAAGTTTAGTGTAAATAAAAAGTGAAATTAATATATATATATATATATATATATATATATAATCTGTGATGGACCATTCATTTTGTCGATACCATGACTCAGGAATTACTATGTTTGGGAAGAAGCAGAGTCCTGACAAGCGCGCTATAGTATCCAGAGTTTTAATCAATCGAGAAAGCTTTATATTTATACTTATATTACCTCACTAATAAATCATAGGGAACTTTTAGAAAATAAGTTTAGTTCATTTCATTTATTATATTTTGAAAAGGCTTATAGACGATGATGGCGTTCCCAATTCCCTTTCAATGGACGTTTCCGATTAGCGTTCTAGATTACCAAGAAATATTTCGCAGAAAACTTCATTAAAAAATAATAAGTGTAATGGTCTCTTGATGAAGATGGTGCGAATAGCATTCGTTTGATTCGTGTACATAAACCCACAATGATTCCATCAGGTATTATTTTATATTTAAATTTAACTTAGTTGTGATTATGGACATTGTTCATTCACAATAAAAACATCGAAAACATATTACGTGAACATATTACTTTGTTGTAGTTTTAGTCCTACGTTTAGCGCAAATAACAAATAAAATTTAAAAATAATATATAAGTGATCTGTGAGTAAACCATTCATTAGATACCATGAGTCAAGAATTATTATGTTTGGGAAGAAGCAGAGTCCTGACAAGCGTAAGGTAGTATTCGGATTTTAATCAATTAAGAAAGCTTTATATTTATACTAATGTTACCTTACTAACATATAATATGGAACTTTTAGGAAATGGGTTTAGTTCATTTCATTTATTACATTTTGAACATATTACTTATGGACATGAAATAGAAAGAAAATAAAGTTGTTGTAACGAGAAAGGGTGTAAAACGGGAGCTGTAGTCAAATCGGACGTATCCCGATTTTATCCCATTTGAACGAGTTCTGCAGGATGTTTCCAATGTTCTTTAAAATCGAAAGACAATTGTAGTAAAAAACTTCAATATTTTATTGAATTGCGAGAAAATGAGACGAACAAAAAGTCATATGTTCGATTTGATAATGTGGGAGAATTTTGAGGAAATACATTAACTGATTATTATGAAAGAAACGGGGTGAAACATGAGCATACAACAAAGCATATGTGCCTCAGAGCAACGGGATAGCGTAAAAAGCTAACAGAACAATCACAAAAGCAGCGAGTTCAATATTAATTGATGTAAATTTACGACATGAATTCTGGTCAAAGGCAGCGACAACAGCATCATATTTACATAATGTGTTTTGAAATAAGATACCAATGAAAATATGGAATCTTTAGAAACAATCAATAAAGCATTTACAAGTTTTTGAGAGTAAATTATATTACAGACTCTCGAACCCACACTTTAAGAAAATAGATGAAAGATCAAAAATAGGGAACATGTATTGGATATTCGAGAAATAGAAGAACATGTAAAGTTACTGTGATGAATTTACTAATAGAATGTATGAAACTAGATGAAATAAAAGTTAGAGTGTAAATAAAAAACATAATTATGAAGAATTAGAAGAATTAGGTGTTATGATAAGTATATTTTTTATTACTTTTACAAAGATCATAATTAAATATCAACTAAAAATTTTAACAAAACTATAAAAGTTTTAATCATTGCTTACATCTTAACTTGGATTAATGTAAGAATATAAGTTTTTGAATATTCATAGTAATTCACATTCAAATATACATTATTTTGTTGGAAGTTTTCTGGATTGAAACTTTTTCAGGTTTCAAAATTTTAAGTAATATCCATCATCATTCCCCCATCATGTTTCATTATTTCTTTATTTTACCATCACCATCATGTTTCACAATTTCTTTACGATTTATCAGACGTGAATTTTTTCACAAAGTAATACCATTTGAAAAGAGTTTGTCGAGAAGTTACACAATAAAAAAGAAAGCATTGAGCATCTTGGCATCGAGAGAAGAAAATACATTTAAAATAATCGGACGATTTCTACTACCGCAGAGTTGGTACTCGTTCATTTCATTTCGTAGGATTGAAGCAGCCGCTTTGAGACGAGAATAAAGTGCGGTTTCAGTGGCTCGAGCAGAGGTCGGGTATTGAATGCGTTATGCCGCTGTAATAATCTCCCGGTTCATAATTTCGAGCTGCTCCGTAATAGACGCCCTCTGTGTCGTGAAGAACGAGTTCTAATTCCTTTATGACGAGAACATTGCCGCACAGGGTCACAAATCCACCCGAGAAAGACTCAAAGAACAGGAGTAGACAAAAGCTGCAGCAGAGGGTTCATTCGAACCATCTGCATAATTGATTGCATCGCGCCGCCGCCGCCTTCGCCGTTCTCTCCATCGTGCAGCCTCCCTGCCCCGCTGCCGTAGTTTCTTCTCCGTCACTCTCGCTTTCTCTTCCTCGGTCTTCTTCCTCTCCTTCTCCTTAAGTTTCCCTGCTGAGTTGATGTTGACCGCCTCGTTCTGTCTCGCGATGTATTACTCCATCTTAGCTCGGGATCTCGCAGAGACCTTGCCACCAGTTTGTCAACATTTTGACTATTGAGGAAGAGTTCTGTTCACTTTGAAAATCCTCAGAACCGGAGATTGTTTTATCCACAACCTATGCTAATAGTTTCAGAACATAACATTACTAAATATCGTGTATATGCTTCTTTGCTTATGCTTCGACACGTGAGCATAATGGTGCACCACTGTCAGCACACTTGAACACGATGTGACTCCCGGAGCGCGGAAAAAACGTATCTTCTTGGGAGAAGCGGAAAAAAATCTCAAATATGAAACCGGAATTAAAATATTGAAGTTGAATTTTGTTTTTAATACATTGCAAAACAGATATTATTTTCATTTTGGTAAGGTTGATCTTTGAATATTTTAAGTACACTTATCCTTTCACGAATTTCATGGAAGATGTTTTGTGATGTGTAATATATTTTATATTATATGGTGTGCAATATAATAATTTCAATTAATTGTATATTATATGTTGTGTGTGTGTGTATTGCACGCTAGGTAATGAATTTTGCGTGATGTGTTAGAACATTGTCATTGTAAAGGAACTCAGAAATGCGTATTTAAATATAGTAATTGTACGTAAAGACACAGCGGAGATAGAACCCAAAGAGAAATGATTATTTTTTGAAAAATCTAACGGAAATTGATTACATTTATTTTTCGTTTCTTGGTTCATTTAAAATAGGTATTTGTAATTCAAAATTGCAAGGTTTTCTCACACAGTCTAAGGAAAATATTTGTATACGTAGTTGCTACAAAATATTTACTCTTGGGATGGTTCCATTTAGAATAAAAATACTTATATTTTATGCACAAATTCAGAGTTTATTTTTCAAAGTAATTTAGAGAGTGTAATCACTGTTTCGAAAGTATTTTTGACCAAATAAAAAAATACCATTAACTTCAACTGCTTTTATACGAGTTTTATAATGTTCAGAAAATAGGAACGCCTGTTGACGTGGAACGTTAACTCGCATCTCAATATTCTAGTAATAAGAATACCTTAGGGAAAGATGAAAATTATGGAACAGACGAGTTTTTTCTCGGAACCTTTTTAATCATGCTACATTGTTCCCAGAAACATGTCGGAAAAGAAAAGAGTAGGACAGCTGTACAATGTGTAATGAAAATGTTTCGATACATGCGAGATGGTCACATGAAGAAATGAAGAAGGTCACGTGAAGAAATGCTATGCAACAGAAACAAAATCGTTAACTCCATATTTAATATTTTTTTTTAAATGCTCGTAACAAAATCATAAGAAGAATCAAATAAATGGATACTGTTATGATATACACATATTTCTTCGTAAAAAAATGTTCAGATGTAGAAGTGTGAAGAAAATGGAATATCATGTTGCGGCAAAATGATGTAAATGGAGATGCGTAAAAGAGAGATTTAGAATATACCAACGAGAAATGCCGACACTCGAAGAAACAACGAAAAAAGCGCGGCAGTGCGGGACGGGTCGTGGAGTACTGAGAGCTGAACCGCAACAGGGGATCACCGCTGACGCGGGGGGGGGGGGGGAGGTCGCGCAATGTTGCCGGATGGCCTTAAGCATTTCCAACTAGATGGCGCTGCGGAAACCACCAAAACTTCAACAAAAACAAAATACCAAATTCAAAAACCGATTATATCATTTTTAAAATATGTGAGGAGGTATGAAAATTAAAGAAATACGAAAAATATTGTTAATTGTGTAGTGTGATAGTATTTACATTTTACAATTAACTCCTATATTTGTAATATATAAAAATATGTATAACAACATTTATATAATAATTTACACATTAACACACATTGTATAAGTTATGTTTTAAGGAGTTTGATACTGTGTACGAGTTATAAAACGTCAGGTATTTTTCTCACTCATTGTAATGACTGAAAAAGAGATAATAATACGTCTTGTTAAAAATTTCTTTCAACCAGAATCGTTATTTCTATTACTTGTTTATTGCTGTGAGACGTTCCTTTTCATAAAAAATGTTGCTTATTTTACCAATCTTGGTTGTGACAAATAACCGCCCATTTTTAAACGAGAGAATTAATTCCAATGGTCTTACACGCCTATAAGCGTTTATAGTCCGCTGATTTATATTTGTTGCAGGTATATTTATTCAATCATAGGGAACTATTTCTGGGTTTTGTAACTTTCTCAAACACAATAGTATTTTTAAAAAATGAACATTTAAAAAACTCAACGAAAACCAACAACAAGAAACCAAATAAATTTCCCCCCTAAAATATCCACTAAACACCAACCTCCCTAAATTTAGGAGAAAACCCCTAACCTGGAAACACTGCGGTCGCGTCTTTTCTATACCAAGGCGGCTCAACACATTCGACTTTCGCCAAATAGCGAACTATTGCCCCGAAAGTCCGTCACGCGGCTAATAGCGAGCATCCCATCCACACTACTCAGGATTCGGCGCGCAATCGCTCGTCAAATACGGAATGTGTGGAGCCGTCTTCAGAGGTGTTTGCAGAGCTGCCCACCGTTTAAACACAGCTGCACATCAAGGTCAGTAGCTGGAAGGAGAGAGGACATTGCTATCCAGTCGGCAGCTCCAATACCAAAAATTTAAGTTCTAACGAATGTCCCGATTGACTGTGTTCCCTTCTCTTTCCAGCTCGTGAACTTGAAGTGCGGCTATGCCTGAATCGAAGGCCGCGAGGTGCTGGCTTACCTAGCTCTCCTGCATTTTAGCATAATTTCTCTTGCGGAGAAGCAAGCGGCAAGACGGCGGCGGCGGCGGCGGCGGCGGCGGCGGCGGCGGCGGCGGCGGGTCCCAATTCGCTTAATGGGCAGCGATGCGGTGACGGTGCGGCGCGGTGACGAATCGCTCGCGGGCTGGGGCGGGGGCGGAGGCGGAGGCGGTGGCGGGAGCGGGGGCGGGCGAAAAGACAGACGCGCTGTCCGCTGGAATCCCGCTCGCGCGTCGTTCTCCCGCCGTCGCTCGCGCCGGCACCTCGCGGCCGCCTCGCTCGCCTCCACCTCGGCCCCCCGGCCCTCTCGCCGCAACGGACTCATTTGCGTCTCCGGGCGCGACAACTGCTGGGGTTAGTTAGTCCCATTCGTTTCATTGACTGATTGTTCGTGATTCCGGGAGCGACAACTACTTTCGTCCCGTAAGTGTAGTGCGTGTTTTTCAGTCGGGAGGTGGCAGTGATCTTTCCCCGCTGGATGGCGAGATCCGTCGCCGACCTATTGTCGACTAGCGGGGTTTCCCTCCAACCAGGTATCTTTCACCAGCCGGGCACCGCCCCAGACGGGACAACCTCTCAGCTCCCACCGGTCTCCTGGCATGTGTGGTACTGTAGCACATGTTAGTATAATTGTGTGTGTGTGTGTGTGTGTGTGTGTGTGTGTGTGTGTGTGTGTGTGTGTGTGTAAGGGATGAGGATAGGACAAGGAAGAGGAAGGAAAGATCGAGCGCCGTCCGTGGCCCGTTTGTTAGGGTACTGCTCCGGCATTCGTCTGGTGTTTAGCGGAGAAACCAAGGAAAACTACAAATGAGAGCAGCCGGCCGCTAGAATTCTTCTCCAGACAGCGACTGAATTCGACCTAACTGAAAAGCCAGTGTCGAAAATCCAACCACCGTCGGAACTCAAACCTACGACCTCCCGGTCAGAGGGACTGCTGTGACATCAGTTGATGCACTGAGCCATCTCTCCCGGTGTCCCATTCGTGTAGTCAATGTTTATTTCAGGGGGTGGCGGTGTTCCTCTCCCGCTCAGGAGTGGCAGATACTTCGTAGAAACATCCCCCGTTAGATGGATGTAATAGGCACAATTCCGCCCAATATGAAAAATTCAAATTTCCAAGAGGGAAATTTGAATTTACATTACAATAATTTGAGGGTTTTTGTTTTTTTGGTGGTGGCCCTATGAGAAGCTTAATTAGTTTTTTTTTTGGTTTGTGAACATTGAAATTAATAATTTATGTAAAAACCTATATTTTGTAAAAATTTATATTTAAAAATTAATTATATCTATTCTTATGACTACGTCTGATGGGAGGAATACTTTAGAGGATAAAATAATTAATTTGAAATGCAATAATTTTATGTATTACATTGTCATTTCATATTGAAATGTTTTTTGGACAATTGTAGCTAAATTTAAGCGCAAGATTCATTCATAGGGTCCACCTCCGCAAATAACCTGATAAATTCCACAAGATTTTCGTCGCTAGCCTCTTCCAAGTCCTGAGTGTCTGGATCCGGTCCAGGTGTTTGTACATACATCTGTTTGGTAAAACGGTCAAACGTGTTTTTTCGTTCGAAAGCAGTGAAAAAATATGCTGGCAGTGAAACTGAACTTCCAAAAGTACAACTGTACCCTCCGTGAAATCATGGAGGTTAAACAAATTCGAGACTCGTGGGCTCTTGGTTGTGTGACCGTCTAGAAACACCGGGATCTACTGGCGCCGAGCCTCTATCCGAAGGGATAAAAGTCACTGACTGACTGCAACGTGACGAGGCTTGACAAAATGTAGTAATTACTCAGTAATAACGGTAATTACTCAGGATTACTACAGGGAAAGCACTCAACGCCCAACAAGGGTTAAAGAGACGCGTTTCGTCAACGACGACGCAACAAAAATAGATGATTAACATAAATGACGTATTCTAAAATTAACTGCAATAATGCCAATATGATATACTCATCGCACGACAAAGACGCTATAACTTTTCGAACACACCCTACACTAGGAGTCTAAAAAGTAATATTACTCTCTTCTATAAGTAAAATTGAACAAATTAACATGTGGTTAATGAAAAATAATGTATACAGTAACAAACTCAGAAATCAAACTCGCTGTCGAAGCCATGTTTGGTTTTTGAAAACTTCGTCGTAATCTCAAAACCTGCCCAAAACCGTACACGTTTTGACGCACTTCCGACCATTGGGCGTTATTCCGCGAAGTAATTTTTGTCCCACGAGAGAAAGCCGTTGTCCAGCCTAAAAAGCGGAATTCCGCCCAATCTGGCAATCCTGCTCTCGCTGATAGGTGAGATTGGGGCGCCGATCTACACGTCGGATTTAGTTTTTTCCGCTTCGGATGACATCCTGAACGGTGTACCGCCCCAGTTGGGACTAACTCCAAGCACCCGATGTCTCTCGTGACATGTGTGGTTCTATCTATCTATCTATCTATCTATCTATCTATCTATCTATCTATCTAAGAGCTAATCTCCGACACCGTTGGACCGATCTCCATGAAATTTGGTACTTCTACGTGTTTTTTCACCCAGAAGGTTTATGTGTTGTTAAATTCTGTTGTAACTCCACTACATGGCGCTGTAGAACAACACTAAATATTTACGTCATATGCAACCCGCAACACACACGGCAGCATTTCGAATCTATATCGTCAAATAACTCCTAAACTAAGCCTTTAAAACTAAAACTTTGAGGTCGAAGGCGTCAAAAAAACGTTTCTCACACCTGTTTCTCTCACTGTTTTAATATACAGAATGAGCTCTTTTTGAACATTCTATTACGTTTTGCTGGTCCGGCGCTTCCTGAAATTACCTCAAATGCTCAGAGACATGCAGA